>OY992774.1:16719340-17370840 GCA_963921325.1 Logfia minima | reverse complement strand
GATATCGAAAGGGTTGTTTATGATCAAGAGGTCAGATGGTATTAAATATTTCAAAAGATCATTCACCAAGCTGAGCACACTACCAAAAGGAGAAGTTAACCGTCTTGCTCAGCTCTCTTTGATTAACCAGTCAAATGATGATCGTGCCAACTTCATTCTGACTACTCTACAAAGGGAGATTCGTACCAAAAGGTACAAGTTTATCAAACAGACGCTGGGAACCAGAATTATCTATAAGAAACAGTTTGATCCAGTAACCAATCAGCCTTTGATCAAAATGCGTTATCCTCCGGATGATTGTTTAAAGAAGATTCCTCTAGAAACAATTCGCCTGGACTTTCTAAGAAGATTTCACTACTGGGAATTGGATGCTCACACCGGCAAGGCAGTTCTTGTATTTGTGCCTGAGACAGAGCAACCAGAGAAGAGCTCGTTGTATAATTTGAAGAAAACTCAATTTCGAGTATTTGATCCAATGAGCTTGATAAATTTCTAAGAGAAAGATTTGAGAAAGCTGTTTAACAATCCGATTCGCTTTAATGAGAGAAATGCTGTGAATAAGAAGATCGCATTTCAATTTCAAAGGATTGTCAACGTCTGTGTAACGCATGGAATACACGCTGGCGGTGTATTTCCAGCAAGCTGGGTTTGATTGAAGATTTTGAAGACCAAGCTGAAGACACGGGGGAGTTTGTTGATGCATCTTAGTGTGTCTGTCAGTTGGTCAAGTCTGTAATGTGTTTGTTAATGTAATTGAGTTAGTTAGAATTGCATTTTCTGTGTTATGCGACACAAGTCTTGTGTCGCATTAGTTGTAGTTGCGACATAAGTATTATGTCGCAATAGTGATCTATGCGACACAAGGCTTGTGTCGCATAATCCGGCCAGTTTGTTTAGTATAAATACCCAAATGTTAGGGTTTTAGAGAGAGACTTTTTGGCGATTCTCACACACACTTATTCTCTGTTTTGGCTGCTTATTTTATTGAGAAAGAAATATAAAGTATTATTATTATTGATTTGCATTTCATTGTTCTAAGCTTTATATTCTTTGTGTTTGTGTTTGTCTCCACCATTCGATTTGATTAAAAGGTCCATCCTAAGGGATCTACAACAACATTTCTAAATGGCATTCTTAATGAAGAGGTATATGTGGGTCAACTAGACGGTTTTGTTGACCCTAAGCGTCCAAATGATGTATACCGACTGGATAAAGCACTATATGGATTTAAATAAGCTCCACGAGCTTGGTACGATGTCTTGTCCAAATTTCTTGTCCAATCCGGTTTTTCAAAGGGTACAATTGACACTACTCTTTTTATTAAGAAACAAAAAGATGATATCATATTAATTCAAATATATGTAGATGATATCATATTTGGATCCACTAATGCCAAATATTGCAAAAACTTTTCGGCATTAATGGTATTTAGATTTGAAATGAGCATGATGGGTGAAATGAACTTTTTCCTTGGGTTGCATGTCAAACAACTATCAAATGGAATTTTTATCAATCAAACAAAATATATTTTCGATCTTTTGAAAAAATTCCAAATGCTAGATTGTCAACCCATATCCACACCCATGGAAGCTCGATCTCGATTAAATGTCGATACCACGGGTAAATCAGTAGATCAAACTTTATATCGAAGCATGATCGGCGCCTTAATGTATTTAACTTCGAGCCGTCCAGATATCATGTATTCTACATGTGTCTGTGCTAGATATCAAGCAGCTCCAAAGGATTCACATCTTCAAGCAGTCAAACGAATTTTAAAATATCTTAAATATTGAATTGACTTGGGGTTTTGGTATCCTAAGGACACTGGTTTTGAACTAAAAACATATTCAGATGCAGATCATGCAGGTTGTAAACTAGATCGAAAAAGCACATCTGGCGGTGTACAATTTCTAGGAGATAAGCTTGTAAGTTGGACTTCCAAAAAGCAAAACTGTGTTTCCACATCCATAGCTGAGGCAGAATATGTTGCAGCTGCTATTTGTTGTTCACAAGTTTTGTGGTTGAGATCACAACTTATGGACTATGGTTTTACCTTTGAAAAGATACCAATCTATTATGATTCTCAGAGTGCGATTGCTATTTCCTGCAATTCGGTCCAACACTCAAAAACAAAACACATAGATATTCGGTATCATTTTATAAAAGATCACATTGAAAAAGGGCATATCGAGTTATTTTTTGTCAAAATAGATTATCAATTGGCCGACTTATTCACTAAACTTTAGATGAAAAACGATTTCACTTTTTGGTGTCTCAGTTAGGCATGCTTTCTCTTAAGCAATAATCTGTCAATTTCAACTCGAGATGGAAAATATGGTCATATTTTGAGGGGGAGAATCATGAGTTGAAATATTTTGCATATTGATGCATAATGATTTTTACTCAAATTCAGAGTAAAACCCGATCTTCAAAAGAAAAAGAGATTTTGTTTTTATAACTCACCTTCATATGTAATATTTTATTAATTTTATGCATATGTTAAGGGGGTATTTTTCAAAATCCAAAACATTCAAGTGTTCAAACCTATTTGCATATTGCACAACACTTTGAAAGATTCTTAAAGACTTTTTGAGATTCCAAGGATTGATGGATAATCAGATCACCAGTTTCAATCAAATTGTTTGGCAAAATGCTGTTTTCTGTACTAAGAGCGATAGTTTAAAACTACTCCTATAATCCTCCAGAGCTGGTTGGATTTACCAAAGGAGCCACTTTCCAAAATAGGATGAAAGTTTAGGTCTTAGAATGAGGGAGGGTGAAAATACTAGTATAGAACAGTATATTTTTAAAACAAATGCCAACTAAGGGTGGAGTAGAAAAATTGAGTAAGGTTGAGTGAGGAGTGTGTGAAAGGGTTAAAAGAAAAAGAAAACCCTCACTAAACAAATAATCGCCGGTAGCTACATCTACTATCGGAAATCATGTGTTGATTTCTAGTATTGAAGGAGACATCATGGACCCAGTGATGCAATGCACATATACCCTCCTAACCACTCAAGAATTTCTTAACAAATTCTTGTTTTATTATTCTCACGGAGATTTTACACATAATCTATCGACAACTCTGTTGGAGTTTGTTGATATTGAAACAAGAGGACAGTCTGCTCCATTCCCTGACATCATTAATGCACTAATCGAGTCTAGAGCCTGAAAAGAATTTAATTTTAGGACACATGTGTATTATTACACTTCATGTCTAAGTGACATCATGCATATCTATGTGATATTGCCGGAACATTCATAGTGGTACCTAAAAAGGTATTCCACAATGATTGAATGGAAATCCTACCAGTGCTAACATCAAAGCCAACATTGAATGTAGGTCACTCAATTGAAACATTTAATTGATTCAATTGTTGTGTTAACTGGTAATCTATGTGATCCAGGAGTTATAGTATTTTCAGAAATGTGTTTTCTGATTATACAATCAACTTTTCTGAGATTACATCAAATGAATCTTTGTTTACCTTGGTTACTAAAACGAATGAGAAAAATACTCTTCCAAAATCACATGTTCGAAGATATTCAGGCTGTATCACAATTATTATCAAGGAAGAATGATTGAAGTTACAAGCTCAGGTGCACTGAAAAGAAAAGATATAAAGAAGAGATTCTGTCAAAGATAAAGGTCAAAAGCTCCAGAAGTTCAGATATACTTTTACGGGGGAGCTAGAACTAGAGTTAAGAATCAAGAAAGAAAGTTTAAAGAAAGAGAAGATTGCTGAAAGTTTATCAATTTCAAAGAAGCTTAAAAGGAAATAGTACACAAGAGAAGAAGTTCAAAGTCAACAAAACGTATGTGAAGAAAAGATTAAAGAGGAAAGATTAAAGAGGAAAGAGAAGACTAGAACTCAAAAGAAAGTTCTATTTCTCCATGTCAAAGATATACAAATAAGATTCAAGACAACAAGCTAAATCAAAGAAAATAGAAAGAAAGATCTTCAAAGATTTCAAAAGTATATTAGCTTCAAAGAAGATATTCAAGAAAATAAGATGCTAAATCCTAGGGGGAGATTGTTAGATATAAAATAGGATTTGCACTTGTACATATTAGAACCTGCGACTTTATCAAGATGCGACACTAAGATAATGTCGCAATAAAAAAAGGTGCGAACTTAATATTAAAGTCGCAGGTAACCATAAATGCAACCTTATATGCGAACTTAATTTTAAAGTCGCATAAACAAATAAGGTTGCAGGTACAAGTTAGTATAAATACAGGACTCAGCCTTTCATTTCATAAGTTGTTGAACTAGAGAGAATTTGTGTGTGCTTTTGTATATCATATTCTGAGAGAGATGAGAGCTTGTAACTGATTTGTAATAGCAATACATAATCATTTGGTTACTTGTTCATATTCTTACAGATACATACGTGTACATACATTCGGATTTCACTCATATCACGTCCAAATCACTAGATATGATCCAACAAGAAGCATTAATACTGAAACCAGGATTTGTCATACCAGAGGAATGGATTGTCATGAGGGCACCTAAGAAGAATGACACTTATGTGATGGACATGAGTGTTGCTGAATCTTCTCAGGAGTCGACTTGTCTAATATCCAAAGCCTCTGAATCTGATTCACAGTTGTGGCATAGGAAAATGGCCCACTTGCACTTTAGAAAGATGAATTTTATAGTAAAAAATGGACTAGTGCAAGGTGTACCAGTGTTGAGATTTGGGTTAAAGGACAAGTGTTTGCCTTGTCTCAAAGGAAAACAACACAAGAAAACTCATAAGTCCAAAACTCAAAATTCCATTGCCTCAACGTTTGACCTTCTTCAAATGGATCTGCTCGGTCGTGTGAATGCAAGGAGTATAGGCGGTAAGCACTACTGCTTAGTCGTTACTGATGATTACTCGCGATTCTCATGGGTATTCTTTTTGGGAACAAAGCATGAGACAGCTGAAATGCTGATGACATTCTTTACCCAGATTGAACATCAATACGGTCGAGGAATCAAGAAAATTAGAAGTGACAATGGCCTAGAGTTCAAAAACTCGGTGATGAATGTCTTTTGCTTAAGCAAAGGAATTCAGCATCAGTTTAGTGAACCCTATGAGCCACAACAAAATGGAGTTGCTGAAAGAAAGAATAGAACCTTAATTGAAGCAGCTAGGACAATGTTGGCTGATTCAAAGCTTCCTGTTATTTTCTGGGGGGAAGTAGTGAATACAGCTTGTCATGTACTTAACAGGGTTTTAACCGTCAAAAGGCATAATAAAACGTGTTATGAGCTTCTAAACGGTCGAAAATCAATCCTTACTGGTCTGAACCCTTTGGTGTTCATTGTAACTTTTAAAGACCAAGAATCAACCTAAATTTGGTGAAAAGGCTGACGACGGATTTCTTCTAGGATATGAAGCCGGATCTCCAAACAAAAGGGTCTTTAATAAAACAACTGGTAAAGTTGAGATTGTATATAACATACAAGTCACATCTTATACTTCAGCAGTACAAACTGGACCAGACTGGCTATTTAATTATGATGCTGTCTTCAAATCTTTTAATCTTCCTATTCTAAGTGACAATGACCCTTTAGGATTAGAACATGTAATACTGGATGATGGTGAGAACAATGCTTGTGCACCTAGATCTAGTGTTCCATGTACAGAAGATTCAACTGATAAAGGAAAAGAAATTAGTGTCGATCCTATTGCAGATAGTGATCAAAGTCTAAATGACATTCCATCTTCTTCAGAGGTCATAGAGTCTGTGCAAGAAATTGCTGAGGATGATGGACCACCTCTGGGGGAGATTGGATCAAATCTAGGATCTGACCTACCAGTTGATACTACGATTTTGACTCGTGTGAACAAGTATCATCCAATTGATAACATAATTGGTGATCCAAGTTCTAGAGTGAAAACTCGTAGAGAAATTTCTGACAGCACAAGCCTCTATGTGTCGATCCAAGATACTGGGATAATACATAAATGCTTGTACAACTGTTTTATTTCTCAATTAGAGCCCAAAAATATCCAAATGGCTCTTAAAGAGAACTCCTGGGTAGAAGCAATGCAAGAAGAGCTTGCACAATTCAAAAAGCTCAAGGTTTAGGAGCTAGTTGATCTACCAAAAGGAGAATTTGCAATAGGCATCAGATGGGTGTTTAAGTATAAACGAGATGATAGAGGGATAGTAACACGGAACAAAGCAAGGCTAGTTGTTCAAGGATTTAATCAATAGGAAGGGATAGATTATACTGAGGTATTCGCACTAGTAGCAAGGTTAGAAGCAATTCGATTGTTTCTAGCATATGCTGCACATAAAAGAATTAAAGTCTATCAACTCGATGTAAAGAGTGTCTTCCTATATGGTAAAGTTCAGGAACTAGTTTTTGTCCAACAAGCTCCGAGGTTCAGTGATCCATACTATCCAGACCGAGTCTATAAATTAGATAAGGCTTTGTATGGACTGCATCAAGCACCTAGAGCTTGGTATTAAACACTATATACGTATCTCTTGGAAAACGGGTTCAAAAGAGGTCAAATAGATAGTACGTTATTCATCATGTGGAAGAAGGATGATTTCCGACTTGTACAAGTGTACGTCGATGACATAATCTTTGGATCATCTGACGAGAACATGTGCAAAGACTTTGAACAAGTGATGAAGCGACGGTTTGAGATGAGTGCCATGGGAGAGTTAAACTTCTTCTTAGGATTACAAGTTGATCAAAAGAAAGATTAATTCTTCATTCATCAGACGAAATATGTGCATGAAATGCTCACTCGTTTCAACATGAAGGATAGTTCTTCTTATGGCACTCCGATTCAACAGAATCACAATCTTGGACCGGATACTGAAAGTACTGAAGATGTGGATCCGACTCAATATCGGGCCATTATCGGTTCTCTCATGTATTTAACCGCTTCAAGACCGCATAATGTTTACAGTCTGCTTGTGTGCTTGATTTCAATCAAATCCTAAAGAGTCACACATGAAGGCAGCAAAGAGAATATTGCGTTATATGAAGGGTAAACCGAAGTTAGGTCTTCTGTATCCCTCTGGAGGCAATTTTGACTTTGTGGCCTATACCGACTCAGATTATGGCAATGTAACTTGAACAAGAAATCAACCACGGGTGGTTGTCAATTAGTAGGTAGTCGCATTGTCTCATGGCAGTGCAAGAAACAAACCACTGTCGCCATCTCAACCTGTGAGGCTGAGTATGTGGCAGATGGTAGTTGTTGTTCACAAGTTATGTGGATACAACAACAGTTGCGCGATTATGGTTTAAACTTCTCTAATATACCTATCTTGATTGATAATCAGTCAACCATGTCCGTAACTAATAATCCAGTTAAGCATAGTAAGACGAAACATATTGATATTAGACATCATTTCATTCATGACTGTACTGAAAAACATATGATTAAATTAGTTAAGGTACCAACTGATAATAATCTAGCTGACCTGTATACCAAGGCTTTTGATAGGTCTCGGTTTGAGCTTTTAATTCAACTAAATGGGATGAGTAATCCTGAGTAAGTTATTTCCCAAAAACTTTGTCTAGTTGTAGCTTATTTCTACTTTTATTGTTCATTTCTTTTATCTTTGCAAAACTAAGAAAAATTGAGGGTCACTATACCATTGCAAAGATATGAAGAAATCATTACCCATGCCTTGAACATTTTATATGTTTGGCCTTTGGATGTAGAACATACACAGTAAAAGTACCTAAAATTCAAAGTATTTAATAGCTTCACTTTTCGATGTATTGGTAGGCATTAGACGTAATGGTTTTCAAATACTTAATCTATACTAAATAATGTGATTTTTTTGTGAAATCTTTATGTTGATGTACGACTTAAGTCTTAATTCTTAGGAAATAGATTCTACCTGAATGCATGCTATCGGATAAAAAAATAAATTCAAATAATTCATTTAGGGGGTTCACTGACTGTTTCTTCTGCTACATCTTGAAACATGCTGACCTAGTCTCAGTCAGTGTATCCTAAATCTGGAATAAACTCAACCGCGAAACAAGAATTTCGTTTTCAAGGTCTCTAGTCAAACTATGTCGCTTTGTTGTACAAAAGTACAGACCTGTCACCTCTGGTTTGATTTTAGATTTGTTTGCTTCTAACCCTAGTCTTGTCTTATAGCTGAAACATGTACCTATGTGCATTGCTTATAATTCAAAATGACTTGACTTTAAAGATGACATAAAAGATATGCAAAATATCCGATACATGATATTCTGGACTTTCTCGATTCTAAGGGTATATCAACTGTAAGATACATAGTAAATCGTAAACAATAATCAAATATGTACTTGAGAATTCTGCATGTCAAATGTTTAATTGGACAACAATACCTATAATCGTAGTGTTCTATAATTTACAACAAATAATAACAAAAGAATAAATCAAAAATTCATATATGTGTATTGTGCTCCTCATGGCTAATTCAATATCTGTATTAGTGACACTCTCAAAAAGATTTTACGTTTCAATAATATGAACAAATTCATATTTGCATTTTAAATTTTAAGTTATTTTACTTTGTTTTATTTTCTTTAATTAAAGTTCTTCGTTTACGGGAAATACGTACATTTTGTTTGATTCGTAGCTCAAACCTTGTTCTATTAAGTGTCAAAGTATGTTGGTCTTCACAAAATGTTTTTAAGTTTGAAAAATTAAAAGTTTGAAAATTTTAAGTTTTTGGCTAAGTATATCTAAGTTCGTACGAACTTAGATGTTCGAATGCCTAAGTTCGTACAAACTTACTGGAGCCTTCGAACTTACTGTTTTCACTATATTCGGACTTAATCTTGCAATCTAATCCGTGTTATATCATTCTAAACCGATAGAAATCATCCCTATACTTACACAAAACTAAGTAAGTAAACATCTCATCATTTGAATCGTTAAAACATGTTAAACTTAAATTTAAAGTGGGTTTTTATAAAAAAACAACTTTAACTTGAAAATTTGACGTGTGTTTATGGTTAAAATTGATTGAAACTTGTTGCACAAATCATTCGGACCTATGTGCATTTATTTCATGTGCCTGATCATGTTTTAATTGCCAAGAATTTTAAAGTTGATAAAGGTGTTCTTGCGTTCGAACTTACTGGTTCGTACGAACTTACAAGTTCGTACGAACCTAGCCAAGTGTAAGTTTGTACGAACTTAAGTTTGACTTAGTCAAACAGTAAGTTCATACAAACCTATACAGGGTTGTAAGTTCGTACGAACCTACTTAGTTTTGTAAAACACTTATCATTTTTCTTAACATCAAGACTTATAACCCATTTTAAATTGTTGAATCCTTCTTGCAGGATTCTAAATTGATTATGGATTATAAATAACATTATTGTTAACTACTTTTGGTTTGTTTTTGTCTTGTGTGCAGATATGGCTGATCAACGTGCGTTTTATGACAAACACAATCTTGCCATCTCTTTTGATCTGGCTAATGGGAACACTGACCCTTTTCGTGGCATGTTGGACTATCTCATGCGCTCAAGAGTGTTCTACGCATCGACTCACTCACCGACGTTAAAATTTGAGTTCTTAAGACAATTCTGGGCTACTGCTGAGCATGATTGTCACCCTAACCTTCCAGTCATCTGTGCAACTGTACACGGAAGGGTTATCGAGTTCACTGCAGCCTATCTACGGATGGCATTGCATCTGGGAACGGAGGAACAAGAGAATGGCCCAACCTCCTTCCCGTTAGAATTCCGTGCTGAGGCATTTCAAAGGATGGGTTATGTGGGTGATGTGACCCACACCCAGTACACGAAGAGTCTTCTCTACGGTCAGTAGAGGTACTTAATGCACATTCTGTTGGTCTCCTTTGGACCAAAGAAGGTTGGGTTTGACACCATGAACCACAAGATGCAATCTGGCATGGCTTCATTGGTATATAACAAGCCATACTGCTTCTCTCAATTCTTCTTTGTGAGATGGTGCAACAAATCAGGGGGAGCGTAAAGGATCGATTTATCCTATACCCGCGATTCGTCATGATGATTCTTAACGGGTTGATTCCAAATCTCCCAGCTGGCGATCCAGTCGTTCATCTAGTGTCAGTGGATAAGAAAATTTTCGGCCACTGTCTTAGTCACAGCAGTCGTTGTGCTGTTGCTGACAGACCTCAGGCAGTACCATTATTTGGGGTAATTGTTGATGAGCATTATCAAGCCCCACCCAATGACGGGTGGTGGGATGTTCCACAGGCCGAAGAGAGGACCGAAGAACAAGCTACTGAGTCACCCCCTCCGGCTGAAGCTGATATTCCAGAGCCACCGAATGTGGCTGCTGAGACTCAAAACGAAGTAGTTGAGGAAATTCTCCAACAGCTAGAGCACCCCGTTGAGGGCGAGCGCGTTGTCGCTCATATTGCTGAAGCTGTAGTGCGAGATGTTCTGCAGGGTGGTGCCAGCTCCAGTGATGCGGCCACTGGATCACATCAAGAGACTTTTGATGAGGTCTTAAGAGAAATTGATTTTATTTCTCTGAGGGTGGAGCAGGGCCTTCATCTACTGATGAGGCTGAGAAGAGCAAGACATCAGATTCTGAGGAAACAGAGACTGATTTTGATGATGATGATAATGATGATGCTGATGATGATGATGATGATGATGATGATGATGAGGACCGACCCATGATCGGGTTTCATGGTTCTAAGGGTGTTTTGCTGGACCCTAAGGCGGCCTTAGCAAAAGAGAAGGGTAAGAGGAATGTCCAAGATGATGAGGACTATGTACCCGAGGGCGAGGAAATTACTGGGTTTGAGCTAAGGGCTCGGAAACGCCAGCGCTCCACCGGCGTAGTTATTCATGAGGGTGGTGCTCCTCCCCGGATCATAACTCCCACTCCACCCACTGTCCGCCCTCCTACCGTCCAACCACCGATCACAACACAAACCACAGCTCTAGAGACTCCACTTACAGAACCTCCTACCACTACAACAACCCCACCTCCATCAGTTACCACTCCTCCTCCAACTCAATCGACACCGTTTATCCCCAACCCTGCTGCTAGTCTCTCTGATCCAGACAAATTCACGTATCTTGAGGGCCGGATCACCAGCTTGGTTGATATGGTTGCAGACTTGACTGCTGTTGTTGCGAGTCAAGAAATCCGAGTTCAGAACTTAACGGATTTAAATCACCAGCTTGAGAAGACAAATGACAAACTAGAAGAGATATTAAGTGAGAATATGATTCTTCTCTTTCGGTTGAAGCGCAAGGTAGCTCAGGGGGAGATGACGAGCTGCAAAGATGATGAGTTGAGACGTAAGAGAGATCATGACCATGACGATGATCCCGAGGCTTCAAAAGAAGGTGAGCTGCCTAGCTCTTCAACTGGAAGACTAGTGCCACAGGCTGAGGAGCGGTTCAGCTCAAACTCTTGTCAATCTAGATGAATCTGACACCATCGAAGCACTGCTTGGATTAGATGAATTCGATAGCGATGGGTCAGAACTTGAAGAAGGAGAGATCTTTAGTACAGGTGTTGCAGACTGGAAGTCAGACAAAGAAATAGTTCAAGATACAGATATTGATATTGATGAACACGTCGTGGCGAAGCAACCTGTCACTGAAGTGATAATTGAGACTGAAACTGGTGAGAAAGTGTTAGATCACAAGGATCTAGAATCAGAAGATGATGAAGTCCTTGGCGATGAAACAACTGATGAAAAAGAACTGTCCAGAGCAAAACTAAAAACCTTATGGTTTAAAAAGGCAGAAAAGGAACCAGAGATTAAGTATAGAGATGATATCAGGGTCAAGGGATTGGGCAAACTGAATAAAGGCATCATAAGTTTGTTCTATGACAGTGAACTCAAACTGTTCATAATTAAAAGATATGATGGAATTCAGTACTTAAGAAGAAAACTGAAAGTATTCAACTCGTTGTCGAAAATTGAGCTAAAGGAACTAGCCTGGATTGACTTGGTGAATCGTGGTAATGATCCTTACGCCTGGACTTTAGAAAGAATCGTTAAGCGTGAAAGAAGAGCGAATAAATTCGTTGATTTGAAACCAACAGCATGTAGAAGAGTTCCTGACTTTACCAGGATTGATCCCACTACTAACAAGCCATGGATGAAGATGGTTTATAAACCAGTCAAGTGCTTGAAGAGGTTTCCATTGAAAAAGATGCCACAGGACGTTCTAGCAAACCTAACGTGGTGGTACGTGGATAGTAAAACTGCAGAGGCAGTAATGGAGGTTATTAAAGGGAATGTGATTCTGAGAGTGTACGACAGTTTACACTTGGTAAACCTGTCTAAAGATGATCTGATGAAGCTGCATGTCAACAAGATTCTCTACAGAGATAATTGGAGACACGGGGGTAGAACATATCAAAAGGTTGTCAATGTGTGTGTCGAGAAAGGGATCTGGGTTGGAAGTAATCAGAGTTAAGGAGAAGATGCTCTGAAGACGAAGAAAAGACTAAAGACTAATAGAGTTATTGTCAAGGGGGAGTCTGTTGGTACATGTTTGTGACAACAGCTTCTATTATGTAATAGATTAGTTCTTGTAATAGTCTTTGATATTAATAAATAAATATTTTGTTATATGACTGTTTATTAATGTGTTAGAAATATATTTGTGTTATGTGTAAGTTCGTATGAACCTAGTCTAGTACGAACCTATAAGTTCGTACGAACCTAGCTGCCTATAAATACAAAGTTCGAAAATATCATTTCTAAGCTTTTATACAAACGGAGATCAGTAGACTAAGTTCGTACCATTCATCCTAGTTCGAATACATACGAAGTAAGGGTTTGTAAGTGAGATAGACGTGTTTTAGACACTCGTATCGTTTCTTAGAGTATTCCGCACTCTAACAAGCGTTGTTACCCCATTGGATCCGTTCAAGGGTGACCTACAAATACCAATATCATTCTGCATTCCATTCACACAAGACTGCAGCTTCTCAACCATATCCACTCCTACCTCTACATCTGCTAATCTCCAATCCAGACTCATAAAATGTCGAGATGTTGCCTTGTTGTTCATTGATGTCATTGCATTAAGAATGCTCTGTAATGTACAGGGTGTCTCAGATTGAGATGGAATACCAGAGGTTGTGGGTTGGGTTGGCATTCCCTTACATCTTTCCTATTGATGAGAAGAGAGATCATTGGGAAATTATGGGTGTTGCACTGAATGCCTCACTTCTTTCCTTGTGTATAGGAGGAAGAATACTATCAACTAGTGGTGTGGTTGTGATTCCCTAATATCTCTCATGGTGTAAATGAGAGAGATCACTAGAAACAATAGGTATTGTAGCACTAGATGTCTCATATCTTTCCTTGGGAATAGAAAAGAGATCACCAAAAGCACGTGAGATAGTTGGTGTACCCTCACATCTCACCAAGTTATATGGTGAGAGATCAATGGACGTAGAAGGGTGGGAGGCATGTATGTCATCTTGTGATGTAGATGACACATTGGAAGTATGTACAAGCATGTGAATTATGATTATTCATTGTGGAGTATGAACCAGGTCATCACTGGTGGTATATACGGGTGTAGGCATACTTAGTGGAGCTTGAAGGGGGTAGTTGAGCTCAAGATTGGAGCATCGTCTTCAATTCTTGCTGCATGGTCTGTGCAAAACCTCCATCTCTGTCTCCGAGTTCTTTCCTAAATCCGACACAGCTTTGCTTTCCTCCTTTTCTTCTTCAATGGAGGCCATGAACGCTTGAGGTTTATCATTCTTTGAGCTCCAATCATATGCTCCATCTTGCGTTTGAACCACCAGAGCTCTGGAATTCGAATTATTTCCAGAGGTGTGGTTATTGCTAGTGGACCCTTGATTGAACTCTCTTTGCCAATTCTGGCTTGAAGTTTGTTCCCTTTTCGGTCTTTGACATTCCCTAGCAAAGTGCCCGAAACCGTCACAGTTAATAGCACTTCACTTTGGTTTTGTCAAAACCAAGCTTGCTATTGACAAACTTCCTGTCTGTACGGCTCATAAACCTCTGAGCCCATCTTGCAATCATGGCCATTTGCCATTGCAAGTCAATTTCTTCTAAGTCATCGGGGTCCAATTGATCATAATCCTCGTTTACCATGTCAGGTTCCGTGATCTTGCCCCGAATGAAGTTCTCGTGTGAAGCAATGAAAGATGCAAGTAAGGCAACTTCACCTTCAGCAGAATTAATACTCATTGGCATAGACTTGAAACCACTAGATGTCCCAGTTTGTGGTTTCCTGTCTTTCCTCGAGTCTTCCGTTGATGCAACGTAACAGACATTGCTACCAGAACTTCTGATAGCCGAGCCTGTCTCAGCATCACCAGTGTAGAAAGTTGTAACTCCATTACTTGTTGAAGCAATGTAATCAGACTGTTTACCATGGTAAACACTAGGATCCTGAACCTGATCGGATCCCGTCTCTTTCTGTTGCATGTTCAAGTCGTAGACACGCAACTTTCCAATCACTTCATCAAGCGTAATAGTCATATAATCATTACTTTCCTTTATCATCAAAGTGTAAATATCCCACTTTGATGGTAAAGCTTCTAGAAGTTTGTTGTTCTTTACCGTCTCAGAAAATGTAAGGTCATTACTGTCAAATTCGGTCATTAGATGATAGAATCTAGTGATGATCTCTTCTAACGACTCGCTTTTCATATGTTTAAAGACGTAGAACTGTTTTGTAGGTAGATCAACTCTACTTTCCTTTATTTTGTCATTACCATCAAACCTCTTTTCTAACGCCAACCAAAGCTCTCGTGAGAATTGGTAACGTTTAAAAGTGTGCTTGATTTCTTGCGGAAGACACATTGTAATAGCATACAACGCTTTGTTTTCTACTTCATACATCTTTTTGTCCTCATCCTTCATCAGTGAATAAGGACACAATTTCTGCTTCCCCTCAAACTCGTATGTTGGAGTATCGTACCCTTCGTTTATGCATATCCACATACGGATATCATGGAACTTGGCAAAAGATTCAAATCGATCTTTCCACCATAAATAATCTTCTCCTTTGAGAAGCTTCGGTGGTGAGGCGGATTTACCAACCTCATGATCCATCTCGATCATTTTACTCAAGTTGGACATTTTCTAAGAAAAGTCAGCAAAAGTTAAACAGGACAAGTTCGTACGAACCTAGGTTAATTCGAACAAAAAGTAAGTTTGAAGACTACCTAAGTTCGAATGGTCAAGTGAATTGGTCAAACGAACTTGACTGCCAAAAAGTACTGTTCGAACTTAGGATAAGTTCGAAGGCTTGAAGTTCGTACGAACTTACAGCTGTAAGTCGAATGATATTCTTGGTAAGTTCGTACGATGCTTTCTAAGTTCGTACGGACTGCTGTTGAAAAACTCAGATCTGGGTTTGTTTCAACCGGAAAATTCGAATCTCTCTTGTGAACTGATCCACGAGGTAACAACGTGTATTAGAGTGCAGAATCCTCTAATAAACGAGACGCTAACTAAACGAGTGTTATAAGTTTAAATCACGAAATAAACTTTGTAGAGTATAAGTTGTATTATATTCGAACTTGCAACAATATTACAAGAGTATTCGAACTTAGTTTGTTGAAACTAAGTCTTTCAAACGTTACAATGAATAATTTCGAACTTGTATCTATAGACAGGTAAGTTCGTACGAACTTAGCAGCTCCTAAGGAACTTACCTGTAAGTTCGTACCTATTCTAAGTTCGTACAAACATATAGGTTCGTATGAACCTACAAAAATACATAACAAAATATCCATTTAATTAACAACATAAACAAATTACAAAACTAACTATTACAAAGACGAAGTTGTTGTCACACATCATGTACCAACAAACTCCCCTTGACAATAGCTCTATTTGTCTTCTGTTCTTTTTTGTTGTAGTCGATCTTGATTCTCAATCAGCTTTGTCGACTTCCAGCCCATAAACCTTTTTGAATACAAACCTTCACCACCTTCTGATATCTTCAGCCTTCATGCCTCCAACTATATATGTACAAGATTTTATTTGCATGAAGCTTCATCAAATCATCCTTGGACAAGCTTACCATATGTAAACTGTCATACACCCTCAGCAACATCTTTCCTTCACCGTCCTCCATAACTGCTTCAGCAAAGAAGCTTTTCGAAGTTGAAGTTGTTCATTTCATACTTGCGTGTGACAACCGTCAAAATCTTAGGTTATTACCACACTTAAATTCTAGAATTTTAGTTGTGAATATGACTTTCTTTAAGTTCCAATAGTAGAACTAAGTTATGACTCCTTAAGAATACCGAAATCATTACAATGTTTTAGTGATTACTTAGCAAAACCCATATTAATGAGGATTGTTCAACTAGGTTATAAAGTGCCAAGAAATAAAAGAATCTAAGTTCCATAACTTATCACAAAAATTTTATCATGTTGCAAAATTGGCATTAATTAAAATTTCGTATCTTCTTAAATTAATTAAGTAAGTCTCTAAAATTAATACTTGAAAAAATATCATGAACAATTAAATCACAATTAGAAGTATTATTATAATTTGATGGACTTCAATTTTATATCTCAAATAATAAACACAAACACATCTCAAAATAAACCTTTACATTATATAATACTTGTACAAGTTTAATACAAGTTAAGTATATGTTTAAGCCTTACATGTTATAAAAGAAAAATTTTATTCCCGCCCTTTTGTCCATAAAAAGCCGTCCACCACCTCCCCTCACATGCACACACTTCTTTTCAACTTACACTCCACTCACTTTCTCCCATTTCACACTCTACCCTCTTTTCCTCTCTACACTCAAGAACACACATACAAATACATACTTTTATCTCAAATATTCAAACCAAATCAGCCTATACTCCATCAAAGATCAAGAATTTGAAGGCATTTTAAAATATTTTTCAACAACACAAAGGTAGTGATGTGTATTAATCTAGTTATAAAAATAGTAAAACAAGTCAAAGCTAACTATTACACAACTAGGCAAGTATACCTAATCGGATAGTAGTATAGCAATGATAAGTCTACCGGGTAGTCTCTCACAGGAACAGTTTATATGTATTTTAAGGATATTAGTCTAATCTATAGCTAAGGTAATAGGATAATGCCTCTTAACGATAGGCAGTCAAAAAGGTGTTTAAATTAAAGAAAGCAATTAAATTGATTAATTAACCAAAGGATAGAAGTATGTTCATCTAGACATTTCACCACTAGAGTTGGACAATAACTAGAAATGTATTAAACGTATAAGGATTGTTAATCTAAATTACTTGTTTTTACAAAATAATCATTTAACTGAAATACTAAAATGCAAGTGTCCTTGACAAGTTATTAATTCCAATTATGATCAAACAATTCTATTAACTTAATGATTTAATCTATATAATCCTAGTGTCCCAGAGATTACTAATCATATAAGATGTCTCTAAATATGATCCACTCATATTTTAATTTAATAACCTAATTCAATTCATCTATTGTCTCCAATTAAACACACAAGATTCATAATCATGCAAATGTAATACTAAACACAAGAGTTTTCACTCATTTGAACAAATATCACATCAATTGAATAGGTTAAATAATTAAATACAAATCGTTCCACAATTAAACATCAAATCATACGATTACACAATTCTAATTATCAAAAGTCCAACATCAAGGGTTATTAGTCTAGATGAACACAAAGTATTTAGCCCATTCTAAAAGGGTTCAATCAAACAAATCATAATAATCAAAGTATAATCCATAATGCAATTACAAATATGAAATAAACATCAATTAAATAAGATTAAAATGAAAGAAATAAAAGTACTAACTTCTATGATGATTACAAGAAGAATAGATCACTTAGGGTGTCCCCAAAAGCTCTCCTAAAGCTCCCAAAATCGCCTCTAATTCGTGCTTAATCAAAAGGTTAATGATAATTAGGGTTTAGGGTATATTTTAGGCCAAAAAGTTGTAACCGACCCTTCTACCTGGCGGGGAATGAAAGTACCCGGCGGGTACTATGGCCTTCCCACCCTGATGAGAGTTCCTTTCTCGGCTAGGCCAAAACTGGTACTTTTCTTGAGTACCCGGCAGGTACTTTTCATTTTCAGCCCTAGGTCCCTTCTTGAAAGTTGTAGCCTTCTGAGTTCCGGAGATTTCGGCACTTAAATCACCTCAATCGGAGTCCATATGAGGGAGTTATGGCCAAAACCGTGGAGCCTCGCAAAAGCTGCAAAAATCCATCAACTCTTGATCTTTTCTTCATATCTTTTCGATCTCTTCTCGATTATTAACCTGAAACTAAACTAGACTAATTAAGTACTAAAAGATTATAAAATGACTAAAATAATATACAAATTGGATCGATATCGCCCCTATAAATATGTCTAATTTAGGTGATATCAGGTAGCAAACAACTACTACTTATGTTCTTTCACTTTTAATTCTTAAAAATCTACATACAATTCTTTAATTAATTGAATCTATACCTTTTAATGGTTAGAATCTTTTACCTTAACTTGATGTTTGTAGATTATCACTCTCACATGTTCATGTGTTAGAAAGTGATAATCCATGATCAAACCCATGTCAAACTCAAAAGAAGATTCAAAAACTTGAAAACTTTCATGCATGTAATTTGTCAGATTCTTACACCCGACTTTGAAGGATCATAACTCAATGAATGTGTTAGATATTAAAATATAGATTGTAAACCTTGATTAAGGCTTAATCATGTGTTTAGCACCTATAATATAAATAGGTAGCTAAGCTTAATCATTTGTAACACTTACCTTGAAAAATCATTTTGTGAAAATCATTCCAAGTAAAACTCTCTCAATCATTCATCATAATCTTGCTTGAATAGGTTTAACAATTGGTATCAGAGCTTGAGTGATTAAAGATTTAAAGGAAAATCAGATTGAAACATCAAGAATTCATCAAAGAAAAAGTCAACAAAAAGTCAAATTCGTGACATTAAAGATCAAATTCGGATATTTGATTATGTTATGGTGAAAGTAATCCATTAGAATTGAAGACTACTGATCAAGGAACAAGTATCGAGTATCAATTTCATCAAATTATAGCTAAAGATCATCTAATTTGAAGAAAAAGTCAAAATGGGTATTTGAAGTTAGAATTTCGGATTAAACTTCAAATTCGATCAAATTTTATGTTTCTCATCAAGTTAAGGATCAACGAAGGTTCAGGAAGTGATATACAACAGATAGATTGAAGAATTCACGATCAATTCATTCAAATTCTCAAGTTTGATTCAAACATAAAAATGGCGGTTTAAGTTTGATTTGTATTGATTAAGCTTGTTTAAGTGAAATTCCACCGATCAAAGTGTTGTATTAGTGCTATGGATCAATCAGAAATCAAGTTTAGGAGTTAATTTCATCATTTGATCGATCTCAGATTTGGTGTTCTTGGTGAAGACGACGAACAGTACCTACGACACTATTCCTTCTGCGACTTTATTTGTGCGAACTTATTGGTAGTGTCGCATATCAGCTTCAACGACCTTATTTCTGCGAACTTGCCTCTGCGACCTTATTATTGTGAACTTATCATTAAAGTTGCACTCAGTTTTACTTTCGAACTTAACTTCAATACTTAAAAAAAGGATTATTAAACCAAAATTTGGAGGGAAAATTTGTCGATTACCAAAATTTGGATTTAAGCTTACAATTGAGTATGTTTGATTTGAGAAAATTTTCATTTTACTCGAGAAAATTTTCGACAAATTTTGGACGGAAAGTTCGTTTGTACAAATTTGAAATTTTCGATCAACCTTTTCTTATAGAAAAGGATTCTTTAACCACTTCACTTCAAAATCTTTAATCTTAAAGATCCATTCAAGCAACAATTTTATGATGTCAATTATTAATGATACGCAAAAATATTATAAAATCTTTTATGAATATCCACGACCAGATAAAATGACAGAATACAAATTAATAGAGTTTATTAAAATGTTGGAAGATGAACTTCAAGGATGTTATTCTAACATAACAAGTGTTCAAAAATTGAGAACTGAGAAGTCAGCTGAAGTTATGAAGCTTCAAGAACAACTTGACACACTTCAGACTGAAAATGAGAGACTTAAATCAGGATTGGGGAGTGAAGAGTTAAAAAGTGTGAATCAGGATTGGGAAATGAAGTATTGGGAAGAACATGCTCAAGTAGTCAAGCTGATAGCTGAAAAGTCCAATGCTTTGCATCAAGTCAAGCTTCTTAAAACTAAAATTGAGGCACACTCTGAGGTACACTCTAAAAGTCTAACTGAGTGTCAAAACAAATTAAACTCAG
Organism: Logfia minima; assembly: GCA_963921325.1. Lineage (NCBI taxonomy): Eukaryota > Viridiplantae > Streptophyta > Magnoliopsida > Asterales > Asteraceae > Logfia > Logfia minima. The sequence goes on along the minus strand of OY992774.1, from coordinate 17,350,573 downwards.
AAAAGGAAAAGGATAATAAACTGCAAAATGATCTAGCAAATAACCTTGATGTGATAAAAACTTTGACTCAGGATAAATTGGTTTTACGAAATCACATGGAATGTTATAAAACCAGTTCTGAAAAATTTGAAAAAGAAAATATTTTTTTGAATCAAGAAGTTAATGATTTTTATAAACAATGCACATTATTGAGAAAACATGCATACAAATATAAAGAACAATATGAGTGTGCAATAAGTGACAAAAATGCATTTTTAAGCAAAATCAAAGAACTTCAATATAAATTGTTTAAACGTGGTCAAACAGATCAAACCATTTTTTTCAATAAACCTAAGGATATCAAATTCTACAATCCAAGAGAAGGATTAGGTTTTGAAAATCCCTGCTATTTACAAAAATCTATTTCTAAAGTACCTACCTTGTATAACTACGGTGACATGGGAATTATTTTAAAAATGTTTTTTGTAAAAATAACTAATGAAGAAGAAGTTATTGAGAATTTCAATAGAGCAAAAACTGAGAATGCAATATTTTCATTTAATTATGAGAAATTAAATGAAAGTTATGGCACAAGGAAAATACCACTTTCTGAGGATTATTTTTCAAGTTGTTCAACACCTGTTATTGATCAAGATGAGGTTATGGAACAAGTGGTTAAAACAAAACTTTATATTCCAAATTTAATTTTGGAAAATAAAATTTTTGATCTTGAAAAACAAATAACCATGCTACAACTAACTTTTGGTCAAGAACGAACAACTCTTTTGCAAACTATTGAACACATTAAAAGTAATTCATCTTCATCTAGTTCAGCATCATTATCAAAATCTAACCATGAACTTGAATTTGAGAAGAACTTAGGAAAAGAGTTTGACAAAAAGAAAACCTCAAATGTCAAACACGTTTTGAAACCACAAGTGAATGTTCCAGAGAAGACTTATACGGATAAGTCTTCCAAACCACTTTCAAAAAGGATTTCTCAGTTTACCAATTATTCTTTGCACAAGAATAAGGGCTATTCAGAGAAATCACATTCACCTGGAACATTTACTCAAACGAATTTTCATCATTCAGATTCTTATGCTTCCAACACTTCACGAAAATCGGTTTCTCCATTTCCAATGAAAAACAAAGTTTGGAAACCGTAACAAAGTTTCTAAGAAAACTTCCCAAACAAAATCATTCAACTATTCAAGATTGAAAATGTTAGAACTTGCACCACAAAATGTTTCTTATTCGGTGCAAACAAAGAATGATTTTGTAAACCCCGCTCCCAAAAGATTTCATTCACCGTTGATTCCACGAAACTTATTTCGAAATGAAACACCGAGTTTCAATTCAAAATGGATTTCAACGTCTTTACATCAAATAGACACAACTTATAAATGTTATTCAATATTTTCAAAACCCGTTGGCACCATGCGTAAATGGGTTCCTAAAGTTTTTGTCTAGTTTCAAAATGACTTATGAACAACTTAGTTCATAACTCGTTTTTTAAAGTGAATGTGACTTATGAACAAATCGGTTCATAACTCGTTCTTCAAATGAAAATGGTTTCTGAACATTTTAGTTCAAACTCGTTATAATTGAAAGAGCTCAAAAGTGACATTTATTTCATTTGAGATCGAGCTCCCGTCCTACTTACTTTTTGATAAATGTTTGATATATTTGAGGGGGAGCTCGCCCAATATCAAAAGACAACTCACCTTCATATGTTACATATGTTAAGGGAGAGTGTGTTTAAAGATCAAAACTTTCAAGTGTTAACATCTTTATCATTATTAAAACACTTTGAAAGATTTTCAAATGATTTTGGTTCTTATACTCTTGGAGGGAAATCATACCGAAGACATCTAAATCGATGTAATCCCAAAATCACAAAATCATGATGTGATGATCAATTAATGATCAAATTTTTGGCATATGCTGACATCTACACTAAGTGTTATAAAATAAAATTACTCCTACGATCCACCAGAGCCTGATGGGTCTACCACAGGAGCCACCTTCCAAAATTTTAGGATGCGAGGGTATATTAGGTCTAAGTGAGAGGGTTGGTGGAGATTAATCTGCTCCAGTCCCTGACTTCATGTCATGCACTTATTGAGTCTAGAGCCTAATGATATAAAAATATTTTTAGGAAACAAAGTGTATTTTTACACACCATGTCTAAGTGACATTATGCATATCTATGTGATATTGCCAGAACATTCATAGTGATACCTAAAATGGTATTCCACAATGATTGAATGGAAATCCTACCAATGCTAACATCAACGCCAACATTGAAAGTAGGTTACTCAGTTAATTCATTTAATGTTTTCAATTGATGTGTAAACTGGTAATCTATGTGATCAGGAGTTATAGTATTTTCATAAATGTGTTTTCTAGAAAATACAAACAACATTTTCTTGATTTAGTCAAGTAAATAGTTGTCTTACCCAAATGGTTACGAAATTGATGCTTACTTGAAGTTTACTATCATTTTCCGCATCATTATCTCGAGATTATTGATTTGATAGTATTTTAAGCAAGTATCAGATTTGTAACGTATGTCTCTTATTGAAGATACAACATTCAACGGAATGTTCTTGAAAGTTCGTTGCTCCGATGATTTGATGTAGTCTACTATTCTTCAAACACGTTGTGCTACACCATATTCATGATGCTCACAATGTATCATAATCATCATGAAGGGGAGAAAAGAATTAGTATTTGAAGATAGTAAAGAAAAGAGTTATTGAAGATAGTGTTTGATGAAAGATAAAGCTTCAATGAAGAACTAATATCGTCTTTCTACAAGTTTGGGAAAAGATAATTGATTTGAGGGGGAGCAATAGAAGAAAAACTTCAAAAGTATTAACGAAAGATCAAAATTTCAAAGATCAAATCATAAATCTTTCATACATTAGAATCAATTACTTCAAAGAGGATTCATCGGCACCAACCAGGTGGAAGGGATACAGTGGAAGGAATATACTTTCAGGATTAAGATAAAGAAAATGTGCTTTCAAAGAGTGAGCTTTCAAGAGAAATATTCCAACACACATTCAAGATTAGAAGTTGCCGTTGAAGATCAAGAAAAGGATTTGTCTTCAATTTAGCTTCGAGATTTAACTTCAAAGATAAAAGTTGAGACAAGATTATCAAAAAGTGTGCTTCAACGTGATTTTCAGCTTACAAAAGATTCTCGAAGTTCAAGCATAAAAGATACAAATATGAATTGAAGACTATCCAAGCAAAGTTTACAATCAGGGGGAGATTGTTAGATATTAAAATATAGATTGTAAACCTTGATTAAGGCTTAATCATGTGTTTAGCACCTATAGTATAAATAGGTAGCTAAGCTTAATCATTTGTAACACTTACCTTGAAAAATCATTTTGTGAAAATCATTCCAAGTAAAACTCTCCAATCATTCATCATAATATTGCTTGAATATGTTCAACATAATGCTTAATAAAAAATATCCATTTTTCTTCTGGAATTTACGTCTTTGAGTTACCTTTTAAACCCAAGTGATTTCACTGAAAAATATGGAGTATTCGACCTCCAAACAGTGCATACAAAACTGTCGCGCCAATAGCTCACATTCTGTAACGAATAGTTTTGTGATGCATGTTTAAAGGCTCATTTTGATTATAAAAATCTTTATAAATTTATTTATAACTCCTAACATGTGGAACTTAGTTGGATAAAAATATTATAGTTTAAAAGACTATGGAAGTATACATAGGAAATTCTTAAACAAACAACTATGTTCTCCATGTAAAAATCGATATAGTTATTTTTTTTCAATATGCATTGATCCTAAATGTATCCATCATGCATCCAATGGAAAAATATGATTTTTCTTAGTAAACTTACGATACAGAGAATAAACTTGGAAATTTTCAAACCCATATGTATTTTCTTTCAATTAATACTAAAATACTAAGAAAATAGTGTGAATAATCATAAAAATTACTTCCTAAGTTCAAAAATTGCTAATTTTTTTTCTGAGGTGTTATTATAAGTAAATTGTGTGCCTTTAATCATGAAATATTGGAAAACTGGGTTTTCTTGCTTCAAATGACTTGACATTTTTACACAACTCTTAAAATAATTAGAAACTGAGGTGGTAAAAGTTTTATAATTGTTCATGACTGTTTACTATTTTATTTGAATTTCTCCACCATTTTGAACATAAATAAGAAATAAATATTATACAAGTCCGAAAAATTCTCAAATTTTTACAGGAAGTTTATACCCATTATTAAGTTATAAGAATGCAATTTGGTAATTTTTGGAGCTAATATTCATGTGTTTATAAAAATACAATTACAAAATTAATCATAAATTTTACGAACTAATGGAAATAATCAAACAATCTTGTGACACTTTATAATTTAATTAGTTGACTAAGTAGTACTAAATCATATAATTAGATGAGAATCTCATTAGAACCTTCGTGTTTGTAGGACGCATAGGAGTCGTACTTGTCTAGCACGCGAAAAACATCCAAACTAAACGTTCAAACTGTAGAGTGAATATTCACAGCCCCACGTTTTACTGTTTTATGTTTTGGGGTGAAAACATGTTTATCTTATTGCCAACTATTTATCTTGATGTGTACATTTACTTATTTATACGCATGTATTGTATGCTTGAGACTTTATCGTGTTAAGTCCCCGGTTTTCTAAACAACCTATTAACTCATTTTGAGCCGATGGTTATTATGGATATTGTTATTTGGGATTGACACTCCCCCTATTATGAATTGAGCGCGGGGGCATATAACGACTCACTTAATCATGTATACGATAGGCATGATCTCTTTGGGGCGGACTGTCGGAGGGTTGGTTGTGGACTCAGTTATAAACATCGATTTTTTGTTTACTCAGACTTATTATTACGTATAAAACAACTACTGATGCGCAAGAATCGAGTTATGAAATAATAAGGAAAGAATCAAGGTATAGACTATTACACAACTAGGCAAGTGTACCTAATCGAGTAGCAGTATAACAATGATAAGATTCCAGCTGATCGTATCGCAGGAACATATAATATATTCTGAATGTTGTTTTATATAATTTCTAGCAATTAATGTAAAGTAAATAACAATGGGAGTTCGCCTCTTAACGATAGGCTCAACGAGGTTATAATGTAAAATAAAGAACTTGGGAACTTTGGAACTAATTCACTTAATTAAGATTATATTATCCAAGTGTCCTTGTGATTCAAAACCTCTTAACTATGAATCATGTAATCAATGACGTCCCAATTTAACTAATGGTTATACTTTCATAAAAACCATTAACCATACAAGATCTCTCTAAATTATGGTTCACCAATATGGATAACCTATTACTCAATTCAATTCTATCAATCACGTCTAATTGATATCTACAATCAATGAATCAATTGTAAAGCAACAATATAATAATGGAAGCTTTCACTAATCGCAAATAACAAGTCACTAATTGAATTCAATAATCAATATCAATATCAATGGTTCGATCGTTAACGAGAAATCAAAGCATACAAACCCAATCACGAATTAATACCCGACAACTAAAAGATAATTAAGCCTAGACAAACATGAAGAGTTTAGCCCATGGTTATGGGTTCAAACATTAAACAATCAATAATCAAAGATGAAATCATATTCAACAATTAATTGTTATAGAATGAATATTTACCAACTCTAACTCCTCTAATGATGAAGCTATTAATTGCTTACTTAGGATCTCTCCAAAAGTTTGTTAAAAATCGCCTCAGCCGTCTCTCAATAAGTGATATATCAAAAGCTAACATTAAATTAGGGTTTAGTGGACAATAAAGGCAAAAATCCGCATCTGACAGGAGTACCCGACGGGTAGCAGAGGTACCCGGCGGGTAGTAGGCACAGCCCACCCGTTTGAGATCTTGGTTCTCGGATCAGCCTTCAGACTGGAAGCCATGAGTACCTGGCGGGTACTCACCTTCCTGGCGGGTAGAATTCACCAGAAAGTTTTTGTCCAACTTGTTCCAGTTTGGGAACTGAGGAACCCGTTGGGGGAGTTGGTACGGAACCTGTGTAACGAACTTTCGACCGAACCAATCCTAGACCGGATAAAGACCTTCGGTGGTTAAATGTCTAGCATTCCTAGGGGTGTACTTGTCCGAATTCCATAGGCCATATATATGATCACAAACAACTAAACTTAGACTATGAATCTAGCCATGTTGTTTAATTGCTATGTTTTTTTTTTTTCGATAATTAAACATTAATTAAGTATCAACATATAGTTTTAGAAAGCCAAGAATCCTTCCAATTAAAATTTATGCCACAAAGTTCGAGAAATTAAGTCTAATGACACTTAGTAACAATTAACAAAACTAATCTAGGCTAAGAGTACAGATTATAAGTTAGCATGGATATGGATGTAGTTAGCACCCTAATTACCTCCTTATCACTTACAACACCTAAATCAACATGCTGGTGATTACAACGGTTTCGATTAGACCCTAGGGCAAGTAGTAGAACAATTTAAGTTAAAATCATCTCAACAACAGTATGTAAGAGGAGGGCAGCTTATGTAACAAGCTAAAGTTCAAGTGCAAGCATCCCTATGATCTAATAAACTAAGGTTCAAGTGTAAGCAATAAACCCCCCCACATTTAAGATGTGCAGTGCCCTCACTGCACTAGCAAGCAGTTATATATGAAACATGAGAAGGGGGAGTAAAAGGGAACGAGTACTTCCCCGGCGGTGAGCATAAGTGGTAGAGTTGCCAAAGACTGAAGGTGCTGAACTTACTGCCAGCATAAAGTTCTAGTCGACGGTCTTTGCCTCATCAACTACAAAGAAAGAGACAAATGGAACTAGAATTCCAATATCCATAACTAAAGAACCTACAAAGTGCCAAATAGTTCCAAAAAAATTAACAGAAATAAAATAAAATGTACAAGGTTGTAGATCCCTTAGGATGGATCTTTTGATCAAATCGCTCAATGGAGATAATGACACGAATAGAATATAAAGCTTAAAACAATAAAGAACAAATCAATAATAATACTTTATATTTCTTTATCAAATATTCTCTCAAAATACAGCATCCAAAAGCAGAGAATAAGTGTGTGTAAAATCCCCCAAAAAGTCTCTTCAATTACAAAGTAATTTGAAGTATTTATACTAAAATTGGCCGACATTAGCGACATAAGCATTATGTCGCTAAGACACTATGCGACATAACACTATGTCGCAGACACACCTAATGCGACACAAGGCTTGTGTCGCATAACACAGAAAATGTAATTCTAACTAACTCAATTACATTAACAAACACATTACAGACTTGACCAACTGACAGACACACTAAGATGCATCAACAAAGGTTTTTGTAACTAGTAGGCACGCAGGCCTCAAAATCCAAATCCATCATAGGGGAAACCCCCTTGCTGCGACTGTGAAGATCCGGCGGCATCTTGCATATTCTTATCATAGCTATCCTGGTGCTGGCGTAGTAGCTCAGCAAGAGCAGCATCCCGATCATATGGGTGAGAATGAGATGAAGCTCCAGACGAGCCCCAACATGGTGGAGGATGGTAAGGAGTGGGGTGAAACTGCTCCTACTGGGCATACCAACGCTGTTGGTTGTGCTGTCCCCATGCTATATCATATTCAAGACAACTGCGCCTTGCTGAAAACTCATCATGCCTAAACTGAAGTCCCTGAATGTCGGCCATAAGATCGGCCATGGAAGGCTGTGCCTGCTCCTGTAATGGCTACTGAGGTGGTACCGAGGGCTGCTGAGGAGCCCGTCGTCTAGGTGGCTGCTGCGGGGCGTCAAGGGGGGCACGGTAAGGAATAACTCGGCCACCTGAAACAGATAAAGCACGCGCCTTGGAGTATAAGGCCGTACTAATCGTCCCATATGATGTGTCTAGAGACGTAAGGTTACTAGCGGGGCCGAAGTCAATGCTGAAGAACCGTGCAATAAGGGTGATAAAATGCCCCCCGCAGATAGGGCTAGAGCCCCGAATACCACCACCAAAGGTATGCAAGTACCATGCAACGACATAAGGGATGTTGACATGGCGTCTCTCTCGGAAATGTTGCAACTACCAAAGGTCGGAGAGAGTGACCTTTTCGGTATTCTCTTTCATGTGGGCGATGGTATGTGCCAAGAATCGCTGAATCACCCGATATTCAACCTCAGACATGTCCAAATAAGAAACCGATCTCGTAATGTACTGCTCAGTGCTGAAATTACCCCATACAAGATCAGGGTCAAAATCAGAAGTGCCCTGAATGCGTGCACCAGATAATAAGAATGCCTCGAACTGAGGACTTTCAAGCTCCTCCTGAGAATAGATGGTCAGAGCTTCAGCAAGCATACTCATGGAAAGTGATTGAGCTTTGCCTCCCCATCTAAATTCCCTGTCAACTGCTGAAGTAACCTTCGGTTTGAAGGCGTAAGTTGCGTGAAACTCTAGGCAGAGTTCACGGAAGATAGGTACCTGTAGTGAAAACAGCCTTTCCCAATCAGAATAATGGTATATATCACCCCCAAACGCAAAAGACTGCCGAATTGTGTCTCTAATAGGGCCTGCAAGACCCACTGCCTCTAATGGTGCCCAGTCAACTACTCTCGGTGTTTCCAATCTCTTAGGTAATAGTGACAGCAGTTTCTCGCAGTAGTGATTATAATTCGTCAACTTATTAGAAAACTGCAGCCATCGGTGTAATGAATTTGGCATTAGCTGGGCTGCTATACCCAATGGCAGTGTCTGAAGTACCTCTTCATCAGAAGAGGAAGAAGATGATGACTCCTTAGGGAGGGGAATGTTTTTTCCTTTTCTGAGTCTCTGCACAAAAACCACAAACAAACACAAGCAACACAAAAAGTAGAGAATCGGTGAGTGTTAGGGATTAAAATTGGTAACCGATAGATAATGTTGCACATAGCACATGGGTGACTCAGAAATAACAAATCCATAACCCTCAAAAACACAAGCATAAACAATGTAATAGATTTCACAAACCAACAGAGTGCACAGTTTATGGCATGTTATCATCATGTAGAATCGGGTATCCGCATAGTAAGTCACAAAAAATTTCAGTAATTCAACATTCAAACAATGCTAATAAACTTGTTTGCTAGTCCCAAATGTTCAATGAAGCATAATAGACCCTAACATACTCACTACCACAAGTGATCAATCAATTGTCATAGGCAAAGATAGCAAGTAACCGCATAAAAATCATATAAAGGACATATAGGTAGTGTGAAAATCAGCAAGAATATACTCATTAAGTAGAACTAAACTTGCATTCAAAGAGCAATTGTCTAACACCCCATAACACTCCGGATTGTACATATCACAATCATGAAAACCCACCTAACAACTAGATATCATAGGGATTTCAACCAACTAAGCATATAGGGAACTATATTAAGCATCTCCATAATGTAAAACATCTCAAATTAGGAGCAGATATATCACATTCATGAAAATCAATTTCAGAAGTACCTAGCATGTGATTATCAACCAAAGAATCATAAAAGGAACAATTATTGAACATCTCATAAGTAATGAATAACATATATTCGGATTACTAGCAAAATAATAGATGAAAGATGAATTAAATACATGATGTGATGTTAATTATACCTTAGAAGACATGGAAATTGATTGAATGATTGCTTAATCCTTACAAGAGGCCGAAATTGGGAATGAAGTGGTGTGGGTGCGGCTGTGTTTGAGTGAGAATGGGGAAAAATTGTGGGAATAATGAAATTAGGGCTCCTGAAATTCGGTTTAACACCTTACTACCCAGGGGGTACCCAAGGGTTCCCACCCGATTTGGATAGGAGTACCCGGATAGCCAGTCAAACGGGAAAACATCACTTCCCGGCGGGGACTACAAGTACCCGGCGGGTACTTAGCAGTCTCAGACTTTCTGATCAAATGAACCCGTTTGAGCAGTTACTACCCGACGGGTAATTTATCCGGGAAGCATTCTAGGCAGGTTTTTTTTTTTTTTTTTTTTTTTTTTTTTTTTTTTTTTAGCAAAAACGGAAGTAAACGCAATAAAACACATTATACAATTACAATGCTTATTTATTAATGAGTCTTAAGCTTGACTCAACCCCGAATTTAGTTAATCGTGGGGTGAAAGTTGAGATCAACATCATTCTCAACTTCAAGTGGTCCATCAATATAATGTTTAACTCTATGACCATTAACCTTAAACGCTTCACCCTTTGCGTTTATCAGCTCAATTGTTCCATACGGGAACACTTGTTTAACAACAAATGGACCCAACCACTTAGATCTAAGCTTACCCGGGAAAACCTTAAACCTTGAGTTGAAGAGAAGGACACGATCGCCTTCTTTGAACTCTTTGGAGTTCTTCAAACGGTTATCATGCCATTTCTTAGTTTTCTCTTTATAAATGAGCGAGCTTTCATAGGCATCATGTCTCAACTCATTCAACTCATTCAATTGACTTAAACGAAGGCCTCCCGCCTCATTAAGATCAAGATTACACGTCTTGAGAGCCCAAAATGCTTTGTGCTCAATCTCAACGGGGAGATGACATGCTTTTCCATACACTAGCCGGAAAGGAGTGGTTCCAATAGGTGTCTTATAAGCCGTTCCAAAGGCCCAAAGTGCATCATCTAGCTTAGTGGACCACTCCTTTGGGTTTGCACCTACGGTTCTCTCTGAGATACATTTCAACCCTCGATTCGTGTTTTCGACTTGCCCACTAGTTTGTGGGTGATAAGGGGTTGAAATTCGATGGGTTACCCCATACCGTTTCAATGCCTTTTCTAGTTGGGCATTGCAAAAATGAGTACCCCGGTCACTAATTAAAGCTTTAGGGGTACCGAATCGAGAGAATAAACGTTTCAAGAAGGTTACAACTACTCGTGCGTCATTAGTTGGGAGAACTTGAGCTTCCGCCCATTTGGACACATAGTCGACCGCAACGAGTATGTAGAGATTAGTATGAGATTTGGGAAATGGGCCCATGAAGTCGATACCCCATATATCGAAAACCTCATAAACCTGAATAATGTTTTGAGGCATTTCATCACGTTGTGAGGTTTTCGTGGCCCGTTGACAAGCATCACATGATTTTACTAAAGTGTGGGCATCCTTGAAAATAGAAGGCCAATAGAAACCGGCCTCATAAACCTTTTTACCTGTTATTTGAGGTCCATAATGCCCACCTGTAGTACCAAGATGACAGTGTAACAATATCTTCCTAGCTTCATTACCAAACACACACCGACGGATTATACCATCGGGATAACTTCTAAACAAATGTGGGTCCTCCCAAAAGTAGTATTTCAAGTCGCTAAAGAATTTTCGCTTGTATTGATGCGACATACCCTTTTGAAGGACACCACCGGCTAAGTAGTTTGCAATATTGGCAAACCATGGAACATCATCACTCTCGAATTTCATGAGTGACTTATCAGGGAAATCATCATTAATAATAGACTCATGTAGAACCTCCAAGTCCGGGTTCTCAAGTCGAGAGAGATGATCAGCTGCGAGATTTTCCGCCCTCTTTTTATCCCGGATCTCAATATCAAACTCTTGCAAAAGCAAGATCCAACGAATCAGACGGGGCTTGGCATCTTGTTTTGAAAACAAGTACCGAAGGGCGGAGTGATCGGTATAGACCACCGTTTTAGCTAGCACCAGGTATGATCTAAATTTGTCAAAAGCAAAGACTATTGCAAGTAGCTCTTTTTCGGTAGTGGTATAGTTAAGTTGGGCTCCTTGCAAAGTCTTACTAGCATAATAAATGGGTTGGAATCGTTTTTCGATTCTTTGACCCAAGACGGCGCCTATAGCATAGTCACTTGCATCACACATGAACTTAAATGGAAGGGTCCAATTGGGAGCAATCATGATAGGTGCATTAGTGAGCTTTTCTTAAAGGAGGTTGAAAGCTTGCACACATTCATCGATAAAGACAAATGGTGCATCTTTCTCAAGGAGTTTGTTCATCGGGGTGGCGACTTTGGAAAAGTCTTTTATAAAACGCCTATAGAAACCGGCGTGCCCGAGAAAACTACTCACTCCTTTGACATTAGAGGGGGGTGGAAGTTTAGCAATAACATCAACTTTAGCCCTATCTACCTCTATACCAACACTAGAAATCTTATGCCCGAGAACAATGCCTTCTCGAACCATGAAATGGCATTTCTCCCAATTAAGCACAAGATTCGCCTTCTCACATCTAATAAGCATTTTCTCAAGATTAAGAAGACATGTATCAAAGGTGTCACCGAAAACAGAAAAGTCATCCATGAACACCTCCATACATTCTTCTATCATATCATGAAAAATTGCCATCATGCACCTTTGAAAGGTGGCAGGGGCGTTGCAAAGCCCGAATGGCATGCGTTTATATGAGAAGGTTCCGTAAGGGCATGTAAAAGTGGTTTTCTCTTGGTCCTCGGGTGCAATTGGGATCTGGAAGTATCCCGAGAAACCGTCAAGAAAACAATAATAGCTATTTCCCGCTAACCTTTCTAGCATTTGATCAATAAAAGGTAGGGGGAAGTGATCTTTTCTAGTAGCATCATTCAACTTCCTATAATCAAAACAGACCCTCCAACCCATGACAGTCCTAATAGGGATAAGCTCGTTGTGTTCATTGGTAATGACAGTTATACCACCCTTTTTGGGTACCACTTGAACCGGGCTTACCCAAGGACTATCAGAAATGGGGTAAATCAAACCTGCATCAATCAATTTGATTACCTCTTTCTTCACAACATCTTTCATGTTAGGGTTTAATCTCCTTTGTCCTTGCACCACAGGTTTGAAGTTATCTTCCATTAAAATTTTGTGGGTGCAATACGAAGGACTTATACCCTTTATGTCATTAATTTTCCATGCTATAGCCGGTTTATGGGCTTTTAGCAAGGAAATGAGTTGTGACTTTTGACTTACAGTGAGAGAAGCGGATATAATGACTGGCAATTGAGACTCGTCATGCAGATAAGCATATTCCAAATGATTCGGAAGTGGCTTAAGCTCCAAGACGGGTGGTTCCTCAATTGATGACTTGTAACGGTACTGATCCTCTTTCTTCAACTCTTCAAACTCCTCGGATGTGGGTTCATAGCCATTAGCCATAAGAGTGGCTAACATGCCCACATCACTTTCTTCTTCATCTCCTAGCACACAAACACCTGTACCCTGCAATTCTGGAAATTCCTGCAACAACTCCCAATTTGTGTCTACAGTTTGAATATAATAACAAGTATCATCTGTAGAGTTCGGGTATTGCATGGATCTATCAACCAAAAAAGTTATACTTTCTTCTTCAATGCTTAAGGTAAATTTCCTATTAAACACATCTATGATAGCTCTAGCTGTATTCAAGAAGGGTCTACCTAAGATAAGAGGAATTTGATTATCTTCTTCCATATCTAAAATCACAAAATCAGCAGGGAACACAAGAGTACCAACTTTAACTAACATATTTTCTATAATACCCCTAGGGTATTTAATTGATCTATCAGCTAGTTGTATACTCATTCGTGTTGGTTTCAAGTCTCCTAGGTCTTGTTTAACATACAATGAATATGGCATTAAGTTTATACTAGCACCTAGATCAGCTAAAGCACGCATAGAACTAAGACTACCAAGGAAACATGGAATGGTAAAGCTACCCTGATCCGAAAGTTTTTCGGGTAGTTTACTCAACATTACAGCCGAACACGTGGCATTCATTGTCACGACTGAGAGCTCCTCCATTTTCTTCCTGTTGGTAAGTAGGTCTTTTAGGAATCTTGCATACTTGGGCATACTTGCAATTACATCAATAAAAGGAAGATTGACATTTATCTGTTTGAACATGTCCAAAAATTTGGACTGTTCTGCTGCAAGCTTCTCTTTCTTTAATTGATTTGGGTATGTAATGGATGGTTGGTATGGCTTCACAACAGGTTTGGCCGGCACGGTACTTTGTCTACTTTTAGTGTGCTCATGTTCATCATCCATAATTACAACTGGCTCATTTTCCTAAGCGTGTACCTGAGATAAAGGAATAGGGTAATCTGAAATGTTAGGCATAACAAGTGATTCGATCACCTTTCCACTCCTTGTAGTGATCGATTTACATTGCTCATTCCGAGGATTTACTTTAGTATCACTCGGTAAGGCGCCAGGTTGCCTTTCAGCTAACATCCTTGAGATGTTGCTCACTTCTTGCTCCAAGTTCTGAATGGATGCCTGCTGATTTCGGAATGATTGTGCAGTCATCTCATTCATTTGACCTTGAGCAGTCACAAACTTGTTAACTATATCTTCCAAGCTTGTCTTCTTTTCCTCATACGGTTGTTGTACTTGTTGAGGTTGCTGTCTATAAAACCTGGGACCCGATTGAGAATAGGACTGGTTGAAGTTCCTATTGAAATTGTTTCTCCCGCCTTGATAATTGTTAGGCCTTTGATTCATGAAAGAAACATTCTCTAGTTGCTCCATAGATTGTTCAGCATCACAATCTTTAGTTAAGTGCATACCTCCACAAGTTTCGGACCCAACCTTTATAGCATGAATATCCTTAGTAATCTTCTCAATCTGTCTTCCAAATGTCCCCAGCTGGGCAGTTAAAGCAGTTATTGCCTCATTAGATTCAACACTAGCTACCTAAGATGATCTAGATTTCTCCTTCTCTTGGTGCCACTCATGAGTGTGGGCAGCCAAGTCAGCAATAACAGAATGAGCTTGTGCAGCCGTCTTCTTCATAATTGATCCGCCAACTGCCGTGTCAATCTCTTTCCTAGTGGCTACATTCGCACCCTTATAGAAAATTTGAACCTTTTGAAATGTGTTCAAACCATGTTGGGGGCACGAACGGAGCATTTTTCCAAACTGAGTCCAAGCCTCATATAATGTTTCTGTAGGCTTCTGCTCGAATTGAGTGATGTCTCCTTGTAGTCTTGCAGATTTAGAAGCCAGAAAGAATCTTTGGAGAAACTTGTCTACCATGGTTGCCCAAGTGGTGATTTCCCCCTCGGGTAATGATTCTAACCAGTCCTTTGCATCCCCTTTTAGTGTCCAAGGGAATACTCGCAGATAGATAAGTTCATCCTTGACAGCTTTCAGGTAAATAATGTACACATCCCCAAAAAGGTCATTAGATGTTCATTTGTATCCTCTTTGGTAGTTCTGCTGAATTGACATTGGTTGTTGATCATATGCAAGAACTGTCCTTTTATTTCAAAATCTTCGGCAATTTGGGGTTGTGTAATAGCAGATCCCTGACCAGTCCGAGTGGCCTTCATTCGAGCCTCCATAGTTTGATTATCAGGATCAGCCATCTTCTAAAAAATTGGTAGTTCAGAGATGTCAATGTCAATGTCTTCGGTTTCTTCAATTGTACTTTCTAAATGGAATGCAGGTGGTGTAGCTTTCTTCCTCAATAATCTTCTAAATTCCCTCTCTGGATCAACAAAAGCTTCAAAGAGTGGTGATTTTTTAGAAAAACAGGTCATGCACTACCTGAATTCTGTAAAACAAAATCAACAAACAGAACAAAGGCACCGACACTATTAAATAACAAAATAAAATAAATATAAAATTATCTACAACTAAATTCTAGATTAAACAAATTCAAAATAGCACAACTGTTCCCCGGCAGCGGCGCCAAAAACTTGATGTGCAAGAATCGAGTTATGAAATAATAAGGAAAGAATCAAGGTATAGACTATTACACAACTAGGCAAGTGTACCTAATCGAGTAGCAGTATAGCAATGATAAGATTCCAGGTGATCGTATCGCAGGAATAGATAATGTATTCTGAATGTTGTTTTATATAATTTCTAGCAATTAATGTAAAGTAAATAAAAATGGGAGTTCGCCTCTTAACGACAGGCAGTCAACGAGGTTATAATGTAAAATAAAGAACTTTGGAACAATTAAAGATAGATTAATCTCGAGTAGAGAAGATATGCTTGCTTAGGCTATTATTCATCTAGCTATCGGATATATGGATTAAGAACTGGATCAAGTTTATTAAACTTAGAAAACACAACTCGGAATTACTAGTTTTCACTAACTAATTCACTTAATTAAGATTATATTATCCAAGTGTCCTTGTGATTCAAAACCTCTTAACTATGAATCATGTAATCAATGACGTCTCAATTTAACTAATGGTTATACTTTCATAAAAACCATTAACCATACAAGATCTCTCTAAATTATGGTTCACCAATATTGATAACCTATTACTCAATTCAATTCTATCAATCACGTCTAATTGATATCTACAATCAATGAATCAATTGTAAAGCAACAATATAATAATGGAAGCTTTCACTAATCGCAAATAACAAGTCACTAATTGAATTCAATAATCAATATCAATATCAATGGTTCGATCGTTAACGAGAAATCAAAGCATACAAACCCAATCACGAATTAATACCCGACAGCTAGAAGATAATTAAGCCTAAACAAACATGAAGAGTTTAGCCCATGGTTATAGGTTCAAACATTAAATAATCAATAATCAAAGATGAAATCATATTCAACAATTAATTGTTATAGAATGAATATTTACCAACTCTAACTCCTCTAATGATGAAGCTATTAATTGCTTACTTAGGATCTCTCCAAAAGCTTGCTAAAAATCGCCTCAGCCGTCTCTCAATAAATGATATATCAAAAGCTAACATTAAATTAGGGTTTAATGGAAAATAAAGGCAAAATCCGCATCTGATAGGAGTACCCGGCGAGTAGCAAAGGTACCCGGCGGGTAGTAGGCACAGCCCACCCGTTTGAGATCTTGGTTCCCAAATCAGCCTTCAGACTGGAAGCCATGAGTACCCGGCGGGTACTCACCCTTTCCGGCGGGTAGAATTCACCAGAAAGTTTTCTATCCAACTTGTTCTAGTTTGGGAACTGAGGAACCCGTTTGGGGAGTTGGTACCCAGCAGGTACTTAGGCTACCCGGCGGGTAGTTTGACTTTTTCTGCTGTTTTCTTCTGTAATTTGCTTAGTCTTCTCATGTTTGGCTCGTATCTCCTGAAAATGTAATTCCTTCTCTTTAAGTACCTAAAGTTCATTAAATAGCAAGATTTTATGACAAAATAAGGGGTATTGCTACAAATATTCATGTATAAATCAAGGAATATCAACTACTTACATGGCAATGATATTTCTCAAACTGTACTTTAGTAACTTTTAATAGGCATACGCATTCAAAACCTGTGAGCTCACCAACTATTTCTATAGTTGACCCCTCTTTTTTACATGCTTTTTCGGGAACGGTCAGTGATAGTGGATTGAAGCCCACATTTACTTCTATTATTCGTTGTTATGATCTCTGCTTTCGTTTAGACTTTCAATGTATTTAGATGTATGATTTTGTATATTTGGATGTAAACCGCGATGTAACCTTTAGTAGTTGAATGTTGTGAATGGTGTTATTTTTATACTTTGTGTTGCGAAACCTTGTGCTGTTACACCTCGTGTTTCCGCTTTAGGTGGGTGTGACGTTGCGGTTCACTATTTCACAAGAGATTTAATTGATTGACATTGATAACTATTGAGAATAATCTATTTGAAAATGTTGATTATAAAGAGTTAGATCAACGATTTTGCTTCCAATAATGTTAGGAGAATAGCACTATTCAAACAATAAATTACGAAAGCATGTAACTATGTTAGCTTAAAACACTTTGCTATCGTATATAAGGTTTTCTTATAATTATAACATTTTTGTAGTATCACTTAATTGGTTTATTTGTAAATAGTATTTTTATTTTTTGAGCAGGCCTCGAAATTAGTGAGACGGCCGTGCCGGTATTGGAGCAAGTGCATGAGCTTCAAGTACTCGTCAACAAACCAAAAAAACTCTTTCTATCTCGCTCCTCGAAATCTTTCAAGTCGGTGCTATCATCAATAAACTCCCATGTTTGTGGAAAGGTTTTTCTAAGAGAATGATGCATTAATCTGAGGATTATCTGTTGATGATCTAATTAAGCATCTTCAAATTGAGGAAGAAATGCAAAAATCAGTTCCTAAACACAAATTCAAAAACCCTCTTCTAAAATCTAAAGCAAACCTCTATAAACGACGATGCATCCAAAGAACCAAACCATTAATTCTTCCTCAATGTGAATTCACTAGTTAAACTTTATCTCTAACCAGTCACCTGGGTAAAATTAGCTAAACTGGAAAGGGGTCAAAAGGGTGAAAAGAGAAAATGGGTCAAATTAGTTGAAAGTCACCCAATCAGTCAAAATAGCTAAAAGAGTGGATCTAATGGCTCAAAAGCCACCTAAAGGGTCATACAAATATAAAAATTGCTAAGCAGAAAACAGGCCAGGCTTGTAACTCACCCAACGGGTTAAAAAGAAAAAACCATAAAAGAAATGGGGCGCATAGGTTGAGCGTCACCTGCCTATTCCAAAAACGTTTTGACTCGATTCCCTTCTAACCTTCTACCCAAGCTACCATTTTTCCACCTCTACATGTAATCGGAAAGATAACAAAAAAGTCAAAAAGGTTACCCTTACTGCAGTGCACAAATAAACAGCTCTACTGACACCTGCGGTAGGCGGTTTATGTAATTCTTTCATATCCAGTATGTCTGAGAGAATAACAACGATTGGAATAAAGTATTTGTAGCAGCATCAATCTAATTTAGCATTCTAATGCACCTTCATCTAACGGGAAGATATCTAGGAGTTGGGACCAAATGAACGACCCTATAAATTATTTGAGTCAGTAGATAAGCTAGGGGCTTAAAATCAGCTTCTGAAACCGTATGCACAGATAGCTCCAGTCCAAAGCTGAAATCAGTTCATATACTTCCATTCATAAACATTCCTGAATATTAAATATATAATATCAGAACATACATGTAGCAAAGTGGACAACTTCGTCAGGTTGACTAACAGGTAAATGGGTAATCTTCGCACATGTCAAAACAGGTAAGAATGGGATGACCAGAAATACTTTTTGCCTAAAAATACCTTATTTACCTGTTTGACATGTTAGATTAAATACAACACAGTTTCACACATTTAAAAGAAAATGGGTCAAACTTGCCACCTCTAAAAGATATCATGAAACTAAATGCATTTCTTTTTATGACAAAAGCCTTATGTAATATCATAATGCTAGTTGGCCTATGAATACAAAGCTCGTTGACTCAGTTTCCAAGAAATTGTATGTGCTGAAGTTTGGTTGCGTTCAAAAAATGGCAATTCAAGAAATAAGCTTTGTATATTCCTTTGGATGATTCATATATACAATCAGAACCAAGCCGAATGCATATATCTCTTAGAAATGAAAACAGACTACTGGCCTGGTTCCCCAAAATCGAAGAAAAACCTGAGAAACAAACAGAAAAAGGTAGTTTAATTAGTACTAGTAGATGTGGCAAATGGACAGATTGGATAATATTAACGGTGGCATTTCAACACGTTCATTTATAAATGGGTCACATTGGGTTATATCAATCTCAAAAAGGTCGAAATTGACCAAGTTTACTAAATGAAGAACGGGTCAAATGGGTTGAATGTCGTCTACAGTTTATTGTTAACTTATACAACCTCCCAAATTGTTTTATTATAAGTCATATTATTATTATTATTATTATTATTATTACTATTATTATTATTATTATTATTATTATTATTATTGTAGTCAAGTTGTCTGTATTCAACTAACATATTATATATTCATAACAAGTTGAGGAAATGGACAGAGTAACATATAACGGTCAACCTGTCCAGTATTGATCAAAATTGGTATTCTTTATTAAGAGGTCAGGGTAATCCTGTTTGGGTTGGGTTGACCCGCCAACACTCAGTGTGTAGATTATGTGAATTATACAAATAGTGTACGCATTAGATATAATTAAAATAACAACAACATTATAGTGGTACATTTGAATAAACTTTATATGACCTTGAACTCGTTGAACCCATCTGACCAATCTCATATCCAGCCAAACTGGAGATAATATAACTCGAATCAACCCATATTCAGTTAATCATACTAGTTCCAAGTGGAGATCGGCTATGTAACCTTGTCTTGATAAAATACTAGTAAATGATACTATTGTAGAATGCCAACACCATAGTTGATAGAATGACAATCATATATCATATATACAGATCAATAGGGATATGATAATTGTATTTAGGAATTTACCCATAACTGAAAAACCATCAATCTTACTAAAAAATCATCAATCTTTCATTTTCAAGTGGAGAAGATCTTTCACTAAAATTTGGAATGAGACATAACATAAGAAAGTAAAATATAATAAGGGTCAGTTTTAATGCTCCAATTTCGGGACATAATTGATGATATCTATACACATATTGTGGTTGCATGTAATATATATATATGCTCATATGTTTAACTTAAAAATCCTAACAAGTCAAACTACTAAAGTTTGGAAAGTCACCTAAAAGTTAAATCATTTATGAAATCCTACATATTTTTTCAAACTATTGTAAATGTTTTATTCAATGATTTTTATTCATAATCTCATTAATAAAGTTTTTTGTCTTAATATATCATAAATCAATTACTAGTAAATAGTAACTAGTTATTATTGTTCCAATAATTGGACAATTTGAATTGTACTTTTCTTTTAACTAATTAGTAATAAGTAATATTTATATTTAATTTCTTTAATATTAATATATTACATCTTAAATAAATGGCATGATTTAATTTTGTTGGACTGCAATCTTTCCCACCCACCAACCAACCGTCACTCGCCACCGTTACTCTCCACCGTTACTTCTCCAAAACTTAACAAATGTTACTCGCTTCATCACTTCAACAACAAAACACATACTGAAAAAAAAAATGCAATCTTTCTTTTTGTTCAAATTTGTAGTCTTTTTTCTTCTTTTATGCAATTTGATACAAGAATCAACTGCGTGTATGTTCACGTTAAAGATGCACCACCGTTTTTCGGAGCCGGTGAAGAGGTGGTCCGACAAATTCGGTGATTTTCCGGCCAAAGGTAGCGTCGAGTACTACTCTCAATTGGCGCATCATGACAAAATATTCCGTGGCCGGAAACTCTCCGATTCCGGCGAACAACACCTTACTTTTTCCGACGGAAATTCCAGTTTCCGTATCAGTTCTTTAGGCTTGTAAGTATATCTTTTTTATTTTGTTAATCTTGATTTTAGGGTTTGTTTGGTGTTATCATCAACTTTAACTTCAGGTTTTTTTCTTGATTTAGGGTTTGTGTTAATGCATTAGTGTTTTAATATTTTAATACTCGTAATAATTAAAACACACAATGCTTTAGGCCATTAGCAATTGAAACATGCTTTAACAACAATAATAATAGAATACTTAATTTTAGTTTAACCATAAAGAAATAGGTTTTTATTTTAATTATGTGTTGTTGATTGTTGATTTTTAGTTTGCATTATACGACGGTTTCGTTGGGGACTCCTGGACAGAAGTTTATGGTGGCACTTGATACAGGGAGTGATCTATTTTGGGTGCCATGTGATTGCACTAAATGTGCTTCCATTGATAACACAGCTTATAATTCTGTATGTTCTTTTCTTCTTTTTTTTTTTTTTTTTTTTTTTTTTTTTTTTTTTATCTCTAGTTTCATTCAATCATTCAATGTTTGATGACTTTGTTATTTGTGTATTACTCCACTTAATTAAGTGGAGATATTGTATTACACGTCTACTTTGTAACAATTAAACCGAGCGCCTTAAATTTGCCAAAAGGTGGATTGTGCTACAAATATGGGTGTCCCAAAATGGAAATGTTTTAGGAAGTCTCATAATAGTTTCAGTTATTCTATTAATGGAGAATTTTCGAGCAACTTTCCATTTGGCTATATTCTTTTATTGAAGGGTACTTTAGACTTTTGACAAATAATGGTGAAAGATATTATTAAGTTACAAGCCTAATCTGGAATTTCTATGGATGGATCAAACCATTCCACCATGGATGCTTAGAGGCTATGGCTAATGATTGATCTTCTGTTATAGTAGAATCTTTTTTAAATATAAACATTTAAAGGCTAATATGGATTCTCTAGGTATTAAAGAATTAGATTGCTGAACTATACTTAGTTCGTGTTGTATTTTTTGTTAGGATTTTAAGCTGAGCATATACAGTCCTAAGGGATCATCAACAAGCAAAAAAGTTACATGCAAACACAAGATGTGCACAGATCACCATGAATGTCTAGGAAGTGAAGCACTAAACACTTGCCCTTATTCCGTTTCTTATGTCTCATCTCAAACTTCAACTTCTGGGATTCTAATGGAGGATTTTCTACACTTAGAAACAGAAGATAGTGATGGTGAAGTCATTGATGCGTTCGTCACTTTTGGGTAAATTCCTGCGTACTTGTATCCCCTATAATTGTCAGTATTTCTGTTTTCTAGATGTCTACGATTATTTCCCCCTAGAGACAAGTATTGGAGGTGGCAAGATGGGTCAGTCGGGTGGGTTTTAATAATGTGTCAAAATGGGTGGGGGTCAAAACTGGGTGTTCTTAGTGCGGGTCGAAATGGGCCAGATATGGTTGGCTGACCTGCAAACCCTTTTCATCCCATTTTAAAAAGTAATTAATGATAGGATAAACACTTATCCCATAATATTCTAAAATATTTAATAATTCATTTTGAGGTTTTTAAAATAGACTTCGAGTTACTTTCAATTCGTTTGACCAGTTACCCTTTTAGATTAACTTTTGCATTTGACCCGTGTGAGATGAAATGTAACCCATATCGACCCATTTTAATAAGTAATTGGGTCAAAATTGCTACATCTAAGTCTACTCAGTATCCCTAATAATACTAAGAGCTTAACAAACATGAATCAATTTTTATTTTTATTTTGGTTCTAGTAAGTGTGCCTAGACAAGTTTTTTGATTTGAAATTTGCAGATGTGGGCAGGTGCAAAGTGGTTCGTTTCTAGATATTGCTGCTCCAAATGGTTTATTTGGGCTGGGTTTGGAGAAAATATCAGTTCCTAGCATTTTATCAAGAGAAGGTTACACAGCGGATTCATTCTCAATGTGTTTTGGACATGATGGAACTGGTAGGATTAGTTTTGGTGATAAAGGGAGCATTGATCAGGAAGTCACCCCTTTTAATTTAGATTCAACACAGTAAGTTGCAAATAGATCCTCAGCCTCATTCTCAACCTTTTTTTCTTCTTCTGGTTTTTCAGTTATTAAATCTTTTTTAATTATGTGCAGTCCAACCTATAATATTACGGTAACACAACTTCGTGTTGGTTCCTCTCTTATTGACTTGTCTTTCTCGGCTCTTTTCGATTCGGGCACATCTTTCACCTATCTGGCTGACCCACTTTATACAAGGCTGACACAGAGGGTAAGTAAGCAACATAGAAATCAAAATGCACCTTGAAGTTCTTTTTCTTACACGCATTTTCACATTTGCCTTTTGATTCTATTACAGTTCCATGCACAAACGAAAGATTCACGACATCCAAATGATCAAAGGATTCCATTTGAATATTGTTATGATATGAGGTATACTTGATTTTTTATTGATGCATTTTAGTACTGAATTTTATCTAATCATCTAGTTTCTATGTATATGTAGTCCTGATGCAAATACTAGTCTGATCCCAAGTATTAGCTTAACGATGAAAGGGGGAGGCCAACTTTTTATATACGACCCTGTAATTGTTATCTCCACCAACGTAAGTCCTAAGTTTCGCAAACGTATATGTATACTTTTTTCATGCTCATAATCATCACACTACTCATTATGCAGCATGAAGTTGTATACTGTCTAGCTGTTATCAAAAGTGCAGAACTAAACATCATTGGTCGTAAGTCCTCAACTTCCAAATGTTTTACTATCATGTGTAACGTTTGTTCATATATACATTATACATATATGTATATACAATAAAAAAATATGTGTATGTATTACAGAGAACTTCATGACTGGGTACCGTATCGTATTTGATAGAGAAGAACTTGTTCTTGGCTGGAAAAAGTCCGATTGTAAGTTCTGTTTTGTCTTTTTATATTTAAATTTCCACTACTATATGGTAAACTACCTGCTGTTTCAAAAAAAAAAAAGGTAAATAATACTAATAAATAAATAATACTAATAATTCGTTTTTCAAATATATTTATATAAATACGAAAGTAGAATGTAATCTCTAATGTACGGGTGTTTTTGCATGAAGGTTATGACATTGAGAATTCAACATATTCGAGTTCAAAACCATTGAACCCGAACAATGTACCTCCTGCGGTTGCAGCCGGGCTGAATGGTCATCACGAGCGAACCAGAAACACAGGTGGAACATCAAATGGTTACAGTAGTCCTAGTACAAGGGGATTCTGTTATTGGACTCATACTTGGCTTTGGTTTTTAGTTGTATTATTATAGTATTTGTTTTCGGGTTGTAAAAATCACCCCAAGTAGGAAGAACTCTTGTATACCATCTTTT
Source organism: Logfia minima (assembly GCA_963921325.1). Classification (NCBI taxonomy): domain Eukaryota; kingdom Viridiplantae; phylum Streptophyta; class Magnoliopsida; order Asterales; family Asteraceae; genus Logfia; species Logfia minima. The sequence continues at coordinate 17,326,112 of OY992774.1, read as the reverse complement.
TGAATGTGATTCGTGAATAGCAAATAGTGTAAAAAAGATACATTACAATTTGGTAAATAAACACTTACTTTACAACCTATTAGATGTCTAAAGCCTTAAAATCAACATCTTCGTGACGATTTTATAGAGAGAAAGAGAGTTAGACGATTTTTATATAAACAGAAAGTGGAATTTATTATTAAATATTTTATGGCTCGTTTCTTTTTATTGTATTTCTTTCATATTTTGATTTTATTTATTTGTAATTTGAATCTGAATTGAATTCCAAATTTAAACTTTATGAAGTAAATTATGTTAAGCAGATTATCTGTTGATTAATATATCAATTATTATTTTTAAAATTCATAAATATTTCGGTATTAAGTATCTATCAGGACTGGTTATATTTTCTATTTATTTATTTATAAGCTGACGTTAGTCTGATAAAGTGATACTAAGAGTTGTTAATCCATTACGTTGGCGTTGCATTTTATTCTAACCAAACAGGTCTTTGCAATAGAGATTTTTTTAAAATTTGTTATCTATTATGCTTGAAAAAAACAGTATTAATCGTTATCACATTAATAACAGCTAGGTTCATGCAAGTCAAACAATGAGAAACAAACCCATGAATAAACATAGCATGTAAAACCCATCAAATTTACTGTTACAAAATTAATTAAACTATAAATAATGTACTAAAGTTTAAATATGGCTATAAAACTATATTATAAAAACGAAAATTTGACTTATTAATAAGAAACTTAAGAAGATATTATAAGTTCATTAATATTTAATACGTACACTTGAATGAAAAATATAAATTTCAACCCATTCAAATAAATGTCTCAAGTCAACTCGTTTCAACTAATTCAACAATTAGTTGTATAACGTTTAGACACGTATGGTTATCCTTATGACACAATTAAATTTTAATGCTTAACTAGTTGTAACATAATTTAAAGTGTATTTCCAGTTTATCATTTGTTTTTCTCTCTCTTATCATCGAATTTTTAAGAGTAAAATTGCAGTGATTGTCCTATAATTTACAAGAAAGACTAATGTTAGGTATGTCTATTTAGATAGATTTAAAAGTAAGTTTAATACATTCATTAGTTGGTATATTTTTTCTCTCCTAATCTTATTAGTTGAATTTGATACATATCACTCTCATATTTTTAGATCTACTTTAAGTCTACCTAGTTAAACCTATCTATCATTTTCCTACAAGAAATTATACCTACCGTCCTTATCTATTCGAAAAGAATAATGATATATATGCCTAATTAGACATACATGTCTAAAAATGTGATTGATAGATGATAAAAATGATTGGATGAGATTAGAAGATAGAATAATTGAAGTACATGTATCAAAAATTGTATTATTATTATATAATTGATGTAATTGTGAAATTTTTATAAAAAATTTACCATTTCACTTTTATTATTATTTTTGTTACAGTTAAAATGTTCACTTTAAAAATACGTACAATTTTAAAAATCTACAGTTAATAAACTATTTTTCAATAAAATATCGACTCTACTATTTAAAAACCTTTTTAATTGATTGTTAGATGAAAATGAAATTTTATTTAACACACATTAAAATAAAATGGGAGAAGGTGAATCGTATCTACAAAAATTTTATAAAAAGATTATCACAAAATATATGACATAATGAATGGATCATTCAGAATATTTATTTTTCTCTTTCACATATATCTCTCTTCACACCGATCCAAATCATTTTATTGGTTACTCCTAAAAATTGTCAGTCATCCTAACATTCTCCTATCAAAAAGCATTTGAAAGTCATTTTTTGGTTGCGTGTCATTTTGATGGCCGGTGGTTAATGGTTATAATCACCAACAATCCATTCCCCTTTCAGGTTTGAAAAAGACAAAGACACATCTGGTTCGTCTACAATTTTCAATCATCACATTAATTCTTTTCTTCAAGAAAGACATTAAGATAACCAAAATAATAAGAATAATAATAATTATAATAATAATAATAATAATAATAATAATAATGTATATGTATATTTATATATATAAAAAAAAGAAAATACTAACCATAGCCCTTAGGGCTATGGTTAAACATTCTATACTTAGATTAATTCCAATTTTATAACTCATACTTTTCATGAATAAACACTCCTAATATATTTATAAAAGGGAAGTTAAGTGTTAAAAAGGAATGTCAACACTTCATAATTAATTTAAATTAATTTACAAATATAAATATAAAAAGCTTAACTATAACCCTAAGAATTATGATTAGCAATGTCAAAAAAAAAAACTATCATTAATTATAGAAATTAAATTTTATTTCCACCTAATAAATCAACAAATATATTTTTGGACCTGCACGGACGCCCACTAGCTTGTATATTTGCTAGATCCAACCTGCGACAGAACATTGATCGTTTTTGCTTGTTTCTCCTAAACTTTTTTATCCTAATAAATACATAGAGTAAATTATTCCTACAGTAAACTGCATCTAAGTTTAGGTGCAGTGAATAGATTTTGTAGGGCTAACTATCATTATTTAAAATAGTCAGAGTTAAAAAAAAATACTGTAGTTCTTCATAATATTTTGCTATTATACATAATTGTTGTAGATAACTTATGAATAGCTAAAAGGATTTATTATCAGGACATAGAAGACTTATGTCATGGGTGTCACATATGCACAGAGATGAGCAAAATAGTATAAAAGTAAAATTGATTTTGAACTGGACTGGAACCGATTATAAAAATGACGGGACTGGAAAAGGACTGATTCAGTCATAGGACTGCCCACCAGTCCTATTTCAGTCCTACTTTCAATCGAAAAACCGGTTAAAGACTGAAACTGGTCATGAACTAGACGAAACCAGTTTAAACCGGTATAAAACTGATTAAGGACTGAAACCGGTCCTAAAAAGACTGAAATCAGTCCAAAACTACTAAAAGACCGAAATAACTCATAAACTATCTTTTTATACTTTTGAAGTTTTTCATAATGTTTAACGATTCATTTAAAGATCTTTTCTGGTCGTCGGTTATATTAGCTCTGACGAATAATCGTTCCCCAAAAACCATAGATTCAAACAAATATATAAATATAAATATATTTATATAATTATTCCATGATATTTTAGACTTAACTTGTATGCAGATTGAACTATTGGAGTAATCTCGTAAAACTAACTATTTCATATAAATGATCGGGGGAAGAATAATAAAAAGAAGAAGAAGACTTGATCTGAAGCATTGCAACTGTAATTTGTATTAGGATGAAGATGCTTAAGTACAATATTTTAGTCTTACATATGTAATTAGGCTACAAGGTCTAACAGACACCATTTTAATCTGGGCATGCATAGATGTTGTATATTAATATATTTAAAATTTAAAAAATTAATATATATATTGGGGCGGATAAGTTATTAGTGGGTCGGCTATGGGGATTAATTATAACCAAACCGCAATATTCGGTTAACCAGAATCTACATTACCAAACCATCAGTTAATATAGTGGATCGGTTATTTTGGTTCGGTTAATTCGGTTTTTATGTTCACCCCCAAAAGTATAGTATGGTTAACATGTTTAATTTGCAATAGTTATAGAAAATTGATAATTATAATATAATATCAATGTTTATACTAAAGTATTTAAGTTTGTCAAAAAATTGCTAATAGAAAAGATCAGTCAGAAAGAAAATAAATTGGATTGAATTGAAACTTATTCAGAACTGGACTGCCAGTCCTAGAAAAACTTGAAAATTTGAAGAAAAACTTGTCTAAAACTGTACCAGTCCTAAAAAAGACTAGTCTTTTATTTCCAAAAAAACTGAACTTTTTAAACTGGACTAAAAACTGATTTTAACCAGTCTTTACTCATCTCTACATATGCATACCTCGTCACCAGTATTTACTCGGTACTTGAAATCTCATTTTTAATGTCTATGAAGACTTATTCATAATTACCCAATTGAGATCACCGATACTGATGATACATGTGTTTTATATATAAAAAGAAAAAAAACCAGTGATGCACGTCCACCCAAAGACATGGGCAAGGACTCCTGACCAAAGATTTGTGCATGGCTATGGAGTCTTGGTGGTGAGGACATGAGGAAGACGTTCCCACAAGGAGACTCTAACAACATATTTATCAAATATATACTCAACACGTAGTAGAAGAGTAGACGATGGAATAATTTGGTTTTGCATATTTGTCAATTCTGAAAACATACACCAAATCAGAAGAAATATATATACAACTACAAATATATTGTTGGTTCAGAGATCCTACTAATATAATTTATAGATGACAAATTCACTTAAGTGTCCTTACAGGTTTGCTGCATATGTTAGCAGTGAACAGTAGAGAAGATAACAAAGACACTCACTGATCAAACTGATCAGTGAGCTCCTCTATTCTTAAAATATTCACTAGTCTACTCTAATCACTGCATATGTTAGCAGTGACCTTCCTGTAACTTAAGAAAATAATGAAGTGATCATCACTCGTTGATGGGCACTTAATCTTCAGAAGTTACATTGGCTGATGTTGAGAAGAACTTGAAGCATCTGTTGAAGTCGAAGACTGAAGATAGAGACAGAGAGCAGTTCACTGATGTGGAAATCAACTTTGCTCTACTAACCAGCGGTTCATGCCTTTATCCTAGAAAGTAAATTAGGTCTGACAAATACCTAATGTACAATAGAAGGTCAACTTATGCAGTACACAAGAAATCGTGCATATCTTCTCTAAGATATGTATGTTCACTTATTGTCCAATTGCATTTAATTCCTTGTACCTTTTCTGTAACTTAGGAATAAAGTAAAATATAAACTTTATTCCTAGGATGTAATGTCACATCCATACCTTGGAAATTGCATTACTCTCCCAACAAATATGGTGTTGACACGTGTAGGTTTTATCTCTCATTATGTGAGACTATAAATACCACACTCAACTACCATATTAAACGTCCAAAATTTTGTATTCGTGATCAACCTGTGATTCAAGCACGTTCCTGGTTATCAGAGAACCAAGTGCCCTCACTTATTTGTTAAGTGTTGATCACTGAGCATCATCAGCGAGCTATTCGCTGATGATCTGTTGAGGCCAAATTTGTCACAAGTTAGTTTACTTAGACTTGTTTGTCTTGTCTATTTCCGCAAGTAAACTTTGTAAAGTATTCAATTGATTCAAATCAATAAAAGAAAACTTTTCTAGAGTCCCGTAGGTTCGGATCTACGAGGTAATCTTGTTCATACGAGTGCGGAATCTTCACATAAACATAAACGATAACAAACGAGTAATACAAATATGTAAATAATCACTTTTATTGAACGTAAACAAGTATTACATTCAAACAAGATACAAACTCTCTCTTTTATCCTCTCTGCGAACTTACACTAAGGAACTAAGACTGAGTTCGAATTTACAACTCCGAAAAACCTTTTTTTCTAAAACTTTCGGACTTGTGTATATATAGGCACCTAAGTTCGTACCTACCCTAAGTTCGTACAAACCTATAAGTTCGTACAAACCTATAAGTTCGTACGAACCTACAACATAAACATACAAAACATAAGTTAATAATTACAATGATTAACAAAATGACTTATAAAACTAACTATTACAAACTAGAAGCTGTTGTCACACAATATGCACCAACAGACTCCCCCTTGACAATAGCTCTAGTTTTGATGCACCAACAGACTCTCCCTTGACAATAGATCTGGTTTCACCCGAGATGTTGTCAACCGAGTTGTCTTCGATCTTGATTCTGATCAGCTCTTTTGTCTTTCTGCATATAACACCTTTTCCACAAAGTCTTCACTACCCTTTGACATCTTCAATCTTCATGTCTCTAACTATCTCTGTAACATCATGAAGCTTCAACAGATCATTTCATACACCCTCAACAACTCTTGTAGCTTCCGACTTACCCTTAGGAATTTCATCTTTTTCAGATCTTAACTCCTCTAGGTCTATCACTACGATTCACCTTCAGACATTTCATCATTTTTTGAACTTAACTTCTCTAGGTATCCTCTAACTCAGACTTATCACTATTAAACTCGTCAATTCAATGGAATCTTTCTGGGTTAGATTGACTAGACTCCCCCTTAACCCGTTCAAGCATACCAAGTCTTCCAGTTGAAGAGTTAGGCAGCTCAAATTGGTCTATTGCTAGGCAGCTCACCATCAATTGGTCTACTGCTAGGCACCCCTCCAACATTCGGTCACTAAGATCTTCGTCTTCGTCTCTGTTTCTTTCTCAACGCATCCTTTTTACAATCTGTCTTCTCCACCTGCCAGGCTTCTCCCTCTGAGCTGTCACGCTTTTCAACAAAGGATTTATCTTCGCCGAAGTTGTGGTGAAATAATTGTAATAGGTGCGGTTGGAATTGTTGTTGTGATTGTGGGTGTGGTGGTGGTTGTGGAATGGGCAGTCGGCTCACTAATGACAACCCCACCAGACCGTCTTCTTGTTGGACCTTCTAGTGAGTAACGAGGTATCATTATCAGAATCAGCATCGTCATATTGCAATGTATAATCATCGTCTTCATTAAACTTATATTTGCCTTTTGTCCGTAGTAAAAGAAGACCCCGAGTGAGATGCAAGTATTATTAGATCTAGATTCATCCAATTGTGGAATATCATCTTCATCATCACTTTCATCAACACTCTCAGTCTGTTCACTCACAAACCCCAATATCTGTAACATCCTCTCCTGCAGTCTGGTAATTTCTATTATTATAATTGATTATCTAATTGTTTTAGAAATTATTTAATATTATGTGTTTCATTGTGAAACGTAGATAAATAGGTCCTTTGACTTATTGTGACTAGTGAAATATTAGTTGTTTTAAATTGTTATAGATGACGGTAAAATAAAATAATATTTCTCGCAAAAGGTTTTCAGGTTCCAGACAAAAGATTTAGGACGGGTATAAAAAATTATACCACTTATTCACAACCGACTTTGAAATCCTCATATATTCTCATTTCTTCTTCTTGTTTCCATTTTTAAAAATCTAACAAATTCAAGAAACCCATAATCAAATTGAATTCAAGCTTAGCTTGTGCTTCTGTGATTCGATTTTATAACATCAGATTCATCATCATCCAAGTTCTAATTTCCATCAAGATTAGCAAACCTTTCAATTTCAAAAGAAAGAAAAGAAGAGTAAGTTTGATTTTGATTGTGTAAATCGAATTGAAGCTTGGTTTGTTGTTATTAGGTGTTGTTTGATGTTACTTGAAGCATTAGAAACCATAGATTTGAGTATTATGATGTTTTGGTGAGTTTTGATTTGAAAAACCCGTTTTTGCAGCGAAGTTCGCAGTTCTCAGTTCATCCTGCGAACTGAGATCCTGCGAACCGAGTTGCGAACCGAACCTGCGAACCGAACCCAAATCTTGCGAACCGAACCCAAATCCTGCGAACCGAGTTGCGAACCCAATTTCTGCGAACCGAGATTTTTGTTTTGCAAATTTTGAAAATGCGTAACAAAATATCACCAACTCGGATTTAATTGAAATTCGCATGGTCACTCGGAAACGACCTAGTAATCAAGGCTATATTTTATTAGCCTAGGCTGTTTTTGGCCATTCAGGGTCATCTAGGGCCCGAAAATGACATTTTTCAGTTTTAAACGTCATTGCGGGATTTTTCTAAGTTCATTTCTGATTGAACTTTTGTTTGCCTAGACTCCAGGGATTACCTGATTGGATAATTAGGCTATAATGATATTTATGGAACGAACTTCTGACTTGTATTTGATTTTCTGTTTCAGATCAACGTAAGGCTCAGTGATATAAGAATCCTGAGTGTGGAGACGTCAGAGGTATCGGTGAGTGGATTCAGAACTCATCATTTGATTTAGTTGTAACTATTTGGTTACAACAAGTAAACGTAGATGTATATTAGACTGTTAGTCTTGATTATTGATTATTGATCTACGTGATATGTGAACCAATGTGTACTATGTTATTGAGGTCAACGTGTAGTTGGACTTCTGGTTATTATGTGTTTTACACAGGTTTTGATTCATTTGTTGTGTTTGAGACCTGTGTATGTGTTTAATAACCAGTAGTTATCGGTCTATTCTGTATTGGCCATACGGATTGACGGTAAGTGTTCTTGGGGGAATCCCCGGGTATTATGATATCCCCAGAGCCACCGATCCTCATTGAATTATGTGTGTTTACGATTATTTGGTGTAAACTACTAGTTATGCTAAGTTGAATGGAGTGTGATGAATCTATTCACTTAGCTTCGTGCTAACCCCTCATTTTACTTCCTGCAGGATATGTTTTGTTTAATTGTGGGTGCAGGAGGTGATTGGTTGATCAAGGAATGTTTGACTGCGCTCTTGAACTCTGATATGGTTTTGTAATAAACCTTGTTTTGTGAATTTTTATAATACCCCGCCTTTTGTAGTTTTTAAACAGTTTGAATTTGGTGTATATATTGAAAATGTAAACTGTTTATGTACAATGTTTGATATATATTTTAATGTAATGTATTTTAAATTCATGCTTCCGAGTTTATTAATATTATATTCTTATAATGAAAGAGGGGTGTTATAATATCCTCCTCGAATTTAGATCTTTTAGCTTCAATGATTTCTCTTACCTAGGCTTTTAATTAATTGCATTCGAGTTGTTTCTCCAATCGTAGAGTTAAACAATCAAAAGTAATTATCTCCCCATTTAGTAAGAACTTAAATTTGTACAATTTAAAATGAAAAATAACTAAGTATTAACAAACAACTATGAAATTATTCATATTAAAAAGCACATTCTTTTTGTGAGAGTCACTGTTACGAAGATCATATTAGCCATGATGTAGATTGTACACAGTAGGAATTATTGTGGTTATTATGTATGTAATTATAGTTCAAAACGATTATCAGTATTGTTGTCCACTTAAGTAGTCAACACTCAGAATTTTCAAGTACAATGTTAGTTATTGTTCACGATTATCTATGTATCTCACATTTGATATACATTTAGGATCGAGAAAGTCCAGAATTCCATGTATCGGATGTTTTAACTTTATGTCATCTTTAAAGTCAAGTCCTTTTAATATTTTGAGCAATGTACTTTGGTACATGTTTTAGCTATAGGACAAGACTAGAGTTAGAAGCAAACAAATCTAAAATCAAACTAGAGGTGACAGGTCTGTACTTTCGTACAACAAAGCGACATAGTTTGACTAGAGACCTTGAAAGCGGTATTCTTGTTTCGTGGTCGAGTTTGCTCTATTTTTAGGATACACTAACTGAGTTTAGGTCAGCATGTTTCAAGATGTAGCAAAAGAAACAATAAGTGAACCCCCCAAATGAATTCGTTTACATCTATCCATTAACATGTATTATGGTACATCAAAATAGAGATTGCACAGAATAATCGTATCATTTAATATTGATTAGGTACTTGAAAAACTGTTATGTCGTATGCCTACCGATACATTGTATGATGAAGCTATTAGTTACGTTTATATTTAAGGTACTTTTTACTGTGTAGTCTTCTCTTCTCCCCTTTGATCTTTTATTCACATATGTTTTGTTGACTTTGAACTTCTTCTCTTGTGTACTCTTTCCTTTTAAACTTCTTTGAGATAGATTGTCAGCAGTCTTCTCTCTATTTAGAACTTTCTTTTGACGTTATTTCTTGACTCTCAACTCTTGCTCTAGCTCCCCCTTAAATGTATATCTTGATCTTCTGGAGCTTTTAACCTTTATCTTTGACATAATCTCTTCTTTATTTCTTTTCTTTTCAGTGCACCTGAGCTTGTAACTTCAATCATTCTTCCTTCATAATAGTTGTGATACAGCATGAATATCTTTGAACATGTGATTAGGAAGCGTGTTTTTCATATTTATTTTAGTAACCAAAGGTAAGCAACGATTCATTTGATGTAATCTCAGAAAAGTTGATTGTATAATCAGAAAACACATTTATGAAAATACTATAACTCCTGGATCACATAGATTACCAGTTAACACAACAATTGAATCAATTAAATGTTTCAATTGAGTGACCTACGTTCAATGTTGGCTTTGATGTTAGCATTGGTAAGATTTCCATTCAATCATTGTGGAATACCATTTTAGGTATCACTATGAATGTTCCGGCAATATCACATAGATATGCAAAATGTCACTTAGACATATAGGGTAATAATACACTTGTGTCCTAAAATTATATTCTTTTCAGGCTCTAGACTCGATTACTACATTAATGATGTCAGGGACTGGAGTAGACTGTCCTCTTGTTTTCAATATCAACAAACTCCAACAGAGTTGTCGATAGATTATGTGTAAAATCTCCGTGAGAAAACTAAAACAAGAATTTGTTAAGAAATTCTTGAGTAGTTAGGAGGGTATATGTGCATTGCAACATTGGGTCCATGATGTCTTCCTTCAATACCAGAAATCAACACATGATTTTCGATAGTAGATGTGGCTATCCGGCGATTATTTGTTTAGTGAGGGTTTTCTTTTTCTTTTAACCCTTTCACACACTCCTCACTCAACGTTACTCAATTTTTCTACTCCACCTTCAGTTAGCATTTGTTTTAAAAATATGCTGTTATGTAATAGTATTTTCACCCTCCCTTATTCTAAGACCTAAACTTTCATCCTATTTTGGAAAGTGTCTCCATTGGTAAATCCAACCGGCTCTGGAGGATTATAGGAGTAATTTATAAACTATCGCTCTTAGTACAGAAAACAACATTTTGCCAAATAATTTGATTAAAAATGGCGATCTGATTATCCATCAATCCTTGGAATCTCAAAAAGTCTTTGAGAATCTTTCAAAGTGTTGTGCAATATGCAAATAAGTTTGAACACTTGAAAGTTTTGGATTTTGAAAAATACTCCCCCTTAACATATGCATAAGATTTATAAAATATTACATATGAAGGTAAGTTATAAAAACAAAATCTCTTTTTCTTTTGAAGATCGGGTTTTACTCTGAATTTAAGTAAAAACCATCATGCATCACTTATGCAAAATATTTCAATTCTTTGATTCTCCCCCTCAAAATATGATAGTATTTTGCATTTCGAGTTGAAATAAACAGATTATTTCTTAAGTGAAAGCATGCCTAACTGAGACACCAGAAAATGAAATCGTTTGTCATCTAAAGGTTTGGTGAATAAGTCGGCCAATTGATAATCTGTTTTGACAAAAAATAACTCGATATGCCTTTTTTCAATGTTATCTTTGATAAAATGATACCGAATATCTATGTGTTTTGTTTTCGAGTGTTGTACCGGATTGCAGGAAATAGTAATCGCTCTTTGAGAATCACAATAGATAGGTATCTTTTCAAATTTGAAACCAAAATCCATGAGTTGAGACCTTATCCACAAAACTTGTGAACAACAAACAGCAGCTTCAACATATTTTGCCTCACCTGTGGATGTTGAAACACAATTTTACCTCTTGGAGGTCCAACTAGCTTATCACCAAGAAATTGAGCTCCACCAGATGTGCTTTTTCGGTCTAACTTACAACCTGCATGATCTTTTGAAAATCCCGATTGAACAAGAAATGCAGACAAGACATCATACCAAGCTCTCGGGGCCTGTTTTAGTCCGTATAAAGCTTTGTTTAGAATGTAGACATCGTTTGGTTTCTTGGGATCGACAAAACCTTCAGGTTGACCCACATACACCTCTTCCTTAAGAATGACATTTAAGAAAGCCGTCTTCACATCCATTTGATAAACTATAAATGACTTGTGAGCAACATATGCTAAGAAGATACGAATCACTTCAATTCGAGCTACTGGAGCAAATGTTTCATCGTAGTCGATTCCCTCTTGCTGACTATAACCCTTTGCAACCAGTCTACCTTTATTCTGTACCACAATTCCATGTTCATCCTTTTTATTCTTAAAAATCCATTTGGTTCCAACTATGGACTTATCCTTTGGTCTTGGAACTAATCTCCAGACTTTGAGTCGATTAAACTGATTCAACTCATCTTGCATGGCAAGAATCCAATCAGCATCTTGAAGAGCTTCCTTTACAGTCGCAGGTTCAACGAAACTTAGGAAATTGGAATATAAACACTCATTTTGAGCAGCTTTCCTAGTTTGGACCCCAAAAGTAGGATCACCAATGATTTGAGAAATTGGATGCGATTTAGTCCACTTACGTTCAAAAGGAAGATGTTGATACTCAAAATTGGAATTTGAAGAATCAACATATGGAGTAGAAGTAATCAGTTCTTCAGAAACGGTCGTTAGTTGGATTGGTGAGATAACTGAAGTTGGTTCGGTTTGTAAAATTTCAGTTATGGTTTCAGGTTGTACTGGAGGAGACTCAGTTGTAGGTTTCTGAGTTGGAGTTGAAGTCGTTGAATTACCAAAAGTATTCTTCATAAAAATCTGAGAATAATTCATCAAGATCATTCACAATTGATTGTGATGTTTCAGGTTTATCCTCTATTGAGCTAGTTAAACTGGGTTTTGAACTGTTTTGTTCAAAAATCATTTCTGTCATTTCATCAAACTTTACATTAACACTTTCATTGACAATCTTTGTTCTCTTGTTATAAACCCGATAAGCAACTTTATCCTTTGAATAACCTATAAAAATTCCTTCGTCACTCTTTGGAGAAAACTTTCCTAAATCTTCACGATCATTTAACACATAGCAAGACATCCAAATATTCGAAAAAACTTTACATTTGGAGGACTGTTGTTGATAATCTCATACTATGTCTTTCCGAACCGCGTATGGATTACTGACCAGTTTTAAGTAAAACATGCAGTATTTACAGCTTCTGCCCATAAGGACAACGGTAGTTGAGAGTATATGAGCATTGTGTGAGCTGCTTCAACAAGAGTTCGATTTCGACGTTCTATGACACCATTTTGTTGTGGAGTACGTGCAGCGGAATATTGATGAGTAATGCCAACCGATTCCAAATATGAGGATAAGTTTTTATTTTTGAATTCCGTGCCATTGTCTGATCTGATTGAGCGCACTGGAAGTTGCAGATTCACTTGAGTTTGTTTGAGAAAGTTGATGAGAGTCTCTAGTGTGTCAGATTTAGTTTGTAAGAAATAGATCCATGTGTAACGGGAAAAATCGTCCACGATTACAAGAATGTACTTTTTGCCATTGATGGTTTGAATGCGCATTGGTCCACATAAATCCATATGAAGTAGATGAAGGACCGATTCTGAACTAGGGGTAGGTTTGGATATATGTGATGTATGATGCAATATACCTAGTGTGCATGATTTACAAAAATGATCTTGATCATATTGTAATTCAGGTAGACCATGAACAACACCACAGCGAGATAGTTGATTAATTTGTTTGACATTGAGGTGGGAAAAACAACGATGCCACAACCATAATTGTTGAGAAGAAGCTTTTGAAATTAAACATACATCAGCCATGGGTTGTGCACTATCTAAATCAATGGTTTAGAGGTTTGTGCCACGGGTTCCGTTTAACAATTCCTGCCCATCTTCAGTTCACACACAACAACTTCGTTTTCGAAATAACACCTCTAAATCCTTGTCACAAAATTGACCAATGCTAAACAGATTGTGGCCTAACCCTTCCACATATGCGACCCGTGTTATAGTTATCGTTCCTCGAATCAAATCACCAACCCTCATTATTGTAGCAAACTGATTATTCCCAAATCTAACTGTCCCCATAAATTTTTCAACAAAATTGCTTAGAATGGACTTATCTCCGGTCATGTGTTTGGAACAACCTGAATCAACATACCAAACACATACCGAGATTTTCTGCAAAATCAAACCATTGAAAGAACCTTAGGAACCCATTTTTCAACGAGTTCATCAGGATTAGTACAATTTATGGTTGATTGTATCCTTTTAGGTACCCACTTACAAATTGGTTTGAGTTTGTTTGTGGATTTAGAAATCCATTTTGTTTGAAAACAATTTGAATCCCAACCCTTTCTTTTCCATGGTCGTGATTGATATTGCATAGCATGTTGATAGTAATTATTACGTCTAGCTACAATCTTATCATGCAACATAGATTCATTCACATTCACAAGATAATTTCTATCATAACGCAAAGTATGATTACAATTGTTTGAATGCTGAAAATACAATGAATCATGTTTGTTGACATTATTGTAGTTACACGAATAAGAACTATTGAAAGGACGATTAAACTTTTGACTCTTTTGACTTCGGTATTTGTCATGAAGATTTGTGTTTTTTAGATCTGAAACATGAAAAGCATCAATATTAGTAACTTGAAAGGTATTCTTACAGCTTGTGTTTGAAGGCATCTTAATAAACCTTTTATTCTTTTGTAAAGAATAATTAGTAAATTGAGATTTCTTAGGTGCATGCTCATGTTTCAAGATACTTTTTGGTTTAAAAGTGTGTAATACTTTTGAATTAAACATTTTGTCAACCTCTTTTCCTAAATCCTCTTCCGACTCTATAGCTTTATGAAATGCAAGTTCATGAGTAGATTTTGATAATGGTGTGATATCAGATGAAGATGTACTTTTAAGTTGTGTAATAGTTTGAAGAAGTGTAGCTTGTTCTTGTTCAAAATTTTGTTGTTCAGTGGTTATTTGTTTTTCTAAATCAAAGATTTTATTTTCCAAAATTAAATTTGGAATATAAATCTTAGTGGAAACCACTTGTTCAAGAACATCATTATTTTGATCAACAATTGGTTTTGAATAACTAGGGAAATAATCCTCAGAAAGTGGGATTTTTCGAGTACCATAGTAGTCATTCAATTTTTGATAATCAAATGAAAATTGAGCTTTATCTTCTCTTGCCCTATTAAACTTCTCAATTTCATCTTCCTTATTTGTTGTTTTTAGAAAATGCATTTTCAAATCACATCCCATGTAATTTTCATCATACAAGGGTGCTATTTTTGAAATTGCTTTAACATGGATTATCAAAACCTATCCCTTCCCTTGGATTATAGAATTTGATATCCTTTGGTTTATTTAAGAAAATTGGTTGCTGAGTCTGACCGCATTTTAACAAAGTATTTTCAAGTTCTTTTAACTTTTGAAAAACTCTTTTATTCTCAGCTATGACATGAGCATGTTGTCGAGTAGCAAGCTTTCCAATTCGTTCGGATTCCTCAAGGTTAGAAGATAAATCAAAGATTTCTTTAATTAAAGATTTCTTTTCAGATTCAAGCTTCTCATAACTAGTTTTGTAATCTTCCATGTGAGTTTTTAAAATTCCTTTTTCCCGAGTCACATTTTTTAATATTTCAATGTGAATTGTCAGTTCCTTTTTCATTTTAGTTAAATTTTCTGTTCCAGTTTTTAACTTATTTGACAAACTGGCATTAATATCATGCAATTTAAGAATCATGATTTTAGAGTTTGATGATACCTCAGAGTCAGAATCCTCATTGTCATAAGTAGAAACTGTGGACAGATTGGCCATGAACGCCATGTTGACTTCCAGATTTTCTTCTTCAGAGTCCGTTAGATTAAGCCGTGCATCATTTCAACTAGTAACACTTTTTCAGCTTCCTTTTGTTTGGACATCAACATCTTTGCTTTATAATACTCGGAGTCACGAACTCTTAGCTTTTTACAATCTCTAGCAAAATGTCCAAACCCACCACAATTGTAACATTTATTCTCCATGTCACTCCTTGGCGTGTCCTCAAACTTACCCTTATAATTCTCCTCCGTTCTACTCTTGTACTCTAGATGTTTAGTGGATGATGATGAAGTACGCAAATGATTGTTAGTAGGTTTCTTATAATACTTCTTAATGATAGCCTTTGTCATAAGAGCCATTTGTTTCATATGCTCTTTGTACTCCTCATCACTTCCACTTCCTTCTTCTTCAGACTCAGATTGATATTTAGTCTCTTTCACAACCTTTTGAGAACGAGAATAAGTTCTTCTTTCAGCAACTAAAGCCAACGGATCAACCATCTCTTTTGACTCTTAGCCAGCAATTTCATTCACTTCATCTTGATTGTGATTCAAGATTTCATAAACATCATGAATATCAATAGAAGTTAAATCCCGATTCTGAATGATATTGCTCGAATATTGTTTCCATTCGGGTAACAAATTGTTTAAGAACTTGATGTTGATCTCTAAGTTCTGCTTCACAAACTTATTTTTCCTTACTTCATTCAACAGCAAACAGAATCTGTTGTATGTAGTTTCAAGCTGTTCTCCGACCTTTGCTTTAAATCCCTCATAGGCTTGAAGACAATGAGTCATCTTCGTTTGCTGACCTCCTTCCGAACCTTGCTATTTGCTAGCAATGGCATCCCACATCTCTTTAGCTGTTTGATAACTATCCACTTGAGATGGAGAACATTCACTGTATGTTAATGGTGTTTGTTGAGCAACCCCAATAGTGGTTCCCGAAGTATCTACCGGGGGATAGAAAGGTGTCACTCCTTTTTTTAGCGATTTCATCAACAACTCTTAATTCTCTTGTAGTTCGATGAAGTCGATAAACCTGTCTCTCCATTGAGAATAGTCACCTCGAAATAGAACTGGAGGCTTATCCTTTGACCCTGTGGCAAGTGCTTCTCTCGACATTTTTACGAATTTTCCCTCCAAAATTTTCAAATTTTGCCCGAGTAAAATGAAAATTTTCTCAAACCAAAATTGGTTAACGGGAAGCTCAAATTTAATTTTGATAATTGTAAAATTTTCCCGCCTTTTTTTTTTTTTAGTTACTGTATGCGATCTTAAAGATAAGTTCGCAAAAGTATATTAATGCGACACTACTAAAGTCGCAGATATAAAGTCTTAGAAGCAGATATGCGACCTTACTGATAAGTTCGTAGAGATAAAGTCGCAGAACCTGATAGTGTTGCAGGTACTGTTCATCGTCTTCACAAAGAACACTGAATCTGAGATTTTTCAAAACTTGAAATTGAAACCTGTAGATAATTCCTGTATGATCCTTAACACTAGTAGAACACTTTGATCGTTCGAAATGATCAGATTCAATCTTAAACACCTCCTATTTGAATTTAACCGCCATTTTCAACTTTTGAATTAATTTTGAGAAATTGTGTGATTTAACCGTGAATTCTTGTTCCTCTCTGTTGTAGATCACTATTAGAACCTTTGTTGACACTTTAATTGTATAGAAACACACAATTTTGATGAATTTGATCAAAAATCCGAATGTTCTTCTTCAAATACCCATTTTGCAATTTTCTTCGAATTTGAGCTTGATTCCTGCAATTGAACCGTGTAATCACTTCCAAATCCTTCAACCAAAGCTCTGATACCAATTGTTGGATCGAATCTAGTGATTTGAACATGATATGAGTGAAATCCGTATATATATATCTGTATATATATATATGTATGTATATGAGCAAGTAATCAAATGATAATGAATTGATATTATGAATCAGTTACAAGCTCTCAATCTCTCTCTGAATATGAGATACAAATGCACATACAAATTCTCTCTGGTTCAACCACCACAAAATGAAAACCTAAGTCCTGTATTTATACTAACTATGTTCCTGCGACTTTAACCGTGACTGCGACTTTATTATTAAAGTCGCATTTTTTTGTTATTACGACACTATCTTAGTGTCGCACTTAGTGTCACAGGACCAGTTTACACATACAAATGCAAATCCTATTTTTATATCTAACACATAGTTTGACTAGAGACCTTGAAAACGGTATTATTGTTTCTTGGTCGAGTTTGCTCTATTTTTAGGATACACTGACTGAGTTTAGGTCAGCATGTTTCAAGATGTAGCAGAAGAAACAGTCAGTGAACCCCCTAGATGAATTGTTTTATATTTATCCAAGAACATGTGAAGTCCCTTTGAACGGATCTAAATGAGATTGCAATGTGTATTAATTTGTGGAATGGTATAATACACAAGAAACAACAACAAAACAAGTGTAATGCAAGTGTTTAAGTATATGTTCGTATGTATTCGAAGATAGCTCTGTATATTCGAATATAACAGTTTCAAAAGCGTACAAATGAAATATTACAACTTTGTTTATATAGTCAGCAAGTTCGTACGAACATGTACATGTTCGTACAAACATCCTAGGTTCGTACGAACTTACAAACAAACTACAAAAAAGGGCTAAGTTAATAACAATTACAATATTAACTCTAAAACTAATAACAAAAACTAACTATTACAAAATAAGAGCTGTTGTCACAAAACATACACCAACAACATGTATTCATGAACAATCTATTTCCTAAGAATTAAGACTTAAGTCGTACATCAAAATAGAGATTACACAGAAAAATCGTATTATTTAAGGTTTATCAGGTACGTGAAAACCGTTATGTCGTATGCCTACCGATACATCGTATGATGAAGCTATTAGTTACGTTTATATTTAAGGTATTTTTTACTGTATATGTACTACATCTAAAAGCCACACATATAATAATGTTCTAGGTATGGGTAATGTTTTCGTCATTTCTTCGCGTTATTACAGTGACACCTATATTTTTTTAATAGTTTTTCCAAACTAACTAAAAATACTAAGAAATAAAGATAGATAAAAGTTTTTAAGGGAGATATGTTACTCATGATTTGTCATCCAACAATGTGGACTAACAACTCAAAACTTGATTTATCAAAAGCATTAACATAAAAATCAGCTAGATTACCATCCCAGATTTGATCTTAACTCCCCCTCAGTCGCTACATCTTCAGCTGAACTTGTAGCCTTTGAAGTATGTGTTCCTGCACACTAGATAAAAACATTAGTTATTAAGGGGGACCCAAGCCACCACGGACTTGGATCGACCATTCTCATAAAAAAATGTAAAGTCCTTCAGATATCCATCTCTTCTTTCATGTGACTTGGATACTCTGGATATCTCACTTGTTGGGGAATATGAGGAGCTACCACTAGACCTTCTATCCAGAGACTTTTGGAAAAGTCTCTGATTGACTGGCCTTTGGTTTGAAGAATATCTAACCCTAGACTTATAGTTATAATTCGAATTATAAAAAATCCTATTACTACTACTTTGGTTAGAAAAACTTTTGTTGGGGTTGTTAAAACTTTTTGAAGGTTTCGACCGAAATGATTCTCTATTTGAGCTTCCTATTTCAGGAGAAGTGCTCCTTAGACTATCAATTGTCGAAACTCTTGATTTCTTATATAAACACACACTTGCTACATGTCCCTTTTGATGGCACGTGAAGCACGAACGTTTCTCCCAGGCATTCTTATGAGCCTTGAGATTCGTTTGGTGTTCCGATTCTGTTTGTTTACCCTTTTCATTTTTATTCTTAACTTCTTCTATTTTAGGTCTAACAAACTCAATTTTAGTTTTTGACTCCTCATTGGTTCCTCACTCAGCTTTCTCTGATTTGGTCGACATAGTGATGTTTACCATCTCAGAGTTTACTGAAGAATTAGAAGAATCATTTCCGTTTGATAACTCAGATTCATTTGATAAAAATGAATAATTATGATTCAAAGGTGGAGGAACTTGATTGTATCCCACTCCACAATGATCTGTGGGCTGTTTTTGAACAATTAACGGACTATCCAAGGTTTCAAGTGAAAAACTTCTTATTTCAAGTTTATTTTTAAGCTCAACAATTCTAACCTTAGCGTCTGCTAGTTCTTTTTCTTTATCTGAAGACTGTTTAGTTAAATCTAAAACATGCTCACGAGCTAAGTCAATTATTTGACTCTGCTCGTTCACTTTATCTTTTATAACTTTTAAATCCTCTTTATTAGATTTAGCTTTATTAACTAACTCAAAGTTTCTCAGTTTTAAAATTGTGTTTTCTTCTTTTAAAGCATTTAACTCAGTTGTCATCGTTTGTGATGACTCTATTAAATTCTCAGCCTACTCTGCAAAGTTAGTACATAAAACACAAGCATTAACTACAGAATCTAAGTTTAGAATAACCTTATGCTTCTCAGCATCCAAGTTGTCCATATATGCAATAAAGTCCTTTGTACTCATAGTATTAGTAGACTCCAATCTTATAACCCTGGTCTCTGAAGCAGGTAACTCTCTCTCAGTCTTCTTCTCACTAGCATCCTTTTGATATGCCTCATCAATTGTGGTCACGAATTCCCAAGGTTCTTCAACAGGTGTACTCCAATCATATGAATCGTCCTGTGTTTGAGTAACCAAGGCTCTAGAATGTGTACTATTCCCCGAGTATTGATCACTAGTAGACGTCCCTTGATATGAGTCAGCCCTACTCTCTTTGATCTGCTCATCAACGTCAAATCTCTTCTCCAAAGCTACCCAGAGCTCTCTATAATAGTTGTAACATTTGAAGGTATGCTTAATTTCTTCAGGAAGACACTTGATGATAGCAGACAACACCTTTTTCTCTGCTTCATACATCCTTTTGTCTACCTCCGTCATCCTTGAATACGAATAAAACCTACGTTTCCTTTCGAATTCATAAGTAGGAGAATCATACCCTTCATTTATATAGATCCACATGTTGATGTCATTGAATTTTACAAATGATTCAAATCTATCTTTCCACCCAAAGTAATCTTCAGTTTGTAAAAGCTTTGGCAGTGAAGGAGCTTTACCCACTTCATGATCCATTGTATCAGCTTGTTCACATTTGACATCTAAAATAGTGAGTATACGATCTTGGTGAAGTCAACTAAAGTTAAGTTCACTCACAACACAGATTTCTCTCCAAATATTCGCGAAAAAATTTCGGAGTAAAATTTAAATTTTCTCGAACCAAAATGAAACAATGGTAAGCCTAAATTCAAATTTTCGTGAAACAAAATTTTTTCGGAAATTTCCCGCAAAATAACTCTTTTTTCCCCCCCCCCCCCCTTTTATCTCGAAGATACCACTGAGTTCGAAGAAGTCAAACGAACTTGACTGCCAAAAATTCAAACAGTTCGAACTTAGAAGTTTGAAGGCTTTAAGTTCGTACGAACTTACAGCTCGTAGGATAATTCAAGTAAGTTTGTACCATGCTTTCTAAGTTCGTACGAACCTACAACTGTTGTTTCGTACAAGTTCGAACAAAAAGGTAGGAATCGTACAAGTTCGAACGAACGGCTGTTGAACGAACTCAGATCTAAAAATCTCAGATCTGGGCTTCTTTCAACCTGCAACTTCGAATCCCCTTTGCACTAAGTTATAGGTTCCCCTGGAACGGATCCAACGGGGTAACAACGTTTGTTAGAGTGCGGAAT
This sequence comes from Logfia minima, assembly GCA_963921325.1. Lineage (NCBI taxonomy): Eukaryota > Viridiplantae > Streptophyta > Magnoliopsida > Asterales > Asteraceae > Logfia > Logfia minima. The sequence continues at coordinate 17,304,932 of OY992774.1, read as the reverse complement.
ACTCTAAGAAACGATACGAGTGTTTAAAACACGTTTATCTCACTAAAAATCCCTTACTTCGTATGTATTCGAACTAGGATGATATATTCGAACTTAGATTGTTGATCTCAGTTCGTAGGAAGGCTTAGAAATGATATTTTCGAATTTTGTATTTATAGGCAGCTAGGTTCGTACGAACTTAGCAGCTTCTAAGTTCGTACGAACTTACCTGCCCAAGTTCGTACCAGACATAAGTTCGTACAAACCTGCATAAATACATATAAAATAATCATTCAAACATTAATAAATAACATAACACAAAATATTCATTTATTAATATCAAAGACTAATTACAAAAGCTAAACTATTATACAATAGAAGTTGTTGTCACAACCATGTACCAATAGACTCCCCCTTGAAAATAGCTCTATTAGTCTTCAGTCTTTTCTTCATCTTCAGAGCATCTTCTTATTAACTCTAATTACTTCCAACCCAAATTCCTTTCTCGACACACACTTTGACAACTTTCTGATATCTTCGGCCCTCGTGTCTCCAATTATCTTTGTAGAGAATCTTGTTAACATGAAGCTTCATCAGATCATCTTTAGACAAGTTTATCAAGTGCAAACTGTCGTATACTCTCAACACCACATTCCCTTCAGTATCCTCCATTACTGCCTCTGCAGTTTCACTATCCACATACCACCATTTTAGGTTTGACAGAACATCCTGTGGCATCTTCTTTAATGGAACCCTCTTCAAGCACTTGACCGGTTTATAAACCATCTTCATCCACGACTTGTTTGTAATGGGATCAATCCAGGTCAAATCAGGAACTCTTCTACCTGCCCTTGGTTTCAAATCAACAAATTTATTTGATCTTCCTTCACGCCTAACAATTCTCTCTAAAGTCCAAGCGTAAGGATCATTTCCAGGATTTACCAAGTCTATCCAAGCTAGCTCCTTCAATTAAGTCTTCGGCAGCGAGCTAAACACCTTTAGTTTGTTCCTCAGATACTGAATCCCATCATATCTTTTAATTATGAACAGTTTGAGTTCACAATCATAGAACCAACTTATGATGCCTTTATTTAGTTCGCCCGATCCTTTGACCCTGATATCTCCACTGTATTTAATCTCTGGTTCCTTTTCAGCCTTCTTAAACCACAATATTTTTAATTCGGCTCTGGACGATTCTTTGACAGCATCTAATTCATCGTCAAGGACTTCATCATTCTCAAATTCTAGATCCTTGCGAGCTATCACCTTCTCACCAGTTTCATTCTCAATTATCACTTCAGTGATAGGTTGCTTCGTCACGACGTGTTCATCAACATCTGCGTCTGTGTCTTGAACAATTTCCTCGTCTGACTTCCAATCTGCTACACCTGTACCGATGATCTCTCCTTCAAGTTCTGACCCATCGCTATCAAATTCTTCTAATCCAAGCAACGCTTCGATAGTATCAGACTCATCTAGATTAAGAGGAGTTTGAGCTGATCCACTCCCTCCTTCTTTATGACTTGACTCCCCCTGAGCCTATGACACTAGCCTTCCAGTTGAAGAGCTAGGCAGCTCACCTTCTTTCGGTGCAGTGGGATCATCGTCATGGTCATCATCCCTTTTTCGCCTCAATTCATCTACTTTACAGCTCGTCATCTCCCCCTGAGCTACCTTGCGCTTCAACCGAAAGAGAAGAATCATATTCTCATTTAGGATCTCTTCCGTTTGTCATTTCTCTTCTCGAGTCGTTGATTTAAATCCGTTAAATTATTAACTCGGATATCTTGACTAGCAACAACGGTAGTCAGGTCGGCAACCATATCGACCAAGCTCGTGATCCGGCCCTCAAGATATGTGAATTTATCCTGATCAGAAAGACGAGCAGCCGGGTTAGGGATAGACGGTGTCGATTGAGTGGGAGGAGGAGTGGTAATTGATGGAGGTGGGGTAGTTGTAGTGGTAGGAGGTTCCTTGATAGGTATTGTTGGAGTTGTTGTCTGTGTAGTGATCGGAGGTTGGACGGTTGGAGGTTGAACATTTGTTGTCTGTGTAATGATCGGCGGTTGGACGGTTAGCGTTTACGAGCCTGCAACTCGAAGTGTTCCGTCTCGGAGTCTACGCCTTCATCTCCCCCTGGAACATATTCCGTATCTGCCTCCTCTTGGACTTTCCTCTTGCCCTTTTCCTTTTCTGAGGCCACCCCGGGTTGAAGTAGTATAGCCCGAGAACCCTGAAACCCTATCGTGGGACGGTCCTCATCATCATTAGCATCATCATCATCATCATCATCATCATCGGAATCAGTCTTGGTTTCCTCAGAATCTGAAGCCTTGCCTTTTTCAGCTTCATCAGCAGGCGGGGATCCTGCATCACCCACATAGAAAAATGTATCTATCTCCCTTAAGACTTCATCAAAAGTCTCTTGTCCTGATCCGGTGGCCGCATCACTGGAGCTGGCACCACCTTGATGTACATCTCGCACTACAGCTTTAGAAATATCAGCGACAACGCGCTCTCCCTCAGCGGGGTGCTCTATTTGGTGCTAGATTTCCTCAACAACCTCGTGTTGAGCTTCAGCCGCCACTTCCGGTGACTCTGGAATATCAGCTTGAGCCTGAGGGGGTAACTCAGCAGCATGTTCTTCGCCCCCCTCTTCGGCTTATGGTACATCCCACCACCCGTCATTAGATGGGGCTTGATAATGGGCATCAACAATCGCCTCAAACAAAGGAACGGCCTGAGGCCTGTCAGAACAGCACGACGACTGCTGTGACTAAGACAATGGCCGAAAATCTTCTTATCTACTGACACCAGATGAACAACTGGGTCGCCAGCTGGGAGATTAGGTATCAACCCATTTAGAATCATCATCACAAAGCGTGGGTATAGGATAAATCGATCCTTGACGCTCCCCCTGATTTGCTGCACGATCTCATCAAAGAAGAATTGAGAGAAGCAGTATGGCTTGTTATATACCAATGAAACCATGCCAGATTGCATCTTATGGTTCATGGTGTCAAAACCTGCCTTTTTAGGTCCGAAGGAGACCAGAAGAATATGCATCAGGTATCTCCACTGACCGTATAGTAAGCTCTTAGTGTACTGGGAGTGAGTCACATCACCTACCTAACCCATTCTTTGAAAAGCCCCAGCACGGAACTCTAAGGGAAAGGAGGTCAGCCCATTAACTTGTTCCTCGGTTCCCAGATGAAACGCAATCCGTAGATAGGCTGCAGTGAACTCGATATTCCTCTCGTTGATAGTTGCACAGATGACTGGAGGGTCAGGGCGACAGTCATGCTCGGCAGTTGCCCATAATTGACTCAAGAACTCAAACTTCAACGTCGGTGAGTGAGTCAGAGCATAGAACACTCTTGAGCACATCAAATAGTCTAGCATGCCTCGGAATGGCACAGTGTTCTGGTCGGCTAGATCGAAAGAGATTGCGAGATTGCGCTTGTTGTAGAACGCATGTTGATCAGCCATATCTGCACACAAGTCAAGAACAAAACAAAAATAGATGACAATAATGTTAGTTATAATCAATAATCAATTTAGAATCCTGCAATAAAGATTAAACAATTCAATACAGGTTATAATACATTATTTTAAGAAAAATGATAAGTTGTGTTTCAAACCTAAGTAGGTTCGTACGAACTTACAAGTTTGTACGAACTTACAGTTTGACTAAGTCAAACTTAAGTTCGTACGAACTTACACTTGGCTAGGTTCGTACGAATAGTGTTGCCAACAAGTTTCAATCAATTTTAACCATAAACACACGTCTAATTTTCAAGTTAAAGATGTTTTTAAGAAAAACCCACTTTAATTCAAAGTTTAACATGTTTTAACGGTTCAAATGCTGAAACTGTTACTTACTTATGTTTGTATGAGTGAGGAGATGATTTGTATCAGATTAAAATGGTCTTACACGGATTAGATTGCAAGATTAAGTGTGAAAATTATGGTTTCAATAAGTTCGAATGTAGGTTCGAATGTCCCAGTAAGTTCGTACGAATGTGAAGTTCGAAGGTTTTGAAAAAGTGAGAGGTTTGACTTGGTCAGACCCTTATATACCATCAATCCTAAGTTCGTACGAACTTAGGCATTCGAACATCTAAGTTCGTACGAACTTAGATAAACTTAGCCAAAAACTTAAAATTTTCAAACTTTTCAAATTTTCAACTTTTCAAACTTAAAACCATTTTGCGAAGACCAACATACTTCGACACTTAATAGAGCAGGGTTTGAGCGACGAATCGAAATAAATGTACGTATTTCCCGTAAACAAAGAACTTTAATTTAAAAACATTAAGAGAACAATAAAAACCAAAAGTAAAATAAAATAACTTAGAATCTTAAAATGTGAATATGAATTGTTTCATATTGTGAAACTAACAATCTTTTTGAGAGCGTCACTGATACAAAGTTCGAATTAGCCATGATGAGCACAATACATAGTGAGGAATTTTAATTTATTCCTTTGTTATTATTGATGTAAGTTATAGAACACTACGATTATCGGTATTGTTGTCCACTTAAACATTTGACATGCTGAATTCTCAAGTACATATTTAATTATTGTTTACGATTTGCTATGTATCTTACATTTGATATACCCTTTGAATCTAGAAAGTGCAGAATATCATGTATCAGATATTTTTCATAATTTATGTCATCTTTAAAGTCAAGTCATTTTGTATTATAAGCAACGCACATAGTTACATGTTTCAGCTATAAGACACTAAGGTTAGAAGCAAACAAATCTAACATCAAACCAGAGGTGACAGGTCTGTACCTTCGTACAACAGAGCGACATAGTTTGACTAGAGACCTTGAAAACCGTATTCTTGTTTCGCGGTCGAGTTTGTTCCAGATTTAGGATACACTGACTGAGTCTAGGTCAGCATGTTTCAAGATGTAGCAGAAGAAACAGTCAGTGAACCCCCCAGATGAATTATTTTAATTATTATCCGATAGCAAGCATTCAGGTACAATCTATTTCCTAAGAATTAAGACTTAAGTCGTACATCAACATAAAGATTTCACAGAAAAATCGTATTATTTAGTATAGATTAAGTACTTGAAAACCGTTATGTCTGATGCCTACCAATACATCCAATAGTGAAGCTATTAAATACTTTGCATTTTAGGTGCTTTTACTATGTATGTTCTACATCCAAAGGCCACACATCTAAAATGTTCTAGGCATGTGTAATGATTTCATCATTTCTTTGCAATAGGACAGTGACCCTCAACTTTTCTTATTTTTGCAAAGATAAAAGAAATATAAGATAAAAGTAGAAATAAATTACAACTAGACAAAGTTCTTGTGGAAAATAACTTACTCAGGATTACTCATCCCATTTAGTTGGATTAAAAGCTCAAACCGAGACCTATCAAAAGCCTTGGTATAAAGATTAGCTAGATTATCATCAGTGGGTACCTTAACTAATCTAATCATATGTTTTTCAGCACAATCACGAATAAAATGATATCTAATATCAATATGTTTCGTCTTACTATGCTTAACTGGATTATTAGTTATAGACATGGTCGACTGATTATCAATCACAATAGGGGTATTTGAAAAGTTTAGACCATAATCCCGCAACTTTTGTTGTATCCACAAGACTTGTGAACAACAACTGCCAGCTGCTACATACTCAGCCTCACAGGTTGAGATGGCGACCGAAGTCTGTTTCTTACACTGCCATGAAACAATGGGACCACCTAATAATTGACAACACCCAGTGGTTGATTTCCTGTTCAAGTTACATTCTCCATAATTCGAGTCGGTATAGGCTACAAAGTCGAAATTGCCTCCGAAGGGATACCAAAGACCTAACTTCGGTTTTCCCTTCAGATATCGCAATATTCTCTTTGTGCCTTCATGTGTGACTCTTTGTGCCTTCGAGCACACAAGCAGACTGCAAACATTATGTCAGGTCTTGAAGCTGTTAAATACATGAGAGAGCCGATAATGGCCCGATATTGAGTCGGATCCACATCTTCAGTACTCTCATAATGTCGTCGAAGATTATGATTCTGTTGAATCGGAGTACCTTAAGACGAACTATCTTTCATGTTGAAACGAGTGAGCATTTCATGCACATACTTCGTCTGATGAATGTTGGTACATTAGTGTGTCTGTCACTTGGTCTAGGTTTTGAGTTGTAATTAATTAGTTACATTCTGTATTAGGCGACATTGGCAAGATCGCTTAGGCGATATTGACAATATCGCATAGGCGATATCACCAATATCGCTATGTCGCTGATTAGTTACCTATAAATATGCGCTTAGGGTTTCAGTTGTTAGGTTGTTGAACTTGAGGATTTCCAGAAGAGCTTTTGGCTGTGTTTTCTGCTTCTGTGGTCAGTATTGTATTCGTTCATTGATTATAATTCTTAATACAATATTGTCTGTGCTTGTGATTAAAAACGTACTTGTGTTTAGCTATTGATTTCCGCTCATTAGCTGTTGAACGTTGATTTGCATGTATTCTGTCATTTTAGTCGATCCTACAATTGGTATCAGAGCTATATATCCATTGGATTAGTGGTTATTAAATCAACAAAAGTACGTTAAAAGTGGTTAAATCATTAGTTTCATATAGGTTGATTGCTTGTTAGCCTTAAAACTGATTGATTTACTGCTTTTTTGTGTTTTCTGGATTATTGTTCGTCATTAACAACCCTAACTTCGTTTGATCTTTCAGATTAAAAAAAACTTTTTAGGTTTTACAGCCGTTTTAGCGATATTAGAAGCGATATTACCATAATATCGCCTATAGGGTTTTAGCGATTTTACCTGATCTGAACTCATTAATTTGAGCGATATCCCTAGCGATATTACTAGAGATAGTACTTAGCGATATCGCCTAATTAATTTTAGCGATATTAGTATCAATATTGCCTGTGATATCGCCTTTATTATTCTAATTTTGATTTGCGCTTTAACTAGCGATATTGATAGCGATATCATCAATATCGCTCAATCATCAGCATCTTAGCGATATTATCAATATCGCTATAACTGTTTTAAATCAGAATTTTTTAAACAAAACAAAGTTTTATCCTACTTAATACATATTAAAATGTCTACTTTACAAGCTGTTAATGCTATGTAAAAACACAATGCTGAGGTTGGTAGCGCAAACAAACCTCCATTCTTTGCACCTGGAATGGAGTATTCTGAATGGCGTGGTAGATTTTTATCTTTTGTTGCTTTTACTGATCCTGAAATGGAGATACCTTTGATCGAGCGATATGTTCGACCGGTTGCAAGTGGAGAACATGTGGGTATACCTCCTCCAAAACCTATTCGTTCAATGACGGCTGAGGAACGCAAGGCATGGGAATGTGAACGAAAAACTCACTCTGCTATAACCATGTCTCTACCTGCCGATGCTATGAAAATGTTCAAACAACATGACATAGCTTATGATCTGTGGAATGGTATAGCTGAAAGATGTGGAGGTACTACTGAATACAAGCAAAGCAAGCTGGAGTTAGTGAAGAAACAGTATGATCTGTTTGACATCCAGAAGAACGAGACAGTTAAGGACTTGTTCTGTAGATATTCACGTCTAGTGAATGAGCTGATTGAGGGTGGATACAAATTCAGCTCTATTGAGGTTAACAAGAAACTGCTTAATGCTCTACCTCCTCACTAGGAAACTAGAGTGTTGATGATGGAGAATGACCCAGACGTATTGGCAATGACTTTGGATCAACTTATTGGCAAATTAGAAACATGTGCTTTAGATATTCAAAAGAAAAGCACAAGATCCAGTTCATTGCTTCCTGATACGAGTAGCTTTGGATATGGAAGTACAGCTCTGTTATCTGGACCTGTTACTGCTATATCTAAAACGAATCACTCAGCTGGTAATAATTCAGGTGGAACATTTTCCTCCTTTTCTGCTCAACCATCTTCCTCTGCTACTGCATCACACAACGAGCATGCAATAATCTTCAATGCATTTTTATCATCTTATGATGATTTTTTATCTAAGAGGATTAGCTCGGTAGATCTTACCGATGAAGATTTTGCTCAAGTTGATCCTGATGAACTAGAGAGAGTGGATCTTCGTTGGAACATGGCTATGCTTACCAGAAGAACGAAAACCTATTTGAAGAGAACAGGAAAGAAATCTCTTGAAGACGTCACTGATAAAACTAGCATGGGTTTCGATAAGTCCAAGATTAGATGCTACAAGTGTCAAAATATGGGACATTTTGCTAGAGAATGTGAGAAAGGTAGACAACCGTCTACTGGATTTACAAAACCTTCTACTTTCTACAAAGAGAATGAAGTTGCCAAGGCAGCTCTTCTGATTGATGAAGAAGCCTATGATTTTTCTGCTATGGACGATCAAGATAACATAGCTCTTATGGCGGATGTTCAAAATGAGGTAGATTTTGATTCGTTTAATTGTAATTCCTGTATCACACTAACTGGTAAAATCAACAGATTCATAGTAGATAATGATCGCTTGAATACAGATCTAACCAATCTTATTGAAGCGAACAAAGTTTTAAAAGATAACGAAAAAGTCTTTACTGTAAATCAGAAAACCCTTATTGATGAAAAGAAAGAGTTAAAGGCAATGATTTTTAACAAACAAGATGAGATTGACAGTTATTTAAAACTCATTTCACATCTTAAAAAGGAACTTGCTGAAACTCAATCTGAAAATGTTGATTTAAAACGAAGACTTGCAAATATCTCCACATCTACTATGGTCTTTTCCGACATTCTGCAAAATCAACGGACTGATACGAAGAGTAAGGCAGGAATTGGTTATCACAACCAACCTCCTCCCTCAAATTTGAATCAGCCCAGTCTTTCGCAGGACGAAATTAAAGACTATGTACCTTCTGTTATCAAAAAGGATACAAATCCTGTGACTAAATCAGTTAATGTTGATTATCCCAATCAGTCTAAGCTTGTCAAGGCTGAGGATGTTAAACAGCCTAAGATTGTTAAGGCTGCTGATGTCAAGCGACCTGAGTTGCTTAAAGTGTTGAGTTCAAATAACCAGAAGGCTGAGCCTATTAAGCCTCAATTTGAACCAATCAATTTTGTTCCATCAACAAATGTTGAAGAGGTGGTAGAGGTGGAAGATGTAACTCATGAGGTTACACAAAAAGTTGAGAAGAATAACAACAAACCAGAAAATTTAATCCTTACTGTCGAAGGTAGAGGTCAAATATTTTCTAAAAAGAAATCTATTACTAAGGATTTAAAAATGAAACAGGTAGAGAATATTCAAAATCATAAGGTTTCAATTAAAAATCCTTCAACTAAGATTTCCTCAACTATAAATACATTTACTCCATCATGCTTACATAAGTGTTCATGTGTTGTATATGTTCCTGAAAACAAGCCTCGTAGAGTTCCTCTTTTGCCAAAACCACTATCTAGTGATGATCAAACTTTCCGAGAGAGACGATCATGCTTCTACTGTAAGAAGCAGGGTCATCTCATTAATCAATGTCCTGTGCTTGCTAGAAAGTGGGCATCTAGAACTGATCCACGTTCTTTTAAACATAAAAATATTCAAAAGACAAAACAACATGGATTATCTCGAAATGTCCCAACCTCTAGAGTTAATAACATTAAACCTACTCAACAAATTGTTCGAAAGGTTGATGTTGTTAACAAGCAACAAAATACTCCACAGAAAGTTTGGAAAAGGAAAGATGTAGGACATAATGTGTCATCTGAAGTTATCACATCAGTAAAAGAAAATGATTTACTGAAAAACAAGGTTTTAACTGATGTGGTAATAATTGATGAAATCTCAGGAGTACCCAAGTCTATCAAGGCTTGGGTCTCCATTTCAAACTAACCATTTGTTTCTTTGTGTTGTGACAGTCAAGGGTGATGAATAGCAAGTGGTATGTTGATAGTGGCTGCTCACGACACATGACGTGCAATATCTCCCTTCTTTCTGATGTTAAACCATACAATGGGGGATATGTTGCTTTTGCTGGTGATAATGGTGGTAAGATAACTGGTAAAGGTACACTCACAAATGGTCAGGTGAGCTTTGAAAATGTTAACTTTGTGGAGGAGCTAAATCATAACTTGATAAGCGTCTCTCAAGTTTGCGATAAGAAGTTCACAGCTGCTTTTACAGACTTAGAGTGTTTGATATTGAAGCCGGGATTTGTAATTCCCGAGGAATGGATTCTGATTAGAGCTCCTAGAGTGAAGAACTCTTATATTTTGGACATGAGGACAGTGGAAACTGAAGAACATACCCGTCTTCTAACCAAAGCGTCTACTAAGGATTCATTGTTGTGGCACAGAAGGATGGGTCATATTCATTTTCGGAAAATGAATTATCTGGTAAAACATGACTTAGTGGATGGGATTCCTAAGCAATCTTTTGCTTTGGAAGACGATTGTGTTTCGTGCTTAAAAGGAAAACAGCACAAGAAGTTTCACAAGGCTAAGCAAATTAATTCCATTGAATCTCCATTGGAATTACTTCACATGGACTTGTTCGGACCTATAAGCACGAAGAGTATTGGAGGTAAATCTTACTATTTGGTAGTAACTGATGACTACTCTCGCTTTTCATGGGTTTACTTCTTGCGTACAAAGGATGAAACATCAGATATACTGACCTATCTGTTCGATAGACTTGAGAATCTGTGCAACTTGAAGATAAAGAAGATACGTAGTGATAATGGAACGGAATTCAAGAACAAAATTCTTGAATTATATTGTCTACGCAAAGGAATTGTTCATCAGTTTAGTGCAGCGAGAACTCCTCAACAGAATGGTGTAGCGGAGAGAAAGAATAGAACAATCATTGAAACTGCACGTACTATGCTGTCTGATTCTCACTTGCCGATTACGTTTTGGGAAGAGGCAGTTAACACGGCATGCTATGTATTAAACCGTGTTCTGATGAACAAGAAGAAGAACAAAACGTGTTATGAATTGTTGAATAACCGAAAGCCAAATTTAAAGTTTTTGGAGCCCTTTGGATTCTCATGCACCATTTTAGTTACAAAAGACAAAGTTTCAAAATTCGGTGAAAAAGCTTTTGATGGGCTATTTCTTGGGTATTCTGTAAGTCCGTGCTTATTCGGATCGATAACGAGGTTATCTAACGTATTAAGGTGCGGAATCCCTCAATACTTAGTTATACGATCTATAACGATTTGTTTCACAAATATAGTGAATCGGGTATCTAATTGCTTTGTATTGACTATTAACGAATGTTAAACGATCAACACCTAGCCTTTAGAATGTTTAATTTGCTCTAGAAAACTCAGGAAGTTCGTATCTGTATTATGGCAAAAGTTAAATAGGTTTGAAACCTAATTTGTATTTATAACCGTCTCAGTTCGCGGGTCATGGGCTTCTGCGAACTGACTCGGTTCGCAGCCCATTTAGGCCCAGCGAACTGACTCGGTTCGCAGTCCAAATTTGTCCTGCGAACTGACTCGGTTCGCGGTCAAACTTGGTCAACATTTTTCAGCTTTTTGATTTTTCACTCTAAAATGTTTTCCAACCACAGTTTTTCATTTACAATTCAAAACCAATGTATAAACTCAATTACAATTAATACAAGACCTATTACAAACTAGAAAGACTAATTTAAAGCTAGATCTGTTGTCACAAAACATGTCTCAACATATTCGGTTAATTCTCCTAACAAGAGGGTTTTCAACAAGGAAACGGGAAAGATTGAAGAGCATTTTGAGGTAAAATGTTTAAAGTACACGGAGTCTCCTAAAGGAAAAGGTCTTGATTGGTTGTTTGAGTATGACAATCTTGTTAACTCATTCAATCTTCCGAAATTCAATGAAGTGGATCAAGTTGTTACGCTTCTTCATGGCTTGCATCTTAATCCGGATAACTCTTTATCCACACCGTCTTCTACTCCTGATGCTACTGATCTTCAACCATCTTCGTCTACTGATGTTCCCGAAAGTTCTTCTGCAGATCAACAGCCCGAATCTTCTCCTACTACTGTTGATGACATCCTTTCTGAGAATGAAGATGATTCCTTCGCTCAAGAGGTTGAGCTAAACAATTTGGAAACAAACCTCACACCTGATTCAATACCTGTCTCTCGTATTCATAAGGATCATTCAATTGAGAATATTATTGGAGATGTGAATGCAGGTGTTCTAACTAGAAGCAAAGCAGTTAAACCTTCTCCAACGAATGATCATACGGATGAAACTTCTGAAGATCCTTTTGAAGGTCCATCTAATTCTGATGATTTTACGTGTCTAAAGGCTACAATTGAAGAATGCTTTTTATCCCAAGTTGAGCCAACAAAGATTGATGAGGCTCTAAAGGATTCACATTGGGTTTCTGCAATGCAAGAAGAGTTGCAACAATTTGAGAAGCTGAAAGTCTGGAATTTAGTTCCACTTCCAAAAGGTGTACACCCAATTGGAACTCGTTGGGTGTTTCGGGTTAAACGTGATGATAGGGGAGTGGTGATTCGTAATAAGGCTAGGCTAGTGGTTCAAGGGTATACACAACAAGAAGGTTTGGATTATGATGAAGTCTTTGCACCTGTTGCAAGAATGGAATCTATTCGCATCTTCTTATCGTATGCGACATTTAAGGGGTTTCGTGTCTATCAGCTGGATGTCAAAAGTGCGTTTTTATACAGTAAGGTTGCTGAAGAAATATATGTCAGGCAACCTCCTGGTTTTGAAGATTCAGTCAACCCAGACTATGTGTGCAAGTTGGATAAGGCCCTTTATGGTCTTCATCAAGCTCCGCGTGCGTGGTATGAAAGGTTGGCAATGCACTTGATTAAAAATGGTTATGAACGTGGTCACATCGACAACACTCTTTTTATCAAACATACTGAACACAGTCAACTGCTTGTTCAAGTCTACGTATATGATATCATTTTTGGTTCAACCAATGAATCTTTGTGTAGAGACTTTGAGAAAATTATGAAGTCTGAATTTGAAATGAGTGCGATGGGGGAGCTAAAGTTCTTTTTGGGTGTTCAAGTCGATCAATCAACGAAGGGCACCTACATTCATCAATCAAAGTATGTTAATGATATGTTAACACGCTATAAGTTGCATGATTGTAGAGAGTATGGCACTCCCATTCAAACAAACCACAATCTAGGACCAGCTGAAGATGAAGCGAACTGTGAAGAAAAGCTATATCGGTCGATGATTGGATCTTTAATGTATCTTACAGCCTCTCGACCTGATATAGTATTTGCTGTTTCGATGTGTTCAAGATATCAATCTCAACCCAAGGTGTCTCATTTGAAAGCGGTTCAACGAATTTTTGGGTATCTTAAACATAGACCTACTCTTGGTCTATGGTATCCAACAGAGAAGTCTTTTGCTCTCACAGCATACTCGGATTCTGATTATGGTGGCTGTAGCATCGATAAGAAGTCAACGTCAGGAGGATGCCAGTTTCTTGGTTCACGTTTAGTGTCATGGCAATGCAAAAAGCAAACGACAGTTTCTACCTCCACAGCTGAAGCTGAATATATTGCTGCTGCCAGTTGCTGTTCACAAATCTTGTGGATTCAGCACCAACTTCGTGACTATGGTTTACTCTTAACTATGACTCCTTTATATATTGATAATACTGCTGCTATCTGTATAACTAAAAATCCCGTACAACACTCTAAAACCAAACACATAGAGAAAAGGTTTCATTTTATACGGGATTGCTATGAGAAACATCTGATTGACCTTGTTCAAATAGAAACTGATAAGCAAAATGTTGATTTGTTTACCAAGGCCTTCTCTAGAACTAGGTTTAACCAGCTTATTGATATGTTAGGGTTGCGCTTCTTTCAAGAAAAACAGTAAATTGTGACAATTATTTCTTTTGCTTATTTGATCGTTTTTGCATAAATATGTTAGGCAATAGCCATTCTTTATGCTTACTAGCATTAAAGAAAAGCAATGTTGCAACATTTGTAAAGACGTTTAGTTGTGTCTGTAAACAATTAGGGAGATGATAGTACATTAGGAGACACTTTTCAAATGACAATCTTAAGTTTTATCCTTGATATATCAGTAGGTTTATCTCGTATGTGTTATACTTGTCCTTATAGACCTCTGATTACTTGCACGATGTATTGGTAGGCATTCTCATACTCCTCTTTAAGCAACTAAGAAATACCTTAATCTATGTTTAATCTGTTGTGATGACCATCATATGATGTATGACAATGTGTCTTAATTCTTATGTATCAGCTTGCCATGCTTCTATTAACTTGAGTTTGTATATGACAACATTTGGGGATTTATGCTGTCTGTTTCCTTTGTTGTACGTCTGTACAGACCTGGTCTCAGTCAGTATACTTTCAAAAACTAAGCAAATATAAGTCAAAAGTACTTTCAAATCTTATAAAATCAAAGATTACTTACAAGGTCGCCAAATGGTTTGACCAAGTCTGATTTTGCTTACACCTGAATCAAGTTTATGTCGCTTTGTTGTACGTATGTACAGACTTGTCACCGCTGGCTTGATTCTTAAAAATGGTTGAATTCAAATGCTTTCTCTAACTAATCGAAGTCTTGGGCATGAATTGATACTAGGGGTATATCTATGAGGGATTCATGGAGACTTATTCACTCTCACAATAATTGCTAAGCTTGAAGTTGAGTATGTTACATGTTTAGGTGGACAAACAATACCTATAATCGTCTTGTTCCCGATTGTCTCTTTGGCTAGTTAACTCTGCGTGCTAAATTTAAATTTGGACAACTATACTGATAATCAAATTAACATTTTATATTGTCTTGCGAATCTGTTTTTCTAATATGATCCCTAAATGCGACACCATCTATTTGTCATAAAAAAAAAAAAAAAAAAGGGTGTTAAAGAGTAATTGGTATTTTTTTATTTTCATTTTGTTTAATGTTTTTTATTTTATTTTTATTTTTATTTTTATTTTTTAATTTTTCTTTTTTAGTTTATTTTTTATTTTTGTCACATGTTACTGTTTGTTTTTGAATGTTGGCGATATTGCTGGCGACATTGTGATATCGCCTAACTAGATATTTGTTTTTGGCGATATTGTATGCGATATTGTGACGTCGCCCAACTAGATATTTGTTTTTGGCGATATTGAGAGCGACATTGGTAATATCGCTGAAAAGTATACTTGTATATGAGGAAGTTGTTCGATAACCGTATAAGATACTATCGGGGCAATCCGATAAATGAAAAAGTTGCTCAACAATTTCAAAGAATTGTGGATATCTGTGTCACCCATGGAATTCATGCGGATGGTAAGTTTCCTGCTGGATGGGTTTAATTGAAGATTTGTCTGAAGATCATTTTTGAAGACCAAGCTGAAGACACGGGGGAGTTTGTTGGTACATTAGTGTGTCTGTCACTTGGTCTAGGTTTTGAGTTGTAATTAATTAGTTACATTCTGTATTAGGCGACACTGGCAAGATCGCTTAGGCGATATTGACAATATCGCATAGGCGATATCACTAATATCGCTATGTCGCTGATTAGTTACCTATAAATATGCGCTTAGGGTTTCAGTTGTAGGGTTGTTGAACTTGACGATTTCCAGAAGAGCTTTTGGCTGTGTTTTCTGCTTCTGTGGTCAGTATTGTATTTGTTCATTGATTATAATTCTTAATACAATATTGTTTGTGCTTGTGATTAAAAACGTACTTGTGTTTAGCTATTGATTTCCGCTCATTAGCTGTTGAACGTTGATTTGCATGTATTCTATCATTTTAGTCGATCTTACAATGAATAAAGAACCCGTCCTTCTTTTGATCAACTTGTAATCCTAAGAAGAAGTTTAACTCTCCCATGGCACTTATCTCCAAGCTTCGCTTCATTACTTGTTCAAAGTCTCTGCACATGTTCTCGTCAAATGATCCAAAGATGATGTCATCGACGTACACTTGTACAAGTAGGAAATCATCCTTTTTCCACATAATGAAAAACGTACTATCTATTTGACCTCTCTTGAACCCATTTTCCAAGAGATAGGTAGATAGTGTCTCATACCAAACTCTGGGGTCTTGATGCAGTCCATACAGAGCCTTATCCAATTTATAGACTCTATCTGGATAATCTGGATCACTGAACCCCAGAGCTTGTTGGACAAAAACCAGTTCCTGAACTTTACCATATAGGAAAGCACTCTTTACATCGAGTTGATAGACTTTGGAGGAAATTAGGATGCACATTTACCCCTAGCCGATTTCTCCTACAACAATAGTTATCACACCAGCATTGGAATGGCACAATTTGAGGCGTTGTATGGGTGCAAGTGCTGATTACCACTCTGTTGGGCAGAGTGGGTGACAAACAAAATTCTGGTCCGGAGATTGTTAAAGAGACAACGGACGAGATATCCCAAGTTCTTAACTGATTAAAAGCGGCTCGAGACCGACAGAAAAGTTATGCTGACAACCGCCGTAAACCTTTGCAATTTCAAGTAGATGACAAAGTCCTACTCAAATATCGCCTTGGAAAGGGGTAGCTCATTTCGGAAAATGAGGAAAGCTAGATCCAAGATACATAGGACCTTTTGAGATCCTTGCGAGGATTGGTCCTGTGGCTTATAAACTCAAACTGCCTCAAGAATTGAGCAATATTTACGATACTCAAACTGCCTAATTATCCTTTCCGATGAAGTCTATGTTGATAACCAACTCAAGTTCGTGGAGGAACCTATCGAAGTGTCGGACAAGAGCGTCCAAAAACTCCGACGTAGTCGGATTAAACTAGTAAAAGTTAGTTGGAACTCAAAACACGGCCCAGAATTTACTTGGGAGCGTTAAGATGAAATGCGGAGGCAAATACCCGCATCTTTTTGATAACACACCAGTCGCTTGTGACTCTACTTAAATTTCGAGACGAAATTTCTTTAACGAGGGGAGAATGTGACAACCCTCGAAAACCAGTAAAATCCGCACACCCTAAATCATGCATTCTTACGCTAATTCCCTCTTTAATGAAATCAAACTTGATTTAAACTGAGATAAGTCTAGCACAAGCCCACATTGCACATTTTGGTGCACACTACTTTAATACATGATGCATTACGTTTATGTAATTATTGAGAATTGCACAATATAAATCGGATGATTCCGACAAACACGAAAGTTGGTGATAAGCATTCCCTAAATAACGTAAAGCTATTTAATAGTAGTTATTTACCTATACTATTATGATAGGGCTTAAAGCAAAACCTTTCAAAAGATTTAGATCAAGCTTATACGATTTAAGTTAAACACAACGAAGAAAGGTAACACGTGATTCACTAAACGAAACATCGATAATTTACAAATGATTTGGAATTTACTAACCATGTTCCAACCTCCTTTAATCTCCCTAATTAACCTTGTTAGCACCTAATTAAACACTACTTAAGCAACTAGACACATAGCTAAACCATCAAGTAGCTCAAAGTTTGGAAATTAATTCCAAGCTAGCAAGCTAGCATGTCACCAAAAGCCAAAATGCAGATTCCCTCCTCCTCCTTGTCTACGTTGCCTTCCATGATCACCTCATTGCTTACTTGCTTAAATCACCTAGTTACTTGCTTTCTTAATACCTAATACCATAAGCAAGGTAACACCTAGCTCTAATTAAATCCAAGCTAGCTAGCAAGGATGTCAATAAAGTCAATGAGCAGAATTCCTTTCCTTACCTCCTCTCTTCTTGTCTACGTATCACTTATCTCAACCACACACTCTCCCTCCTCTTTGCCAACTTGCTTGGTGTGACTAAGGGTGTTAAATCTCACTTTCCTTGCACTTGAGTAGCTAAGTTACTTGCAAGATCAACACATACAAACGTACACTCCACCTTTCCCATTTCAAAAATCTACTCCTAAACTCTCTCAATTTCCCTCTCAACTTCCTATCACCTTCATCTTCATCATACTCTTCTTCTTCAAGCTAACATCAAGAACCATCACAAACCACTATTAAACCACCATCATATTCTATCATTCCTACACCATGTTGACATCATCTAAATCACTATTTCAAGAATCTACATGATTTAATCATCTCCTTGATCTCATAATCTTGAGATTCAAGCATTTAAGGGAAAGCTTGTAGATTGGTTTTTAAAAGGATTTTGGGTTGAAGATCTAGTCAAGTCAAGTTCTTTTCTTTTCTTATCATTTTATCCAAGAGCATTGTAAGGAAACTCTTCCTTTTAATCTTGTCATTTCCTACATTTTGAATACCCACATGCTACATGTTCACTCTTGTGTTAAAATCAACTAAATATATTTTAAAACATTGACTTATAAGACTATACCTTCAAAACAAGTTGAAATGTGTTTAAAATGATCAAGAATAAGATTGTTTAAAATGAGTACCAACAAGTGTGACTTGGTAATGTATGTATGCTATAAGATGTTTTAGAAATCTCTAAAGTGAAATGAAAGTAAAAATGGTGAAAGAGTAGTTAAACACTTGAGGTTGATGACATATAAAACATGGGATCATTTAAAAGTGTTAACACAAGTTTCTAGTTCAAATGGTAAACAAGTTAATAAAAGAGCGGAAACGGCTTTTAAAATGGCAAACGAAACGAGACTTTAAAATGAGTAATGAAACACTCGAATATCTTATTTTGACTAAAGACATGTTTTAATATGGAAAGATAGCTAAAAGGTGTGTGAAATTTGGGTCTAAATTAGGTTAAAAAGGTCAAAAATCTGTTTTTTAACAGCTTCCCGGCGGGAGATATTCCCGTGACAAGTTTATGTGACAAATTTCCAGTTTGAGACACATTTTTCCGGTGGGAGAATGGGATCCCGTCGGGAGATTCGGTTTCCCGACAAGAAATCTTATTTTTCAGCCTTTGATTCCTTCTTGAAAGTTGTATCCCTTTGAGTTACGAAAATTTGGACATTTGATTCACCTCAATCGGAGTTCGTATGAGAAAGTTATGGCCAAAAACGTGGAGCCTCGCCAAAACTACAATACTTTTCGTTTTTGATCTTTTCTTCAATGTTTTCACTCTTTTTCTCTCGCATCCATTCCTAACGATAGTAAATACATTTAAAGCATATTAAGTACCAAAATATCATTTAACTAATTATGATTTTGGATAAAACGAGAGATACTACGAGGACTAAACACGAAACTATTTGAGTAATGATTTTCTATCTTAAACGAATAAAGGGACTTATTCAACTTCACGTTTTGAACAAACGTTAACGAAAACTATTGAATGAATTGGAAGGTGCGTTTTCACGCTCAATATACGTTTTGAAAGTATAAACCTATAACGTACACTTTAATAGCAAAGTTACTATGTTTTTGAGAAACATACAAGTATACACACAAAACTATCACCAACGTGTCATACACTTTTCAAAAACGAAATACATTTTCAACCTACTAGTTGAGTGAACAACTAGCATAGATGAGCGGTTAGCCATCTACATATACAAACCTAGGTGTGCGGGTAGCCACCTACTATTACGGACATAGATGTGCAGGTAGCCATCTACTTTTACAAACCTAGATATGCGGTTAGCTATCTAAATATACAAACGACCTCATGCGTTTAGGGCGCTAGGAGGCTACTTTGGGCAAACCACTCTTATAAAACACTAGCATTCGCATAAGCTCACCAGGTGAGTTTACAGCCCCTATTTTACTGCTTTCTAAATTTGGGGTGAAAAACATATTTACTGTTTACATACAAACTGTTTTCATGCAATGATTGAAAACCTGACAACGAATCCTTGTGCGAACCTATGTTAAACTAGTTGTAGTGCATAGATGTCCTCATGACTACAAACGGTAACCATTAGCTAGATGACGCTAGCCACCGAATATGCGAATAGTACTATTGGGATGACATCCCTCCCACTTTTGTTAGTCATGCTAACTGCCGACTATATGTCGAGACGAGGAGAGTATATTTTAATGGTCCCAGGCAAAAACATTAAAAGTCGTGGTTTGGTTATAGGGCTAGGTGTCGTCACTTTAACTCGTAAGGTCTTGCAAACCTTCGGGGGATCACCATCAGCTATTTATGGTTTTAAACTATGTATCATCGTACTACTTGCCATGGACGGCACCAATGACTTGTGAAACAATTACTAAACTTTTGGTTTAAATGATGATGTCTTAAACCTGTGAATTTCACTCAACAATTTTGTTGATCCTTTTAACTATGTTTTTCAGGGAATTAGCAGTGACGTAAGATCATGCATGCATATTTTGGAACCCTTGCTCACCACGATGAATAGGATGTCATTCTTTTGATAAATATTGAAACTATGATTTATGATTAAAATGTTAATCATATTGTTTTGCTAAACATCTATCGTCTTGTAAACACGATGAACATGTAACCGTGGAATTTAAACTATTTATGGCATTGTAAGTATATGTTTGCAATAATCATATGCTCTCGATTTACTTGTCGAATCGATCCCCGTCACGCCCCGTGCTTCCGCATTTCTTAAACGTGACATGAGTTTATTGGGGTGTGACAGTTTGAAATCTCTGTGGAGTCTTTGACCTGGATGACTGTCCATGAGAGCTTCCTGTAATAGGAGTAGTGCTCCTAGTACCGTAATTGGTCATGAACTTCAAAGATTTTTGTGGAGGTTGTGTTCTTTGAGAACTTGAACTTCAAAGATTTTTGCCCGCATTTTTATTTTCACTTATCTATAGATTGTTTGGTTAATTCTAAGATATGTTCGTGAGCTAAGTCACTTATTATACTTTGCTCATTTACCCTATCTTTTAAGAATTTCATATATGCTTTTTCATATTTTGATTTGTTTAAAAACTTCGAGTTCCTGATTTTCAAAATAGTGTTCTCTTCTTTTAGAGAATTGAGCTGAGATGCTATCATATCAGATGATTCTACCAACTTCTCAGCTTGTTCCAGAAAGTTAGTACAAAGAACGCATGCTTTAACAACCAAATCTAGATTGAGTAGTACCTTTTGCTTTTCAGCATCTAAATTTTCCATGTACGCAACGAGGTCCTGTGAGCTCATGTCTTCAGTTGACTTCAGTTGCTTGATCCTTGTTTCATCAGCTGGCACCTCAATCTCAATTTCAGTCGTAGTGTCCTTTTCTGAATCCGATCCTGCATTGCTTTCCTTCTTTTCAGCATCAATGGAGGCCATGAATGCTTGCGGTTCTTCTGATTTAGAACTCCAATCATACGCTCCTTCTTGTGACTATACCACCAGAGCTTTTGAAGTCTGATTACTTCCTGAGTTCAGGAGTTTATCAGAGGAGCCTTGACTGAAATATCTCTGTTCGTTATGGCTCGGAGTTTGTTCCCTCTTAGGTCTTTGACATTCCCTAACAAAATGCTCAAAACCATCACAGTTATAGCATTTAACTTTGGACTTATCAAAACCTAGTTTGCTACTCACAAACTTTCTCCCAGTCCGGTTCATGAATCGTTGAGCCCGTCTTGCAATCATGGCCATTTGCCACTGCAAGTCGATTTCCTCTAAGTCATCTTGGTCCAATTGATCATAATCCTAATTTATTAATTCGGGATCTGTGATCTTTCCCTTGATGAAGTTTTCACGTGAGGCTATGTAAGAGGTAAGTAGAGCAACTTCCTCTTCGGCAGACTTGATGCTCATGGGCATTAACTTGAGACCATTTGATCTCCCAGTTTTTGGTTTCCTGTCAATCCCTGAGTCTTCAGATAAGGCAATGTAACAGACATTGCTACCAGAATTTTTGATAACCGAGTCTGTCTCAGCCTCGCCAGTATAGAAAGCCTCAACACCATTACTCGTCGATGCAGCAGAATCAGACCGTTTACCGTGGTAAACGCTGGGATCCTGAACCTGATCGGATCATGTTTCTTTCCTCTGCATGTTCAAGTCATAGACACGCAGTTTCCCTATCACTTCATCAAGCGTGAGAGTCTTATAATTGCTACTCTCATTTATCATCAAAATGTAAATGTCTCACTTTGACGGTAATGCCTCAAGAAGTTTGTTATTTTTAACTATATCAGTATAGTTAAGCCCAACATTTTCCATCTCTGTCATCAGATGATAGTATCGAGTAATGATATCCTCTGATGACTCAGATTTTAGATGCTTAAAAACATAGAATTGTTTAGTAAGCAAATCGGTTCTACCCTCCTTTATTTGTTCATTTCCCTCAAATCTCTTCTCCAAAGCTAGCTAAAGCTCTCTAGAGAGGTCGTACTTCTTGAATGTGTGCTTGATCTCTTGAGGAAGACACATAGTCAGAGCAGATAACGCCTTATTCTCTGCTTCGTACATCTTTCTCTCTTCCTCCTTCGATGACGAATATGAAACGAATCTTGGTTTTCCTTTGAACATATAAGTGGGGGCTTCATATCCGTCTTTGATGCAGATCCACATCCTTACATCATTGTACTTGGGAAAAGATTCAAACCGATCTTTCCACCAAAAGTAATCTTCTCCCTTTAGGAGTTTAGGAGGTGAGGCCGACTTCCCAACCTCATGATCCATTTCCATCATCTTGTTGAGATTCGACATCTTAAAGCAAAGTCAATAAAAGTCAAACAGGACAGGTTCGTACGAACTTAGATTACCTAAGTTCGAATGGTCAACGAACAAGTCAAACGAACTTAACTGACAAGAAATTTGAACTGTTCGAACTTACAAGTTCGAAGGTAGGTTCGTACGAACTTAGATTCAAGTAAGTTCGTACGATGCTTTCGTACAAGTTCGAATAAAAAGCAAATTCCGTAGAAGTTCGAACGATGGCTGTTGAACAAACTTAGAATCTCAGATCTGTGATTTTGAGTAACATTCAACCGACCAAATTTGAACTACACCACACAAAGTGATTATAAACAAGTTTAGAAGCAAAAAACAACACTTTTAACGGTCCACACTCTCGTAACCACTCGATATCTTTAGCCCGAACCTAAACACTAAGTTTTTAAGCTCTGATACCAATTATAGGTTCCCCTTGAACGGATCCAACGGGGTAACAACGTTTGTTAGAGTGCGGAATACTCTAAGAAACGATACGAGTGTTTGAAACACGTTTATCTCAATATAAATCCCTTACTTCATATGTATTCGAACTAGGATGATATATTCGAACTTAGATTGTTGATCACAGTTCGTAGGAAAGCTTAGAATTGATATTCGAACTTTGTATTTTATAGGCAGCTAGATTCGTACGAACTTAGCAGCTTCTAAGTTCGTACGAACTTACCTGCCCAAGTTCGTACCAGACATAAGTTCGTACGAACCTGTAGGTTCGTACAAACCTGCATAAATACATATAAAATAATCATTCAAACATTAATAAATAACATAACACAAAATATTCATTTATTAATATCAAAGACTAATTACAAAAGCTAAACTATTATACGATAGAAGCTGTTGTCACAATCATGTACCAACATAAGTGATAATACACAACTTTGGAAGCTAAAAACAACAATATAACTTCCAAATCTTTTGTAATCTCTCGTTTCCTTAACGTTTCTTTACCCCGAACCAAATCGAACGAATTTGAAGGCTCTGATACCGATTCTAGGATCCCGTAGGTTCGGATCTACAAGGTAATCTTGTTTATACGAGTGCGGAATCCTCACATAAACATAAACGATAACAAACGAGTAATACAAATATGTAAATAATCACTTTTATTGAACGTAAACAAGTGTTACATTCAAACAAGATACAAACTCTCTCTTTTATCCTCTCTGCGAACTTACACTAAGGAACTTAGACTGAGTTCGAACTTACAACTCCGAAAAACCTTTTTTTCTAAAACTTTCGGACTTGTGTATATATAGGCACCTAAGTTCGTACGAACTTAGGCACCTTCTAAGTTTGTACGAACTTACTAAGTTCGTACCTACCCTAAGTTCGTATGAACCTACAAAATACACATACAAAACTTAAGTTAATAATTACAATGATTAACAAAATGACTTATAAAACTAACTATTACAAACTAGAAGCTGTTGTCACACAATATGCACCAACAACTTTAAACTTGAATTTTTTGTCTATTTACGTTTGTTGTTAGTAGTTAAACTTTAAATTGACAAACCGGGACCAACATATATATATATATGCATATTATCTATTATCTATGTATATTTGTCTATGGATGTGAGCAGGGAAGGTGCCTCAAAAGTAGGGGTGTTCAAAATATCTTGAAATTGAAAAATCAAGCACTGTATCAAATTTTAGGTTAACTGATCGAATCAAATTTTTTCGATTTTTATTCATAATTTTGGTACAGACTGTTTGGTCACTGGTCACTAACTAACTTACTCATTGGAGTACATCATGGGAAATGATGAAGTCAAAATATGTGTATATTTGTGGGTTAAGTCACACTGCCAAAAGTAGAATCTGGGGACGCGGTATGCATATGTGACACCCAAGACACAAGTCTGAGTCTGAATTCCATAAGGGCTGGCGAGTCAGCCAAGCGATTTTATATTCTTGGAACATGGGTGAAGGTGATCTCCCTAAAGTGCTTGATGATCGTTCTTCAACCTAGTCACTACTATGAAAATGAAGTCAAACTCTCATTATAGAAGAAGAAGATCACTACTAAGTAAATAATCTCAACTATGTGTATTATACTCCTTAGTGTGTAGAAGAGATTTATTTACTTATGAAATCAATAAACACATTAATCGTTGTTGTAGAATAAAAGTTAGTCATGTGAAGATATCAAACCAAGTCACTACAGGAACATGTTAGCTCACAATGAGTGGGGAAGTTTATTACTCCTCCAACAACTTCGTCAATAAAAGAAATGTACTATCCTTTTTGTCTAGAAATGTACAAGAGCATGTTAGCTCGCAATCATGGATGCTTTCCATTCATCTGACTGCATTTTTACATTTTCTTCTCTCATGTCATCCAGAAATGTACTATCCTTTTTGTCCTCTACATAATCATCCTTGGCCATCAAACACTTTCCATGCTTGCTTCCTTTGACACAGTCATCATCACTTTCACTAGATGAAGATGATGATGATGAACTGTAGTCATCCCAATCATGGGACTCAACAATCAAACTCTTAATTTCAGGTTTCTTCTTTTCTTTGGAATCAGCTTTCATTTCAGCTTTCATTGCTTTGTACTTAGCTTTGTACTTGGCAGCCTTTGAATAGGTGTCTGATTTTGTAAATGGTTTCTTGGATTCACAGTCAGCTGCAAAGTGTCCAATCTTTCCACAATTGTAGCATTCTGCTTTAGCAAACATCCTAGTCTTGCTAGTGTTTCCTGAGCTAGCTCTCCTACTGAATCTGAAACTAGACTTGATATTCCTTCGGTTGAACTTTCTGAACTTCTGGGCTAGCATAGCCATTTCATTTGTAAAGCTTTCAACATCATCCTCATCACAGCTGTCATCTGAATAGTCTTCATCTTCACTTTGTTCATCAGTGTTGGCTTCTGCTTCTTCTTTGTTAGCTTTTGGTTTATAGACAACCATAGCTTTTGAACTCTTTTTTTTGGTTCAGCAGCAACAAGGGCAGTATTAGAATGCAAGGCCTTAGTTTTCTCATGATTCATGAGAGCACCATAAAGTGAAGCCAGATCAAAGTTTTTTAGACTATGAGTGACTTTAAGTGATGTAGCAACAAATTTCCAAGAAGGTGGTAATGAGTCAACAAACTTGTTGGTGACTTCAAATACATTGATATGGACTTCCATAGCTGCCAAGTCATTTAGTAAGGCAATGAATCTGGTGTACATGTCAACCAGAGATTCTCCTTTGTAGCAAAAGAACAATTTATATTACCTTTTTAATGCAATGATATTGTTCTGCTTGACCTCTTCCTTTCCTTCATATGCTATATCCAAAGCATCCCACATTTTTTGGGCAGAAGTGAGTCTGCATGCTGAGTTGTACACATAATTAGGAAGTGACATAGCTATCTGAGTTCTTACTTTAGCATCTAAACCAGTTCTTCTTTTGTCTTCATCAGACCATTGGTTTGTTGCTTTAACTACCTCTCTAGATGTTGCAGGAGTAGTTCCAGAAGAAGGAACTTCAATGGTGGTAGTTGAAACAAATGGTCCTTCTAAGACTATGCTTGGCATTAATGAATCAATCATTTGATTCAAAATGCAGCATCATCCTTGATTTCCATGTCTGGAATTCTTTTGCATCAAACTTAGGAGGTCTAGATGCAGAACCATTTTCCAAATATGCAGAGTTTGAACTGTAGGTGTCCATTATAACAATCTTAACTGCTCTGATACCAGTTGCTGGTCCCAATGGTCAACAACATATGTTGTAGAGGGGGGGGGGTGAATACAATTTCTTTCTAAGTTAAAACAAGATAGTGAAATTTAGATTAAGTAATAATAAGAACAGATGATAGTTTTCAATTAATTCTTTTATTTTGATAAATCAAAGAATTACAAGTTAGATGTGGAATGTCTAACTCAATTAAATACATATTACTAACATTGTAGTCAGCTGAGAACAAACTCAAAGCTGGTTACAAGTAATGTTAGTTCTGCTAACACAAATGCTCTCTTGACTAACTATTAATTCACTCAGAATTCACACACAGACTTCATAATCTAAGTCTGATATTTATAGTCGAGCTTGTGTAATGCTTGCAACTTGATCAGCCAATAAACATCTTCCAGATGTCTTCATCTTCATTGGTTGACTTCAGACATGCTTGTTTGTGTGTTCTGATGAACTCTGCACGACCAGGTCTGCAGTCTGTCAGAAGGTACACTGCACAACTTGTCTTGTAGGCTGACTATGATAAGGAAATATTTTTTGCATAAGCAACCAAAATGGGCAGGTATGTACGTTGTGTACAACCTCTAAAGATTCCATTTGATCATACACATATGTCCCTAAGTGTTAAGAATATGTTTACCTGAATCTGTAACAAGTAAAACATTCTTCAGTCTCTATGCTGGGAACTGATCATTAGTCTTTATGCTGGGTCTTCAAATTTCTGATCATAACTCAATCTCTATATACAAAGAGAGTCTTCAACACTTGATTGATTAATGTTCAATGATGTGTAAATCATAAATGTCTAGTCTTCTTTGTGCTGGCTATACTTCATCAGATTTCTCAGAGTTAGGTGAACTGTCAGTTCTGTCTGCTAGATGAACTAAGAAACAACAAATCATTTGCAATCAGCATACAGATGAATTAGCTTCAATTTGAATAATCCCTTTACTGGATGGACAATACCATATATATATATGATGTTAACTAAGGGTTGTTGTCATTATAAAATCATCATAAAAAGGATCATGACTTAACAGAAGAAACAACTAGTTTACTATGGTTTCAAATTTGATGTTGTTCCACTTTATTGCGATAGCTATAACAATGCAATGATGCACTCAAGGACAAAGCACGTCGATGTTTGCTACCACTTCATCAGGGGCCATGTAATGAAAGGTGACATTGAACTTCACTTTATCCGTATTGACTACCAACTCGCAGATATGTTCATTAAAGCTTTAGATGAGAAAAGATTTAATTTCCTCCTCAGTGAGTTAGGGATATTAAATTTAAATGAACAATTACTAGTCACCAACTGACAGATCAATGAGATAATCTCATCAGTGAGTAATAATAATTCTATTTGTTTTTTTCATGGTTTGAATATTTTTATATGTAAATAAATAAGTACAATTCCACTAGTTATGCGCTCCAACTGATTGATCAGTGAATGTATATCTCGATGAGTAGTTCTCAATATTTATATCTCATATGAGTGTACGATATATATCTATAAAATAAATAAATTCATCACTTATAATCTCCAATTAAAAATTATTGAAGTGTTTAAAATTTAATATATAATTATCAATGACCGTGTGGTTGTGTATTATCACTTAGTTTTTAAATAATTATTAATTAAAAAATTTTAATTGATTAATTGAATAACCGAATCAGAAATACTGGTTAACTGAATTTTACAATTTTGATTTAGTTTCACGAAAAAATCAAATTGATAGTTCGATTAAGCGAATCTCTAATCAACCTTCCAAGAACAGCTCTATAAGAAGGTGTTGGTTAGTTTTATATCTATAATACTATAAAAATTGAGTCCTTTGGTAATAAATGATAGTATTAAATAATCTATATAATAATAATAATACTATAAAAATTGAGTCTCTTTGTAGTAAATAAATTATTTATTTAAATAAAATTGAATCTTTTTATAATAAATGATAGTATTAAATAAATTATTAAAACAATTTAATACTAATTACCTATTTTATGTTAATATTTTATATAGTTGTAGAATTGACAATTTTAAGTATATTTTTCAAGCAATATATATTTTCTATCTAATTTGTAATGGTTATATATATATATATATAATAACTATTATTAACTAATAAAACTCGAGTTTATGAATAAGTAATAGTATTATATACGTTATTTAAAAAATGTAATATACTTATACTTACATAATATTAGTTGTATGTAGTACACATTTTAAAGTTGAGTCTTCCATAAATTATAAATGACATAATAAAGTATCTAAAAGTTTCAAGTTAATTAGCGACGCACATAATAAAATTAACGGCTTAACTTCTCTCGACCTATTTTAACTAGACTATCTTTGATTACATAAAAAAAATATGAGTTTTAAATAAATATGTTTCACCTATTAGTTGATTCACTCATCTTACAATAAAGAGATCAACTTAATAAAGTATTCATTTGTTAAATTAACTTAACATTATTCAGTTATAATTTTATAATATCTAGAATCTACAATAGTTAACTTTTGTAGCTTTTATGTTTCGAAGTAAAATTATTGCAAAACTCAAGGTAGATCAGATATGTTAAAGATCGAGTTGCAAAACGTCAAATGGGCTTAGATGAAAACATGGCATTACTTTAATCGGGTCATAACAGGTTACAGTAATAAGGCTATGAACACAACCACAATTAAAGTAATTAAATAATCAAATAGTTTATATCTTTTTAATTTTGATTTTATTATTGTTAAAGTGATCTATTTTAATCCATTATGTTTTACCCGCTTAATAAAATGACTCATCTCAACTGATTAAAACTCAAGTGTTCATAAATATAGAATTGAACTACGATTCGTTTAGGGAATGTAAAGGTTGTAAATATATTACAATTATTATATTAATTAATAATATGTAACTACCGGAAAAAAATTAATAATGAGAAATTTTAGCTTACCTTAATTTTCACCAAAAAATTAACTAAAGAATGTGATG
Source organism: Logfia minima (assembly GCA_963921325.1). Lineage (NCBI taxonomy): Eukaryota > Viridiplantae > Streptophyta > Magnoliopsida > Asterales > Asteraceae > Logfia > Logfia minima. Next base: position 17,275,739 of record OY992774.1, on the reverse strand, counting down.
GTTATATCGCATACGTTTCTTAAACGTAATTTATAGTTTTTAGTTCTTTTTTTTCCTATAATATTTAATTATAATTATAATTATATGATATTATTAGTTAATATGTCTTTTAAACTTAGAATAATATACATGTTCCATAAATAGCGTTGAACCTTGATATTGGTTATTTAAATATTACAATATACAATATTTATAATTAAATATCGATATATCTAAACTAGAAAAAAAAATGTACTAAAAAAAAAAAGCTGACGAAATTGCTAAATTGACACGAAACTAAACAAGTTATAGTTGAATAAGTCAAGTCATTAACTCGAAACTTTTAACATGTTTAATTTTTAGAACGTGTTCAAATTGATATAGGTAATTAAACATGTTGATCCGCCAATGTCAATACATGTATATCTGAACATTGAATCATATATACAATAAGTAATTTTTTTTGACAATTACTAAAACCCGTGCATCACACGGGCTTATACATCTAGTTTGGTCAAATAATCAAGTGAATATTTAATTAAATTTAATAAACTAACAAAAACAAAATTATTTACCTATTTTCTAAGTGGAATAATTCAAGTTGTTGACCGAGCAACGAGAAAGACATGGGTCCTGCTTGTGACTTGTGAGATTATTTCCTTTTCTATATACATACCAAATACAATTCTTTATTTATTTAGTCTTACTCCTTTTTATATTTTCTGGGATTGTGCTTGTGACTTTCCGTCTTATTTAGAGAAATGCAGTGAATATCTACAAAGTCAAAGATTAAGATATTTTATTAAATGAATTTTTAAATTATTAATTAGAGTTCAACACTTCTTATTCTATGTCTATAAGACATAAGCTAGCTAAACTTTTAAATATGTAACATGCTACCATCAATCATGGGTTGACGTATGTGTAGCCTTCCACCATTAACGTATCATAATATACTGTTGTAATTGCTAAATTGTATATATTTTTATTGTGAAATTTAATTTAATTACATAACTTTCGATAGTTTTTAATTTACAAAGAATAGTGTAATAAGTGATAGTTTAAAGCAACTATATTACTACTGAAATATAACTTCTTCTTCCTTTTCTTAATACTACGATTAGTAACAAATAATTTATGTAATTTTGAAGTTTCAAAAATCTAAAAATCATATGCAATCGAACACACCGTTGTAAACGACCCATTTCATATTTTCTTCTTGCAAAAATCTCAAAATGACTATCTATACTAACATTAGCGAACGAGGTGAATAGTCCCATTTTTTTCTAATTGTTTTCTATTGATAAAGTTAATTTATTTCTTTTCATTTTTTATTTTTTATTTTTTCAAAACACAATTCTACAATCTATTTCACATATTTGTACAAACTAATTTGAAATTTACTTGATAAAAGTATCAAAATTATCTAAACATAGAAACCCAAAAAATATATAATAAATTAGAATTTTTGTAAGTTAAATCATATCAACAAAAGTTAACATTAGATCAGAATATCGACAAAAATGATATATAAGTGTTAAATACTTAAATAAGTACAATGTAGTAGTTTTAGAAATTATCTCCAATGTGTATATTAAAATATTTAAAAACTATAATACGATGTATTTTGTGTAAAATGTTTTCAACTATGTCATTAAAATTGTGTAAATATTTAACATTATTTATCGTATTATTTTATGCAAAAACTTATGTAACAATATTTAAATATGAGTTAACTCAAAATTTATATATAAAATTTAACAGTATAATAATACATGTTATATTTTTTCTCTTAAAATTTGATAGTTTCCTATGTTAATTTTAGGGAGTATCAAATTGTTCAATCCTAATATTCAATCTTAGTAGTTTATTTTAATAACTCGGTAAAAGTACAACATTACACTTATTTATATTGGTAGTGATATATATACCATTTTTGTTAATAAATTCATTACAATTATATATTAATAGTTTCTATTATACAAATAAATCATATACCACGTTAGTGAATTTATTAAAATAAATAATGAATATACTACCCTACTTTTATAGACGCCCAACAGTCGGAGTCAACTCAGTGGCAGTAACCAAAACCAAAAGTCCAAAACCGGCGAAGACATGGCGTCTTTTCCCACTCTCCCGCAAAAAGTAGAATTATAATTATTATAAAAAATTAATAAAGGATACCGTAAAAAAAATGGTTTCGTGTTCATATTCATGACACAGACGGCAAAAAAGACTTGGCACTTTTTATAGCCGAAATTAGCTTATACTTGTCGCAACTCTACTCCGTAAATCTTCTCTCTCTGACCCACTTTTACCACTCTCTCTCTAAACCTATACATATAACACACACATATATACATTTACATGATACCCTTATTAATAGATCCATTCATTTCTTGAATTCTTTAAATTTCTTGAAAAATAAAACTTTCCATCTGCGTATTCGATTAATTGAAATGGGTTTTGGTTATAATTCAATTTTGATATTAATTGGATTGATATTTTTGTTTTCAAAATTAATTGATGGTTTTGGTACATATGGATATGATATACATCATAGATACTCTGATCCAGTGAAGGGTATATTAGATATTGATGATCATGATTTACCTAAAATGGGTTCACTTGATTATTACTCTGCTATGGCCCACCGTGACCGGATTTTTCATCGCCGGAGACTTGCCGGAGCCGGTGATCCTACCGTCGAATCATCTTTAGCGTTTCTTGATGGCAATGAAACTTATGAACTTCCTTCTCTGGGATTGTAAGGATTACTTTCATTTTAATTAGCTTATTTAGTTTCTATTTTCTGGGATTTTTTTTTAATCATCATATGGAGTTGGGGAATTTGTTAAATTAAGTTGAATAAACTAGGGTTTTTGTTAGTAATGAATTTGTTACTGGGAATCAATAGATTCTCAGAAACTGAGACTGATTATATATTTGATATTTTTATTGATTTTTATTTTGTAATAACTGATCATCTGAGGATGCAACTAGAGTAATTAAAGTTGGAAATTTATTAAATTAGTGGTCATACAGAATCTGTTTATATAAAGTTTCAGTGATTTTGGTTTTTTCATGTGTGATATTTTTTTAACCTCTGTACGCAAATTTTATGAAAGTCTGATAGTATTTATTTCATATCTGTATTCATAGTTCTTGAATTTTCTTATTTTCTTTTTTTATCATATCTGTTTTTTTTATACATAATTGTTGAAATTTGTGGGAAATCTGCAGCTTGCATTATGCAAATGTTTCGGTTGGTACCCCAAGTTTATGGTTTTTGGTGGCACTTGACACCGGGAGTGACTTGTTTTGGATACCTTGCGATTGTCGCAGCTGCGTCAAGGCATTGGTCACAAGAAGTGGGCGAGTAAGTGTTTGCTTTATGTCTCTATTCACTTCAAGAAGTTTTATGAATTGATCATCCTATTTTTATATTGTTTAATAATGAATTGCCCTCAAAATAGAGAGAAGTTATACTCTCTGTTTCTAAAAATTGTCCCTCCAACTATATAGTTTTTTTGATGAGTACTTGTCATTTTTCTTTGTAATATCTGAATCTTCAAGCTACCAAGTGAGATTGTGTTTAGAAATATTTGTGTATTGGTATGTTGTCAGTTGTATAATAGATAATACATTCAAACTTGTGATTGTTTCTTTACCAGCGACTCGACTTCAATATATACAGCCCTAACACGTCGTCAACGAGTGAAAAAGTTCCGTGCAATAGTAGCTCATGTAGACTACAAAAACAATGCTCTGCAAGACCTGATATTTGTCCATATCAAGTCAATTATCTTTCGAGTAATACTTCCTCAACTGGCATCTTGATAGAAGACAATCTTCATTTGACAACTGAAGACAGTTCACTGAAAGCTGTCGATGCAAAGATCAAGTTTGGGTACATATCTCTTCCTTTTGGATCATTGACTTTTAGTACCAAACTTAGTATGTCTTATACGCAAACGGTCATCCTTTTATTTAGTTTTGAAATTCGTAAAAGAAATTTAAGTATTCATATAGCCAATGAAGTTTGAAGTGTATTTTCTTTTTACCTCAACAAAAGATGAACATTGACTTTTGGGTCAAACATACTATTTTTAACATCAAAATTAATGTGGGTTCTCATGGTTATTTGATGCCTAAATCTTTCCATGTGATTTTTGGATAAGGCTTGCGATAATTATGGAAATAGTACCGACTTTCCATATATGTCCTTGCTGACTTTAAAAGTCAAACTGTGCCCGTTTGAGCTCATTGGTTGTGTGTCTTTGGTTATATATGTATATATATAAATATATACTCATTGTAATCTAATTCATTGCAGGTGTGGAATAATCCAAACTGGGTCATTTTTAGACGGTGCGGCCCCGAACGGACTGTTTGGGCTTGGCATTGAGAACTTATCTGTTCCTAGCATTCTAGCCAGCAGTGGTCTTGCTGCTAATTCGTTCTCCATGTGCTTCAGCCCTGATGGTGCAGGAAGAATTAATTTTGGAGATAAAGGCACCTCAGATCAAGGGGAAACGCCGATTAATCTTGATACACCTCAGTAAGTTGACTTGGAACGAATATTGAAGTAGTGAAGTGATTTGAATGACTTCGACTCTCGGATATTCAACATTTTTCTGTTTTTCTTGCACCAGTAAAACTTATAACATCAGCATGACACAAGCGGTTGTCGGAAATAATGTTACTGATGTTGATTTTGATGCAATATTTGATACTGGTACCTCGTTCACGTACTTGAATGATCCGGCATATTCGATTATTGGTGATAGTGTAAGTAAAGTCGTGGTGTGTACTGCAGTACTGCAATATACCTTCTAGTTGTTTTTTTGACTGACTAAAGTTGCATGATTTATTTCATGCATTTCCAGTTTGCTTCACAGACGAAAGAGACTCGGAGTCAGCCTAGTTCTGACCTGCCCTTCGGGTATTGTTATGACGTAAGGTCAGTATACAACATAACCCAATTTTCAATGAACGGTCAGTATCTGTGGGTCCACCTGACCCGACCCATACTAAGGAATTACTCATTTTGACCCTTGAAGCAGCCCACCCAATTTGTCACTTTGGGTTATTAGTCTGTTTATGACCATGCGTTTTTGTGCAGTCCCAGCCAGCAGACGTTTGAAGCCCCAATGTTGAATCTAACCATGAAAGGAGGAGACCAGTTTTCCGTGACAAATCCAATTGTTGTTGTTCCTCTTGAAGTAAGGACTATAATTTCTATTTCCTTCACTCGCTTTTATTCAAATTTACTTGTTCAAATTTTAATTTAATTGTGCTGGTTACATAGGAGGGTGGATCCGTGTTTTGTTTGGGTATAGTCAAAAGTGAGGATGTAAACATCATTGGACGTAAGCAATCATCATCACTCTCATTTTCTTTACGTAATATTTTAATTAATTTCTGAAAGTATAACAAATTATTGGGTTATTTGTTCAGAAAACTTTATGACGGGTTATCGAATTGTATTTGATCGTGAGAAGAATATTTTGGGTTGGAAAGAATCTAACTGTAAGTATATATAGACACTCATCATCTCTTCTAATATGTCTATATTGCATGTTATGTGATTAAAAGGTGAGTTTTCATGTTTCAGGTTACAATGGTATAGAATCAAACACGCTACCAATAAGCCCACGAGCCTCTCCTAGTGGTTCACCATCTATGTCTGTTGGACCCGAAGCAACGTCAAAGAATGGGTCCCCCAACTCAAGTCAGGCTCAGCCAGGAAGCATTGCATCCACATTATCATACACACTTTTCGTACTTGTAATCTCTATTCTTATCAATCTTTTCATGTTTGTATTGTTGTAATGTGTTTTGCTGTCTATAGAGTTGCACGTTCATATGATGCAGTATAGTATAGAATCATGTTCACACGATCATTCATACATACATACATACATACGTACGTACTGAGAGGCTTGCTGATTCTTATTATTTAGTTTTGATGTAAATATATAGTTTTGTTTGTAGAGACAACTTATGGTTTACGCTTAGTTTTAATAAAACGTGAGTTTCTCTTCGGTTTTCACTTTCCATCCCTATAAATGGTCCTTAATTTTTTTTCATTTGTTTTAGGATAATTTTTCTTTTATCGAATTTACTTTAAGGAACAATCTCGAGAAGCAGTAGATCTTATGCATAGTGCATCGTTACTCGGTAGACTTGCTAGTGTATTGATCCATTGAACCCATATGAGGGAAGTCATGATCATCAGTATTGTATCGCAGTATATATTTCGTTTATGCTTCTTTAGTTCTCTGTTTTAGAAATATCAAACCAAGAATACGCTGTTTGACTGAGATTATACCCGCAAACCGGCTAACACGATAAGTTTTTATTATCTAGGTTCAGACCTGAAGAAACTTTTTTCATATCTTTGACATATTTGATTTTTACCGGCTACAATTGCTTACTTGATTTTTACCAGTTGCAATGTGCAATTTGCTGACTAGCCGACCACGTATGATATCATATGGCCAGCCACGTCAACACTCATTTTTGTACAAATTTTTTTTTTTTTAATTTTTTTCATTAATTTGTTTATTTGAAATTGCTAACTCAAAGAACCTTTAGCCGGTAGTGTCGTAGACTTCTACGCCACCTGTGACAGTAATGTCGGATTCCGATTCTCTTTCCTCAATGCAGACGAAAAATCCGAAACAGATCGAGTCAAAACAGAGGACTGTTTTCTCATGTTGACCGAAACTTTGACTTGGGTTTGAGGTGGGGTGGAAAGTTTGAGGGGTAAACAATAGGACATTGATTTTAATAGTAATTATGATCCACGTAAATGGGAGTACGCGTTTGTATCTGGGTCATCTTTTGAAATTGAAGGTTTTATCGAGAACTACAAAGAGATAATCAGAAGAAGGGTTAGCTCCGGCCATTGTTGGTCACAGAATTTTAGGGTGATTTTTAGGCTAGGTTACATACATGGAACAAAGTGTGACGGTACATTTACAGTACGTTTCATATACATTTCATAGTTATTGCATTTGCCACGTCATAAAAAAGTCACGTAAGCGATACTATTAAATAGAAAAATCTAAATATTCATATTTATCGGGGCAACCGCTAACCGGTTACCTATTACATACATCGATACATTTCCAGTTTGTTGTAGACATAGTCAATAAAAAAGATAACTTGCATACATGAAACATTTTGTGGCAGTATGTTACACCATTATTGCATTAACCCAACATTAAAAATGACTGATATGTACCTTTAGAGAGATAGAGAGATATATAATGAGAGAGATTTACACAATAAAGTTAGTATATGCCTACTAGTATATGCCAACAATTTTACCTTGGTAGGAAAAATAATTTATAACGATATGGGTTCTATTAACTACGCTCTCAAAGTTGCTTCAAAAGATGGATTTTGGACATTATTGGAAGTACCAAAATGATTAGCAAAATCATTTTTAGAAACAGTATATGTGGAAGTTATTATTATTTTCCTTATAAATGGAATAAGTTTTTCTTATTCAGATTATTCGAGAAGGGCGAATATTTTTGTTGGTGCACGTTTGGTGACAACAGCTCTTGTTTTGTAATAGTTAGTTTTGTTATTAGTTTTGTAGTTAATAAATGTATTTAATTATTAACTTAGCCTTTTTAGTATTTAGTTTGTAAGTTCGTACGAACCTATATGTTCGTACGAACCTAGGAAGTTCGTACGAACATGTAAGTTCGTACGAACCTAGGACCAGTAAGTTCGTACGAACTTACTGGGTATAAATACTAAGTTGTAATATTTTATTTGTATGCTTTTTAATCAGATATGTTCGAATATACAGTGCTATCTTCGAATACCTACGAACTTATACACTTAACACTTGCATTTACTTGTTTTGTTGTTGTTTATTGTGTATTATACCATTCCGCAATCTAATACACATTGTAATCCCGTTTGGATCCGTGCAAAAGGACTTTCAATTGGTATCAGAGCTGCAACAAGTCATTGTTGGGTTCGGGATTGCTTTAATCACAAAGAAAACAAGATTTTGAGTGTTTAAGTTGATAAAAGTTGTACTTTTGGATTCCTTAAGCTCTTGTGGTTCTTATCTATCAAGTTTCATTCGAATTCATTGGTTGAATCTCTGTAGATCTAAGTTTTTGTTCGATTTTGGGTGTTGAACAGCAAGTTCATACAAGTCAGAAAGTTACGTACGAACTTACCCAAAATAACGTACGAACCTATAAGTTCGAACGTTTGAATTTTTTTGACAAGTTTGACCAGAAGGTTGACCATACGAACCTAGATACTATTCGAACCTTTAAGTTCATATAAATCTAAGTTCGTACGAACCTAGTGAGTTTGACTCTGTTGACTTTCTTGTTTGACTTTCTTTGACTTTCTCTCGTGATGTCGACTCTAAACAAAATGTTGGAAATGGACCATGAGGTAGGGAAGTCGTTCTCACCTCCCAAACTACTTAAGGGAGAAGACTATTTCTGGTGGAAGGATCGATTTGAATCATTCGCCAAGTACAATGATGTACGCATGTGGATTTGTATTAAAGATGGTTATGAAGCACCGACTTACGAGTTTGAAGGCAAACCAAGAGTAGTGCAGTATTCATCTTTAAAGGAGGAGGAACGCAAGATGTATGAAGCAGAAAATAAAGCATTGTTTGCTCTTACTATGTGTTTGCCTCAGGAAATCAAACACACGTTTAAAAAATTCGACCTATCTAGAGAGCTAGTTAGCTCTAGAGAAGAGGTTCGAGGGCAATGAGCAGATTAAGGAGGGTCGTGCTAAGTTGCTCACAAAGCAATTCTATGTGTTTAAACACATGAAGGATGACACATTAGAAGAGATTATCACCCGATACTATCATCTAATGACGAAGATGGAAGGCATTGGCCTTAAATTTTCAGACACCATGAAGAACAAAAAACTTCTAGAAGCTTTACCTACAAAGTGGGACATATACACTTTGATGGTGAAGGAGAGTTTAGACTATAAGACTCTCTCACTTGATGAAGTAATTGGTAAACTTCGTGTGTATGACCTTAGCATGCAAAGAAAGGAAACTGGATCCGATCAGGTTTAGGATCCAAGCGTTTACCATGGTAAACGATCTGATTCAATTGCATCAACTAGCAATGGGGTCACAACATTCTTCACTGGAACTGTTGAAACCGACTCGGCTGTCAAAAATTCTGACAGCAATGTTCGTTATGTAGCAACCTCGGACAACTCCAACAAGGATAGGAATCCACAACAATCTGAGACAACTAGTGGATTCAAGTCGATGTCCATGAGTGTCAAATCAGCTGAAGATGAAGTAGCCCTACTTGCATCTTTTATTACCACAACTGAAAACTTTATCAAGGGCAAGGTCCCATATCCAAGTTTGATTAATGAGGACTATGATCAATTAGATCCTGAGGATTTAGAAGAAATGGATCTACAGTGACAAATGGCCATGATAGCTAGGAGGGCTCAGCGGTTTATGAACCGTACTGGAAGAAAATTCATTGGAGGTAAAGTTGGATTTGATAAATGTAAAGTAAAGTGTTACAACTGTGACGGTTTCGGACACTTTGCTAAGGAATGCCAACGACCAAAAAGGGAACAATCTTCAAGCAATAATGGTCAAAGGTTCACAAATGGAGGGACATCAAGTGACAACCATAGCTCAGGCTTAGGGAGTTTTACAAGCTCTAGAGCACTTGTGGTTCAAGCACATGATGGATCATACGACTGGAGTGCTAAGACTCAAGAATCTCAAGCCTTCATGGCCTCGATTGAGGAAGTAAGAGGAGATGATAAATCAGAGTCAGACGCTAGAGAGGGCTTGGAGGATAAAATGGAGATTGATACCGCAGCTTCAGAGACTAGACTGGTTCAATTGAAGCCTACAGAACACATGAGTTCAGAAGATTTCATAGCCTACATGGCCAATCTGGATGCTGAAAAGCAAAAGGTATTTCTAAACTTAGACTTAGTTGTTAAAGCATGTGTTTTATGTACAAATTTTCAGGTACAAGTTGAGGAACTGATCGAGGCATCTAGCTCGATCACAGCTCAGCTAGACTCTGTAAAAGAAGAAAATGCATTCTTAAAATTAAGAAATTCTGAACTTCTAAATAAGGTTAAGTCTGACAAAGAGGACTTGAGAGTTTTGAAAGAAAGAGTAAATGAGCAAAGTCAGATCATTGACCTGGCTCACGAACATGTTCTTGAAATAACAAAACAGTCCTCTGAAAAGGAAAAAGAGCTCGCTGATGCAAAAGTTAGGATTGCAGAATTATACAAAAAACTTGAATTAAGAAAATTCTCAATCGAAACTTTGGATAATATGATGAGTTCAAAAAAACAGCCAAGAGACCTTCGAGGAATGGGGTATACTGAATCCCCTCCTCCATTTAACCATAACTATTCATCTACAACTGATGAATCTGAGCAGTTACCTGCTAGTGATTCTGTAATTTACTCAGCAGTTCCCGGGTTCATACAATTTGTGAGACCCGAGAAAGCTGAAATAGCTACTAAATCTGAATCAATATCATCTGACACTTTAATGCCATCCATCTCTGAACTAAAAATAAATGCTATACCAGTGGATGAATGTGAAAAGGAAAGTGTCACAGAGAAGGTAAAGACCACAACTGAATCTGTTTTACCTAGATCTGAAAAGGATAAGGGTAAACAGGTGGAAACTATCTCACTTCCAAGTTTGCCAAAGTTGGATAAATCAACGGTTCAAAAGGCCCCGAAAAAGGCCTTAGTGAAGCGTTCTTGTTTCGTGTGTCATGAAAAGGGACATGTTGCAAGTATTTGTCCAACAAAGGGCAAAAGTGGAAAGACACAGGTGAAAAAGGACCAATCACCTGTGAAATTCGTTTCGTCTCCGGAAAAGAAAACTCTAGTTCCTGAGATGACTTGTGTAAGTGATAGAATGGCTAGCTGGTTCTCAAAAACAATGAATACACATGAAGCTAGCTCCTCTGGGAGAATTGGATTGGGTTATAAGAGAACGTTAAGTACTCAGAAAACTCGACCTGATCAGAAATCTGTTAAGTTTACGACTAATGATGTGTCTAGGAACAATACTCCTTCAAGAGGAGGGTTTCATGGACAGTTGAGGGTCCCTTTGAACGGATCCAATACGGGATTGCAACGTGTATTAGATTGCGGAATGATATAATACACAAAACAACAATAAAACAAGTTAATTGCAAGTGTTTAAGGTGTAAGTTCGTAGGTATTCGAAGATAACTCTGTATATTCGAATATAACTGATTTCCAAAAGCTTGCAAATGAAATATTACAACTTAGTTTTTATACCCAGTAAGTTCGTACGAACGAACTTACTGGTCCTAGGTTCGTACGAACTTACATGTTCGTACGAACTTCCTAGGTTCGTACGAACTTCCTAGGTTCGTACGAACTTACAAACTAAAAACTAAAAAGGCTAAGTTAATAAACAATTTACATTATTAACTACAAAACTAATAACAAAACTAACTATTACAAAATAAGAGGTGTTGTCACCAGACGTGCACCAACAGACTCCCCCTTGACAATAGCTCGGTCAGTCTTCAGTCTTCTGGCTCTGTCGAATCTTGATTCTTGATCAACTCTGTCGACTCTCAGCCTATAAGCCTTTTTCAACACATACTTTGACGACCCTCTGATACTTTCGCCCTTCATGCCTCCAACTATCTCTGTATAAGATCTTGTTCTCATGAAGCTTCAACAGGTCATCTTTTGACAAGTTTACCAGATGTAAACTGTCATATACTCTCAACAGCTCCTTCTCATCAGCATCCTCCATGACTGCTTCAGCTGTCTTACTGTCCACATACCACCACTTGAGATTTCTCAGAATATCCTGTGGCATTTTCTTCAAAGGAACCCTCTTCAAGCACTTGACTGGTTTATAAACCATTTTCATCCACGGCTTGTTTGTAATAGGATCAATCCGGGTCAAATCGGGAACTCTTTTACCTGATCTTGGTTTTAAATCAACGAAATTATTCGTTCTTCCTTCACGCTTAATTATTCTCTCTAGAGTTCCGGCGTAAGGATCATTATTGACATTTACCAAGTCAATCTAGGCCAGTTCCTTCAGTTCGATCTTTGGTAGCGAGCTGAAAGTTTTCAATTTTCTTCTTAAGTACTGAATTCCATCATATCTTTTAATTATGAACAGTTTTAGTTCACTGTCATAGAACCAACTTATGATGCCTTTGCTCAACTTTCCTGCCCCTCTAACCCTTATATCACCTTTATACTTTATCTCAGGTTCCTTTTCTGCCTTCTTAAACCATAAGGCTTTCAGCTCAGCTCTGGACAGTTCTGGTTCTTCAGATGTCTCATCGCCAAGGACCTCATCACCATCAGACTCTATGTCCTTGCGATCTAACACTTTCTCACCATCTTCAAACTCGATAATCACTTTAGTGACAGGTTGCTTGGGCACGACATGTTCATTTATATCAACATCTGTATCTTGAACAGTCTCCTCATCTGATTTCTAGTCTGCAACACCTGTACTGAGGATTTCTCCTTCTTCTAGTTCTGACCCATCACTATCAAATTCATCTAAGCCAAGCAGTGCTTCGATGGTATCAGACTCTGTAAGATCTACAGGGGTGCTCTCCTTATCTGCTTCGTTTTCATTCTTCTTTGCACCCCACCCTGATTTCTGGCTACCATCACCATCTGCCACTGCACCAACACCAGACCCTGATTCTGTTCCCCAACCACCTTTCTGATCCGTTTTTTCTTCGATTTTCTTGCTCCAGTCTGACCCTTCTGCTTGTGCCTCACTAGAGTCTTTGTTCCACCCTCCAGATGGTTCAGTCTCTTCTTGAGGCTTTGAAGTACCTTGTCCAGATCCGCTCACATCAGAACCTTGACCAGACTCCCCCTGAGCTATAACTGCACCTTGCACTCTAGATGAAGAGCCAGGCAGCTCACCTCTTTTGGGTGCACTTGGATCATCATCACGGTCATTATCAGCTTTGAGTCTCAGCTCATCTTCCTTGCATCCTGGTGTCTTATCCCCCCTGAGCGACTGGCGCTTCATTTGGAAGACAGTTACCTCATTTAGCCGCACTTGATCTTCTACCTTTTCAAGTTGCTTTACTAAGCGCTCATTAATAGCCGTCAGATTTGTGACTCGAACTTCCTGGCTTGTAACCACAGCAGTCAAGGCAGTCACCATATCCATCAAGCTAGTGATCCGGCCCTCAAGATAGGTAAACTTGTCCGGATCGGAGAGAAGAGCAGCTGGATTGGGAACCGATTGGGTGGGTCGAGCTAGAGGTGGAGCGGTGGTTGGTGTAGATAAGACAGTAGCAGGTGGCGTCGTTGTGGAGGGAACTGGTGGTCGTTGTGTTGTTGATGGAGCAACAGGTGGTGGAGTAGGTGTGACAAACATAGGAGCTAAACCACCCGCTCCAATAACCACACCAGTTGGTCGCTGGCGTTTGCGAGCCTGCACTCTAAATTGTTCCGGTTCAGAGTCATCATCGGAGTTCCCAGGTACATATTCATCGTCCTCCTGGACCTTTCTCTTGCCCTTTTCCTTTTCCCGGGCAGCCTTAGGGTCAATCAACACCCCCTTAGACCCATGAAACCCAATCATAGGGCGGTCCTCGTCATCATCATCATCATTACCATCATCATCATTATCATCATTACCATCATCATCATCATCAGATTCTGTAGCCTCAGAATCAAGAGCTGCATCCTTATCAGCTTCAGCAGCAGGTGGAGACCATGTGTCTCGGGCTACAGAGTAGTCATCAATGTCCTTGAAGAGATCATCAAAAGTGGGCTCAGAACTGGGCCATGCTTCGCCCTGAAGAACTTCCCTAACCAACTCAGCAGCAACATCAGCGTCAACACGCTCTCCCTCAGCAGGGTGCTCTATCTGGTGCAGGAGTTCTTCAACTATCTCCTGCTGTGGCTCATCAGCAGCCACCTCAGCTTGGGCCGGTGCCGGCTCTGGTTCTTGAGCTTAAACCTCAGCAGCTGCCTGGGGCACAGGCACATCCAACCAGCCATTATCTGGTGGAGCCTGATAGTTTGCATCAATAATTGCCCCAAACAAAGGCACATCCTATGGCCTATCAACAACTGCACGTCTCTTGTTGTGGCTGAGACAGTGCCCAAAGATCTTCTTGTCGACCGGCATCAAGTGAACCACCGGGTCGATAGCTGGAAGATTCGGAAGAAGGGCGTTTATCACCATCATGACAAACCGGGGGTATAGAATAAAGTGCTCCTTCACACTCCCCTTAATCTGCTGAACCATTTCATCGAAAAAATACTGCGAGAAGCTGTAGGGTTTGTTGTAGACAAGGGAAATCATCCCAGACTGCAGCTTATGGTTCATGGTATCAAATCCCGCCTTCTTTGGCCCGAATGACACCAGCAGGATATGCATAAGATAGCGCCACTGGCCGTATACCAGACTCTTGGTGTATTGGGTGTGGACAACGTCTCCCACATAGCCCATGCATTGAAACGCGCCAGCACGCATATCAAGAGAAAAAGAAGTTGGGCCATTTTCCTGTTCTTCAGTTCCCAGATGCAGAACCTGCCTCAGAAAGTCGGCAGAAAACTCGATATCGACCCCATTGACGGTAGCCCTTATGACCGGAGGCTGAGGCTCACAATCATGAATCGCCGTAGCCCAAAATTGGCTAAGATATGGAAAATATAGCGTTGACGAGTGAGTAAGAGCATAAAACACACGCGAGCTCATGAGAAACTCTAGCATGCCTCGAAATGGTACGGTTGCTGGATTTGCTAGATCAAACGAAACAGCCACATTATGTTTGTTGAAGAAATCGCGTACTTGATCAGCCATTTCTGCAAAACCAAAAGCAAGCACACCAAAATAAAAAATAACAATGTTAGTTGAAAGACATAATTAATTTAGAACCCTGCAAACAAGATTCTACGATTAAAACAAGTCTTAAAAAAAAATTTCAAAGTTCAAACCATAGTAGGTTCGTACGAAGTTATAAGTTCGTACGAACTTACTGCCCTTGTAGGTTCGTACGAACTTACTGTTTGACTAAGTCAAACTTAAGTTCGTACGAACTTACATTGGCTAGGTTCGTACGAACATGTAGGTTCAAATGTATGAACTGAAAAAGCAACTTCAAAAATTTTATGCAAGAAAAAGCAATCAGGCACTTGGAATAGGTACGCCTACATGCGTTGTAACATAATCAAGCATAACACATCAATTTTAATCACTTAAACTTGCACAATTTTGATTTTAAGTTTGTTTTTTTATAAAACCTAACTTAAATCCGAATGTATAGATGTCCAACGGTTCAAATCACAAATAAATGACTTACAAAGATGCGGTTTATGTTTGTGATGAAGTTTAACGATTTGGAATGCAAAATCTCAGTCCCAAAAATGGATTTAAATTCGAAAAATGGTAAGTTCGCAGGCTGTATGTTCGCAGAGGGGTATGTTCGTACGAAGTTAGGGTTTTTGAAAAAGTGAAATGTTTGACTGAGTTTGACCCTTTTATACCCTCAGTAGGTTCATACGAACATATATGTTCGTACAAACTTAGAATCTTAAAATTAAAAAGTTAAACTTTTTCTATTTTAAAACGAAAAGCAATAACCTAAATACTTAGACATTCAATTGAGCAAGGTTTGAACAATTAAACAAACAAAATGTAAACATTTCCCAAAGACAAAGAACTTTTATTCATTTATTTATGTAAACACTTAAAAATAACATAAAATGTAAAATGCGAATATGAAATTGTTCATATTTAGAAAAGTACAATATTTTTGAGAGAGTCACTGATACAAAGATCGAATTAGCCATGATGAGAGCAATACAAAGTTAGGAATTTTCATTTATTCCTTTGATTATTATTGTTGTAAGTTATAGAACACAACGATTATCGGTATTGTTGTCCACTTAAGCATTCGACATTCAGAATTCTCAAGTACATATAAGATAATTGTTCACGATCTCTTATGAATCTTACATTTGATATACCCTTAGGATCTAGACAGTCATGAATAGCATGTAACGGATATGTTTCATTTTTATTTCATCTTTAAAGTCAAGTCTATTTGCTTTATCAACAATGTACATAAGTACATGTTTCAATTTTTATGACAAGACTAGGGTTAGAAACAAACAAATCTAAAATCAAACAAAAGGTGACAGGTCTGTACTTTCGTACAACAAAGCGACATAGTTTGACTAGAGACCTTGAAAACGGTATTCTTGTTTCGCGGTCGAGTTTGTTCTAGATTTTAGGATACACTGGCTGAATCTAGGTCAACATATTTCTAGATGAAGCAGAAAAATCAGTCAGTGAACCCCCCAGATGATTTAATGTTATTTTATATCCAGTAACAAGCATTCATGAACGGTCCATCTCCTAAGAATTAAGACTTAAGCCGTACATCAAAATAAAGATAACACAAAGATCGTATTATTAAGTATAGAATGAGAACCGTTATGTTTTATGCCTACCAATACATCGTAAAGTGAAGCTATCAAATACGTTGCATTTTTAGGTACTTTTACTGTGAATGTTCTGCATCTTAAAGCCACACATATAAAATGTTCTAGGCATGGGTAAAAGATTCATCATTTCTCTGCAATTAGTACAGTGGCCCTCAAATTTTTATTGTGTTTGAAAAGATAAAAAGTAAAACAAACTAAGAAATAGAAATAAAAACATACTAAGTTCTTTGAGGAAATATTTACTCAGGATTTCTCATCCCATTAAGTTGGAGTAAGAGCTCAAACCGAAACCGATCAAATGCCTTTGTATAAAGGTCAGCCAGATTGTCATCAGAAATGACCTTAACTAATTTAATCAAATGTTTTTCTGCACAGTCACGAATGAAATGATGTCTTATTTCAATGTGTGTCGTCTTACTATGCTTTACAGGATTATTAGCTATAGACATGGTTGAATGATTGTCAATCATAATAGAAGTGTTAGTGAAATTTAAACCATAGTCACGCAGCTGTTGTTGTATCCACAATACTTGTGAACAACAACTACCGGCTGCCACATACTCCGCCTCACAGGTTGAGATTGCAACCGAGGTTTGTTTCTTACATTGCCATGAAACAATGCGACCCCCTAATAACTGACAACCTCCCGTGGTAGATTTCATATTCAGGTTACAACCTCCATTGTTGATGCATCTTAGAGTGTCTGTCAGTTGGTCTAGTCTGTACTGTGTCTGTATATGTAATAGACTTAGAAAAATTACATTCTCTGTGTACTGCGACACAGTGCTTGTGTCGCATGAGTTGTAGTTGCGACACAGTGTTTGTGTCGCAATAGTGATCTTTGCGACACAAGGCTTGTGTCGCAAAATGGCCAGTTTGTTTAGTATAAATATCAAAGTTAGAGATATTTAGGGTAAGACATTTTGCACTCACTTTATTCTCTGTATTTTGGCTGCTACACTCACTTTGAGAGAATATTTTGGGGATTGAGTAATATAAAGTTTTATCTCATTTGTTTATCATTTTTGTCCAAACTTTATATCATTTTGCTTGTGTTCTTGTCTTCTTCTCCTCTTGATTTGATTAAAAGATCACCCATCGGGATCCACAATTGGTATCAGAGCCATAATCTATGATTGTTAGTGGTTTCAAATCATTTGGTTAAGCTTTTTAATACTTTTTTGATCATTTGACCTTTTATTGGTGTTTGATCTTCTTTATTAGTATTATATAGCTGCTTTTTGGTGTTTTTGAACCTAGAAATCTTTACTTTTACTGTTTTTTTTGATAAAAAACATTTAGGGTTCGAAAATCTTCGTTTTTGAGGTTTGTTCGTACTGACAGCGCCGTGTTTGCGACATAGTGTGCGACATAATATTGTGTCGCTATAGGGTTTCAGCGACCTTAATTCTGCGACATAGTGTTGCGACATAAGGTTTCAGCGACCTTAATCCTGCGACATAGCATTGCGACATAAACACTGTGTCGCTGTCTGTTTAGTTGCGACATAATCATTGTGTCGCTTCTAGTCTTCTTGCGACATAACCTCTGCGACATATCATTTGTGTCGCATTTTTCAGTTTTTCAAAATTTTTGAAAAGTCTCTCGAGCCCATTACCATGTCTGCTTCTACATCAACATCACTTCAACAGGTTGGGGCAATGCTAAAGCATTCTAGTGAGGTGGGCTCTACAAACAAACCACCGATGTACACTACGGGTATGAACTACTTAGACTGGCGTCAACGGTTTGAAGCGTTTGTATCTTTCAACGATGCTGAGATGCTGATCTATCTTGAGGAACGATATGAACGCCCTGTTAGAACCGGTATATTTAATGGACCTATTCCTGAAAAGTCCATTAAATCAATGACTCCTGAAGAACGTAAGGCTTTCGATACTGAACGAAAAACATATTCTGCGATTACTATGGCCTTACCTCAACAGATATTGAGACAACTACGCCATCACAAGACCGCTTATGATCTATGGAAGGGGTTTGAGAAGAAATGTGGTGGTAGTGATCAGTACAAACGAAACAAACTGGATCTGGTTAAGAAACAGTTTGAGGTCTTTGACATGTTACCTACTGAGTCTCTGGAAGATATGTGTAGTCGATATTCTCAGCTCGTAAGTGAATTGGTTGGGGGAGGAGTAAATCTCGAAAAAACTGATGTAAACAAGAAGCTTCTGGGTTCATTACCAAAGAAATGGAATACACGAGTGCTGCTAATGGAAAAAGACGAGGATATAATGGATATGGAGCTTGATGATCTAATTTGACAGATTGCTGCTGACCTCCTGGACATGCAGAAGAAGGAGACCAAGGCTACTGCACATATTCAGAATCCCATGTTATATGGTGTGGATGTTCCTGCTACAGCGACTCAAGCTGCTGGGGCTGCATTCTTCTCTGGGGGTTCTGGTGCTCCTAATTTATCTGGTGGTTTTGGATATACTACCACAAACTCTGCTAGTGGGGGTGGTACTTACTCCAATCTTAAAGGAGCATCTCCTGCAGTTGCTGAGGAACATGCAGCTGTATTCACCGCTTTCTTGTCAGCGTATGATGACTTCCTATCCAACAAGAACAGCACTGTGAATATGACTGAAGAAGATTTCAGTCAAATTGATCAAGAAGAGCTTGAAAGAATGGACTTGAAGTGGAGCATGGCTATGCTCACAAGACGTGTCAAGAATTTCTTGAAGAAGACTGGGAGGAAGAACGTCACTGATCCGGAAGAGAAGGGTCTTGGATTCAATAAGAGCAAGGTAAAATGCTACCAGTGTCACAACTATGGACACTTTGCTCGTGAATGTGACAGAAAGAAGAATCCACCTTCTGGTTTGTCCAAGCCCTCTCAGTCCACCTCATCTGAGAAGACCAGATCTGATGAAAAAGCGATGGTTTCCGCTGCGCTACTGCTTTCCAACAATGCTTGGGAATGGTCTGACCCAGATGAAGATGATACAGAACGGGCACTAATGGCTGAAGTGCATGAGGTACATGATGAACCCTTATCTTGTGTATCATGCATTAAATTAACTAACCAGCTAAATAGGTATAGAGAGGATACCACACGCCTTAACACTGTCATAGAAAATTTAACTGAAACAAATAATATGTTACGGGACAGTGATAAGGCCAGTGGTCAAAAGTTAAAAGCTGTTTTGGAAGAGAAAAAGGAACTAAAAGCTAAAATTTTTGAACAACAAGATGAAATTGGTAGCTATGTGGATATGCTATCATCTGTTAAAAGGGAACTTGTTGAATCTCAAGCTGAAGTTCTAAATTTGAAGAAAAAGCTTTCAAACTTTTCCACATCCTCTCTAGTCTTTGATGAAATCCTACAGGCACAGAGGACTGATACTAAGAGTAAGGCTGGACTTGGTTTCCACCAAGTCCCCCCTCCTAAGGATTATCTTCCTATGCCTGTTAGGGATAATGTAAATGATATGATGCCTATCTTCACCAAGATAGATGTTAAACCTATCAAACCTGCTGTTAGATTCAATATAAGTAAGCCTGAGCTAGTTAAGGCTGAAAATGTCATCATTGCATGCGAACAACCTGAAACTAGTAAGCCCGAGCCTATTAGGACTAATACTAGTGAGTCTGACACAATTAAGACTCAAAAGGTTGAGAAAGTTAAGATTGTTAAGGATAAGATTCTTCAGACTGAGCCTATTAAGTCTAAGAATATTGTTGAGCCTAAGAAAGGAAAGGCTCTTTCTGTGCTTCCTTGTATCGTTGAAGAGGAAATTGAGATTGAGGACATAACTGATCAAGAGTTTCGACCAGTTAAGAAAATTGTGAAGCCTGAAAATCATATTATTACTATCGAAAGAAATGAACAGGCTATAACTAAAAGAATCGGAAAAGTCACAGCTGAGCCTCAAAAGAAGATTGTTTCTAAAACGATTAAATTACATAAATCTTCTAAAATTTCAACTAAAGCATCTGCTGCTGTTGAATGTTCACACAAGTGTGATTGTTCAACACATGCTTCTTTTGGTCGAGCTCATCGGTTTGTTCCTAAATCTCAATCTTGTTTTGAGCAACGATCTTGCTTCTACTGCAAGAAGCAAGGTCATTTGATAAATAATTGTCATGTGCTTGCAAAGAAACAGTCTGGGAAACAGGTTTCTCAAGTTTCAAAACTTAAAAAACTTTCAAAGAAGCCTATTTCAATGAAAGGCTCAAAGACTTCTGTCCCAGTTGTCAAAATCAACAAAGTTGAGCAAAATACTTTGCTAAACTTGAAGCTCAAAGTTATTGACTCGCAAGCATTCAAACCAAAGCAGGTTTGGAAGATTAAAGAATCTTGCAAAGATTCTACATCCAACAATACCTCATCAGTAAAACATTCTAAACTTTTTGAAAACAAAGTTTTGACTGATGTGGTCATTGTTGATGATGTTACTGGAGTACCCAAGACTATAAAGGCTTGGGTCTCCATTTCTAACTAATTTACCTTGTTTGTGGTGCCGCAGCAACCTGAATCTGTAAAAAATAGTAAATGGTATATCGACAGCGGTTGTTCTCGGCACATGACCGATGATGTTTCTCTTTTATCTGAAGTTCATGCTTTCAATGGAGGTTATGTGGCCTTCGCTGGTGATAAAGGGGGAGTTATTTCTGGTCAAGGTACGCTTACCAATGGAATGGTAAGCTTTGAGAAGGTAAATTTTGTGGAGCAATTACAAAACAATCTCCTCAGTGTCTCTCAAGTGTGCGATAAAAAGTACACTACTACTTTTACAGACACTGAATGTTGTATATTGAAGCCGGGATTTGTGATCCCTGAAGAATGGGTGCTACTGAGGGCACCTCGGGAGCGAGACACGTATATTCTGGACATGAGTACTGTGGAAACTACACAGCTCACTTGTCTTCTTTCTAAAGCTCCTGAGAAGGAATCGTTATTATGGCACAGGCGTATGGGACACTTGCACTTTCGCAAGATGAACTACCTGATCAAGAATGATCTAGTGCGAGGTGTCCCTAAGCAATCCTTTGGACTGAATGATCATTGCGTCCCTTGTCAGAAAGGAAAGCAACACAAAAAGTCTCACAGACTGAAGCTGGCCAATTCAACTGAGAAGCCCTTGGAGCTGCTTCACATGGATCTATTCGGGCCAGTCAGAAAGAAGAGTTTGGGAGGTACTTCTTATTGTCTTGTTGTGACGGATGATTATTCGCGGTTTTCTTGGGTTTATTTTCTGAAGACCAAGGATGAAGTGCCTGAGATTCTCATCTATCTATTCGACAAACTGCAAAATCTTTGTGAGTTGAGAATCAAGAAGATAAGGAGTGATAACGGTACACAGTTTAAGAATTCGATTATAGAACTGTACTGTTTGAGCAATGGTATTGAACACCAATTCAGTGCCGCAAGGACTCCACAACAAAATGGGGTTGCAGAACGTAAGAATAGGACTTTGATTGAGGCTGCACGTACAATGCTATCTGACTCTAAGCTTCCAATCACATTTTGGGCTGAAGCTGTGAATATGGCCTGCTATATTCTGAATCGGGTGTTAATGGTTAAGAAAAAGAACAAGACATCCTATGAATTGTTCAACAACAGAAAGCCTAATCTACAGTTTCTTGAACCATTTGGCTGCCTATGCACCATTATGCACACCAAGGAACGAATTGCTAAGTTTGGTGAGAAATCCTGTGAAGGTGTTTTTCTAGGATTCTCTAATAACTCACCCAACAAACGTGTGTATAACTTAGTGACCAAGCGTGTGGAAGAACATTTTGAAGTCACCTTTTTCCATTACACTGACAACCCTCAGGGGAAGGGACCCGAATATTTGTTTGATTATCAAACACTATTTGATTCTTTCAATATTCCTGAGGAAAATGAAGAAGAGGATATAGTGACACTACTTCATGGGCTGGACATCGCTTCTGAAACACCACCCATCTCTGTTCCTCCACCACCTACACGAACACCAGCAACTGCTCCTGCTGCTACTTGTGAGACTCCACCTCCACTCGTTACTGAGAATGTTCCTGATCCTACAAATGATGAGGAACAAATGTTTGAGGATCCTCTTCAATCACCTGCATCTGACCTTGAAGATTTACCTACACTTCAACTCGAACTTGAAGCTGACTTTACAAACCTTGATCAATGTGTCACATCCAGTTGATGCCATTCTTGGTGATTTAAACAAAGGTGTTTTAACGAGAAGACAGATTGCTGCTGCTGAACAATCTGTGTTGACACCGTCTCCTGTTACCGTCACTGATCCTGTTTGTCTTGCTTCGGAAATTGAAAAATGCTTTCTCTCCCAAGTAGAACCGAAGAAGACATCTGATGCGTTAAAGGATCCATACTGGGTTGAAGCTATGCAGGAAGAGCTTCAACAATTCAACAAGCTGCAAGTATGGACTTTGGTGCCTTTACCCAAGGGTGTTCATCCTATTGGCACTCGTTGGGTATATCGTGTGAAGAAGGATGATCGGGGCGTGGTAATTCGCAACAAAGCACGTCTAGTGGTCCAGGGTTTCACTCAAATTGAAGGTTTGGACTATGATGAAGTATTTGCTCCGGTTGCTCGTTTGGAATCCATCCGCATTTTCCTGGCGTACGCTTCATTCAAAGGATTTCGGGTTTACCAGCTTGACGTTAAGAGTGCATTTCTGTATGGTCAAGTGGTTGAAGAGGTCTATGTCAAACAGCCGCCTGGATTTGAAGACTCTGTTCATCCGAACTACGTCTGCAAGCTGGACAAGGCATTGTATAGTCTTCATCAAGCTCCTAAAGCTTGGTATGAGCGGCTTGCGACTCATCTTCTGAAGAATGGTTTTGTACGCGGAACGATCGACAATACTCTCTTCATCAAGCATGCAGGGGAGGACTTGCTATTAGTACAAGTCTATGTGGATGACATCATCTTTGGTTCCACCAAGGATGAACTGTGTCGCGACTTTGAGCGGATCATGAAGTCAGAATTTGAAATGAGTGCAATGGGGGAGCTGAACTTTTTCTTGGGCGTAAAAGTCGAACAATCTGCTAAAGGGTTTTACATTTATCAGTCCAAGTACGTCAATGACATGCTTACGCGGTATAACTTGACTGACTGTAAATCCTATGGGACGCCTTTAGAGCTGAATCATCACCTTGGTCCAGCGGAAGATGAAGAGGACTGTCCGGAAAAAGATTACCGATCTATGATTGGTTCTCTGATGTATCTCACTGCATCGCGTCCGGACATTGTCTTTGCAGTCTCTCTCTGTTCTAGGTATCAGGCTAAACCGAAGGTGTCTCACATTAAGGCAGTTACGCGAATTTTCGGTTATCTCAAATGTAGACCAACTCTTGGTCTCTAGTATTCTAATGAGAAAACCTTCGCGCTCACTGCTTACTCGGACTCGGATTATGGGGGATGCAATATGGATAAGAAGTCCAATTCTGGTGGATGTCAGTTTCTTAGACCTCGGCTCGTATCATGGCAGTGCAAAAAGAAAACAACTGTTTCTACCTCAACCGCAGAGGCTGAATACATTGCTGCTGCTAGTTGCTGTTCCCAGGTTCTTTGGATACAACACCAGTTGCGCGATTACGGTTTACTCTTAACTATGACTCCTATTCATATAGATAATACTGCTGCTATATGTATTACTCGTAATCCTGTCCAACACTCTAAGACCAAACACATAGAAATTAGGTTTCATTTCATTCGTGATTGTTATGAAAAACACCTAATTGATCTGGTCCAAATAGATACCCTTAAGCAGAATGCCGACCTGTTCACCAAAGCCTTTTCCCGTGCTCGTTTCGATGAGCTAGTCAACATGATAGGGTTACGTTTCTTTCCCATTCAAAAGTAATATTTGTGACCTTAGTCTGTTATGTTCTTATTATTATTATTATTAAAAAAAAAAAAAAAAAGGGGGGGGGGGGTAAAGCAATAGCCACTATTTGTGCTTACTAGCATTAAAGAAAAGCAACGTTGCAACATGTGCAAAAGACGTTTAAGTTGTGTCTCAAAACAACTAGGGATATGATAGTACATTAGGAGACACTTCTCACATGACAATCTTAAGTTTTATCCTCGATATATCAGTAGGTTTATCTTGTATTTGTTATACTTGCTCTTATAAACATCTGATTTCTTGCACGATGTATTGGTAGACATGTTCACACTCTTCTTTGAGCAACTAAGAAATACTTTAATTCGTGTTTACTCTTTTGTGATGACTATCATATGATGTATGACAATGTGTCTTAAATTCTTATGTATTAGCTTGCCATGCTTCAATTAACTTGAGTTTGTATCTGACAACATTTGGGGATTTATGCTGTCTGTTTCCTCTGTTGTACGTCCGTACAGACCTGGTCTCAGTCAGTATACTTTCAAACATTAAGCAAAGAAAAGTCAAAGTACTTTCAAATCTTATAAAATCAAAGATTACTTACCAGGTCGCCAACTAGTTTGACCAAGTCCGGTTTTGCTTACACCTGAATCAAGTTTATGTCGCTTTGTTGTATGTAAGTACAGACCTGTCACCGCTAGCTTGATTCGTAAAAATGTTGAATTCAAACGCTCTCTCTAACTAATCGAAGTTTTGGGCATGTCTTGATACTAGGAGTATATCTATGTGGGAGTCACGAAGATCTATTCACTCTAATAATAACTGCTAAGCTTGAAGTTGAGTGTGTTACATGTTTAAGTGGACAAACAATACCGATAATCGTCTTGTTACAGATTGCTTCTCAGGCTTGTTAACTTTGCTTGATAAATTTAAATTTGGACAACTATACTGATAATCGAATTAAAATTTGATATTGTCTTACGAATCTGTCTTCCTAATATGATCCCTAAATCGACACTTCTCAAAGCGTTTCTTTGCTGTTTATTTGTTATTATGATATTTGGTTTTTATTTACTTCGTTCACTAAGTGTCACAAATACAAAATATCTTAAAAAATGTGAACCCTTGATTGACTTCTGCGACACAAGGCTTGTGTCGCATATTTGTGTTGCTAAACTGCGACACAAGACTTGTGTCGCATGCTTTGTGGACCAGCGACACAACAATTGTGTCGCCCTATTATGTCGCATAATTTGTGTTGCTAATACAGCGACACAATCCTTGTGTCGCTTAATTGTGTTGCCAACATAGCGACACAACACTTGTGTCGCAACATTGTGTCGCTCATTGTGTCACGGGTATAAATACCCTCGTGTCGCTGTAATTCGTTTTAATTACTGCGACACAACACTGCGACACAAGCGGATCCTGCGACATAAGCGCTCTGATGCAATCTTCGATTTTTTTTGAATTTTTCTGTGATTCTTTGGCGTTTTCTGTTTGATTGTTCGTCATTTTCGTGTTCTCCCTATCATTCCGCAACTATAGGTACCAATTTTAACATTTTTAATTGCATATTATAACTTGCATTTGATTTCTAAGTTTCGGATATTTAGGTTTTATTATTTGTTTCAATTACATGCCTTAAAACTGTTTAAATGTGCGTAATTATGTTGTCTTTATGTTTCTGCTATATTGGTACACCTTCGGACATGATTAAAACACAAAACCCCCAATTTTTGTTCATCAGAACGATCTGGGTTTCATCGTGTTCATCTTTGCGACACAAGCGTTGTGTCGCAGCCTGTGCTCTTTATGTCGCTGCTCATTTCTGCGACACAACACTTGTGTCGCTGGTTTTATGACGCTGCTTTCTGCTGCGACATAATTGTTGTGTCGCCGCCTTATGACGCTAGATTCTATGCGACACAACGGCTATGTCGCCATAGTAATTGTGCGACACAAGCCTTATGTCGCTGATTAATCATTAAATTGATTTTATTGCAAAACTGCGACATAACGAGTTATGTCGCTCCTATTCCTGCGACACAAGGCTTGTGTCGCAAGACATTTTTAATTCAAAAATGTCAATGTTATTTGTTGAAACTAACGGCTTCCAAGTTTCTCGTGTTCTTACAGATATGGCAGATATAATGTAAATGCTCTATTTTGGGAACCACGTCACAATGTCACCGCATTTTTAGACGATGACAAGGAATCGGCGGCGCCGTACCGCCCAATGATTGCGTTTCTTAGACGCTCGAGAATATATACTGCAATCACAGCCACCACCACCATCTATCGCGATCACGTCTCAGAATTCTGGGCTAATGCAGGTGTCAACTCGGATCTTGAGTTCACCCGGATCATCTCTCGGATTCAAGATCGCGAGATTATACTTTCTGAGCAGATCATTCGGGATTTCTTTCAGCTTCCGGATGACTCTGAGATGCCGGTGGCTTATTCTCATGCTTTTATTGCCGGGGGAATGGCTCGCCTCGGCTATCCGACTATTCCTCGTGATCAATATCGTAAGGCCTATCTCACTAAGGTCTGGCGATATCTGATGCACATTTTGATCGTCTGCCTCTCTGGCAGGAAAGCCGGTTTTGATGGGATGAGTTTATCTACTGCATCCGCTATGCTGGCACTAGTCTACAATAAGCCCTACAACTTCTC
This sequence comes from Logfia minima, assembly GCA_963921325.1. Lineage (NCBI taxonomy): Eukaryota > Viridiplantae > Streptophyta > Magnoliopsida > Asterales > Asteraceae > Logfia > Logfia minima. Next base: position 17,248,730 of record OY992774.1, on the reverse strand, counting down.
GGGGTATATTTTTCGGATTATGGTAGATAATGCACAGGCTGGGGAGGGACAATGGGCTTTGTACCCACGTTTTGTCCAATTATTGATCAATCATTTACTCCCAGGGTTACCGGTGGCCCCACAGCACCAATTTCGCCCGACACCGATGAATACTCGAATTTTCGTGGTTTCCAGTCAATACGCTAAGGGTGCACCGGTCCCGCTTGACGTGCCACTTTTTGGCCATATTGTGGATGAGGCCTATGTGCCTCCGGAGGGTGACGAATTCGCCGATCCGGCTCCTATTCCTAGGCCACTGTCACCTCCGCCACAGGCACCGGTTCCACACCAACAACAACAACAACAACAAGCTATCAATCCCGATCCTCAATTTGAAGATCTCATGAGGGATATTGATGACATATGCCCCTCTCCTCCCAGGTCGATGGGCAAAAGGCCACGTGAGGATGTCACTTACATTGTCTCAGACGACATTCCTACATCCAGTCGACCGCGCACTTCTTCAACTGCTGGGCCTTCGGAGGTTCAGACTCCCGTGCATCCTCATCCTGATATTATAAAGCAACTTTTGGATCGGATGGAGGAGATGCAAAAGATTGTGCACGATCAAGCCAATCTCATTCAGTCACAAGCCGCCCTAATTGAAGCTCAAACGTCTAGAATCACACAATTAGAGGATAGGTTTAGGGAGTTTGAGACCCGGTCTATTGGTCCGGGGGAGTCTGTTCGCGCCGGTCCATCAATAGAACCAATAGGACCGGGGTCAGAGTCTGTATCTGATGATGTACTAATTGAACCTTCTAATGAAATACCTTCTTTAGAGTACTTTCCTGTGCATCGGATTCCTGGCCAACCGAGACCGTTAGCAGTTGATTATTCTTGTGCAGACCTCTCGTTTATTCAACGCATGATAAACGAAGTCAATTCGGAAAATGATAGCGATAACTTTGAAGAAGATGCTGATTTTGAGGTTGAGGAGGAAGAGCTTGATGATGATGAGTTCTATGATGATGCTTCAATTATTGAGTCAGATTCTTCTGAAGACGAAACTGATAATATTTCTGAGACTCAAGATGAAGGAACATCGGAGACTCCTATTCCTGATGATGAACCGATTGAGACCAAAGATGAAAGACTTGCTAAATGGTGGCCGCACGGAAAAGATGGGAAACAAGTGCCGGTCACCTGCAAATCATACAAGGTCACTGGAGTGTATACTGGACTGATAAAGAGTTGGAAGATCTCAAATGGATTATTTATGATCAAAAGGCTTGATGGTGTCCAATATTTCAATAGATGTTTCTCAAAGCTAAGCACCTTGCCAAAAGGAGAAATCAATCGTCTCGCTCAGCTTGCTTTGATTAATCCTTCGAAAGACGATCGTGCCAACTTCATTCAATCTACGTTTCAACGTGAAATTCGCACTAAACGGTACAGTTTCATCAAACCGACATTGGGAACAAGAATTATATATAAGAAACGGTTAGATCCTGTCACCAAACAGCCATTGATCAAAATGCGTTATCCTCCGGCTGAGTGCTTGAAGAAGATACCTCTGGAGACAGTTCCCTTGGACTTTCTAAGAAGACTTCATTACTGGGAACTGGATGCTCATACTGGTGAGGCAGTTTTGATATTTGTGCCTGAAACCGAGCAACCAGAGAAGAGCTCACTTTATAACTTGAAGAAAACTCAATTCAGAGTTTTTGATCCGATGAGTTTAATAAATTTCTCTAAGAAAGATCTGAGAAAACTATTTGACAATCCGATTCGCTTAAATGAGAAGAATGTGATGAACAAGAAGTTCGCACTTCAATTTCAGAGGATTGTCAATGTGTGTGTGACACATGGGATACACGCTGGCGGTGTATTTCCAGCAGGCTGGGTTTAAATGAAGATCTTGAAGACCAAGCTGAAGACACGGGGGAGTTTGTTGATGCATCTTAGAGTGTCTGTCAATTGGCCTAGTCTGTACTGTGTCTGTATATGTAATAGACTTAGAAAAATTACATTCTCTGTGTACTGCGACACAGTGCTTGTCTCGCATGAGTTGTAGTTGCGACACAGTGTTTGTGTCGCAATAGTGATCTTTGCGACACAAGGCTTGTGTCGCAAAATGGCCAGTTTGTTTAGTATAAATATCAAAGTTAGAGATATTTAGGGTAAGACATTTTGCACTCACTTTATTCTCTGTATTTTGGCTGCTACACTCACTTTGAGAGAATATTTTGGGGATTGAGTAATATAAAGTTTTATCTCATTTGTTTATCATTTTTGTCCAAACTTTATATCATTTTGCTTGTGTTCTTGTCTTCTTCTCCTCTTGATTTGATTAAAAGATCACCCATCGGGATCCACAAAGTCAAAATTGCCTCCCGAGGGATACCAAAGACCTAACTTAGGTTTTCCCCTAAGGTAACGCAAAATTCTCTTTGCTGCTTTCATGTGCGATTCCTTAGGCGTAGATTGAAAGCGCGCACACAAACAGACTGCAAATGTTATATCTGGTCTAGAAGCGGTTAGATACATGAGAGAACCAATAATGGCCCGATATAAGATTGTGATTCAATTGAATCGGAGTGCCATATGACGAGCTTTCAGTCATCTTGAAATGCGTGAGCATTTCATGAACATACTTCGTCTGATGGATGAAGAATCCATCCTTCTTTTGATCAACTTGTAATCCTAAGAAGAAATTCAATTCCCCCATCGCACTCATTTCAAATCTTCGCTTCATAACTTGTTCAAAGTCTCTGCACATTTTCTCATCGGATGATCCAAAAATGATATCATCGACATATACTTGAACAAGTAGGAAATCTTCCTTTTGCCATTTGATGAACAATGTACAATCTATCTGCCCTCTTTTGAACTCATTTTCCAAGAGATAAGTAGATAGAGTCTCATACCAAGTTCTAGGTGCTTGATGCAGTCCATACAGAGCCTTGTCCAATTTATAGACTCGGTCTGGATAGTCTGGATCACTGAACCCCGGAGCTTGTTCAACAAGCACAAGTTCCTGAACTTTACCATATAGGAAGGCATTCTTTACATCAAGTTGATAGACTTTGATCCTTTTATGTGCAGCATATGCCAGAAACAATCGAATTGCTTCCAACCTTGCTACTGGTGCGAACACCTCAGTGTAGTCTATCCCTTCCTGCTGATTAAATCCTTGAACTACTAATCTAGCTTTGTTGCGAGTTACAACTCCCTTGTCATCACGTTTGCACTTAAACACCCATTTGGTGCCTATTGCATATTTCCCTTTTGGTAGATCAACTAGCTCCCATACTTTGAGCTTCTTGAACTGATCAAGCTCCTCTGCATAGCCTCTACCCAAGAATTATCCTTAAGAGCCATTTGTACATTTTTGGGCTCAATTTGAGAAATGAAAAAACTAAATAGGCACTTATGCATGATTCCAGTATCTTGAATCGATGCATATAGACTGTTGCTTTCTGATATTTCTCTGCGAGTCTTTACTCTAGAACACGGATCACCAATGATATTATGAATCGGATGATACTTATTCACACGAGTTGAGACTATAGAGTCAACCGGTAAGTCAGATCCTAGATTTGATCCAATCTCCCTTTGAGGTGATACTTCATCCTCTGCAATTTCATGCATAGGATCCGTAACCTTTGAAGAAGATGGAATGTTACTCAGATTTGAATCATTTTCCGCAATAGGATTGACAATCATTTCTTTCCCTTTATCATATGCATCTTCCAAATTTGGAATGCTAGATCTTGGTGCAAACACATTGTTTTCAACATCATCTAGAACAACTTGATCCAATCCCAAAGTGTCAGCTTCACTTAGGAACGGAAGATTGAATGACTTGAAGACAACATTATAGTCAAACAACCATTCTGGTCCAGTTTGTACAGCTGGAGTATAAGATGTGACTTGTATGTTATACACAATCTCAACTCTTCGTTTGAGTATGGGAGGAATTACTACTAGGCTGTCTTTCTGGTGACTTCTGAAAAAGTCTTGGATTTACAGGCCTTGGGTTTGATGTAGATCTAACTTTATTGGGATAGTTATAATTCGAATTATGATAATTCCTATTATTACTATTTGGGTTAGAAAAACGATTGTTGGGAGTATGAAATCGTTGTGGAGTTTTCGACCGAGATGTCTGTCTATGATAGTACCCCTTTGTAGGAGTAGCATTTCTGGAATAATCAACAGTCGTGTACTTCCCAGTTTTAGAAGTCGGTTGGGATCTCTGAGAACTCAAGGTTCTCTTTAATCCTAACCCGTTTCTACCAGAATTAACACTATGTTCCTTAGAATCTACAGGAACATTTGTAATCCTTTGATGAACCGAAAGTCTCTCAGGCATGTTTACTTTCTTGTCCTGAGAGGGACCAAGTTTTTCAGGTGATTTGTCCTTAATCACTTGAGGAACTTTGCCACCTTTCCCTTTTGTTGGGCAGATACTTGTCACATGTCCCTTTTGGTGACACACGAAGCAAGAACGTTTCACCGAGGCCTTTTTAGGAGCCTTGTGATCCGATGGTTTGTCCAACACAAGTAAAGATGTAGAGGAGCTCAAATCTACTTGCTTACCTTTATCCAATTTAAGATTTTCATTTACCTTTTCAGGGTTGGATAAAATAGATTTAATGGACTCAATTGGCTCCTCAGTACCGGTTACAACTTCCATTGCACTTTCTTTAACAAAGGATATTTTCTTTTTAAGAATAGAAGAAGGTGCCTTGGAAGTGTCGGTAGGTATTGATTCATCTTCTGTACTTACTTCAGCTTTTGCAGGTCTAACAAATTGTATTAGACCTGGAACTGCTGATTGAGTATCAGAATCATCAACTGGTAACATCTCAGTATCATCAGAAACACATGAATAGTTGTGATTAAAGGGAGGAGGACTTTCTGAATAACCCATTCCCTTGTGATCACCAGGCTTTTTGCCTACACTAAGCATGTTATCTAAGGTTTCGATAGAAAATTTTCTTAACTCTAGTTTCATGTTAAGATCAGCTATCCTAACCTTAGCATCAGCTAATTCCTTTTCTCTGTCAGCTGACAGTTTAGTCAATTCTAAAATGTGTTCATGAGCCAAGTCGTTTATTACACTTTGCTCATTTAATTTTTCTTTTAAATATTTTATGTCAGCTTTATCAGATTTTGCTTTACTTATCAATTCAGTGTTTCTGATGTTTAAAATGGTGTTTTCTTCTTTTAGGGTTTTTAAGTGAGATGTTATAACATCAGATGACTCCACTAACTTTTCAGCCTGTTCCTGAAAGTTAGTACAAAGCACACAAGCCTTAACTACAAGATCTAAGTTAAGTAATACCTTTTGTCTATCTGCATCAAGATTTGCCATGTAGGCAACGAAGTCCTTTGAGCTCATTTCTTCAGTCGACTTCAGGGTCTTGATCCTTTCTTCATTAGCTGGTATATCCACTTCCATCTCTGTAGTAGTTTCTTTCTCAGAATTAGACTCATCATTGCTTTCCTCCTTCTCTTCAGTGATGGAAGCCATGAATGCTTGTGATTCCTCAGACTTTGTGCCCCAGTCATATGCCCCTTCTTGAGATTGCACCACCAGAGCTCTTGAAGTGTTATTACTTCCTGAGCTCTGATTGTTTTTAGAGGAACCTTGACTGTAGTATTTAGATCCATTCTGACCAGGAGTTTGTTCTCTTTTCGGTCTCTGACATTCCCTAGCAAAATGCCCGAAACCATCACAGTTATAACATTTAACTTTGGACTTATCGAAACCTAGTTTGCTACTCACAAACTTTCTCCCAGTCCGGTTCATGAATCTTTGAGCTCTTCGAGCAATCATGGCCATTTGCCATTGAAGATCGATCTCTTCTAAGTCATCTTGGTCTAACTGATCATAATCCTTGTTGGTACATTAGTGTGTCTGTCACTTGGTCTAGGTTTTGAGTTGTAATTAATTAGTTACATTCTGTATTAGGCGACATTGGCAAGATCGCTTAGGCGATATTGACAATATCGCATAAGCGATATCACCAATATCGCTATGTCGCTGATTAGTTACCTATAAATATGCGCTTAGGGTTTCAGTTGTTAGGTTGTTGAACTTGACGATTTCCAGAAGAGCTTTTGGCTGTGTTTTCTGCTTCTGTGGTCAGTATTGTATTCGTTCATTAATTATATTTCTTAATACAATATTGTTTGTGCTTGTGATTAAAAACGTACTTGTGTTTAGCTATTGATTTCCGCTCATTAGCTGTTGAACGTTGATTTGCATGTATTCTGTCATTTTAGACGATCCTACAATTGTTATCAGAGCCATATATCCATTGGATTAGTGGTTATTAAATGAATAAAATTACGTTAAAAGTGGTTAAATCATTAGTTTCATATAGGTTGATTGCTTGTTAGCCTTAAAACTGATTGATTTACTGCCTTTTTTGTGTTTTCTGGATTATTGTTCGTCATTAACAACCCTAACTTCGTTTGATCTTTCAGATTAAAAACTTTTTAGGTTTTACAGCCGTTTCAGCGATATTAGAAGCGATATTACCATAATATCACCTCTAGGGTTTTGAGCGATATTACCTGATCTGAACTCATTAATTTGAGCAATATCACTAGCGATATTACTAGAGATATTACTTAGCGATATCGCTTAATTAATTTTAGCGATATTAGCATCAATATTGTCTGTGATATCGCCTTTATTATTCTAATTTTGATTTGCACTTTAACTAGCGATATTGATAGCGATATCATCAATATCGCTCAATCATCAGCATCTTAGCGATATCATCAATATCGCTATAACTGTTTTAAATCAGAATTTTAAAATAAAACAAAGTTTTATCCTACTTAATACATATTAAAATGTCTACTTTACAAGCTGTTAATGCTATGTTAAAACACAATGCTGAGGTTGGTAGCGCAAACAAACCTCCATTCTTTGCACCTGGAATGGAGTATTTTGAATGGCGTGGTAGATTTTTATCTTTTGTTGCTTTTACTGATCCTGAAATGGAGATACCTTTGATCGAGCGATATGTTCGACCGGTTGCAAGTGGAGAACATGTGGGTATACCTCCTCCAAAACCTATTCGTTCAATGACGGCTGAGGAACGCAAGGCATGGGAATGTGAACGAAAAACTCACTCTGCTATAACCATGTCTCTACCTGCCGATGCTATGAAAATGTTCAAACAACATGACATAGCTTATGATCTGTGGAATGGTATAGCTGAAAGATGTGGAGGGACTACTGAATACAAGCAAAGTAAGCTGGAATTAGTAAAGAAACAGTATGATCTATTTGATATTCAGAAGAACGAGACGGTTAAGGACTTGTTCTGTAGATTTTCACGTCTTGTGAATGAACTGACTGAGGGTGGATACAAATTCAGTTCTATAGAGGTCAACAAGAAACTGTTAAATGCTCTACCTCCTCACTGGGAAACTCGAGTGCTAATGATGGAGAATGATCCAGATGTATTGGCAATGACTTTGGATCAACTTATTGGCAAATTAGAAACATGTGCTTTGGATATTCAAAAGAAAAGCAAAAGATCCAGTTCATTGCTTCCTGATGCTATTAGTTTTGGATATGGAAGTATAGCTCTGTTATCTGGACCTGTTACTGCTGTATCTAAAACGAATCACTCAGCTGGTAATAATTCAAGTGGAACATTTTCCTCCTTTTCTACTCAACCATCTTCCTCTACTACTGCATCACACAACGAGCATGTAGTAATCTTCAATGCGTTTTTATCATCATATGATGACTTCTTATCAAAGAGGATTAGCTCGGTAGATCTTACCGATGAGGACTTTGCTCAAGTTGATCCTGATGAGCTAGAGAGAGTTGATCTTCGTTGGAACATGGCTATGCTTACTAGAAGAACGAAGACATATCTGAAGAGAACGGGAAAGAAATCTCTTGAAGATGTTACTGATAAGACTAGCATGGGTTTTGATAAGTCCAAGATTAGATGCTACAAGTGTCAAAATCTGGGCCATTTCGCTAAAGAGTGTGAGAAAGGTAGACAACCGTCTACTGGATTTACAAAACCTTCTACTTTCAAGAAAGAGAATGAAGTCGCTAAGGCAGCTCTTCTGATGGATGAAGAAGCCTATGATTTTTCTGCTATGGACGATCAAGATAACGTAGCTCTTATGGCGGATGTTCAAAATGAGGTAGACTTTGATTCGTTTAATTGTAATTACTGTATCACACTAACTGGTAAAATCAACAGGTTCATAGTAGATAATGATCACTTGAATACAGATCTAACCAATCTTATTGAAGCGAACAAAGTTTTAAAAGATAACGAAAAAGTGTTTACTGTAAATCAGAAAACCCTTATTGATGAAAAGAAAGAGTTAAAGGCAATGATTTTTAACAAACAAGATGAGATTGACAGTTATTTAAAACTCATTTCACATCTTAAAAAGGAACTTGCTGAAACTCAATCTGAAAATGTTGATTTAAAACGAAGACTTGCAAATATCTCCACATCTACTATGGTCTTTTCCGACATTCTGCAAAATCAACGGACTGATACGAAGAGTAAGGCAGGAATTGGTTATCACAACCAACCTCCTCCCTCAAATTTGAATCAGCCCAGTCTTTCGCAGGACGAAATTAAAGACTATGTACCTTCTGTTATCAAAAAGGATACAAATCCTGTGATTAAATCAGTTAATGTTGATTATCCCGATCAGTCTAAGCTTGTCAAGGCTGAGGATGTTAAACAGCCTAAGATTGTTAAGGCTGCTGATGTCAAGCGACCTAAGTTGCTTAAAGTGTTGAGTTCAAATAACCAGAAGGCTGAGCCTATTAAGCCTCAATTTGAACCAATCAATTTTGTTCCATCAACAAATGTTGAAGAGGTGGTAGAGCTGGAAGATGTAACTCATGAGGTTACACAAAAAGTTGAGAAGAATAACAACAAACCAGAAAATTTAATCCTTACTGTCGAAGGTAGAGGTCAAATATTTTCTAAAAAGAAATCTATTACTAAGGATTTAAAAATGAAACAGGTAGAGAATATTCAAAATCATAAGGTTTCAATTAAAAATCCTTCAACTAAGATTTCTTCAACTATAAATACATTTACTCCATCATGCTCACATAAGTGTTCATGTGCTGTATATGTTCCTGAAAACAAGCCTCGTAGAGTTCCTCTTTTGCCAAAACCACTATCTAGTGATGATCAAACTTTCCGAGAGAGACGATCATGCTTCTACTGTAAGAAGCAGGGTCATCTCATTAATCAATGTCCTGTGCTTGCTAGAAAGTGGGCATCTAGAACTGATCCACGTTCTTTTAAACATAAAAATATTCAAAAGACAAAACAACATGGATTATCTCGAAATGTCCCAACCTCTAGAGTTAATAACATTAAACCTACTCAACAAATTGTTCGAAAGGTTGATGTTGTTAACAAGCAACAAAATACTCCACAGAAAGTTTGGAAAAGGAAAGATGTATGACATAATGTGTCATCTGAAGTTATCACATCAGTAAAAGAAAATGATTTACTGAAAAACAAGGTTTTAACTAATGTGGTAATAATTGATGAAATCTCAAGAGTACCCAATTCTATCAAGGCTTGGGTCTCCATTTCAAACTAACCATTTGTCTCTTTGTGTTGTGACAGTCAAGGGTGATGAATAGCAAGTGGTATGTTGATAGTGGCTGTTCACGACACATGACGGGCAATATCTCCCTTCTTTCTGATGTTAAACCATACAATGGGGGATATGTTGCTTTTGCTGGTGATAATGGTGGTAAGATAACTGGTCAAGGTACACTCACAAATGGTCAAGTGAGCTTTGAAAATGTTAACTTTGTGGAGGAGCTAAATCATAACTTGATAAGCGTCTCTCAAGTTTGCGATAAGAAGTTCACAGCTGCTTTTACAGACTTAGAGTGTTTGATATTGAAGCCGGGATTTGTAATTCCCGAGGAATGGATTCTGATTAGAGCTCCTAGAGTGAAGAATTCTTATATTTTGGACATGAGGACAGTAGAAACTCAAGAACATACATGTCTTCTAACCAAAGCGTCTACTAAGGATTCATTATTGTGGCACAGAAGGATGGATCATATTCATTTTCGGAACATGAATTATCTGGTAAAACATGACTTGGTGGACGGGATTCCTAAGCAATCCTTTTCTTTGGAAGACGATTGTGTTTCATGTTTGAAAGGAAAACAACACAAGAAGTTTCACAAGTCTAAGCAAGTTAATTCCATTGAATCTCCATTGGAATTACTTCACATGGACTTGTTCGGACCTATAAGTACGAAGAGCATTGGAGGTAAATCTTATTGTTTGGTAGTAACTGATGACTACTCTCGCTTCTCATGGGTTTACTTCTTGCGTACAAAGGATGAAACACCTGATATACTGACCTATCTGTTCGATAGACTTGAGAATCTGTGCAACTTGAAGATGAAGAAAATACGTAGTGATAATGGAACGGAATTCAAGAACAAAATTCTTGAATTATATTGTCTACGTAAAGGAATTGTTCATCAGTTTAGTGCAGCGAGAACTCCGCAACAGAATGGAGTAGCGGAGAGAAAGAATAGAACAATCATTGAAACTGCACGAACTATGCTGTCTGATTCTCACTTGCCGATTACGTTTTGGGCAGAGGCAGTTAACACGGCATGCTATGTATTAAACCGTGTTCTGATGAACAAGAAGAAGAACAAAACGTGTTATGAATTGTTGAATAACCGAAAGCCAAATTTAAAGTTTTTGGAGCCCTTTGGATGTCCATGCACCATTTTAATTACAAAAGACAAAGTTTCAAAATTCGGTGAAAAAGCTTTTGATGGGCTATTTCTTGGGTATTCGGTTAATTCTCCTAACAAGAGGGTTTTCAACAAGGATACGGGAAAGATTGAAGAGCATTTTGAGGTAAAATGTTTAAAGTACACGGAGTCTCCTAAAGGAAAAGGTCCTGATTGGTTGTTTGAGTATGGCAATCTTGTTAACTCATTCAATCTTCCAAAATTCAATGAAGTGGATCAAGTTGTTACGCTTCTTCATGGCTTGCATCTTAATCCGGATAACCCTTCATTCACAACGTCCTCGACTCCTGCTACTACTGACATTCTACCATCTTTGTCTACTGATGTTCCCGAGAGTTCTTCTACAGATCAACAGCCCGAAGCTTTTCCTGATGCTGTTGAGTATTCTGCGAATGAAGATGATTCTATCGCTCAAGAGGTTGAGCTAAACAATTTGGAAACAAACCTCACACCTGATTCAATACCTGTCTCTCGTATTCATAAGGATCATTCAATTGAGAATATTATTGGAGATGTGAATGCAGGTGTTCTAACTAGAAGCAAAGCAGTTAAATCTTCTCCAACGAATGATCATACGGATGAAACTTCTGAAGATCCTTCTAAAGGTCCATCTAATTCTGATGATCTTACGTGTCTAAAGGCTACAATTGAAGAATGCTTTTTATCCCAAGTTGAGCCAACAAAGATTGATGAGGCTCTAAAGGATTCACATTGGGTTTCTGCAATGCAAGAAGAGTTGCAACAATTTGAGATGCTGAAAGTCTGGAATTTAGTTCCACTTCCAAAAGGTGTACACCCAATTGGAACTCGTTGGGTGTTTCGGGTTAAACGTGATGATAGGGGAGTGGTGATTCGTAATAAGGCTAGGCTAGTGGTTCAAGGGTATACACAACAAGAAGGTTTGGATTATGATGAAGTCTTTGCGCCTGTTGCAAGAATGGAATCTATTCGCATCTTCTTAGCGTATGCGACATTTAAGGGGTTTCGTGTCTATCAGCTGGATGTCAAAAGTACGTTTTTATACGGTAAGGTTGCTGAAGAAATATATGTCAGGCAACCTCCTGGTTTTGAAGATTCAGTCAACCCAGACTATGTGTGCAAGTTGGATAAGGCCCTTTATGGTCTTCATCAAGCTCCGCGTGCGTGGTATGAAAGGTTGGCAATGCACTTGATTAAAAATGGTTATGAACGTGGTCACATCGACAACACTCTTTTTATCAAACATACTGAACACAGTCAACTGCTTGTTCAAGTCTACGTAGATGATATCATTTTTGGTTCAACCAATGAATCTTTGTGTAGAGACTTTGAGAAAATTATGAAGTCTGAATTTGAAATGAGTGCGATGGGGGAGCTAAAGTTCCTTTTGGGTGTTCAAGTCGATCAATCAACGAAGGGCACCTACATTCATCAATCAAAGTATGTTAATGATATGTTAACACGCTATAAGTTGCATGATTGTAGAGAGTATGGCACTCCCATTCAAACAAACCACAATCTAGGACCAGCTGAAGATGAAACGAACTGTGAAGAAAAGCTATATCGGTCGATGATTGGATCTTTAATGTAACTTACAGCCTCTCGACCTGATATAGTATTTGCTGTTTCGATGTGTTCAAGATATCAATCTCAACCCAAGGTGTCTCATTTGAAAGCGGTTCAACGAATTTTTGGGTATCTTAAATATAGACCTACTCTTGGTCTATGGTATCCAACAGAGAAGTCTTTTGCTCTCACAGCATACTCGGATTCTAATTATGGTGGCTGTAGCATCGATAAGAAGTCAACGTCAGGAGGATGCCAGTTTCTTGGTTCACGTTTAGTGTCATGGCAATGCAAAAAGCAAACGACAGTTTCTACCTCCACAGCTGAAGCTGAATATATTGCTGCTGCCAGTTGCTGTTCACAAATCTTGTGGATTCAGCACCAACTTCGTGACTACGGTTTACTCTTAACTATGACTCCTTTATATATTGATAATACTGCTGCTATCTGTATAACTAAAAATCCCGTACAACACTCTAAAACCAAACACATAGAGATAAGGTTTCATTTTATACGGGATTGCTATGAGAAACATCTGATTGACCTTGTCCAAATAGAAACTGATAAGCAAAATGCTGATTTGTTTACCAAGGCCTTCTCTAGAACTAGGTTTAACCAGCTTATTGATATGATAAGGTTGCACTTCTTTCAAGAAAAACAGTAAATTGTGACAATTATTTCTTTTGCTTATTTGATCGTTTTTGCATAAATATGTTAGGCAATAGCCATTCTTTATGCTTACTAGCATTAAAGAAAAGCAATGTTGCAACATTTGTAAAGACGTTTAGTTGTGTCTGTAACAATTAGGGAGATGATAGTACATTAGGAGACACTTTTCAAATGACAATCTTAAGTTTTATCCTTGATATATCAGTAAGTCAAAAGTACTTTCAAATCTTATAAAATCAAAGATTACTTACAAGGTCGCCAAATGGTTTGACCAAGTCTGTTTTTGCTTACACCTGAATCAAGTTTATGTCGCTTTGTTGTACGTATGTACAGACCTGTCACCGCTGGCTTGATTCTTAAAAATGTTGAATTCAAATGCTTTCTCTAACTAATCGAAGTCTTGGGCATGAATTGATACTAGAGGTATATCTATGAGGGATTCATGGAGACTTATTCACTCTCACAATAATTGCTAAGCTTGAAGTTGAGTATGTTACATGTTTAAGTGGACAAACAATACCTATAATCGTCTTGTTCCCGATTGTCTCTTTGGCTAGTTAACTCTGCGTGCTAAATTTAAATTTGGACAACTATACTGATAATCAAATTAACATTTTATATTGTCTTGCGAATCTGTTTTTCTAATATGATCCCTAAATGCGACACCATCTATTGATTCATAAAAAATAAAAAAATAAAAAAAAATAAAAAGGGTGTTAAAGAGTAACTGGTATCTTTTTATTTTCATTTTGTTTAATGTTTTTTATTTTATTTTTATTTTTATTTTTTAATTTTTCTTTTTTAGTTTATTTTTTATTTTTGTCACATGTTACGGTTTGTTTTTGAATGTTGGCGATATTGCTGGCGACATTGTGATATCGCCTAACTACATATTTGTTTTTGGCAATATTGTACGCGATATTGTGACGTCGCCCAACTAGATATTTGTTTTTTGCGATATTGAGAGCGACATTGGTAATATCGCTAAAAAGTATACTTGTATATATACAAATGTCTGTTTCAGAATTCAATACGTTTTCAAAAACCCTTAAGCGATATTACCTGCGATATTGCAAGCGATTTTAGCGATATTGCAATTTTCATCGATTTCTTTCTCGTTTTCGACCCTTATTCAAATTAAACCACTCCACTGTGTTCGCCTATATCTCTTACATCGATTGGTACGTGCCCATTGTCTTGTAATTTAATTTTTATACCATATTTATAGATTTCACATTCGGTTTATTTTAGGTCTTTTATTTCGCGTTCTAAATGTCTAAATAGGATATAAAAACTAGTGTATCTTGTTCCCTGCATATCCCAGATACTTGTGATATATTTGTAAGGGCTTAGCACCCCTTTTATTTGTGAAATTTCGACCAAAGTGTTTGCGCTGATGTCACAGCGATATTGTGGGGCGATATTGTGATATCGCCCAAATTAGGTTTTTGATTTCAGCGATATCGTATGCGATACTGTACGCAATGTTGCTGATGTCGCTTAAATTGGATTAATTTCAAAAACTGTTAAATCTAAGCGATATCAATTCAAATTGTTTTAATTTAAGCGATATTATGTGCGATATTATACAATGTCGCTTCCTTTGGATTAATATCCAATATCGCATATTTCAAACAGACCTAATCAATTTTGTCCAATTTAAGCGATATTGAACTCAATATCGCCTAAATCAATTTAAGCGATATCAGTTTCAATATCGCCTAAATCATAATTTTGTTTATTGGGCCTGGCCCAAACTGTTGGTGAAATGGGCCCAGTTTACTTTTTCAAATGTGCTTTTGGCCTGTTTTCGATTATTTCACTCACTGTTTTCGAGTCTTGTGCTTTTATTGACTTGTTTTGCAGAAATGGAAGATTTTGCTCAGTTTGATGTTAAATGTGATGCCCGTCACAATATTACGGCATTTCTGGATGGTACAAAGGACTCTGCTGAGCCTTTCAGGCCGTTGATTGCATTTTTACGCCGCTCGCGTATCTTCACGGCTATTACTGCTTCGACAACGATTTACCGAGATCATATTGGGCAGTTCTGGCGAAACGCTACAGTTAACAGTGATCTCAAATATACCAGGCTGATCTCGACGGTTCACGGACGTCAAGTCATTATTTCCGAGCAGCTTATTCGTGATATCTTTCAATTTGATGATCAACCGGACATGTTGATCCTGTTTCCGAACGAGTTCATTGTCGGTGCAATGAATCGTATGGGGTATGTTGGAAGCTACTCAGACCAATACCGTAAAGGTCATCTTACGAGAGTCTGGAGATGGTTGATGCACATATTCATTCTGTGCATTTCAAATCGAAAAGCTGGGTACGACGGTACTAGTCATAGGACCGTTTGTGCGATGTTAGCCCTCGTGTACAATAAACCTTACAATTATTCGGGCTACATCTTTCGATCGATGGTTGATAATGCCCAGCTTGGGGATAACCGATTGTACATGTATCCACGGTTTTTGCAACTGATGATCAACAGGGAGCTACCGGGTTTGGCGACTGATGCCACCCGTGTTTACAGGCAAACTCCAATGTCCAATCGGATATTTGGGGTTATGAGCTCAAATGGAAAGGGGGTTCCTATTCCTCCAGATACACCTTTGTTTGGTCATATTCTTGACCCAAACTACCAGCCACCAGCAGACGACGGATATCTCGATCCGGTCGTTCGACAGCCCGAACTGGAAGAAGAAAATCTTGAAGATTTTCCCGTACAAGCTACGGAAGATCCTTTAGAGGGTGTTTTCATGAGTGTTACTTCGCAGGGTGCTTTGCACACTTTGCATGTTCATCATGACACTTTTGAGGGGTCATCCGATTCTACATCTTCTGGGCCTGCTGGTGGTTTTACTGAAAGCGACTCTGAGGGTCTGGTCCCGCCTCCACAAGAGATTGAATATCTTAGGCGGATCAATCCTCATAGGTATTTGAGGATTCAAAGAAGGATTGCTGAAGGCAGGCAGTACGTTCAGCAAAAGGACAAAAGGGTTAGGAGTGCTGAAGATGCTGAGTATGTGCCTCCTCCACCAAAGAAGTCCAAAGTTGCTCGTGAGGTTTCTACATCTTCCAAGCCTCAAGTTGCATCGCAGGTTGATATTCCTGTTCAACCTCATCCCTCGGTCATACAAGAACTGATCCAGAGGCTGGATGTGATGCAACATACATTGGACTCCCAAGCTGCTGTAATAGAAGTTCAAGATACCAGACTTGCAGTTGTGGAAAAAGAAAATGAGGAGCTTAGGTCTAGGGTTATGACCTTGGAGTCCCAATTGGTCATTTCGGGGGAGATAGGACCTAGTGAAAGACCAAATGTAACTCCCCCAATTG
This sequence comes from Logfia minima, assembly GCA_963921325.1. Taxonomy (NCBI): domain Eukaryota; kingdom Viridiplantae; phylum Streptophyta; class Magnoliopsida; order Asterales; family Asteraceae; genus Logfia; species Logfia minima. The sequence goes on along the minus strand of OY992774.1, from coordinate 17,232,361 downwards.
ACAATATCGCATAAGCGATATCACCAATATCGCTATGTCGCTGATTAGTTACCTATAAATATGCGCTTAGGGTTTCAGTTGTTAGGTTGTTGAACTTGACGATTTCCAGAAGAGCTTTTGGCTGTGTTTCTGCTTCAGTGGTCAGTATTGTATTCGTTCATTGATTATATTTCTTAATACAATATTGTTTGTGCTTGTGATTAAAAACGTACTTGTGTTTAGCTATTGATTTCCGCTCATTAGCTGTTGAACGTTGATTTGCATGTATTCTGTCATTTTAGACGATCCTACAATCCTTATTTGTTAATTCGGGATCTGTGATCTTTCCCTTGATGAAGTTTTCATGTGAAGCTATGAAAGAGGCAAGTAGAGCTACTTCCTCTTCGGCGGACTTGATGCTCATTGGCATTTATTTGAAACAATTTGTTGTCCCAGCCCTTTGTTTCCTATCAACTCCTGAGTCTTCAGATGAGGCTAAGTAACAGACATTGCTACCAGAACATCTGACAACCGAGTCTGTTTCAGCCTCAACAGTAAGGAATGCAGTAACACCACTACTTGTTGATGCAGTGGTATCAGTTCGTTTACCGTGGTAAACACTGGGATCCTGTACCTGATCAGATCCAGTTTCTTTCCTTTGCATGTTTAAGTCATAGACACGCAGTTTCCCGATCACTTCATCAAGCGTGAGAGTCTTATAATTGTTACTCTCTTTTATCATCAAAGTATATATATCCCACTTTGACGGTAGTGCTTCTAGATGTTTGTTATTCTTAAGTAAATCGGCATAGCTAAGACCAACATTTTCCATCTCTGTCATTAGATGATAAAATCTTGTAATGATATCTTCCAATGACTCAGATTTCATATGCTTAAAAACATAGAATTGTTTGGTAAGCAAATCTGTTCTTCCTTCCTTGATCTGCTCATTTCCTTCAAACCTCTTCTCCAGAGCCAACCATAGCTCTCTAGATAGGTCGTATTTCTTGAAGGTGTGCTTTATTTCTTGAGGAAGGCACATAGTTAGAGCAGACAAAGCCTTGTTTTCAGCCTCATACATCTTTCTCTGTTCCTCTTTCAGAGATGAATACTGCACTACCCTTTGTTTGCCTTCAAACTCATAGGTCGGTGCCTCATATCCATCCATGATACAGATCCACATACGTACGTCTTTGTATTTTGCGAATGACTCGAATCTATCCTTCCACCAAAAGTAGTATTCTCCCTTGAGAAGTTTTGGTGGAGAGGCAGACTTACCTACCTCATGATCCATTTCAAGTAGCTTACTAAGGTTAGACATGTTTATAAAGTCAACTAAAGCCTAGCACACCAAGTCAAAAGTGAAAAGTAGAAAAGTCAACAGAAGTCAACAGCCCTAGGTTCGTACGAACTTAGATTTATTCGAACTTGTAGGTTCGAATACTATCTATGTTCGTATGAATTCAAACGTTCGAACTTAGTAGGTTCGAAGCTGTAGGTTCGTACGAACTTACAGCTGGCTAGGTTCGAAGGCTATTTTGGGTAGGTTCGTACGACACTTTCTGATGTGTACGAACTTGCTATTCTATCTCAAATCTGAGCCAAAACTCAGATCTAGAAAGATTCAACCGTTGAAATTTGATGTAACAAGATGAATATGATTCACAAACACACAAGGAAGCCAAACGTACAACTTATTGCTTCCAAAACACTTTCAAAAATTGTTTTCCTTGTGTTTTATCAATCCCGAACCCAACAAAAGCTTGCAAAGCTCTGATACCAATTGAGGGTCCCTTTGAACGGATCCAATACGGGATTGCAACGTGTATTAGATTGCGGAATGATATAATACACAAAACAACAATAAAACAAGTTAATTGCAAGTGTTTAAGGTGTAAGTTCGTAGGTATTCGAAGATAACTCTGTATATTCGAATATAACTGATTTCCAAAAGCTTGCAAATGAAATATTACAACTTAGTTTTTATACCCAGTAAGTTCGTACGAACTTACTGGTCCTAGGTTCGTACGAACTTACATGTTCGTACGAACTTCCTAGGTTCGTACGAACTTACAAACTAAAAACTAAAAAGGCTAAGTTAATAAACAATTTACATTATTAACTACAAAACTAATAACAAAACTAACTATTACAAAATAAGAGCTGTTGTCACCAAACGTGCACCAACAACAGTCATCCAGGTCGAAAACTCCACAAAGATTTAATACTCCAAATAATCATTTTTCTAACCCAAATAGTAATAATAGGAATTATCACAATTCGAATTATAACTATCCCAACGTGTGTAGATCTACGTCCAACCCCAGACCAGTAAATCCGTGACTTTTTCAGAAGTCTCCGGAGAGAAAGTCTAATAGGAGTTCCTCCCATACTCAAACGAATGCGTCTCTCAAAGCATCCACCTCCAATTCAAAGAGTAATGGATACTTAAAAGAATTTACATTCGTGGATGAGAATGGCAGACCCAAGACTGTCACGGCTTGGGTCCCCTTTGATGACTAATCTTTTCTAATTTGTGTGCAGGAGTTAATCAGACGTGCTGCCAACTGGTGGTATGTGGATAGCGGTTGCTCAAGGCACATGACGGGCGAAAGGCAGCTTCTTGTGGATTTCATACACAAGAAGGGAGGATATGTGAACTTCGCTGGAGAGAAAAGAGGACAAATCACGGGATATGGTACTGTAACAAATGGAAAATTTAAGCTAGAGCAAGTCAAATTTGTTGAGGAGCTGAAGCACAACCTGATGAGTGTATCTCAGATCTGTGACAAAGGACATCCTGTCCATTTTACGGATAGAGAAGCACTCATCTTGAAACCTGGATTTGTCATTCCAGAAGAGTGGATTATCATGAGGGCTCCAAGAAGAAATGACACTTATGTCATGGACATGAGTGTTACTGATTCATTCCTGGAGTCGACATGCCTAATATCAACCGCATCTGAGTCTGATTCTCAGTTGTGGCATCGGAAAATGGCACACGTGCACTTTAGAAAAATGAACTATATAGTCAAAAATGGTCTAGTGCTAGGTGTACCAGTGCAGAGATTTGGGCTAGAGGACAAATGTGTGCCTTGTCAAAAAGGCAAACAACATAAGAAACCTCATAAGGCAAAAACTCAAACTTCCATTGCCTCACCCTTTGACCTTCTTCATATGGATCTATTTGGTCCTGTGAACGCAAGGAGTATAGGCGGTAAATATTACTGCCTAGTTGTCACTGATGACTTCTCGCGTTTTTCTTGGGTATTCTTTTTGGTAACCAAGGATGAGACAGCATAAATGCTGATGACATTCTTTACCCAGATTGAACATCAATTTGGACGACGAGTGAAGAAAATAAGAAGCGACAATGGCTTAGAGTTCAAGAACTCGGTATTGAACGTCTTTTGCTTAAGCAAAGGAATTCAACACCAGTTCAGTGCACCTTATGAGCCACAGCAGAATGGTGTCGCTGAAAGGAAAAATCGTACCTTGATTGAAGCAGCTAGAACAATGCTGGCTGATTCAAAGCTTCCTGTCATCTTCTGGGGAGAAGCAGTGAATACATCTTGTCATGTACTTAATAGGGTTTTAACCGTTAAGAAGACAAAACGTGTTATGAGCTCCTAAATGGTAGAAAACCAAACTTGACTGGTCTTGAACCCTTCGGTGTTCAATGTACCTTATTAAAGACCAAACATCAATCAAAATTTGGTGAGAAAGCTGACGAAGGATTATTCCTAGGTTATGAAGCTGGATCTCCAAACAAAAGGGTCTATAATAAGACAACTGGCAGAGTTGAGATTGTATATAATATACAAGTCACATCTTATACTCCAGCTGTACAAACTGGACCAGAATGGTTATTTGACTATAATGCTGTCTTCAAGTCATTCAATCTTCCGTTCTTAAGTGAAGCTGACACCTTGGGGCTAGAACATGTTGTGCTAGATGATGGTGAAATCAATGCGTTTGCACCAAGATCTAGTATTCCAAGTTCGGAAGATGCGAATGATAAAGGGAAAGAAACTACTGTCGATCCTATTGCGGATAGTGATTCAAATCTGAATGACATTCCATCTTCTTCAAAGGATACAAATCCCGTGCAAGAAATTGCAGAGGATAATGTACCACCTCAGGGGGAGATCGGATCAAATCTAGGATCTGACTTAATTGTTGACACTACGGTCTCAACTCGTGTGAACAAGTATCATCCAATTGATAATATCATTGGTGATCCGAGTTCTAGAGTAAAGACCCGTAGAGAAATATCGAATAGCAACAGTCTATATGCATCGATTCAAGATACTGGAATCATGCATAAGTGTCTGTTTAGTTGTTTCATATCTCAAATTGAGCCCAAAAATGTACAAATGGCTCTTAAGGATAATTCTTGGGTAGAAGCTATGCAAGAGGAGCTTGCACAATTCAAGAAGCTCAAAGTATGGGAGCTAGTTGATCTACCAAAAGGGGAATATGCAATAAGCACCAAATGGGTGTTTAAGTGCAAACGTGATAACAAGGGAGTTGTAACTCGCAACAAAGCTAGATTAGTAGTTCAAGGATTTAATCAGCAGGAAGGGATAGACTACACTGAGGTGTTCGCACCAGTAGCAAGGTTGGAAGCAATTCGATTGTTTCTGGCATATGCTGCACATAAAAGGATCAAAGTCTATCAACTTGATGTAAAGAGTGCCTTCCTATATGGTAAAGTTCAGGAACTTGTGTTTGTTGAACAAGCTCCGGGGTTCAGTGATCCAGACTATCCAGACCGAGTCTATAAATTGGACAAGGCTCTGTCTGGACTGCATCAAGCACCTAGAGCTTGGTATGAGACTCTATCTACTTATCTCTTGGAAAATGGGTTCAAAAGAGGGCAGATAGATTGTACATTGTTCATCAAATGGCAAAAGGAAGATTTCCTACTTGTTCAAGTGTATGTCGATGATATCATTTTTGGATCATCCGATGAGAAAATGTGCAGAGACTTTGAACAAGTTATGAAGCGAAGATTTGAAATGAGTGCGATGGGGGAATTGAATTTCTTCTTAGGATTACAAGTTGATCAAAAGAATGATGGATTCTTCATCCATCAGACGAAGTATGTTCATGAAATGCTCACGCGTTTCAAGATGACTAAAAGCTTGTCATATGGCACTCCGATTCAATTGAATCACAATCTTGGACTAGATTCTAAAAGTACTGAAGATGTGGATCCGACTCAATATCGGGCCATTATTGGTTCTCTCATGTATCTAACCGCTTCTAGACCAGATATAACATTTGCAGTCTGTTTGTGTGCGCGCTTTCAATCTAATCCTAAGGAATTGCACATGAAAGCAGCAAAGAGAATTTTGCGTTACCTTAAGGGAAAACCTAAGTTAGGTATTTGGTATCCCTCGGGAGGCAATTTTGACTTCGTTGCTTATACTGACTCAGATTATGGAGGTTGTAACCTGAATAGGAAATCTACCACGGGAGGTTGTCAGTTATTAGGGGGTCGCATTGTTTCATGGCAATGTAAGAAACAAACCTCGGTCGCTATCTCAACCTGTGAGGCTGAGTATGTAGCAGCCGGTAGTTGTTGTTCACAAGTATTGTGGATACAACAACAGCTGCGTGACTATGGTTTGAATTTCACTAACACTCCTATTATGATTGACAATCAGTCAACCATGTCTATAACTAATAATCCTGTAAAGCATAGTAAGACGAAACACATTGAAATAAGACATCATTTCATTCGTGACTGTGCAGAAAAACATTTGATTAAATTAGTTAAGGTCATATCTGATGACAATCTGGCTGACCTTTATACAAAGGCATTTGATCGGTCTCGGTTTGAGCTCTTACTCTAACTTAATGGGATGAGAAATCCTGAGTAAATATTTCCACAAAGAACTTAGTATTTTTCTATTTCTATTTCTTAGTTTATTTTACCTTTTATCTTTGCAAAACCAATAAAAATTTGAGGGTCACTGTACTAATTGCAAAGAAATGATGAATCTTTTACCCATGCCTAGAACATTTTATATGTGTGGCTTTCAGATGCAGAACTTACACAGTAAATGTACCTAACAATCCAAAGTATTTGATAGCTTCACTTTTCGATGTATCAGTAGGCATAAGACTCAATGGTTCTCAAGTACTAAATCTATCATAAATAATACGATGTTTGTGCAAATCTTTATTTTGATGTACGGCTTAAGTCTTAATTCTTAAGAGATAGATCGTTCATGAATGCTTGATACTGGATATATTATAACATTAAATCATCTGGGGGGTTCACTGACTGGTTCTTCTACTTCATCTAGAAATATGTTGACCTAGATTCAGTCAGTGTATCCTAAAAACTGGAACAAACTTGACCGAGAAACAAGAATAAAGTTTTCAAGGTCTCTAGTCAAACTATGTCGCTTTGTCGCTTTGAAATATGCACTTATGTACATTGCTGTTAAAGCAAAATGACTTGACTTTAAAGATGACATATAAATTAAAAATATCTGATACTTGTTATTCTTGACTGTCTAGATCTTAAGGGTATATCAAATATAAGATACACAGGAAATCGTGAACAATAATTCACTATGTACTTGAGAATCCTGAATGCCGAATGTTTAAGTGGACAACAATACCGATAATCGTTGTGTTCTATTACTTACAACAATAATAATCAAAGGAATAAATGAAAATTCCTAACTGTGTATTGCTCTCATCATGGCTAATTCGATCTTTGTATCAGTGACACTCTCAAAAAATATTGTACGTTTCAAAATATGAACAATTTCATATTCGCATTTTACATTTTATGTTAGTTAAATTGTTTAAATAAATAAATGAATAAAAGTTCTTTGTTTTTTAGGAATTATTTACATTTTGTTCGATTAATTGCTCAAACCTTGCTCAATTGAATGTCTAAGTATTTAGATTCGTCCAAAACGTTTTAATATTTTTAAAAAAAAAAAAAAAAAAAAGTTAAACTTTTTGGGTAGGTTCGAAGAATAGGTTTGTACGAACCTAGGATTGGAGTATAAAAGGGTCAACTCGGTCAACTTTTTCGCACTTTCACCCTTCGAACATTATCTTCGTACGAACCTACCCAGCCATTCGAACCTACGGTCTGCGAACCTACTTTTTCAAATTAATCTCATTTCTGAAACGTGTTGTTGGATTTTTAACCCATTAATCTTCTTCACTATCTTATTGCGCATCTTTGTAAGTAATTTATGCCTATTTTAAACCATTAAACATGTATGTATTCGAATTAAGTTAGGAAGATGAGCTGAGATTCAAAGCTGATAATGACCGTGACGATGATCCAAGTGCACCCAAAGAAGGTGAGCTGCCTGGCTCTTCATCTAGAGTGCAAGGTGCAGTTATAACTCAGGGGGAGTCTGGTCAAGGTTTTGGTGTGAGCGGATATGGACAAGGTGCTTCAAAGCCTCAAGAAGAGACTGAACCATCTGGAGGGTGGAACAAAGAGTCCAGTGAGGCACAAGCAGAAGGGTCAGACTGGAACAAGAAAATCGAAGAAAAAACGGATCAGAAAGGTGGTTGGGGAACATAATCAGGGTCTGGTATTGGTGCAGTGGCAGAAGGTGGTGGCAGCCAGATCTCAGAATGGGGTGCAAAGAAGAATGAAAATGAAGCTGAGAAGGCTAGTAGTAAAACACAAGAGTCCCCTGTAAATATTGCTGAGACCGATACTATCGAGGCATTGCTTGGTTTGGATGACCTGGATAGTGATTGGTCAGAATTAGAGGAAGGGGAGATCCTCAGTAAAGAGGTTGCTGATTGGAAATCAGATGAAGAGGTCCTACCTGATGCTGATGCAGATGTGGACGAATTCGTGATAGATACACAACCTGTTACTGAAGTTGTGGTTGAGAGTGAAGCTGGCGAGAAAGTGATCGACTTGGAGCAGGACTTAGCTCCTGAAGTTGATTCAGATTCAGAAGAAGTTGAACCAACTCGAGAAGAGTTAAAGAGGTTATGGTTCAAAAAGGTTGAAAAGGAACCAGAGATTAAATATAAAGGTGATATCAGGGTTAGAGGATCGGGCGGGTTGAAGCGTGGAATCATAAGTTGGTTTTATGACAGTGATCTTAAACTGTTCATATTAAAAAGATATGATGGGATTCAGTACTTGAAAAATAAACTGAAGACCTTTAGCTCGCTGCTGAAGATTGAATTGAAGGAGCTTGCCTGGTTAGACTTAGTAAATATTGGCAATGATCCTTACGCTAGTACTTTGGAAAGAATCTTAAAGCGTGAAGGAAGATCCAATAAGTTTGAAAGTCTAAAGCCAAAACCGGGTAAAAGAGTTCCAGATCTGACCAGGATTGACCCTTTCACTAACAAGCCATGGATGAAAATGGTCTACAGACCGGTCAAGTGCTTGAAGAGAGTTCCTTTGAAGAAAATGCCACAAAACATTCTTGGAAATCTCAAGTGGTGGTATGTTGACAGCAAGACGGCTGAAGCTGTAATGGAAGATGCTGAGGAAAATGTGCTGCTAAGAGTGTATGACATTTTGCATCTGGTAAACTTGTCTAAAGACGATCTGATGAAGCTTCATGTAAACAAGATCTTGTATAGAGACAACTGGAGACATGAAGGCCGTAAATATCAGAGGGTCGTCAATGTGTGCATTGAGAAAGGCTTATGGGCTGAGAGTCGACAGAGTTGATCAAGAATCAAGATTCGACAGAGCCAGAAGACTGAAGACTGACCGAGCTATTGTTAAGGGGGAGTCTGTTGGTGCACGTTTGGTGACAACAGCTCTTGTTTTGTAATAGTTAGTTTTGTTATTAGTTTTGTAGTTAATAAATGTATTTAATTATTAACTTAGCCTTTTTAGTATTTAGTTTGTAAGTTCGTACGAACCTATATGTTCGTACGAACCTAGGAAGTTCGTACGAACATGTAAGTTCGTACGTACCTAGGACCAGTAAGTTCGTACGAACTTACTGGGTATAAATACTAAGTTGTAATATTTTATTTGTATGATTTTTAATCAGAAATATTCGAATATACAGTGCTATTTTCGAATACCTACGAACTTATACACTTAACACTTGCATTTACTTGTTTTGTTGTTGTTTATTGTGTATTATACCATTCCGCAATCTAATACACATTGTAATCCCGTTTGGATCCGTGCAAAGGGACTTTCAATTTTTACTTAAATGTATGTGACTTAAGCGAAGTATCCACATAGCCGTTTCCAACCCTTTCTCTGGCCACCCCAAAATGTGCAGCTAGTGAAGTTTAAACCTGATTAGAACAGCCAATCATTAGACCATTTTAGTGGTAGTTGCAAAGTTTATGTTAAAAAATAAGTTCGAAATAAAAAATTAAATGAAATGTAGGTTCTTGTGATCTGGAACCACGAGGTAACAAGTATAGTCGAGTGCGGAATCCTCAATTAAACACGAATATGTAAAGAACACTTTTATTGAACGTAAAACTTGATTACATTCAACCTAAGACAAAACACTAGCTAAGTATTCGAACTTGCTTCTGTTATGCCTTACAAATTACACAAAACAACTAATTACTTCGAACCTACGAAGCAATCCATAAAAAAAAAAAGACCTAAGTTCGTACGGGTTAGACCCTACGGACTTGACTATCTTGAGGCCCATACGAACTTGACTAAGTTCGTACATACACTAAGTTCGTACGAACTTACATACATTGTAAACAAAAGTTACTTATAAAGATTAAACAAAAATGACCTATTACAAACTAGACGATGTTGCCACACAAGATGTACCAACAGACTACCCCTTGACAATAGCTCTAGTTTCTTCGGTCTTGATCTTGATTCTTCTTTAGCCTAGTTGACTTCCTGCCCACAATCCTCTTTCTACACAACTTCACCACTTTCTGATATCTTCTACCCTCATGCCTCCAACTATCTCAGTACAGAATCTTGTTTACATGAAGCTTCATTAGATCATCTTTAGACAAGTTTACCAGATGTAAACTATCATAAACTCTCATCAACTCATTTCCTTCAACGTCTTCCATCACCGCTTTGGGCTGTTATATTATCAACATACCACCATTTCAGCTCAGTAAGAATATTCTGTGGCATCCTCTTAAAATCTTCTTCGAAGGAACTTTCTTCAAGTAGTTAACTGGTTTATAAACCATCTTCATCCACAGCTTGTTCATTTTCGGATCTATACTCATCAAGTCTAAAACTCTCTTTCCTGCTCTCGGTTTCAAATCAACAAACTTATAAGATCTTCCTTCACGCTTAACTATACTTTCCATGGTTCGAGCATAAGGATTTTCGCTAATGTTTATCAAACCTAGCCACGCCAGTTCCTTAAGTTCAATCTTCGGCAGTGAGCTAAATACTTTCAATTTATTCTCCAAGTATTAAATCCCATCATATCTCTTTATTATGAATAGCTTCAAGTCGCTGTCATAAAACCAACTTATGATGCCTTTTTTCAGCTCACCCAATTCCTTGACTTTGATATTTCCTTTGAATTTAAGCTCTGGTTCCTTTTCGATCTTTTTAAACCACAAAACTCTTAACTCTGCTCTTGATGGTTCTTTGTCAGCATCCGAGTCACCTTCAGGAACTTCATCATTTTCATACTCTAATCCCTCACGGTCTATCACATTTTCACCGGCTTCATTTTCCATAACTACTTCGGTTATAGGTTGCTTTGTCACTATATGTTCATCAATATCAGCGTCGACATCTGGTATGATCTCATCATCTGACCTCCATTCTGCAACCTTTTTAACCAATATCTCTCCTTCCTCTAACTTAGACTCACTACTATCATACATATCCAGATTGAGAAGTGCTTCAATAGTGTTTGTCTCCGTCAGATTCACTGGAGTTTGCTCGGTTCCGCTACCACCTAATTCCTGACTAGACGCCCCCTGAGCTTGTGCAACTAGTCTTCCAGTTGAAGAGCTAGGCAGCTCACCTTCCTTCGGTGCATTGGAATCATCATCTCTGTCTTCGTCATTTGTCGTCTTTAACTCATCTCCCTTACATCCTGTCATCTCCCCCTGAGCTGCCTCACACTTCATAAGATTGAGATCAACTTTTCGTTCCACATACATTCCTCTTCGAGACTTTCATTCTGAGCAGTAAGATTTGGGATACGAATCTATTGACTAACAACAAGCTTAGTCAAAGATGTAACCATGTTCATTAAGTTTGCGATCCGGCCCTCAAGATAGAGAAATTTCTCTGGATCTGACAGATTTACTGCGAGGGTGTAGACTGACGGTGTAGCGTGAGATGGAGGTGAAGTGGTGGCTGGTGCTGCTAGTGTGGGTGTTGGAGTTTTTGCGGTTGGAGTGCGTGTGGTTGTTGTAGTGGGTTGAATATCAGTCAACTCCCGGATAACAACCCCACTAGCATGTCTTCTTTTAGACGTTCTAGTTAGTGGTGGGGCGTCATCATCATCCGCTTCATCCCGAAGCACAAAATCATCGTCTTCATTAACCTTTCGTTTACCTTTGCCTTTAAAAGAACGATCCCCGGAGCGAGTCCCAAGTACCTTCGATTGATAGACATCCAAGGGTGGAATGTCATCGTTGTCCTGCTCGCTCTCGGTCTCTCCATCATCATGCTGCAGACTCTTCATCACATCATCCATTGATCTCATTTCATCATTTGCACCTTTAGGATATTGATCAATCTGTCCTAGATCCTGCTCAATGTCAGCTTGTGGACCAGTGACAAACGCATCCACTTCAGCCAAGACATCGGTGCCTCTATCACCCTGAAGAACATCATCAACCACAACTTTAGCAAGATCAGAAAGAATCCTATCGCCTCCTGGAGATGCTCTAGCTGGTTCAAAATGTCCTCAACGACCTCGTGCTGTGGATTAGAAGCATCAACCAGAGGTGGTTCGGGAACATGTTCTTCAACCGTTGTTTAAGGCAGTGGCTCGTCCCACCAACCGTCATTCGGAATCCTCTAATAAATGATACGTTAATTAAACGAGTATAACAAATACCTTTATAACACTAAATAAGCTTTATTGAATATAACTTCGTATTATATTCGAACTAAGACAATGCCGTGACAATAATAATGTTAGTTATAATCGTTAATCAATCTAGAACCCTGCAATGAAGATTTTACTATTAACATAAGTTATAATACATTTATTAATTAAAAACATATTTTTCAAACAAAAGTAAGTTCGTACGAACTTACAACCCTGTGTAGGTTCGTACGAACTTACGTACATTGTAAACAAAAGTTAATAAATATAAAGATTAAACAAAAATGACCTATTACAAACTAGACGATGTTGCCACACAAGATGTACCAACAGACTACCCCTTGACAATAACTATCTCTATCCAACATTATCTCTATCCAACATTTGGTGTATCTTGAATGATACTGCCCGCATCTTGATAACGGTATCCTTTTAGTTTCTACAATCTATCCTTTTATTCTGAGTTATTTTCGTGTTGAAATGATGGATTGCTTGGAGGATGATTATGCACATGTGAGCTCGAGTACACTTCATGAAGACTGATTCTAATCAAATCAAGCAGACATTGGTGCCGACTAAGTCTATCTTTCAGATCCTCAGCTCACAGTCGTAAGGGAGTTCTTCGTTTCTTTCTCTCATTTCTTTATTCTGTTTTTGTCTCTTTATTTACTTGAACTAGGCCGTCCCGTAAGCTTAATTCTAAGTGTGGGATCACTCCATCATTGTATCACTTGAGAAACATTTCCCTCATTGTAAAACTCTAAGGGTGGGATCCTACGAACTTAGAAAGTGCCTAAGTTCGTACGAACTTAGTTACCTATATATACACAAGTCCAAATATTTCAGAAAATACGTTTTTTGAGGTTTTTCAGAGTTGTAAGTTCGAACTCAGGCTAAGTTCGAATACTCTGTGTTTGTTCGAATGTAATACTTGTTTACATTCAATAAAAGTGATCTTTACACATTTGTATTACTCGTTTGTTATCGTTTAGTATAATCGAGGATTCCGCACTTGATTATATCATATTAACTCGTAGATCCGAACTTAAGGGAACCTACACCATTCTTTGATTAACGCTAGTCGTCTCAGGCGTCATAATTTTCTTATCCTGAGACGTACTAGTTTTCACAGGTGATTGGTCTTTCTTCACCTGTGATTTACCAGTTTTGCCCTTATTTGGACAGATGCTTGCAACATGTCCCTTTTGATGGCACACAAAACATGAACGTTTTACTAAGGCTTTCTTAGGAACCTTTTGATCCGTTTGAATGTCCAAACTAGGCAAACTTGGAGAGGAGACATTTTATACTTGTTTACCCTTATCATTTTTAGCATTTTCATTATCATTATCAGATTTGAGTGAAACAAATATAATCATTTTATCGACCTCCTCTTTAACACATTTTTCTTCCATCACACCCGGATTTTCAAAAGTTACTTTCTTTACAAGAATGGGTGTCTTGGAAGTCTCAGAAGATGTTGACTCTGGTTCCATAACCGTCTCAGCTCTCACTGGTCTAACAAAGTGTGTTAACCCAGGGACTGCTGATTGAATGATAGAGTCATTCACAATGGACAGCTCAGCCTCATCAAATGTATTCGTGTAATTATGATTAAATGGAGGAGGGGTTTCAGTGTACCCCATTCCTCGATAATCTCTAGGCTGTTTTTGTACACTTAAAAGATTGTCTAAAGTTTCGACCGAAAATCTTCTTAGTTCTAGTTTCCTATTAAGATCTGCAATCCTAACTTTAGCATCAGCTAATTCCTTTTGAGAAGATTGTCTGGTTAAATCGGACACGTGTTCGCTTAGTCAATTATTTGACATTGCTTGTTAACCTTGTCAGTTAAAACTTTAAAATCTTCTTTAATAGATTTAGATTTAAGAATTAACTCAGAATTTCTTTGTCTTAAAACTGTGTTTTCTTGTTTTAAGGAATTTGGCTGAGCCGTCATCACTGCAGATGATTTAATAAGTCTCTCAGCCTGTTCCTGAAAGTTAGTACACAAAACACAATCTTTAACAACAAGATCAAGATTAAGTAGTACCTTCTGCTTTTCAGCATCCATGTTAGCCATGTATGCAATGAAGTCCTGTGAGTTCATGTCCTCAGTTGACCTTAGTTGCACTATTCTCGTTTCTACAGCAGGTTCCTCAATCTCCATCTCTGTATCTGAGTTCTTTCCCGAATCCGACTCAGCTTTGCTTTCCACCTTTTCTTCTTCAATGGTGGCCATGAACGCTTAAGGTTCATTGGTCTTTGAGCTCCAATCATATGCTCCCTATTGCGATTGAACCACCAGAGCTCTAGAATTTGGATTGTTTCCAGAGGTGTGGTTATTGCTAGTAGACCCTTGATTGAAATGTCTTTGCCCATTCTGGCTTGACGTTTGTTCCCTTATCGGTCTTTAACATTCCCTAGCAAAGTGCCCGAAACCGTCACAGTTATAGCACTTCACTTTGGTTTTGTCAAAACCAAGTTTGCTGCTGACAACCTTCCTGCCAGTACGGCTCATAAACCTCTGAGCCCGTCTTGCAATCATGGCCATTTGCCATTGCAAGTAAATTTCTTCTAAGTCATCAGGGTCCAATTGATCATAATCCTCGTTTACCATGTTAGGATCCGTGATCTTGCCCTTGAAAAAGTTCTCGTGTGAAGCAATAAAAGATGCAAGTAAGGCAACTTCACCTTCAGCGGATTTAATACTCATTGGCATGGACTTGAAACCACTAGATGTCCCAGTTTAAGGTTTCATGTCTTTCCCCGAGTCTTCCGATGATGCAACGTAACGGACATTGCTACCAGAACTTCTGATAGCTGAGTATGTCTCAGCATCACCAGTGCAGAAAGCTGTAACTCCATTACTTGTTGAAGCAACGGAATCAGACCGTTACAATGGTAAACACTAGGATCCTAAACCTGATCGGATCCCGTCTCTTTCCGTTGCATGTTCAAGTCGTAAACACGCAACTTACCAATCACTTCATCAAGCGTAATTGTCTTATAATCATTACTTTCCTTTATCATCAAAGTGTAAATATCCCACTTTGACGGTAACGCTTCAAGAAGTTTGTTGTTCTTCACCGTCTCTGAAAATGTACGGCCATTGTTATCCAATTTGGTCATTAGATGATAGAATCTAGTGATGATCTCTTCCAACGACTCGCCTTTCATATGTTTAAAAGAAGGGTTAAAGCATTTTATCACCAACGTACTCTCCTTCATTTTCCGAGATCTCCATCCTACTCATTTTAATACTAATGTCACCAACATATTTGTGAGTTAATTGTTGAGGTCACCAACGTTAATGATTAATTTGCAATCATAATTTGTGTAAACACATGAAGATTAGTTCCAAAAATTACCAAACTTAATTTTCATAACCTAATATTGGATATAAACTTTCTGTAAAAATTTGGGAATTTTAATAATTGTATTTTATTTATTCTCAATTTATGTCCAAAATATGATGAAAATTCAAATAAAATAGCAAATATTCATGAAAAATTATGAAAGTTTTACCATCTCAGTTTCTAATTATTTTAAGACTTGTGTAAACATTTCAAGTCATTTGGAGCAATAAAACCCGCTTTTCGAATATTTTAATATTAAAAGCACACAAATTAAAATTGTTGGGACATGTTATTGTGACAACAGATCTAGCTTGTAATAGGACTAGTGTATTTATAGTCAAATTTGTATAATTGGTTTAGACTCGTAAATATATGATATTAACTTGTTATTATTATTTGTTAAATGTTATTAGACAAATATCGAATTCAAGTTAAAGTCAAATTCGCGAAATGAGAAGTCAACTCGCAGGTTTGACCTGCGAGTTGAGATCTCACCTCGCAGATGATCTGGATTCGCAGCCTTGCGAATTGAGATCTGGACTCGCAGCCATCTGGGCTCGCAGACCATCTGGACTCGCAGCTTTGCTTGGCGAGTTGAGAATTGGGTTCGCAGCCCATCTAGACTCGCAGGCCCATGGGCTGCAAGTTGAGTCAACTCGCAAAGCCCATGGCCTGCGAGTTGAACCAGATATATATATTTAAATGCTGCTCAAATGTTATAGATTCCTAGAAATCCGTGCCATTAATATACATAGCAAATATTATAATATTCTCCTCGTATTTCGTGCTGATATAAAAGCGATTATTAATAGGCTCGGTTTTGATTGTTTAACACTAGTTAATATCAAAACGAAGCTTGTTAATTGATAGATTAGTTATATAAGCCTAAAACCTTAAGTATTTAGGGATTCCGCACCTCAATACCTAAAAGATAATCCGTTATCAAACCAAGATCTAGCGACCTTACAATTGGTATCATAGCTTTCGGGCTTAGAAACGTTGTGGTTACAAGGTTTTTGGTTAGATAACAACTTTGGGGTTGTTTTACGAACGAAATCTACTGATTTATTCGTAAAAATACCAAAAAGTTTCAGTTCCCAGATTTCGAGGCGCCGTTTTGCGAGTTGAGATTAGGGTTACTGTTATTTGCGAGTTGAGAATTACTTGCGAGTTCAGATTCAGCTGCGAGTTGAGTTCGTGTGCGAGTTGAGATTCAGCTGCAAACTGAGTTCCTCTGCGAGTTGAGATTCAGCTGCGAACTGAGTTCCTCTGCGAGTTGAGATTCAGCTGCGAATCGAGTTCCCTTGCGAACTGAGTTCCACTACGAGCTGAGTTTCCTGCGAGCTGAGATTTCTGCGAGCTGAGACTTCTGCGAGTTGACATTACTTGCGAACTGAGTTTAGTTGCGAGATGAGATTACTGAATTCGAAAAATAACTTGATTTTTGACTTTAAAATGTCTGATTTGAGTCGAATGATCGAGATGGAACACGAGGTTGGAAAATCTAATGTTCCACCGAAGCTACTTAGACTTGAGGACTATTATGGGTCGAAAAATAGATTCGAAAGTTACTTTAGATTCCATGACATCACCATCTGGCTGTGTATTAAGAACGGATATGTTGCACCTACAGCTGAGGTAGGGAATGCAACTGTGATTGTGCCTTACGGCAGAATGAATGACAATCAAAAGAAAGAATTCACTATTGATAATAAGGCACATTCATCGATAAAAATGAGCCTTCCCAAGGAAATCAATCATCAATTGAAGTCCTTTCACACAGATAAAGAGCTCTGGAATGCTCTAGAGAAAAGGTGTGAGGGAAGCCCTCAGGTGAAGGCAGGCGAGTGTAATATTCTGAAAAAGCAGTTTATGGTATTTAAAGCTTTTAGAGAAGAGGACCTTGAAGCCTACACTACCCGATTTTATCACTTATTAAGCGAACTTGACGACCACGAGATTTTCTACAATGACAAGGAGAAAACCGACAAATTCATTGAGGGTCTGCCTTGTAAGTGGGAAATGTATGGTATCATGCTTAATGATAATGATGAGAGATACGCCACCATGACCCTAGAGCAAGCAATTGATAAGCTAAGGGGTTATGATTTCTCTAAAAAGACGAGAGATACAGATTCTGATCATCTACAGAATCCTGGTCTATACCATGAAAAGACCAGTATCACTAATGCTTCATCCAATTCGACCACTGCATTATTTGCTGGTGAAATTGATGAACTCGGAGAAATGTTGACCGAGGATATGTGCTTCATAGCTTCGGATGGCGGTGAAAAACGAAGCAGGAACACTACCTCTGATAAGTCCACTCAAGGGCATCATAAGATGCCGATGAGTGTGAAGTCAGCTGAACAGCAACTCTCGGTGCTGGCATCGTTCGTTGCTTCCTATGAAAACTACATTCAAGGGAAGATAAACGATTCTGCACAATTTGATGAGGACTACGATCAAGTAGATCCCGATGACTTAGAGGAAATGGACCTCCAGTGGCAGCTTGCGATGGTGTCGAGGAGGGTTAAGAATTTCCTGAATCGAACGGGTAGAAGAGTTGTTGGAAACCGACCTGGATTCGACAAATCCAAGGTTAAGTGTTATAACTGTCAAGGTTACGGACACTTTGCCAGGGAATGTCAACGACCAAAGGTTGATACTGGCATTGCAAAATAAGACTCGGGAAGTACTCTGACTTTCAAAGTCTTAGTAGTTCAGCAAGTAGATGGTTCCTATGACTGGTCCACTCAGCCTGAGCAAGCTCTCATGGCTGAGATAGACGATCAAGAGAAGCCGATTGAATCAACTTCTTACATGCCAAATGCTAAGGAACCTCAAGCTAATGTGCCACACATAGAAGTCAAGGGGAGCGATGAAGATGTGCTCTACATCAATTCAACTGAAGAGATGAGTCCCGATGACTTCGTTGCATACATGGCTGATGTTCAGACAGAAAAGAAAAAGGTATGTCTTGATCTTCTTACTCTTGCTTATGTTTGTTATTTGGTTACTGATTTACAAACTCAGGTTAGTGTATTTGCTGAATCTAACAAAACCTTAACATCTGAACTAGACTTAGCTAAAAGTGATGTTCGTAGGTTAGGTGAAGATAAGCTAGCATTGACTGAAAAGATTAAGAGTGATGCCTTAGATAAGACTAGTCTAACTGACATAATTAATGAACAATGTATTAAGATAGACGGGTTATATCTAAATCTTAATGAGCTAAATAGAAATATTGCTATTAAGGATAAAGAACTCTCAGAGTCAAACATGAAGTTAGTAGAGCTAAATAGAAAACTTGAAGGCTATAGGACATCTTCTTTGACCTTAGATAGAATCATTAGCTGACAACGTAGTGTGAAGGATGTAACTGGCCTAGGTTACTCTGAGGTTCCTCCGCCTTTTAATGCCAATTACACTGCTACTACTTCCATTGACTTAGAGATGACAGATGCGAATCCTGAGACTGAGGATTTGGAAATTCAACAGTCTGACGCATCTGAAACTCAGAAGGATACTATTAATGACCCATCATTAGACAAGAGTACAGTCAAATCATTCACTAAAGTGCAGTTTGTATCAAGTGGAATGATTGGTAGTACTAATGTAAATGATGAGGTAATTAAGAAACAGAAGGATATACCTTCAGTGTCTTCTAATCAGACAAAGAAAGAGACTGCTAAGACTGCTAAGTCACGAAAGCAGATGTCATGCTTCAAGTGTCATCAAAAAGGACACGTATCTTCTTGTTGTACGAATAAGAAGATGGAAGCTACTCCTAAGCGCGAGAACAGTGATAAGCCTCAAAACATCTCTAGTTCGAGCCCAGACAGGTTAGGTACCAGACCGGGAATTGGTATTAAACCTGTAAATGTCTTAAAAGAGATGCTTCTCACAGTGTCTCGCCACCCAAACCTAAACGGCCTGAACACTTTAAAGATCAAGTGCCGTCGAGGTTTATGACTCCCATTAGGAACCATAGTCGTTATGAAATTGGTTCTACTTCAAGGAACTAAAGTCATAATGAGAATGGTTCTACGTCTCGCACACAAGGAGTTAACCAAGGGTCCTACAATAGTCGTAACCAAGGGTAAAAATCCCAGGGTTATGTATTGGGGAGGGTTGGAAATCAGTCAACTCATAGACCCAGGACCACTAATCATCAGCAAGCTGATGCTCCTTCAAAGGTGACCAAAGCTCCTAATGGAAAGGATGATTACTTTAAAGAGCTACAGTTTGTAGATGATAAGGGACAAACCAAGACCATAATGGCTTGGGTCCCTCTTGAGAACTAATTGTGTACAACTTGTATGTGCAGGAGCAGACTGGGAACAATGACAATTGGTGGTATGTTGATAGTGGATGCTCTAGGCACATGACAGGAACTAGAAGTCTACTGACAGACTTCAGAGGTGGACTGAGACAAGGAGTGCACTTCGCTGGTGATAAAGGAGGAGTCATTACTGGGAAAGGAAAAGTTTTGAATGGAACTTTGACTCTAGAGGATGTGAATTATGTTGAAGAACTAACGCACAACCTAGTGAGTGTTTCCCAAGTTTGTGATAAAGGTCATCCTGTTCTCTTCACTGAGAAAGAGGCATTGATCCTGAAGCCGGGTTTTATCATTCCCAAAAAATGGATACTGATGAAAGCTCCAAGGAAGAAGGACATCTATGCTATCAACATGAATGCTCCTAGGCGGAAACGCGAGGCGTGACAGAGAAGATCGTCATAACACATTGATATAAATAATAGAGAGTTTACTAAATGAAAGAAAATCAATACAAAGTGTCATGACGACTCCCGACACAAGCGGCGACTTGTATCATGGTCAGTCAATACCACAATAAACATAGTCATAAAGTCACATAATCCCACAACCCGGGACAAGTTTCAAACAATAACCAAACTAAAGAAAACATCAAAATCCATAGAGATGTAATAATGTGATTTATTCGACAGAAAACAATACGCGAGTCTTAAGTCTCATTAAAGCTAGGTAAGGACTCTATCCACCTTAAGCATTCTTATTGTTATTACCTGAAAATGAATACTCGAAAACGTCAACATAATGTTGGTGAGCTCGTAGGTTTAAGAAATAATTGCAATTTGCTGTGCATAGAATATGAGTAGGACAATAGTGTAAAATAAAAACGTAGCAGCATATAGTGCATATGAATGTTCAACCCGAACATAATCAATATAGTCATCAACTTAGTCATCAACATAGTCATCAACAATCAACATAGTCATCAACACAATAGATTTCCAAACATGTCGCCTACCAGCTGGAGCTAAACAGTTGGCTTGATAGATATCATAGTTATGTACACCTCAACCACTAATGCTCGCATACGCAATTAAAAACACACAAATTATCCCAAGAAATAAAATGATTATCACAGCATAAGTATTTGAAATAGCCTTTGAGTATCATTTTCCCCCAAGTTATATAAAAAGAAAAAGGGGCCACGAAACTCACCTTATTTGTAGATGAAACAAAGTGCAAAATTATCCGAGCTAGTAAATCGAAACTTCAAAAAGACGATCGATTGACCTTGTTCTTGAGATTTTGATGAAAAAAAAATATATGGAGGCTAGGGTTTGATAAAATTCGTCCAAGGGAAGAGGAGAGGGAATAAAAGAAGCTAGGGTTTTGAATTAATGAAAAGAAATAACTTAGTTAGCAAGAAATAGATGCTTAAATTAGGTAAAACATTTTTTTTTTCATTTTTTTCTCCCTTGGCCGGATTTAAATAATATATAAAAAAAAAAAATTTTTTTTTTTTTTTTTTTTATTTGTTTATGTATTAGTATTCATTATTTTTTTTTTTAAAAGAAAACTATATTTAAGAGTGACATTTTCCTTATTGTTACATTTAACTATTCAATGTGTTGTATAAGTATTCATTTATTTATTTTTAATTTACTTCTAATCTTGCAGTATCATTATTTATTATTATTATAAAAGAATACTATTGACATAATTTATTTATGTATGGGCTAGTCACCAACACGTTGTCTTCTAAAGATATCTATAATGTCTAAGAATCAATTCAACGTTCTCGGGGAAACGTAAGTACTTAGAGATTTCGTTATGATCACAACAACTAGAGGGAATAGTACAGATAGAACACTTAACTCCTAGAATTTATCATGTCCTATGTTTCAGGAAATCACATAAGCACATAAGTTTAACTAAACAATGAGCATCAGTTTAATGGTCAAAGTTATCTAACCTGATTTGGTGACGGTTGTCACAGTATCCCCTAGTTAGAAGAATTTCGTCCCGAAATTCAGCTGGTTCCACTATTAGAATTTTGCTCACTAAACAAGTGTGGGTACTTAGTTTTCATGTGATCTTCCCTTTCCCAAGTGAATTCTGGTCCCCGTTTTGAGTCCCATCGAACTTTGACGATTGAAATCTTTCTCCGTTTCAATTTCTTTGTTTCACGATCCATGATTTCAACGGGTTCTTCTACAAAGCGTAAGTTGTTGTCAATCTTTATGTCATCTAGTGGCACATGTAAGTTTGCATCTGCCAAACATTTCTTCAGGTTTGACACGTGAAACGTATCGTGAATGGTACTCAATTCTTGTGGTAGTCTCAATCGATAGGCTACAGGACCAATTCGTTCAATAATCTCGAACGGTCCCACATACCTTGGTGCTAGTTTGCCCTTTTTGCCAAATCGTACAACGCCTTTCCAGGGTGACACCTTCAGTAATACTTGATCGCCCATGCTAAACTCTAGGGGCTTACGTCGATTATCGGCATAACTCTTTTGGCGATCCCTTGCTGTCTTAAGCCTTTCTTTGATTTGAAATATTTTATCTGTAGTCTCATGCACGATTTCCGGACCAATCATTTGACTTTCTCCAACTTCAGCCCAAGCAACGGGTGATCGACATTTCCGCCCGTATAGTGCTTCAAACGGAGCGCATTTAATGCTTGTATGGTAACTATTGTTGTAGGAAAACTCCACTAAAGGGAGATGAGTGTCCCAACTTCCTCCAAAGTCGATAACACACGCTCTAAGCATGTCTTCCAATGTTTGAATAGTACGCTCACTCTGACCGTCAGTCTGAGGGTGGTAAGCCGTACTCATGTCCAATCGCGTCCCCAATGCTTTCTGTAATGTTTGCCAAAATCGTGATGTGAATCGACTATCCCGATCAGATATGATAGACACAGGTACCCCGTGCCTTGCCACTATCTCGTTGATGTAAGTTCTAGCGAGTTTTTCCATCTTGTAGTCTTCACGGATCACTAGGAAGTGCGCAGACTTAGTCATCCTATCCACAATCACCCAAATGGTGTCATGTCCACTACTAGTTTTGGGTAATTTCGTAATGAAATCCATAGTTATTTTCTCCCATTTCCACTCGGGTATCTCCGGTTGCTGTAATAAACCCGATGGTTTTTGATGTTCGGCCTTAACCTTCGAACAAGTCAGACATTGGTTAACATACATGGCTATATCCTTCTTCATTCCCGGCCACCAATATATATCTCTAAGATCATGGTACATCTTATCCACACCGGGATGGACAGAGTACCTCGTTGCGTGAGCTTCGTCCATGATCAATGTTCTTACATTGCCTGTCAACGGAACCCAAATCCGATCCACGAAATATAACCCACCGTCCATCCTTTTCTCCATCTGTTTGTCTAACCCTCGCAACATTTCACTTGGTGCGTTTATGTCCTTGGACGCTTCATCCTGAGCTTCCAGTATCTTGGTCTTAATACCTGAATGTATCGTCATGCTCATGGCCCGTACTCGCCTTGGTTTAATCCTTTCCTTCCTACTTAGCGCGTCAGCCACCACATTCGCCTTACCAGGATGATAGCGAATCTCGCAGTCATAATCACTGAGAAGCTCAATCCATCGTCGCTGGCGCATATTCAACTCCTTTTGGTCGAAGATATGCTGAAGGCTTTTATGATCAGTGTAAATAACACTTTTCGTTCCGTACAAATAGTGTCTCCAGATTTTGAGAGCGAATACCACCGCACCCAGCTCTAAATCATGGGTGGTATAGTTTTTCTCATGAGTCTTTAGCTGTCGGGACGCGTATGCAATCACTTTGCTCCTTTGCATCAATACGCACCCGAGACCTTGGTTCGAAGCATCACAATATACCACAAAGTCGTCTGGTCCGTCGGGGAGTGTCAGAATTGGGGCATTGCACAGTTTATCTTTCAATGTCTGAAAAGCTTCTTCTTGTTCTTCACCCCAATCGTACTTCTTGTCTTTTTGAGTTAGCGAGGTGAGGGGTTTGGCAATCTTAGAAAAGTTAGCGATGAATCGTCGGTAGTAACCTGCCAATCCTAAAAATGAGCGAATTTCTGACGGTGATTTAGGCGTTTTCCAATTCTTTACTGCTTCGATCTTACTGGGATCCACATGAATGCCATTGTTGTTAATCACATGCCCAAGAAATTGTACCTCTTGTAGCCAAAAATCGCATTTTGAAAACTTGGCGAACAACTTCTCTTTCCCGAGCAACTCTAGAATTAACTTCAGATGAACTTCGTGTTCTTCCTTGGACTTTGAATAGATCAAGATGTCATCGATAAACACAATAACAAACTTATCTAGATATGGCTTGCAGACACGGTTCATCAGATCCATGAACACTGCTGGTGCATTGGTCAGTCCGAAAGGCATAACAGTAAACTCGAAATGTCCATATCGGGTTCTAAATGCGGTCTTTGGAATGTCAGCTTCTAGTACTCTTAACTGATGATAACCAGAGCGAAGATCTATCTTGGAGAAATAACGCGAACCTTGTAATTGGTCGAACAAATCATCAATCCTAGGGAGAGGGTAACGATTCTTGATAGTTAGTTTATTCAACTCACGGTAGTCTATGCACATTCGGAAAGAACCATCCTTCTTCTTGACAAACAACACGGGTGCTCCCCATGGTGAATGGCTAGGTCGAATGAAACCCTTCTCTTGGAGCTCTTGGAGTTGATTAGACAACTCTTGCATCTCAGAAGGTGCTAATCGGTACGGTGATCTTGCAACTGGTGTCGCTCCTGGAATTAGGTCTATGCGAAATTCAACTTGTCGATGAGGGGGTAATCCCGATAGATCTTCAGGAAAAACTTCAGGAAAGTCCCGCACCACCAAAATATCTTTGAATTTCTTCTCACCCGTCTTCATACTCATAGAATGCTTCAAATTTTCTTCGGGTCGCTCTCCAAGGACCTTGAGTATATGGCCGTTTGGCAAAGGGATTCGGACTATTTTCTCATAACAAACTATCTCAGCCTTAAACTTCGATAACCAGTCCATTCCCACAATCACATCAAAGCTCCCATGACCGAAAAGTATTAAGTCGATAGCAAAAGGATAGCCCTCTAATACTAAATTGCATTCTCGAACAACCTTATTAGTTTCTATCTTTTTACCATTTGCTATTTCAATTACATAACTAGGTTTCAGAATACTAGGTTTCCCTTCTATTAAGGTCACAAATTCAGTAGAAATGAAACTATAATCAGCACCAGTATCAAATAATACGGTAGCATAGTGATCGTTTAAAGAAAATGTACCCGTTACAATGTTAGGATCCTGACGAGCTTCGTTTGCGCCCATGATGAAAGCTCTTCCACGGCCTTGGTTGCCATTGAGCCCTTGGTTCTGGTTCCCTTCAATAGCCATTGCTTGATATGGACGATTGCCTCCTTGACCCGGAGCTCTGTTCAGTCTAGGGCACGTAGAACGATAGTGATCAGTACTACCACATTCAAAACACGCCCCACGATTAACCGTCTGGTTTCTTGCATTCACTGGAGCCACCAGCCTGGCCCCTACTCGACAATCCTTAGCAAAGTGTCCCATACGGTTGCAATTTGTGCAAACACGACACTGAGTATTTTGGGAATGATGGTAATTGCAATTTGCGCAGTGGGGTGCAAAACCCGTGTATTCTTTATTGATAGATTTTGCTGCGACGAATACTTTCCCCATTTTAGTTCTCTTATAATTGGTCCTAGTGTCCCCTTGTTTACTTGGCTCACCACCATCTTTCCTTTTCTCACCACCCCTAGTCAATGTCCCCTTCCTAACCTCATCATCTGTAAGTGCTCCAGCCTTTAATATAGCACTTTGAATTGTGGTTGGCTCAGTTGCGGTAACCATCCCACGGATTTCGAGAACTAGACCGTGAATATACCGCTCGATCCTTTTGGATTCGGGGGTTACCAAGTGTGGGACTAGTCTAGCCAGTTCATGAAACCGATCCGTGTACGCAGCATGATTAGCTCCAACCATTTCATGATTCCAGAATTCAGCTTCCAGTTTCTGCATCTCATTACTTGGGCAGAACTCCTCCACAAGTAACGCTTTGAATTCCTCCCATGTCATACCCATCGCAGCGGTTCTTCCCCTAGCTTGAATTTGAGTGTTCCACCACGTCAGAGCTTTGTTAATTAAGGAGCTCGCTGCATACTTCACTCGCTGGTTGTCTGCACAATTGCTAATATCCATTACTGCTTCCATTTTCTCCACCCATCTCGTAAGTGCCAATGCTCCTCCCTTACCATCAAAGTCTCTAGGTTTACATGCCAAGAATTCCTTATAAGTGCATCCATTCCCATTTCCAGTATTGGCATTCTCATCTCCAGTATCCGGGGTAACATTCACATCCTCATTGTTTGTCTGACTGCCAATATTATTGTTAATCTGGGCAACAATAGTGGGAATCAATGCTTGGAGCTGTTGTGCTATGATCGTGGCAATGTCGGGGTTTCCAGTCTCATTATTTACATTACCACTAGCTCTAGCGTTTCGGTTTGATCTTCTCGGAGGCATATTCTATACAAGGAAGGACATTCGTAAATGTTAGATAGGAGAGATGCTTATTGACTACACAAGAATTCATAACGTATTCGCACATCATACTACATCGCAAACTGCTATCTCAATTTAGTCAACACCGATCAATGTCGGCATGGTCACATAAGCCTACGTGTGTTGTGATGCATTTATAATTATGTTGGCCACCATAATTATAATTGCATCCTTTCACACGTATACTTATTACCAACACCACATATCACAATGTACGACACTTAAATTAAAGATAGATATCCCAGCACATAACAACCTCTACGCAAACACCATATAACACAACCATGATACTTCACACAAAGCAAAATTGTCATTAACTAAAGATAAACTTCCAAATGTCTACTAGTACTATAAAGTTACTTAATATAAAATATCCAAAAAGAAATCAACAAGATGACGAAATATCAAGGTTAATAATGAAATAAGATTAAGCTGAGCCTCGCGTGCATCTAACTCTACTCTCAACGGAATCACCCGACTCGGTGGGTCCAGGTCTACTACGAGCATCAGATATCAAATCCGAGTCGGACTCCTCCACGGGTAAGCACTCATGTGGCTCCTCTGACGGCTCCTCTTCCGTCGGTTCCTTGAGGGGCCCTTCCTCCATCGGCTCCTCCGAGGGCTCTTGCTCCGATTCCTTAGGTGGTTTCTCATTTTGTTCTAGTGGCATGGTGAAGGTAAACTTCCGACCTGGTCTGACCCGTTTACGAGCCGTTATCTTGAAAAGTGGTCCTGTGCCGTTGATCCTACGCGCCTTTGAGAATCCAGGCGGTGGGGGAATAATGTAGGATGGATATCTGGGGGGTGACATGACTAAAGGCCAGTCACGTTAGTAACAAGAGTCGAGTGTTTCACTAAGAATATAGAAATCTCTCGTATATAAAAAAAAAAAATAAAATAAAATAAAAAAAAAAATAAAATAAAAAAAATCATGAAGCAAAACATATCTCCAAGTGCACACGAAGTTCCTATTATGCATGCTATATGAGGGTACTTAGGTTATAGTCTAGGTCAAACAACCTAATTCTCTATAACCAATGGCTCTGATACCAATCTGTCACACCCCGCCTAGGCGGAAACGCGAGGCGTGACAGAGAAGATCGTCATAACACATTGATATAAATAATAGAGAGTTTACTAAATGAAAGAAAATCAATACAAAGTGTCATGACGACTCCCGACACAAGCGGCGACTTGTATCATGGTCAGTCAATACCACAATAAACATAGTCATAAAGTCACATAATCCCACAACCCGGGACAAGTTTCAAACAATAACCAAACTAAAGAAAACATCAAAATCCATAGAGATGTACTAATGTGATTTATTCGACAGAAAACAATACGCGAGTCTTAAGTGTAAGTCTCTAGATCTTGGTTAGCGATAACGGATTATCTTTTAGGTATTGAGGTGCGGAATCCCTCAATACTTAAGGTTTATTGCTTATATAACTTTGCAATTAATTAACAAGCTTCGTTTTGATATTAACTAGTGTTAAACAGTCAAAACCGAGCTTATTCAATAAATGCTTTTATATCTGCACAGATTTCGAGGAGAGAAAAATTTAAAAATATTTGGTGTGTGTAATATAGCACGGATTTCTAGGTCTCTCATAATAATGAGCAGCATTAAAATATTTATATCTGGTTCAACTCGCAGGCCATGGGCTTTGCGAGTTGACTCAACTCGCAGCCCATGGGCCTGCGAGTCCAGATGATTGCGAGCCCAGATCTCAACTCGCAGGTAAGACCTGCGAGTCCAGATATCAGCGAGCCCAGATCTCAACTCGCAGCTGAGAGCTGCGAGTCCAGATGGTTGCGAGATGAGATCTCAACTCGCAGGTCAAACCTGCGAGTTGACTTCTCAATTCGCGAATTTTGACTTTAACTTGAAATCGATACTTGTTCAATAACATTTAACAAATAATAATAACAAGTTAATATCATATATTTACGAGTCTAAACCAATTTATACAAGTTTGACAATAAATACACTAGTCCTATTACAAGCTAGATCTATTGTCACAATAATATGTCCCAACAGACTCCCCCTTGACAATAGCTCTAGCGTCGTTATCTTCAACTTTGTCCTTGGTCTTCACTTGTAAATTCTACTGCCCATATGAATCTTCATTCTAACACAAGTCTTCACCATTAATTGATAATCTCTTGCAAGATCACCCCATGCTTCAGTCGTCAGGATCCTATTTTCGTTTAACTTCAATAGGTCCTTCTTCGACAGATTCATCAGGTGTCGATGGTCATAGACTGTCAGAATTACTCTTTCTCCTCCTTCAACTTCATCATCAGCTTCAACCATGACAGCTTCACCAGTCTCAGAATCCACGTGCCAATTCAGAAGATTTCCCAGAATATTCTGTGGCATAGGTTTTAGTGGTATCTGCTGTATGCACTTGACAGCTGGATAAGTTTTCTTCCTTAATCTTCGGCCAGTTCTCTGACTTCGTTCCTTTAATTTGATCGTCTTTTCGACTCTTGGCTTAATCTTCTCAAACTTCATTGATCTACCCTCAGTCCGAATGATTCTCTCAACATACGTTGCGTAGGGATCATTACTGGGATTTATCAGTTCTAAGCATGCCAAGTCTCGAACTTCAAATCGAGGAAGCGAACTGAATACTTTAAGCTTCTTATCGAAATATTGAACTCCGTCAAATCTTTTGATAGCGAAAAGTTTCAAGTCAGAATCAAAATACCAGCCGATGATCCCCTTCCTTGGAGCTTTCTTTCCAGTTATATCTACTTCAGACATCCCAACCTTTTGCTTTCTCCTTTTCAGAGGTCTAAACATGGGATTATTTCTGAGTTTCTCTGGAAGGTCATCTTCTGATTCAGAACTGGTTGAGTCATCTAGACTTTCATCTAACTCAACAACCCTTTCTCCATCTTCTTCTTTGATGACCACTTTAGTTTTAGATGGGCTTACAATGTGTTCAACAACATCAGCGTCAAGATCTACACATTCGTCTGCCCCATCATTAACAATGAAAGTCCAATCTTCAGGAGGTACAAACTCTCCTTCTTCAAGGTCAAAGTCAATGTCCTCATCTAATTCATCTGGCATGTCGCATTCAGAATCTGATAAGTTCAACATTTCATGACCTATAGAAATACATACACAAATAGATTAATATCATAAGTTCTTTCATTGATTTCCCTGAATCAATCTAAGATTTTTCTTATTAATCCCTTTGTGTATTTGAAATATATTATATATACTTATTCAAATCTTTCATCGATTATGATAATCGATCTAAAATTTGAATAAGTCTTATAATATGCGAACATCATATATTATATGATCCTATAACTCTTTTATCGATCATAGTCAATCTAGAATTACAAAAGACTTATAATATACGAACATTCATAATTATAACATTTTAAACATTCAAGTTCAAACATCTTAATTACAAAATGATTCAAAGTTACAATGTATTAATAATTACACTCAATCTATATTAATACAAGTGTCACCTTCTTCAGCTCCACCCTTTGCAGTACCAGCACCAGCTCCACTACCACTTGCTTCAGCAGACTCCCCCTGAAATGTAGTCTGCTGACCAGTCGTTGAAGGACCAGCCAGCTCACTTTCTTTTCCAGCTGCGGGATCATCGTCTTCATCATTCTTATTCTTCTTCGCCAGCTCATCTTCCTTGCAGGACTCTTGATATATCAATACCTCCCCTTGTGATGGCTTGTCCTTCAGAAGGCTGATGACCAGGCGATCAAGTCTATCAATTTGCCTCTGCTTGTCAGCTACATCATCTATCAGATTGTTATTCGTCTTGATGAGCAGTGAATAGGCATCATTCTGATTAGTCATGTTATCAGACATAGACAACATTTGAGAAATCAAGAATTTGACGGTTTCTTCCAACTCTCGAACTCTGGACTCTAAGCTATTAATATGATCAGAATCAGTCGCAGAGGAGGTGGATGGAGCAGCAGTAGTGGTGGTTGGTGGCGTGGGAGCGGGCGGTTGCATTTTCTTCGCTATCTCGGTAGCAACATCGGTTAATAGACGCGCTGCGACCCTGCTAGATTTGGTGGTTGGGTGCGAAGACGGGCGAACCAAAGCAGCAATCATTTCAGCCTCTAAGGGCGTAGAACTGGATTGTAGATGAGCTGCAGAGGTTGAAGCTGTTTGTCTGAGCAGTTTGCGAGGTCGAGTAATGAGCACCTCCTCCTCTTCTTCTTCATCCTCATCTTCATCAACCAAAACAAAATCGGGATCTTGGTCCACGGCTTTCCTCTTTAACTTCAATGCCGGATCCATAATCAATTTTGATCCTTGACGAATCATCCCTTCAGGGATACCGGAGACAAACCCTGGTGGTCCAGTCTCATCATCATCATCATCAGAATCAGACCCAGATTCAGAAGCAGAAGCAGCTTCTCCATCTCTGCCCGATGGCCCAACAGCATCAGGTGCCTCTGTGGATGGTTCTTCAAACCTTGGTGCCTCAGCAACATACTGATCCACATCCTGCATGATGGGATCATTTGCATCATCGTTCTCAGCCAGTACTTGCTGCACCACTTCAGCTGCAATGTCAACATCAACTTGTTGCTCTTGCTGCTTTGCTTGAATAAGAACCTCCTCAATCAGTTCTTGTGGCTCAGAAGCACCCTCGTCCACATCAACATCTAGCCAACCATGATTTGGTGGCGCCACATACGTTGGATTAATCAAAAATCCAAACAACTCTGTCAGCTGTGGTTGCATCTCGAATCTGCGAGAGGTTTGCATAAACATCGCATTATATGCCCTTAACCCAATGGTATCAACCTTCAGATCCGCTTGAAAAACCGGCAGATCAGGGATAGAGGCCCTAATAATCAGCATGCAAAATCGGGGATAGATCATGAACTGCGATCTAACTCCCCCCAAAATTTGGCGTACAATCTCCCCAAAGATGTAATCTGAAAAGCTGTATGGTTTGTTATAAACCAGTGACAGTAAAGCAGATAGGAGAGAAGAGCTCAACTCATCGTATCCTCCCTTCTTCGGTCCAAAGATAGTTACAAGGACATGCCATAAAAACCTCCACTCACCAAAAACGAGCGCCTTCAAGAACTGACGCCCTCTCTTGGGTCCAACATACCCCATACGTGTCAGTGCACCCTCAATAAAGTCCGAAGAGAACTCAGTAGGTCCATCTTCCTGCTCTACAGTGCCCAACTGTAGGATGTTCCGAAGATCGGATGCAGAAAAGGTAACTGGAAGATCATTAATCCTCGTTCGAATGACCGGAGGATTCACCGATGTATCATATACAATATTTGCCCAGAACTGGGTTAGTATATCTCGTGATAGGGCCGGTGACTCGGTGATAGCATATCGAATCCTTGATCGTGCCAGATAAGAAAGAACCCGAGTCAATCTAGATGCACCCCGGGCATCTACGTCTAAATCGACCAGAACATTATGATGTCCAACGAATTGTCGAGCCATACCTGTAATATCAAAGATCACACAAATGTTAGACAATTAGTTTAACAAATATTGAGAGACTTATATAATCTACGAACTACAATTGAACTATTAAGTTAAGAAACTTAATTAACAATTATAGTCGTTCATTATATATATATTCAATAAATCTAATGTTCGAATGTTCGTTTAAAGGTAATACAGCTTATTACTCAAAGTCGTAAGCCTTATAACCATTTAAAGTGTACAATTTTACGTGTTTTCACTTAAGTCTACACGTCTAATTGTTAACTAATTTATAACTCTTAATTAATAAAAATCTAGAGTTCGTAAATTAAATTAAATTACAAATTAAAAAGAATTTCAACTCGCAAGCAGTTCAACTCGCAGAGTTCAACTCGCAGTTTAACCAGAGTCAACTCGCAAGTTCAACTCGCAGGTCAACCAAAGTCAACTCGCCAGTTCAACTCGCAGGTCAACCAAAGTCAACAAGCAAGTTCAACTCGCAGGTCAACATAAGTCAACTCGCAAGTTCAACTCGCAGGTCAACCAAAGTCAACAAGCAAGTTCAACTCGCAGAGTTCAAGTCAGCTCGCAAGAGTCAACAAAAGTCAACTCGCAAGAGTCAACTCGCAGAGTTCAACTCGCAAGTTCAACTCGCAAGTTCAACTCGCAAGTCAGACTTGCAAGTCAACTCGCAGGTTGGACTCGCAAGTCAACTCGCAAGTGGACTCGCAGGAGCGGGCTGCGAGTTGAGTCTGGATCTCAACTCGCAGCATGAACTGTCCAGATGACATCATCTTTTCAAATTTATTTGGCGAGATATAACATGATCAAGCTATGTCATCTTGTTCAATAAACTCAGATTTACACAAACCCTAAGGTTTCTTGTCTATATGCGCTATAATTTTGATGATTTTTGTAATTTAAATACCAAAATCCTCATTTTATTAAAAATGTCGATTGTGGGTTAATTACTTGGTAAAATTAGATGATGTATACCTCAAAATGTTCACAATCCAAAAATGTATAAAAGCTATGAGTTCAAAGATCCGATCCTCTAACAAAAATTTCAAGAAAAATGGAAAGTGGATTCGGTTCGCAGTGTGTGTGGGTTCGCAAGTGATTTTGGATTCGCAGAACTGTGTGGGGTTGTATGCGGGCTCGCAGGTATTTATACCTGTTGACTCGGCTCGCAGAACTCAACTCGCAGAGTTGAGTTCAACTCGCAAGCCCAGTCAACTCGCAGCACTGTTCTCGACTCGCAATTTTTGTCTAAAAATTACATTTTAATTACAAAACGTCATTTTTAAGTCCAAATTGCGTACAAGTCTAAAATCTGAGGATCTTTCACTTGTTTTTCTTATGGAATAGCGAACAAGTCTAAAATAAAATATTTTTCACTTGTCTTTCTTGAAAAAATGCACAAGTCTAAAATCAGAGGATCTTTCACTTGTGATGCAATTATACGAATAGCAGAAACATAAGAAAAATAAAATAAAGAGAAATAAGATAAAATGAAATAAATAAAAGTTCAATGATTCATAATAAACATTGGTATCAAGTACCCTTGTATTAATGAAACACTTTGACTAAAATAAAATTACAATAAAATAAAATAAAGTAAAATAAAACCTAATCGAGGGCATTAAGAAATTTATCGACAGTGGGATCATATCAGAAGGAAACAGCTGAACCAAAAGATGAGTACAAAGTCTAAGAAGATTGTTAGTATGCATACCTTATGAAATTCACAATAAGTTACATAAGAACTCACAACTTAACCATTTATCAACTTTACATTTATAAGAGTATAACTTGGTTACCTATATCCACAAAATATAATATTCACATCAAAATGAAGTGATTTAAATATCATAGACAGTTCAAGATGATTAACGGTATTATAATCCATATAAACAAAGTTTATACTGATTTCCGAGCAAACCTTTTATTGTTTGAATGTGTATTACCTAATGTGATTCAAAAATGACATACTGAGAAATTTAGTAAAACACATAACACTGTTTCTTTCACTTTGCAAGATAGAGGTCACTAAATGATGTTCTTTTCGAAACATATGACATACCCTTGAGTGAATTTATAAAATGTGACAAACATCAAACCCGTTTTGTAGATACTAGTGGTTCTAGATCTGTACTTAGTACAACATAAGATCCCTTAGTATAGACAAACCAAGCTTGAAACCATTGGCAAAACTAAAGGGGTCAGGTCTGTACTTAGTACAATAGAGACACCAGTAATTTCACTAACAGCCATAATTCTTATTATTTGTCTTGACATATTTTCATAGATTCTAGATAACAGTGTATGGTCAGACTATCGTTCATCAATTAAGACTTATGTCATATGTCATATAGTAAATCACACGAGATAACACACAGAAGATTTATAGCTTATTATATGCTCAGAAATCAAAGCAGACATTGCCTACCAGTACATCTTATAATGAAGCTATCTAGATCTAAAGTTTTTCAAGTAGATTATATCGTGTGGAGAGAGGAGTATACTAAAATAAAGATAAGTGAAGGCCTGGTTTTAAAGATGTAAAGTTCATGTAACAAATTTGAATCTACTAACACATCTAACTTAAGACTTTTACCTATATTTATTAAGCCAATTCCTCTAATTTACTATCATTTCCCAGTTGATAAAGACTTAACCTTTATCGGAGGCGATTCCCCAACGGTAACAAGCAAATGAATGCCATACGCCTTACCCCTTTTTTTTATTTTAAAAATGGCATAAACTAATAAATAAGACCAGCTAATTATTACAAAATAACTCTATGGAAGACTAATCCTCTGGATTTCTCATTCCATTTAGTTGCACCAATTTCTCGAATCGAGCTCTGTCGAACGCTTTGGTGTATAAGTCTGCTAAATTATCCACAGATGGAACCTTAGCTAACTTTATCAGGTTTTTCTCAGCACAGTCTCTAATAAAGTGATGTCGAATATCAATATGTTTAGTTTTACTGTGCTTGACTGGATTATTGGTTATTGAGATCGTTGATTCATTATCAATCATCATAGGCGTATTTGTTATATTCAGCCCATAATCAAGCAATTGCTGTTGTATCCACAGAACTTGGGAACAACAGCTGCCAGCTGCAACATACTCAGCTTCACATGTAGAAATGGCTACTGAGGTTTGCTTCTTGCATTGCCAAGAGACCAGTCTACCTCCTAGGAATTGACATCCACCGGTTGTAGACTTTCTATTCTGATTGCATCCTCCGTAATCAGAATCAGTGTAAGCCACAAAATCTAAGTCTCCATCAGTCGGATACCAAAGTCCCAGCTTCGGTTTCCCTTTGAGGTAACGAAGAATCCGTTTTACTGCTTGCATGTGAGATTCTTTAGGAGTAGCTTGATATCTTGCGCAGACACATACTGCAAACATTATATCAGGCCTTGATGTTGTAAGATACATTAGTGATCCAATCATGGCCCTGTAAAGAGTAGGATCCACGTCTCTATCACTCGATGTATCTGGACCAATACCATGGGCTTCCGGAATAGGAGTATGAAAAATTCTTGATTCTTCCATCTTGAATCGTTCTAGAAGCTCATTAGTATACTTAGTCTGATGAATGAAATATCCATCTTTCTTTTGATCGACTTGCAATCCTAAGAAAAATGTCAATTCACCCATTGCTGACATCTCAAACTTGTTCTTCATAACCTTTTCAAATTCACTACACATCCTTTCGTCAGATGACCCAAAGATGATATCGTCAACATATACTTGAACAAGTAGAAAGTCTCTTCTTTTCCATTTCACAAAGAGTGTACTGTCAATTCTTCCTCTTGTGAATCCATTCTCAAGAAGATAAGTG
Organism: Logfia minima; assembly: GCA_963921325.1. NCBI lineage: Eukaryota > Viridiplantae > Streptophyta > Magnoliopsida > Asterales > Asteraceae > Logfia > Logfia minima. Next base: position 17,196,827 of record OY992774.1, on the reverse strand, counting down.
GACAGTGTCTCATACCACGCTCTCGGAGCTTGATGTAATCCATATAGAGCCTTATCGAGACAATATACTCTATCTGGATACTTTGGATCAGTAAATCCCGGTGGTTGAGAAACATACACCGTTTCTTTGACTTTGCCATACAAGAAGGCACTTTTAACATCCAGCTGAAATACTTTTATTTTCTTTGAGGCTGCAAATGCTAAAAATAACCTAATTGCTTCAAGCCTAGCCACAGGCGCAAACACTTCATTGTAATCAATCCCCTCTTGTTGATTAAAACCTTGGACAACTAGACGAGCTTTATTGCGAATTACGATTCCTCGATCGTCTTTCTTGCACTTAAATACCCATCTAGTTCTAATTGGATATTCTCCAACAGGTAGGTCAACCAACTCCCAAACTTGCAATTTTGTGAACTGAGACAGTTCTTCCTGCATTGCCTCGACCCACGAATTTTCCTTCAAAGCTATCTGAACATTCTTAGGTTCAATTTGTGAGATAAAGCATGAATATAGACATAGATTTGAAATCCCTGTCTCGTTCATTTCAGCATACAAGCTTGAATGAGTGGATGTACTAGCTTTAGATTGATTTCGAGTCAGAACAGGAGAATTTGGATCACCGATGATATTATCAATTGGATGAATCCTATTAATTCTTGTTGAAGTAACAGGTTCAACTGGAATATCATCCTGTAAGTTGGCACCAATTTCCTCCAAAGGTGGTATACCTTCATTAGTAGTTGATATCCTTAATTGTCTTAGAGGAGTAAGAACATCATCCATAATCCTTTGAGAAGCAATTTCAGGATCTTCACTCTCTTGAGGTATATCATCTTGAGGTATTTGTGACTCGATAGGGGGGACAACATCAGTATCGACAATATTCCTAGCATCAGACGTTTGAGCACTCGATGTTGGAGAAGGAGTGGGATCCTCATCTCCCGACAATAAATGCTCAGGAATGTCTGAGTTACTGACATAGTCACTGATAGGGACTTTAAATGACTTGAAAAGATCTGAATAGTCAAACTGCCAATCCAATCCCTTATGTGAGTCATGTGTATAGCTCGTAACTTCGATGTTATAAACTATTTCAACACGTCCCGAATTTTTATTGAAGGCCCTTTTGTTTGGTGAGTTAGGCATGTAACCTAGGAAGTATCCTTCGTCAGCCTTTTCACCAAATTTAGGTTGATGACTCGTTTTCAACAACGTACATGAAACTCCAAAGGGTTCAAACCCTTTTAAGTTCGGTTTTTTTTTTGTTCAAAAGCTCATAACATGTCTTGTTCTGCTTTTTAACCGTAAGAACCCGATTGAGAACATGACATGCTGTATTCACTGCTTCTGCCCAAAATATGACCGGAAGCCTTGAATCTGCAAGCATTGTTCTCGCTGCTTCAATTAGAGTTCTATTCTTCCTTTCAGCAACACCATTTTGTTGAGGTTCATATGGTGCACTGAATTGATGTTGAATGCCTTTGCTTAAGCAATATACATTCAATGTAGAATTCTTGAACTCGGTCCCATTGTCACTACGAATTCTCTTAACTCTTTTTCTATAGATGTTCTCTATTAGATCAAGAAACTCCATAAGAATGCCCGGAGTTTCATCCTTAGATCCCAAAAAGAATACCCAAGAGAATCTAGAGAAATCGTCTGTGACAACCAGACAGTACCATTTGCCACCTATGCTTCTCTTGCTTATTGGGCCAAAGAGATCCATATGTAGCAACTCAAAAGGCGAGGAAATAGAGTTCACATTTTTAGACTTGTGTGGTTTCTTATGCTGTTTTCCTTTCAAGCAGGATATACACTTGTCTTCAAATGCAAAACTCTTCGGTGGTACACCCAGAACTAACCCATGTTTGGTTATATAGTTCATTTTTCGAAAGTTTAAGTGTGCCATTTTCCTATGCCATAGGAGAGAGTCTGATTCTGAAGCCTTGGATAACAGACAAGTAGACACCATTGAAGTAATAGGAGCATTCATGTTGATAGCATAAATGTCCTTCTTCCTTGGAGCTTTCATCAGTATCCATTTATCGGGAATGATAAAACCCGGCTTCAGGATCAAGGCCTCTTTCTCAGTGAAGAGAACAGGATGACCTTTATCACAGACTTGGGAAACACTCACTAGGTTGTGCGTTAGTTCTTCAACATAATTCACATCCTCTAGAGTCAAAGTTCCATTAGAAACAGTTCCTTTCCCAGTAATTACTCCTCCCTTATCACCGGCGAAGTGCACTCCTTGTCTCAGTCCACCTCTGAAGTTTGTCAGTAGACTTCTTGTTCCTGTCATGTGCCTAGAGCATCCACTGTCAACATACCACCAATTATCATTGTTCCCAGTCTGCTCCTGCACATACAAGTTGTAAACAATCAGTTATCAAGAGGGACCCAAGCCATTACGGTCTTGGTTTGTCCCTTATCATCGACAAACTGTAGCTCTTTAAAGTAACCATCCTTCCCATTAGGAGCTTTGGTCACTTTTGAAGGAGCATCAGCTTGCTGATGATTAGTGGTCCTGGGTCTATGAGTTGACTGACTTCCAACTCTCCCCGATACATAACCCTGGAATTTCTGCCCTTGGTTACGATTATTATAGGACCCTTGGTTAACTCCTTGTGAACGAGATGTAGATCCAATCTCAAAGTGACTTTGGTTCCTTCTCGGAGTCATAAACCTCGACGGCACCTGATCCTTAGCAGAGTTTTCATGCCGTTTAGGTTTTGGTGGCGAGACACTGTGAGACGCATCTCTTTTCAGAGCAGTCACAGGTTTAATACCAATACCAGGTCTGGTACCTAACCTGTCTGTGCTAGAGATATTTTTAGACTTATCACTGGCCTCGCGCTTAGGAGCAGCTTCATTCTTCTTATTGGGACAACAAGAAGAGACATGTCCTCGTTGATGACATTTGAAGCATGACATCTGCTTTCGTGACTTAGCAGTCTTAGCAGACTCCTTCTTTATCTGATCAAAAGACACTGAAGGTAACTCCTTATGTTTCTTAATGACTTCATTATTTCCATCAGTACTTCCAATCATCCCACTTGATACGAATTGTACTTTAGTGAGAGATTTGACTGTACTCTTGGTTAAAGATGAATCATTGACAGTCTCCTTTTGGATCTCAGATGCAATAGACTGTTGATTTTCCAAATCCTCAGTCTCAGGATTAACATCTGTCATTTCTAAGTCAACAGAAGTGGAAGCAGTGTAATTGGCATTAAAAGGCGGAGGGACATCTGAGTATCCTAGGCCAGTAACATCCTTTACACTACGTTGAGAGCCAATGATTCTATTTAAGGTCAAAGAAGAAGTTCTATAACCTTCAAATTTTCTATTCAGCTCTACCAGTTTCATATTTGACTCTGATAATTCCTTATCCCTAATAGCTATATTTCTATTAAGCTCATTAAGGTTTAGATATAACCCGTCTATTTTAATACATTGTTCATTTATAATGTCAGTCAGACTGGTCTTATCTAGAGTATCACTCTTAATCTTCTCGTTCAGTGCTAATTTATCTTCACCTAACCGACGAACATCAGACTTAGCTAAGTCTAATTCTGAGGTCAAGGTTTTGTTAGATTCTGCAAAGACACTAACCTGTGTTTGAAGATCAGTAACTAAATAGCATACATCGGTGAGAGTAAGGAGATCTAAACATACCTTTTTCTTTTCGGATTGAATATCAGCCATATATGCCACAAAATCATTGGGACTCATTTCTTCTGTCGAGTTGATGTAGAGAACATCTTCCTCAATCCCCTTAACTTCTGTGTGTGGCACATTAGCTTGAAGTTCTTCAGTAGTCGGCATGTAGGAAGTGGATTCAATTTGTTTCTCTTGATCGTCAATCTCAGCCATGAGAGCTTGCTCTGATGGTGTAGACCAATCATAAGATCCGTCTATTTGCTGAACCACTAAGACTTTGGAAGTTAGATTACTTCCCGAATCTTGTTTTGAAGTTCCAGCATCAACCTTTGGTCTTTGGCATTCCCTGGCAAAGTGTCCGTAACCTTGAAAATTATAACACTTGACCTTGGACTTGTCAAAACCTGGTCGATTTCCAACCACTCTCTTACCCGTACGCTTTAGGAAATTCTTTACTCTCCTTGACACCATAGCCAGTTGCCACTGGAGGTCCATTTCCTCTAAGTCGTCAGGATCAACCTGATCATAGTCTTCATCAAATTGTGCTGGATCGTTTATCTTCCCTTGAATATAGTTTTCATAAGAAGCAACGAACGATGCCAACACAGAAAGTTGTTGTTCGGCTGATTTCACACTCATCGGCATCTTATGAAGCCCTTGAGTGGATTTATCTGAGGTGGTGTTCCTATTTCGTTTATCACCGTTATCCGAAGCAATGAAACAGAGATCCTCAGTCAATTTTTCTCCAATCTCATCAATTTCACCTGCAAACAAAGCCGTGGTCAAATTGGATGAGGAGTTAGAGATACTAGTCTTTCCATGGTACAGACCAGGATTCTGTAGATGATCAGAATCCGTATCTCTCGTTTTCTTAGAGAAGTCATAACCCCTTAGTTTATCAATCGCTTTCTCTAGGGTCATGGTTGCATATCTTTCATCATTATCTTTCAGCATGATACCGTACATCTCCCATTTACAAGGTAAACCCTCAATAAACTTGTCGGTTTTCTCCTTGTCATTATAAAAGATAGCATGGTCGTCAAGCTCACTTAATAGATGATAGAAACGGGTGGTGTAAGCCTCAAGATCTTCTTCTCTAAAAGCCTTAAATACCATAAACTGCTTTTTTAGAAGATTACATTTACCAGCTTTCACCTGAGGGCTCCCCTCACATCTCTTTTCTAGAGCGTCCCACAGCTCTTTAGCTGTGTGAAAGGACTTCAACTGATGGTTGATCTCCTTAGGAAGGCTCATCTTAATTGAAGAATGTGCTTTATTATCGATGGTGAATTCTTTCTTCTGATGGTCATTCATTCGATCATAAGTCACAATCACTGTTGCGTTCCCTACCTCAGCTGTAGGTGCAACATATCCGTTTTTAATACACAGCCAGATAGTTATGTCATGGAATCTACAGTAGCTTTCGAACCTGTCTTTCCACCCATAATAGTCCTCGAGTCTAAGCAATTTTGGTGGAACATTAGATTTTCCAACCTCATGTTCCATTTCAATCATTCTACTCAAGTCAGACATCTTGGTAAGTCTTAAAAGTTGTCAAATCACAAGATATTACAACTTCAATTCGCAAGAATATCTCAGCTCGCAAAGGGTTTCAGCTCGCAAAGAAAGTCAACTCGCAGGAACTCAATTCGCAAAGGAACTCGGTTCGCAGGAAATGTCAACTCGCAGAAAACTCAGTTCGCAAGGAACTCGGTTCGCAAGTAATTTCAACTCGCAGAAAACTCAGTTCGCAAGGAACTCGGTTCGCAAGTAAATTCAACTCGCAGAAAACTCAGTTCGCAAGGAACTCGGTTCGCAAGTAAATCTCAACTCGCAAGAGACTTTCAACTCGCAGTTGAATCTCAACTCGCAAGAAACTCAGCTCGCAGCTCAAACCCTAATTCTCAACTCGCAAATAACAGTAACCCTAATCTCAACTCGCAAAACGGCGCCTCGAAATCTGGGAACTGAACTTTTTGGTATTTTTACGAATAAATCCGTAGATTTCGTTCGAAAAACGACCCTAAAGATGTTATATAACCAAAAACCTTGTAACCACAACGTTTCTAAGCCCGAAAGCTCTGATACCAATTGTAAGTCTCTAGATCTTGGTTAGCGATAACGGATTATCTTTTAGGTATTGAGGTGCGGAATCCCTCAATACTTAAGGTTTATTGCTTATATAACTTTGCAATTAATTAACAAGCTTCGTTTTGATATTAACTAGTGTTAAACAGTCAAAACCGAGCTTATTCAATAAATGCTTTTATATCTGCACAGATTTCGAGGAGAGAAAAATTTAAAAATATTTTGTGTGTGTAATTATAGCACGGATTTCTAGGTCTCTCATAATAATGAGCAGCATTAAAATATTTATATCTGGTTCAACTCGCAGGCCATGGGCTTTGCGAGTTGACTCAACTCGCAGCCCATGGGCCTGCGAGTCCAGATGATTGCGAGCCCAGATCTCAACTCGCAGGTAAGACCTGCGAGTCCAGATATCAGCGAGCCCAGATCTCAACTCGCAGCTGAGAGCTGCGAGTCCAGATGGTTGCGAGATGAGATCTCAACTCGCAGGTCAAACCTGCGAGTTGACTTCTCAATTCGCGAATTTTGACTTTAACTTGAAATCGATACTTGTTCAATAACATTTAACAAATAATAATAACAAGTTAATATCATATATTTACGAGTCTAAACCAATTTATACAAGTTTGATAATAAATACACTAGTCCTATTACAAGCTAGATCTGTTGTCACAATAATATGTCCCAACATTAAGTCTCATTAAAGCTAGGTAAGGACTCTATCCACCTTAAGCATTCTTATTGTTATTACCTGAAAATGAATACTCGAAAACGTCAACATAATGTTGGTGAGCTCGTAGGTTTAAGAAATAATTGCATTTTGCTGTGCATAGAATATGAGTAGGACAATAGTGTAAAATAAAAACGTAGCAGCATATAGTGCATATGAATGTTCAACCCGAACATAATCAATATAGTCATCAACTTAGTCATCAACATAGTCATCAACACAATAGATTTCCAAACATGTCGCCTACCAGCTGGAGCTAAACAGTTGGCTTGATAGATATCATAGTTATGTACACCTCAACCACTAATGCTCGCATACGCAATTAAAAACACACAAATTATCCCAAGAAATAAAATGATTATCACAGCATAAGTATTTGAAATAGCCTTTGAGTATCATTTTCCCCCAAGTTATATAAAAAGAAAAAGGGGCCACGAAACTCACCTTATTTGTAGATGAAACAAAGTGCAAAATTATCCGAGCTAGTAAATCGAAACTTCAAAAAGACGATCGATTGACCTTGTTCTTGAGATTTTGATGAAAAAAAAATATATGGAGGCTAGGGTTTGATAAAATTCGTCCAAGGGAAGAGGAGAGGGAATAAAAGAAGCTAGGGTTTTGAATTAATGAAAAGAAATAACTTAGTTAGCAAGAAATAGATGCTTAAATTAGGTAAAACATTTTTTTTTTCATTTTTTTCTCCCTTGGCCGGATTTAAATAATATATAAAAAAAAAAAATTTTTTTTTTTTTTTTTTTATTTGTTTATGTATTAGTATTCATTATTTTTTTTTTTAAAAGAAAACTATATTTAAGAGTGACATTTTCCTTATTGTTACATTTAACTATTCAATGTGTTGTATAAGTATTCATTTATTTATTTTTAATTTACTTCTAATCTTGCAGTATCATTATTTATTATTATTATAAAAGAATACTATTGACATAATTTATTTATTTATGGGCTAGTCACCAACACGTTGTCTTCTAAAGATATCTATAATGTCTAAGAATCAATTCAACGTTCTCGGGGAAACGTAAGTACTTAGAGATTTCGTTATGATCACAACAACTAGAGGGAATAGTACAGATAGAACACTTAACTCCTAGAATTTATCATGTCCTATGTTTCAGGAAATCACATAAGCACATAAGTTTAACTAAACAATGAGCATCAGTTTAATGGTCAAAGTTATCTAACCTGATTTGGTGACGGTTGTCACACCAAGGCTTCAGAATCAGACTCTCTCCTATGGCATAGGAAAATGTCACACCTGAATTTTCGTAAAATGAACTACATAACAAAACATGAGTTAGTTTTGGGTGTACCACCGAAGAGTTTTGCATTTGAAGACAAGTGTATATCCTGCTTGAAAGGAAAACAGCATAAGAAACCACACAAGTCTAAAACTGTGAACTCTATTTCCTCGCCTTTTGAGTTGCTACATATGGATCTCTTTGGCCCAATAAGCAAGAGAAGCATAGGTGGCAAATGGTACAGTCTGGTTGCCACAGACGATTTCTCTATATTCTCTTGGGTATTCTTTTTGGGATCTAAGGATGAAACTCTGGGCATTCTTATGGAGTTTCTAGATCTAATAGAGAATATCTATAGAAAAAGAGTTAAGAGAATTCGTAGTGACAATGGGACTGAGTTCAAGAATTCTACATTGAATGTATATTGCTTGAGCAAAGGAATTCAATATCAATTCAGTGCACCATATGAACCTCAACAAAATGGTGTTGCTGAAAGGAAGAATAGAACTCTAATTGAAGCAGCGAGAACAATGCTTGCAGATTCAAGGCTTCCGGTCATATTTTGGGCAGAAGCAGTGAATACAGCATGTCATGTTCTCAATCGGGTTCTTACGGTTAAAAAGCAGAACAAGACATGTTATGAGCTTTTGAACAATAAGAAACCTAACTTAAAAGGGTTTGAACCCTTTGGAGTTTCATGTACTTTGTTGAAGACCAGTCATCAACCTAAATTTGGGGAGAAAGCTGACGAAGGATATTTCCTAGGTTATGTGCCTAACTCACCAAACAAACGGGTCTTCAATAAAACTTCAGGACGTGTTGAAATAGTTTATAACATTGAAGTTACGAGCTATACACATGACTCACATAAGAGATTGGATTGGCAATTTGACTACTCAGATCTCTTCAAGTCATTTAAAGTCCCTATCAGTGACTATGTCAACAATTCAGATATACTTGACCATTTATTGTCGGGAGATGAGGATCCTACTCCTTCTCCAACATCGAACGCTCAAACGTCTGATGTTAGGACTATTGTCGATACTGATGTGGTCTCTCCTATTGAGTCACAACAACCTCAAGATGATATACCTCAAGAGTGTGAAGATCCTGAAATTGCTTCTCAAAGAATTGTGGATGATATTCTCACTCCTTTGAGACAATTAAGGATATCAACTACTAATGATGGTATACCACCTTTGGAGGAAATTAGTACTAACTTACAGGATGATATTCCAGTTGAACCTGTTACGTCAACAAGAATAAATAGGAATCATCCAATTGATAACATCATCGGTGATCCTAATTCTTCTGTTCTAACTCGGAATCAATCTAAAGCTAGTATATCCACTCATTCAAGCTTGTATGCTGAAATGAACGAGACAGGGATTTCAAATCTATGTCTATATTCATGCTTTATCTCACAAATTGAACCTAAGAATGTTCAGATAGCATTGAAGGATAATTCGTGGGTAGAGGCAATGCAGGAAGAACTGTCTCAGTTCTCAAAATTACAAGTATGGGAGTTGGTAGACCTACCTGTTGGAGAATATCCAATTGGAACTAGATGGGTATTTAAGTGCAAGAAAGACGATCAGGGAATCGTGATTCGCAATAAAGCTCGTCTAGTTGTCCAAGGTTTCAATCAACAAGAAGGGATTGATTACAATGAAGTGTTTGCACCTGTGGCTAGGCTTGAAGCAATTAGGATATTCTTAGCATTTGCAGCCTCAAAGAAAATGAAAGTATTTCAGCAGGATGTTAAGAGTGCCTTCTTGTATGGCAAAGTCAAAGAAACGGTGTATGTTTCTCAACCACCGGGATTTACTGATCCAAAGTATCCAAATAGAGTATATCGTCTTGATAAGGCTCTATATGGACTACATCAAGCTCCGAGAGCGTGGTATGAAACACTGTCTACTTATCTTCTTGAGAATGGTTTTACAAGAGGAAGAATAGATAGTACACTCTTTGTCAAATGGAAAAAGAGAGACTTTCTACTTGTTCAAGTATATGTTGACGATATCATCTTTGGGTCATCTGACGAAAAGATGTGTAGTGAATTTAAACAAGTTATGAAAAACAAGTTTGAAATGTCAGCAATGGGTGAATTGACATTTTTCTTAGGATTGCAAGTCGATCAAAAGAAAGATGGATATTTCATTCATCAGACTAAGTACACGAATGAGCTTCTAGAACGATTTAAGATGGAAGAATCTAGAATTTTTCATACTCCTATTCCTGAAGCTCATGGTATTGGTCCAGATAGATCGAGTGATAGAGACGTGGATCCTACTCTTTATAGGGCCATGATTGGATCACTAATGTATCTAACAGCATCAAGGCCTGATATAATGTTTGCAGTATGTGTCTGCGCAAGATATCAAGCCACTCCTAAAGAGTCTCACATGCAAGTTGTAAAACGAATTCTTTGTTACCTCAAAGGGAAACCAAAGCTGGGACTTTGGTATCCGACTGATGGAGACTTAGATTTTGTGGCTTACACTGATTCTAATTACGGAGGATGCAATCAAAATAGAAAGTCTACAACCGGTGGATGTCAATTCCTAGGAGGTAGACTGGTCTCTTGGCAGTGCAAGAAGCAAACCTCAGTCGCCATTTCTACATGTGAAGCTGAGTATGTTGCAGCTGGCAGCTCTTGTTCTCAAGTTCTGTGGATACGACAATAACTGCTTGATTATGGGTTGAGTATAACAAATACTCCTATGATGATTGATAATGAATCAACGATCTCTATAACCAATAATCCGGTCAAGCACAGTAAAACTAAACACATTGATATTCGACATCACTTTATTAGAGACTGTGCTGAGAAGAATCTGATAAAGTTAGCTAAGGTTCCATCCGTGGACAATTTAGCAGACTTATACACCAAAGCGTTCGACAGAGCTCGATTCGAGAAATTGGTGCAACTAAATGGAATGAGAAATCCAGAGGATTAGTCTTCCATAGAGTTATTTTGTAATAATTAGTTGTTCTTATTTATTAGTTGTTTATGTTTATTTTTATTTTTTTTAAAAAAGGGGTTAGGCGTATGGCATTCATTTGCTTGTTACCTAAGGGGAATCGCCTCCGATAAGGGTTAAGTCTTTATCAACTGGGAAATGATAGTAAATTAGAGGAATCGGCTTAATAATTGTAGGTAAAAGTCTCAAGTTAGATGTGTTAGTAGATTCAAATTAGTTACATGAACTTTACATCTTTAAAACCAGGCTTTTACTTATCTTTATTTGAGCATACACCTCTCTCCACACGTTATAATATTGCTTGAAAACTTTAGATCTAGACAGCTTCATTTTATGATGTACTGGTAGGCAAATTCTGCTTTGATTTCTGAGCATATAATAAGCTATAAATCTTCTGTGTGTTATCTCGTGTGATTTGGTATATAATGTATGAAATAAGTCTTAATTGATGAAGGACAGTCTGACCATACACTGTTATCAAGAATTTATGAAAATATGTCAAGACAAATAATAAGAATTATGGCTATTAGTAAAACTACTGGTGTCTTTATTGTACTAAGTACAGACCTGACTCCTTTAGTTTTTCCAATGGTTTCAAGTTTATTTTGTCTATACTAAGGGATCTTATGTTGTACTAAGTACAGATCTAGAACCACTAGTATCTACAAAACGGGTTTGATGTTTGTCACATTTTAAATTCACTCAAGGGTATGTTATATGCTTCGAAAAGAACATAATTTAGTGACCTCTATCTTGAAGGTGAAAGATACAGTGTTATGTGCTCTACTAGATTTCTCAGTATGTCATATTTTGGGTTACATTAGGTAATACACATACAAACAATAAAAGATTTGCTTGGAAATCAGTGTAGACTTTGTTTATATGGATTATAATACCGATAATCGTCTTGAACTATCTGTGATAATTAATCACTTCATTTTGATGTGTATGATATATTCTGTGGAGATCGGTAACCAAGTTATACTTTTATAAATGTAAGTTGAAAAATGGTTAAGTTGTGAGATTTTTGTGTAACTTATTGTGAATTTCATGAGGTATGAATACTAACAATCTTCTCAGAATTTTTACTCAACAATTGGTTCAGCTATTTCTTTCTAATATGATCCCGCTGTCGATATTTTCTTAACACCCTCGATTAGGATGCTTTTATCTAAATTTATTTAATTGTATTTTACTTTTCGTCTATGTGTTTCATTAATACAAGGGTAGTTGATACCAACGTTTATTATGATTCATTGTCATTTATTTTATTTGTTCGTATTTCTCTTATTTTAGTTAATCTTCTTTAATTTTATTTTATTTTATTTTATTTATGTTTTTATTATCGTTCGTATTTTCGCATGATTGCATCACAAGTGAAAATAATTTTATTTTAGACTTGTATGTGCGCGCTTTTCTTAGAAAAACAAGTGTAGGACCGAATTATGAATGAACTTTAACACAAATCAATATTCAATAACTAATGAGCGGAAATCAATAGCTATTCAAAGTACGTTATCAATAAAACTAACACACAACCACATATATTTTGCATTAATCAAAGCATAAAGTGTGTGTTACAAATACTGACCAGGGAATAACAAAAGTTGTGCTCCAATTCGTATCTCTCCAAAAAGTGCCGTAACTCAAACACTAATTAGGTATTTATACTATTACCTAATCAGCTAGGCGATATTGATGATATCGCCTATGCGATATTGCCAATGTCGCTAGTTACATTAGAAATAGACTAAGTAATTACAACTCAAAACTTAGACCAAGTGACAGACACACTAATGTACCAACAAACTCCCCCGTGTCTTCAGCTTGGTCTTCAAAAATAATCTTCAGTCAACGTCTTCAATCAAACCCATCCAGCAGGAAACTTACCACCCGCATGGATTCCATGGGTTACACAAATATCCACAATTCTTTGAAATTGTTGAGCAAGCTTTTCATTTATCGGATTTCCCCGATAATATCTTATACGATTATCAAACAACTTCCTCATATCTTCCTTTGATAGATTTATCAAACTCATAGGGTCAAACACCCTGAACTGCTCTTTCTTCAAACCATAGAGCGAGGTCTTCTCTGGTTTTTCCGAATCAAGAACAAAGACCATAACAGCTTCACCTGTATGAGCATCCAGTTCCCAGTAATGAAACCTTCTTAGAAAGTCAAGGGGAACCGTTTCCAGAGGAATCTTCTTCAAGCAATCAGCCGGAGGATAACGCATTTTGATCAATGGCTGATTTGTGACCGGATCTAACCGTTTCTTATTGATAAAATAAATTAATTAAAATTTAAAAGTAAAGAAAAATGTAACTTTTACTTATTTTTGGTGACGAACTAGATGGTGTCTAATTAGGGATCATATTAGAAAGAACGATTCGCAAGACAATATCAAATTTTAATTCGATTATCAGTATAGTTGTCCAAATTTAAATTTAGCACGCAAAGTTAACTAGCCAAAGAAACAATCAGTAACAAGACGATTATCGGTATTGTTTATCCACTTAAACATGTAACATACTCAACTTCAAGCTTAGCAGTTATTGTGAGAGTGAATAGGTCTACGTGAATCCCACATACATATACTCCTAGTATCAAGACATGCCCAAGACTTCGATTAGTTAGAGAAAGCATTTGAATTCAACATTTTTAAGAATCAAGCCAGCAGTGACAGGTCTGTACAAACGTACAACAAAATGACTTAAACTTGATTCAGGTGTAAGCAAAACCAGACTTGGTCAAACCATTTGGCGACCTTGTGAGGAATCTTTGATTTTATAAGATTTGAAAGTACTTTGACTTTTGTTTGCTTAGGTTTTGAAAGTATACTGACTGAGACCAGGTCTGTACAGACGTACAACAAAGGAAACAGACAACATAAATCCCCAAATGTTGTCATATACAAGCTCAAGTTAATAGAAGCATGGCAAGCTGATACATAAGAATTAAGACCCATTGTCATACATCATATGTTGGTCATCACAAAAGATTTAAACACAGATTAAGGTATTTCTTAGTTGCTCAAAGAAGAGTATGAAAATGCCTACCAATACATCGTGCAAGTAATCAGATGTCTGTAAGGACAAGTATAACAAATACGAGATAAACCTACTGATACATCGAGGATAAAACTTAAGATTGACTTTTGAGGGGTGTCTCCTAATGTACTATCATCTCCCTAGTTGTTTACAGACACAACTAAACGTCTTTAACAGATGTTGCAACGTTGCTTTTCTTTAATGCTAGTAAGCATAAAGAATGGCTATTGCCCTTCTTTTTTTTTTTTTTTTTTTTTTTAACGAAGAAACTATCAAATAAAAACAAAAGAATTAACTGTCACAACTTACTGTTTTATTTGAAAGAAAACGCAACCCAATCATGTTTATAAGCTAGTTAAACCTGGTTCTAGAGAAGGCCTTGGTAAACAAGTCTGCATTTTGCTTATCTGTTTCTATTTGGACAAGGTCAATCAAATGCTTCTCATAGCAATCCCGTATAAAATGAAACCTAATCTCTATGTTTTTGGTCTTAGAGTGTTGTACATGATTTTTAGTGATAGATATAGCAGCAGTATTATCAATATATAAAGGAGTCATGGTTAAGAGTAAACCGTAGTCACGAAGTTGGTGCTGAATCCACAAGATTTGTGAACAGCAACTGGTAGCCGCAATACATTCAGCTTCTGCTTTTTGAATTAGAAATTGGCATCCTCCTGACGTAGACTTCTTATCGATGCTACAGCCACCATAATCAGAATCCGAGTATGCTGTGAGAGCAAATGTCTTCTCTGTTGGATACCATAGACCTAGAGTAGGTCTATGTTTGAGATATCCAAATATCCGTTTAACCGCTTTCAAATGAGAAACCTTGGGGTTGAGACTGATATCTTGAACACAACGCAACAGCAAATACTATATCAGGTCGAGAAGCTGTAAGATACATTAAAGATCCAATCATCGATCGATATAACTTTTCTTCACAGTCCTCCTCATCTTCAGCCGGTCCAAGATTGTGGTTTGTTGGAATGGGAGTTCCATACTCTCTACAATCATGCAACTTATAGCGTGTCAACATGTCGTTAACATACTTTGATTGATGAATGTAAGTGCCCTTTGATGATTGATCAACTTGAACACCCAAAAAGAATTTTAGCTCCCCCATCGCACTCATCTCAAATTCTGATTTCATGATCTTCTCAAAATCTCTACACAAAGATTCATTTGTTGAACCAAAAATGATATCATCCACGTAGACTTGAACTAGCAGTTGACTGTGTTCAGTTCGCTTGATGAAAAGAGTGCTATCAATGTGACCACGCTCATAACCATTTTTAATCAAGTGCATTGCCAACCATTCATACCAAGCGCACGGGGCTTGATGAAGACCATAAAGAGCCTTATCCAACTTGCAAACATAGTCTGGGTTGACTGAATCCTCAAAACCAGGAGGTTGCTTGACATAAATTTCTTCAGCAACCTTACCGTACAAAAACGCACTTTTCACATCCAGCTGATAGACACGAAACCCCTTAAATGTAGCATATGCTAAGAAGATACGAATAGATTCCATTCTTGCAACAGGCGCAAAGACTTCATCATAATCCAAACCTTCTTGTTGTGTATACTGTTGGTACATTTAGAGTGTTTGTCACTTGGTCTAGGTTATCGAGTTGTAATAATTAGTCTTGTTTTTGGAACTAGCGATATTGCAATATCGCATATGCGATATTACAATATCGCTAAACAGGCTGATTAGACAAGTATAAATACGTTTAGGGTTTCAGTTTTTTTTTTGTTAACTTTGATACACGAATTTCAGCAGCTGTGTTATTTTCTCTGGCATTTTATATTGTATTCACAACTGGTTTGGTTGATTAAATATATTCTTGTGATTACTTTGTTGAATTGTGTTATTAAACGTACTTTGATTTGCTATTGAATTCCGCGCTTTAGCATTTGATATTGATTCATTGTGAAAAGGTCTGTGCCTTTATGGTCCTACAAGTGGTATCAGAGCTATTAATCATTGGATTAGTGGTTTTTTGAATCAATTTTAGTACGTTTTTAAATCTTTTAAACGTGTTTTACGATAAACAATTTGTTTATTAGTCTTAAAAGGTTTTTGGTCATTAGTTTTGGTGATATCTGGTATTTTGTTCGTATTTTTTAAACCTTATTTTCGTTTGATTCGTAAAATTTTTTTTTTTTAAGGTTTACAGCCGTTTTAGCGATATTACCATCAATATCGCCATTAGGGTTTTAGCGACATTGTTACTTCTGTGCTCATTAATTTGAGCGATATCACTAGCGATATTACCTTGATATCGCCTGGTTGATTTTAGCGATATTGTCCCAATATCGCTTGATTGATTTTAGCGATATTATCCCAATATCGCCCTTTGATAACTGATTTTGATTTGTGCTTTAACTAGCGACATTGATAGCGATATTATCAATATCGCCCTATCAATTTAGCCTGCGATATTGTCAATATCGCTTTGTGATTTTAAATCAGATTTTTTTTCTTTCTTTCTTTCTTTCTTAAGACAAAACTTACTATAAATTTAAAATGTCGACCTTACAAGCTGTGAATGCCATGCTAAAACACAATGCTGAAGTTGGTTCTGCTAATAAACCTCCATTTTTTGCTCCAGGAATGGAATACTCTGAATGGCGAGGGAGGTTCCTATCGTTTGTAGCGTTTACTGATCCAGAAATGGAAATTCCTTTACTCGAACGATATGTTAGACCAGTTTTGAGTGGAGAACATGTAGGTATTCCTCCGCCAAAACCAATTCGTTCAATGTCGGTTGAAGAACGAAAAGCATGGGAGTGTGAGAGAAAGGCTCACTCTGCCATCACTATGGCACTACCTGCTGATGCAATGAAAATGTTTAAACAACATGACATTGCCTATGATTTATGGAATGGAATAGCTGAACGGTGTGGAGGAACCACTGAGTATAAACAGAGCAAACTGGAACTGGTGAAGAAACAGTACGATCTGTTTGATATCCAAAAGAATGAAACAGTTAAGGATCTGTTTTGTAGATATTCACGACTTGTGAATGAATTGGAAGAAGGAGGGTATACCTTTAGTACAATTGAAGTTAATAAGAAACTCTTAAATGCCCTTCCTTCTCACTGGGAAACTCGTGTGCTGATGATGGAAAATGATCCAGATGTGCTGGCTATGACTTTAGACCAGCTTATTGGAAAATTAGAGACTTGTGCACTGGATATTCAAAAGAAAAGCACAAGATCTGGATCATCCCTTCTTGATAATAGTAATTTTGGTTATGGTAGTACAGCTCTTTTATCGGGGCCGTCTACCTCTGCATCTAAAATCAATTATTCTCAGGGAAATCATTCAGCTGGAACTTTTTCTTCGTTTCCAACTCAACCATCCTCCTCTGCCAATGCATCTCAAAATGAGCATGCAGTTATTTTCAACGCGTTCTTATCATCGTATGATGATTTTCTTTCTAAGAGAATTAGCTCAGTAGATCTTACTGATGAGGATTTCGCACAAGTAGATCCTGATGAGCTTGAGAGGGTTGACCTTCGTTGGAATATGGCCATGCTCACAAGAAGAACGAAGACATACTTGAAGAGAACTAGCAAGAGATCTCTTGAAGATGTCACTGATAAAACGAGTATGGGTTTTGACAAATCAACGATCCGGTGTTATAAATGTCAAAACCTAGGCCATTTCGCAAGAGAATGTGAAAAGGGTAGACAACCCTCGTCGGGTTTCACAAGACCTTCTACCTTCAAAAAGGATAATGAAGTTGCTAAGGCCGCTATCATGATGGAAGATGAAGAAGCCTATGACTTCTCTGCCATGGACGATCAAGATAACATAGCGCTGATGGCAGATGTTGAGAATGAGGTAGAATGTGATTCATTTAACTGTGAAACCTGTATAAAACTAACTGGTAAAATTAACAGGTATATAGTAGATAATGATCGCCTGAATACAGATCTCACAAGTCTTATTCAAGCGAACAGAGTTTTAAAAGATAATGAGAAAGTTTTTGAAATAAATCAGAAAACTCTTATTGAGGAGAAGAAAGATCTGAAAGCTATGATTTACAATAAACAAGATGAAATCGATAGCTATTTAAAACTGATTGTTCATCTTAAAAAGGATCTTGCTTCTGCTCAAGCTGATAACCTTGATTTAAAACGAAAACTAACAAACATTTCAACATCTACTATGGTCTTTTCTGACATCCTTCAAAGTCAGAGGACTGATACAAAAAGCAAGGCTGGGCTTGGTTATCACAACCATCCTCCTCCTTCAAACTTGAATCAGCCCATTCTGTCAAAGGATGAAATTAAAGATTTTGTGCCTTCTGTTCTTAAGAAGGTTACAAATCCTGTGGTTGAACCTGTTATTAAGCCTAAATCTGAAGAGGCTTCTGATGTCAAGCGACCTGAGTCGTTTAAAGTTCAAACCTTAAACAAAAGGAAGGCTGAGCCTATTAAGCCTATTTTGTTTGTGCCTTCAACATCTGGTGAAGAGGTAGTAGAAGTGGAGGATGTAACTCACGAGGTTACAAAGAAAGTTGACAAAAATAATTCTAAACCTGAAAATTTAATTCTTACTATTGAAGGTGGAGAAAATTTTTTTACTAACAATCAATCAACTTCTAAGGATTTGAAAATGAAACAGGTGGAGAATATCAAAAATTATAATGTTTCAATTAAAAATCCTTCATCTAAAAATCCTTCATCTAAGGTTGTCTCAACTATTAAATCAGTTGCACTATCATATTCACATAAGTGTTCATGTGCGGTAAATGTAACTGATATTAAACCCCGTAGGTCACCTCTTTCACCCAAGCCACTATCATGTGATGATCAGACTTTTAGAGAGAGAAGATCTTGTTTCTGCTGTAAGAAACAGGGTCATCTCATCAATCAATGTCCTATACTTGCTAAGAAATGGGCATCACGAAGTGATTCAGTTTCTTCCAAGAATAGAAACTTTCAAAAATCTAAACAACCTGGATCATCTCGTAGTGTCTCTATCTCTAAAGTTAATAACATTACACCTACTCAACCGATATCTAGAAAGGTTGATGTTATTAACAAGCAATCTATTGTTCCTAAAAAGGTCTGGAAAAAGAAACAGGAACAGGTTTTAGTGTCATCTGAAATTGTCACATCAGTAAATAATAATGATTTACTGAAAAATAAAGTGTTAACTGATGTGATAGTTATAGATGATGTCTCAGGAGAACCCAAGTCTATTAAGGCTTGGGTCTCCATTTGAAACTAACATTCTTTTTCTTGTGTTGTGACAGTCAAAGATGCAAAACAGTAAATGGTATGTTGATAGTGGCTGTTCGCGACACATGACAGGCGATGTCTCCCTGCTTACAGATGTTAAACCTCACAATGGGGGACATGTTGCCTTTGCTGGAGATACTGGAGGTACCATAACTGGATTAGGAACACTCACAAATGGACAAGTGAGTTTTGAGAATGTGAACTATGTAGAAGAGCTGAAACACAATTTGATCAGCGTTTCACAAGTTTGCGACAAGAAATTCACTGCTGCATTTACGGATCTAGAGTGTTTGATTTTGAAGCCGGGATTTGTGATTCCCGAGGAGTGGATTCTTATTAGAGCTCCAAGAGTGAAGAACTCTTATATTTTGGACATGAGGACAGTTGAAACTGAGGAACATACCTGTCTTTTAACCAAAGCCTCTTCTAAGGATTCATTATTGTGGCACAGAAGGATGGGGCATATTCATTTTAGGAAAATGAATTATCTGGTGAAGCACGATCTAGTGGAGGGGCTTCCTAAGCAATCTTTTGCTTTGGAAGATGATTGTGTTTCGTGCTTAAAGGGAAAACAGCACAAGAAGTTTCACAAGTCTAAGCAGGTTAATTCCATTAAATCTCCATTGGAATTACTTCACATGGACTTGTTTGGACCTGTTAGTACGAGGAGTATTGGAGGAAAATCGTACTGCCTAGTAGTTACTGATGACTACTCTCGTTTCTCGTGGGTTTACTTCTTGCGTACAAAGGATGAAACACCAGATATATTGACCTATCTTTTCGATAGACTTGAAAATCTGTGCGACTTGAAGATCAAGAAGATACGTAGTGATAATGGAACGGAATTCAAAAATAAAATTCTTGAATTATACTGTCTACGTAAAGGAATTGTTCATCAGTTTAGCGCTGCCAGAACTCCACAACAGAATGGAGTTGCAGAGAGAAAGAATAGAACGATCATTGAAACTGCTCGGACTATGCTGTCAGATTCACATCTGCCAATCACTTTTTGGGCAGAGGCAGTTAACACGGCTTGTTATGTTTTAAACCGTGTTCTGATGAACAAGAAGAAAAATAAGACGTGTTATGAGTTATTCTATAACCGGAAGCCAAACCTAAGTTTTTTGGAACCTTTTGGATGCCCTTGCACCATTCTGTTTACAAAGAATAAAGTTTCTAAATTCGGTGAAGAAGCTTTTGATGGGTTATTTCTGGGGTTTTCGGTTAATTCTCCTAACAAGAGGGTCTTCAATAAGGAAACGGGAAAGATTGAGGAACATTTTGAGGTAAAATGTTTAAAATACACGGAGACTCCAAAAGGAAAAGGTCCGGATTGGTTGTTTGAGTACGATTCATTATTTAACTCATTCCACCTTCCAACGTTTGATGGAGTAGATGAAGCTGTAACGCTTCTTCATGGGTTACATCTTAATCCTGATATCTCTTCACCATCACCTCCTTCCTCTCCTGTTACTACTGTTCCTTCATCTCCCTTGCCCTCTGTTGTTCCTGAGAGCTCTTATGCTGATCAACAATCTGATGCCTCTCCTGCTGCTGTTGATGTTGTAGATGACTCTTCTCCTATTATTGAAGATGAGCCTTTTGCTCAAGAGGTTGAGCTAAATAATCTAGAAACAAACCTCACACCAGACTCAATACCCATTACTCGCATTTATAAGAACCATCCTACTAATAATATTATTGGAGATTTGAATGCAGGTGTTTTAACAAGAAGCAAAGCAGCTGAAGCTTCATCAACGGTTGATCTTTCGGATGACACATCTGAAGATCCTACTCTTCCGTGTTTGAAGGCGGAAATAGAAGAATGCTTTTTATCTCAAATTGAGCCAACAAAGATTGATGCGGCTCTAAAGGATTCACACTGGGTATCTGCAATGCAAGAAGAGTTGCAGCAATTTGTAAGATTGCAAGTTTGGACTCTAGTACCACTTCCTAAAGGTGTACACCCAATTGGAACGCGCTGGGTGTTTCGTGTCAAACGTGATGATAGAGGAGTGGTAATCAGAAATAAGGCTAGGCTTGTTGTCCAAGGCTATACACAACAAGAAGGATTAGACTATGATGAAGTCTTTGCACCTGTTGCAAGAATGGAATCAATCCGTATTTTCCTAGCCTATGCAACATTTAAGGGGTTTCGCGTCTATCAGCTGGACGTGAAGAGTGCGTTTCTATATGGAAAGGTTGCTGAGGAGATATATGTTCGTCAACCACCTGGTTTTGAAGATTCAGTCAACCCAGACTACATGTGCAAGTTGGATAAAGCCCTTTATGGTCTGCATCAAGCTCCGCGTGCGTGGTATGAACGGTTGGCAACGCACTTAATCAAGAACGGTTTTGAACGTGGTCAAATTGACAGCACTTTGTTCATCAAGAGAACTGAAAAGAGTCAGCTACTAGTTCAAATCTATGTAGATGATATTATTTTTGGTTCGACTGATGAATCTTTGTGTCGTCATTTTGAAAAGATTATGAAGTCTGAATTCGAAATGAGTGCTATGGGGGAGTTGAAGTACTTTTTGGGTGTTCAAGTTGATCAATCTCCGAAAGGCACCTATATTCATCAATCTAAGTATGTCAACGATATGTTGACTCGCTATAACTTACTTGCTTGTAAAGAGTATGGCTCTCCCATTCCCATCAACCATAATCTTGGACCCGATCCCGAAGAGGAAGTTTGTGACGAAAAGCTATATCGGTCGATGATTGGCTCGTTAATGTATCTTACTGCATCTCGACCCGATATAGTGTTTGCTGTGTCGCTGTGTTCTCGCTATCAGTCACAACCAAAGGTTTCTCACTTAAAAGCGGTCAAACGGATATTTGGATATCTCAAACATCGACCTGCTCTAGGTCTATGGTATCCAACTGAGAAGTCATTTGCTCTCACAGCATATTCAGATTCTGACTATGGTGGTTGTAGCATCGATAAGAAGTCTACGTCAGGAGGATGCCAGTTTCTCGGTTCACGATTAGTGTCGTGGCAATGCAAGAAGCAAACGACAGTTTCCACTTCCACAGCGGAGGCTGAATATATTGCTGCTGCCAGCTGCTGTTCACAAATTTTGTGGATTCAGCACCAACTTCGTGATTATGGTTTACTCTTGACTATGACTCCATTATTTATTGATAATACTGCTGCCATATGCATAACTAAAAATCCCGTACAACATTCTAAAACCAAACACATAGAAATTAGGTTTCATTTTATACGGGATTGCTATGAGAAACACTTGATTGACCTTGTCCAAATTGAAACTGAAAAGCAAAATGCTGATTTGTTTACCAAGGCCTTCTCTAGAACTAGGTTTGACCAACTGATTGACATGATTGGGTTGCGCTTCTTTCAGGACAAACAGTAAACTGTGACAAAACCTTTCTGTTGTCTATTTCTTTAATTCTACATACAGCTGTTTATTGGCAATAGCCACTCTTTATGTTTGTTAACATTAAAGAAAAGCATTATTGCAACATTTATAAAAGACGTTTAGTTGTGTCTGTAAACAACTAGGGAAATGATAGTACATTAGGAGACACTCTTCAATTGACAATATTATGTGTTATCCTTGATGTATCAGTAGGTTTTTCACGTATCTGTTATACTTGTCCTTCTAGACATCAAACTACTTGCACGATGTATTGGTAGGCATTATCATACTCATTCTTCATTATCTAAGAAATCTCTTAATCTGTGCATGATCTTTCGTGATGATCATCATATGATGTATGACAATGCGTCTTAATTCTTATGTGACAGCTTGCCATGTTTCTATTAACTTGAGTTTGTATATGACAACATTTGGGGAATTATGCTGTCTGTTTCCTTTGCTGTACGTTTGTACAGACCTGGTCTCAGTCAGTATACTTTCAAAAACACTGCAAACTTAAGTCAAAAGTACTTTCAAATCTTATAAAATCAAAGATTACTTACGAGGTCGCCAAATGGTTTGACCAAGTTTGATTTTGCAAGCACCTGAATCAAGTGTATGTCGCTTTGTTGTACGTAAGTACAGACCTGTCACCGCTGGCTTGATTCTTAAAAATGTTGAATTCAAATGCTTTCTCTAATCAATCGAAGTTCTGAGCATGACTTGATACTAAGGGTATATCTATGTGAGATTCACGGAGATTTATTCACTCTAATAATAACTGTTAAGTTTGAAGGTTGAGTATGTTACATGTTTAAGTGAATTAATAATACCGATAATCGTCCTGTTCCTGCTTGTCTCTTTGGCTAGTAAACTATATGTGATAAACTTAAATTTGGACCTCTATACTAATAATCAAATTAACATTTAACGTTGTCTTGCGAATCTGTCTTTCTAATATGATCCCTAATAAGACCTCTTCTATTTCGTCTTGTTTTATTTTATTTAGATTAAAAAAAAAAAAAAAAAAAAAAAAAAAGGGGAAAAGATATGTTGAACAGTATGCTGTGTGTTATTTAATTTTAAAGTTTATTTTATTTTAATTTTTCTCTTATTTTACTTTATTTTGTCACCGGTTACTGTTTATGTTTTGAATTTAGCGATATTGTTTACATTTTAGCGATATTGTTTGAATTTTAGCGATATTGTTTACATATTGGCGATATTGCTGATCTCTAGCGATATTGTGGTATCGCTGATTTAGATATTTGTGTAGCGATATTGTTTAGCGATATTGTCTAGCGATATTGACAATATCGCTGAATATTTAAATTTTATATAAACAAATATCTGTCACTGTATTCGATACACTTTCAAACCCACCTAGCGATATTAACTAGCGATATTGTCTACGTATTTAGCGGTATTGCAAGTTTCATCGATTTCTCTTTCGTTTTTCGTCCAAACTGAAATTAAACCACATCATTCTGTTCGCCTTTGCCGTTTACAACGATTGGTATGTGCCCATTATATTTTATTTCAATTTTTATACCAGTTTGTTTAACTTTATATTCGGGTTATGTGTTATCTGTGGTTACGTTGTATCTGTTGTGTTAGTGTGTAAAATCTAATAAAACTCGTGCCCTGCATATCATAGATAATCGTAGTATAGTTTGTTTGGTTTGGATCATGTTTTTCTTTGAACAATTTGATATTTGCCCGTTCGCTGATGTCACAGCGATATTGTGGGGCGATATTGCAATATCGCCCAAATTAGGGTTTTGAGTTTAGCGATATTGTCCCCAATATCGCCTAAATTGGATTAATTTCCATATCTGACACATTTTAGCGATATCATGCCCAAATTTTCAATTTTTATCGATATTGTTCAGCGATATTGTGGTATCGCTCAAATTAAATAGCGATATTGTTGCATCGCCAAAATTGTGGATTAATTTCCAATATCGCTGATTTGAATCAGACTATTTCAATTTTGTCTGCTTTTAGCGATATTGCACTCAATATCGCATAAATCAATTTGTGCGATATTAGTGTCAATATCGCCTAAATCAGAATGGGCCTATTGGGCTTGGCCCAAAATTTTGATACTCTGGCCCAGTTTTCATGAATATTGACTGTGCGGCCTGTTTTTGATCTGATTACTAACTGGTTTCGCGTCTTGTGTTGTCTATTGACTTGTTTTGCAGAAATGGAAGATTTTGCCCAGTTTGACCAGAAATGTGATGTCCGTCACAATATTACGGCCTTTTTGGACGGATCTAAGGCCTCCGCTGAACCTTTTAGGCCTATGATTGCCTTTCTGCGCCGATCACGTATATTCACCGCCATATCGGCTTCCACAACTATATACCGAGACCACATTGGTCAATTCTGGAGGAATGTCGCTATAGACAGTGATCTGGACTACACACGCTTGATTTCGACGGTCCACGGACGTCAAATCATAATTTCAGAGCAATTGATCTGTGATGTGTTGCAGCTTGATGATCATCCGGATATGCTGATCCAGTTTTCGCACGAGTTTATTGTGGGTGCGATGGATCGTTTGGGATACACTGGCAGCCACGCCGACCAGTATAGAAAGGGAAATTTAACTCGGGTTTGGCGCTGGTTGATGCACATTTTCATTTTGTGCATAGGGAATAGGAAGGCTGGGTATGATGGCACGAGTCACAGAACAGTATGTGATATGTTGGCTTTGATCTACAACAAACCGTATAACTACTCAGGCTATATCTTCCGGTCAATGGTGGATAATGCTCAACAGGGGGAGAATCGATGGTATATGTATCCCCGGTTCCTCCAACTCATCATCAACAACGAGCTTCCGGGTCTAGCTACTGATGCCACCCGTATCTACAGGCAGACTCCGATGTCCAATCGGATATTTGGAGTCATGAGCTCAAATGGAAAGGGGGTTCCAATTCCTCCTGATACGCCTCTTTTTGGCCACGTTGTTGACCCGAACTACCAACCACCGGCCGACGACGGATACTTAGATCCGGTGGTTAATCAGCCAGATCTTTCGGATGCAAACCTTGAAGACGTTCACGTCCAGGTTACTGAAGACCCACTTGAGGGTGTCTATGTCAGTGTCTCCTCCCAAGGTGACTTGCATCGCTTACATGTCCACGGGGACACATCGGAAGGGTCGTCTGACTCTGCATCTTCTGGTCCTCCGGGTGGAATAACCGAGAGTGATTCAGAGGGCTTGGTCCCGCCTCCTCATGAAGTTGAACATCTGAGGCGGATCAATCCTCAACGATATTTGCGGATTCAGAGACGCATTGCTGAAGGGAGGCAGCATATTCCTCTCAAAGACAAAAGAGTGAGGACTGAAGTTGAAACTGAATATGTGCCTCCTCCTCCCAAGAAATCGAGGATTGCTCGGGAAGTTGCTACATCCTCACGGCCACAGGATGCACCGAGGGTTGACATTCCGGTTCAACCACTCCCCTCGGTCATCCAAGAATTGATGAAAAGGCTGGATGCAATGCAAAACACTTTGGATTCACAAGCTGCAGCGATTCAAGTCCAAGATACAAGACTTGCAACGGTTGAAAAGGAGAATGAGACTCTTAGGTCTAGGGTGGTGACGTTGGAGTCACAGATGGTCGTTTCGGGGGAGATAGAAGATAGGGAAACCCCAAATGTAACTCCCCCGCAAACTGAAAATGTAAATGTTGAATCAGGAAATGAAACGGCACGTTTAGATTACTTCTCGTTTGAGGATATTCCTGGTCAACCAAGACCATTAGCAGTTGACTATTCATGCGCTGATCTGACTTATCTTGCTAGAATGATTAACCGATCTGAAAATTTGAGGGAGAGTACACCTGATGAGGATTCAGACCTAGAAACTGAAGATGAAACATTAAATGAGGATGAATACTATTATGGTGCTCCGACTGTTGAGTCAGATTCATCTGAAGATGAATCTACTGAAGACTCAAATGAACCTGAAGCTGAACTGCCTGAATCTCCAAAGTTTCCTGAGACTGCTGAAGTGAGAGCTGCTCGCTTAGCTTCCTGGTGGCCACATGGAAAAGAAAAAATTGTGCCGGTCACGTGCAAGTCTTACAAGGTCAATGGAGAATATAAGGGGTTAATTAATAGCTGGAAAGTGTTGAATGATATGTTTCTGATCAAAAGGACCGATGGAGTTCAATACTTTAAACTGTCATTCACAAAGCTGAGTACGCTGCCTAAGGGAGAAATAAATAGACTCGCTCAGCTACAATTGATAAACCCTGAAAGAAACACTCGTGCAGATTTTATACAAACGACTCTACAAAAGGAAACACGTACAAAAAGGTACAGTTTCATAAAGCCAACACTGGGAAAAAGAATTACCTACAAGAAGCGGATAGATCCAACTACCAATCAGCCTATGATCAGGATGAGATATCCGCCGGCTATCTGCATCAAAAGGATCACTCTGGAAACAGTTCCCTTAAACTTCCTTAGAAGATTCCATTATTGGGAATTTGATAGTCAAACGGGAGAAGCTGTGTTGATTTTTGTGCCAGAAAATGTTGAACCAGAGAAGACATCTCTCTATGGGTTAAAGAAGACGCAGTATCGAGTTTTTGATCCTATGAGTTTGATAAATCTATCAAAGGAGGATATGAGGAAGCTGTTTGATAATCGCATAAGGTATTACAGAGGTAATCCTACAAATGAAAAGCTTGCTCAACAATTTCAGAAGATTGTTGATATTTGTGTCACCCATGGAATCCACGCGGGTGGAAAATTTCCTGCTGGATGGGTTTGAACTGAAGATTCTTTTGAAGACCAAGCTGAAGACACGGGGGAGTTTGTTGGTACATTTAGAGTGTCTGTCACTTGGTCTAGGTTATCGAGTTGTAATAATTAGTCTTGTTTTTGGAACTAGCGATATTGCAATATCGCTTAAGCGATATTACAATATCGCATATGCGATATTACAATATCGCTAAACAGGCTGATTAGACAAGTATAAATACGTTTAGGGTTTCAGTTTTTTTTTGGTTAACTTTGATACACGAATTTCAGCAGCTGTGTTATTTTCTCTGGCATTTTATATTGTATTCACAACTAGTTTGGTTGATTAAATATATTCTTGTGATTACTTTGTTGAATTGTGTTATTAAACGTACTTTGATTTGCTATTGAATTCCGCGCTTTAGCATTTGATATTGATTCATTGTGAAAAGGTCTGTGCCTTTACGGTCCTACATATACCCTTGGACTACTAACCTAGCTTTATTGCAAATCACCACTCCCCTATCATCACGTTTGACTCGAAACACCCAACGAGTTCCAATTGGGTGTACACCTTTTGGAAGTGAAACTAAATCCCAGACTTTCAGCTTCACAAATTGCTGCAACTCTTCTTGCATTGTAGAAACCCAATGTGAATCCTTTAGAGCCTCATCAATCTTTATTGGCTCAACTTAGGATAAGAAGCATTCTTCAATTTCCGCCTTTAGACATGTAAGATCATCAGAATTATATGGACCTTCAGAAGATGTAGCTATTTTGCTTCTTGTCTGAGTACCTGCATCCAGATCTCCAATAATATTCTCAATCGGATGATTCTTATGAATACGGGAGATGAGTATTGGATCAGGTGTGAGGTTTGTTTCCAAATTGTTTAGCTCACCCTCTTGAGCGAGAGAATCATCTTCATTCTCAGAGAGCATGTCTTCATCATAATCAACAGTAGCAGGAGAAGCTTCGGGCTGTTGATCTGCAGAAGAACTCTCGGGAACATCAGTAGACGAAGATGGTAGAAGATCAGTAGTAGCAGGAGTCGAAGACGGTGTGGATGAAGAATTATCCGGATTAAGATGCAAGCCATGAAGAAGCGTAACAACTTGATCTACTTCATTGAATTTCGGAAGATTGAATGAGTTAACAAGATGGTCATACTCAAACAACCAATCAGGACCTTTTCTTTTAGGAGACTCCGTGTACTTTAAACATTTGACCTCAAAATGCTCTTCAATCTTTCCCGTTTCCTTGTTGAAAACCCTTTTGTTAGAAGAATTAACCGAATACCCAAGAAATAGTCCATCGAATGCTTTTTCACCGAATTTTAAAATTTTATCTTTTGTAATTAATATAGTGCATGGACATCCAAATGGCTCCAAAAACTTTAAATTTGGCTTTCGGTTAGTCAATAATTCATAACACGTTTTATTTTTCTTCTTGTTCATCAGAACACGGTTTAATACATAGCATGCCGTGTTAACTGCCTATGCCCAAAAAGTAATTGGCAAGTGTGAATCAGACAGCATAGTACGGACGGTTTCAATGATTGTTCTATTCTTTCTCTCCACTACACTATTCTGTTGCGGAGTTCTTGCTGCACTAAACTGATGAACAATTCCTTTGCGTAGACAATATAATTCAAGAATTTTGTTCTTGAATTCCGTACCATTATCACTACGTATCTTTTTTATCTTCAAGTTGCACAGATTCTCAAGTCTATCGAAAAGATAGGTCAGTAGATCTGGTGTTTCATCCTTTGTACGCAAGAAGTAAACCCATGAAAAGTGAGAATAGTCATCAGTTACTACCAAACAGTAAGATTTACCTCCAATACTCTTCGTGCTTATAGGTCCAAACAAGTCCATGTGAAGTAATTCCAATGGAGATTCAATGGAATTAACTTCCTTAGACTTGTGAAACTTCTTGTGTTGTTTTCCTTTCAAGCACGAAACACAATCGTCTTCCAAAGCAAAGGATTGCTTAGGAATCCCCTCCACCAAATCATGTTTCACCAGATAATTCATTTTTCGGAAATGAATATGACCCATCCTTCTGTGCCACAATAATGAATCCTTAGTAGACGCTTTGGTTAGAAGACATGTATGTTCTTCAGTTTCCACTGTTCTCATGTCCAAAATATAAGAGTTCTTTACTCTAGGAGCTCTAATCAGAATCCATTCCTCGGGAATCACAAATCCCGGCTTCAATATCAAACATTCTAAGTCTGTAAAAGCAGCTGTGAACTTCTTATCGCAAACTTGAGAGACGCTTATCAAGTTGTGATTTAGCTCCTCCACAAAGTTAACATTCTCAAAGCTCACTTGACCATTAGTGAGTGTACCTTGCCCAGTTATCGTACCACCGTTATCACCAGCAAAAGCAACATATCCCCCATTATATGGTTTAACATCAGAGAGAAGGGAAATATTGCCTGTCATGTGTCGTGAACAGCCACTGTCAACATACCACTTGCTATTCAGCACCTTTGACTGTCACAACACAAAGAAAAGATTGTTAGTTTGAAATTGAGACCCAAGCCTTGACAGACTTGGGTACTCCTGAAACTTCATCGATTATTACCACATCAGTTAAAACCTTGTTTTTCAGTAAATCATTATCTTTTACTGATATGATAACTTCAGATGACACATTATTCCCTACACTTTTCTTTTTCCAAACTTTCTGAGAAAAAAATGGTTGCTTATTAATAACATCAACCTTTCGAGCCATTGGTTGAGTAGGTGTAATTTTATTAACTTTTGAAATCGGGACATTTCGAGATAAACCAGGTTGTTTTGACTTTTGAAAGTTTCTATTTTTAGCATGACGTGGATCATTTCGTGATGCCCATTTTCTAGCAAGCACAGGACACTGATTAATGAGATGACCCTGCTTCTTACAGTAGAAACATGATCGTCTCTCTCGGAAAGTTTGATCATTACTCAATAGTGGTTTTGGTGAAAGAGGAATCCTACGAGGCTTAATTTCAGGTACATTTACTGCACATGAACACTTATGTGAACATGATGGAGTAAACATATTTACAGTTGAGGTAATCTTTGAAGAAGGATTTTTAATTGAAACTTTACTATTTTGAATATTCTCCTCCAGTTTCATTTTTAAATCCTTGATTACTGGTTTCCTTTTAGAGAACATTCCACCTCTACCCTCGTTAGTAAAGATGAAATTTTCAGGTTTGAGGTTATTTTTCTCAACTTTCTGTGTAACCTCGTGAGTTACATCCTCCAGCTCTACCACCTCTTCAACATTTGTTCAAGGGACAAACATGATTAGTTCAAATTTAGGCTTAATCAGCTCAGCCTTCTTGTTATTTGAATTCAGAACTTTAAGCAACTCAGGTTGCTTGACATCAGCAGCCTTAACAAGCTTAGGCTGTTTAACATCTTCAGCCTTGACAGTCTTAGGTTGATCAGGATTTTCAACAATAACTGGTTTCACCACAGGAGTTGTATCCTTCTTGAGAACAGAAGGTACATAATCTTTAATTTCGTCCTGCGAAAGACTGGGCTGATTCAAATTTGAGGGAGGAGGTTGGTTGTGATAACCAATTCCTGCCTTACTCTTCGTATCAGTCCGTTGATTTTGCAAAATGTCAGAAAAGACCATAGTAGATGTGGAGATGTTTGCAAGTCTTCGTTTTAAATCAACATTATCAGATTGAGTTTCAGCAAGTTCCTTTTTAAGATGTGAGATGAGTTTTAAATAACTGTCAATTTCATCTTGTTTGTTAAAAATCATTGCCTTTAACTCCTTCTTTTCTTCAATAAGGTTTTTTTGATTTATAGTAAAGACTTTTTCATTATCTTTTAAAACTTTGTTCGCTTCAATAAGATTGGTTAGATCTGTATTCAAGCGATCATTATCTACTATGAGCCTATTGATTTTACCAGTTAGTGTGATACAGGAATTACAATCAAAAGAATCAAATTCTACCTCTTTTTGAATATCCGCCATAAGAGCTACATTATCTTGATCGTCCATAGCAGAAAAATCATAGGCTTCTTCATCCATCAGAAGAACTGCCTTGGCGACTTCATTCTCCTTCTTAAAAGTAGAAGGTTTTGTAAATCCAGTAGACGGTTGTCTACTTTTCTCACATTCTCTAGCAAAATGACCCAGATTTTGACACTTGTAGCATCTAATCTTGGACTTATCGAAACCCATGCTAGTTTTATCAGTGACGTCTTCAAGAGATTTCTTTCCTGTTCTCCTCAAATAGGTTTTCGTTCTTCTAGTAAGCATAGCCATGTTCCAACGAAGATCCACTCTCTCTAGTTCATCAGGATTAACTTGTGCAAAGTCTTCATCAGTAAGATCTACCGAGCTAATCCTCTTTGATAAAAAATCATCATATGATGATAAAAACGCATTGAAGATTACTGCATGTTCATTGTGTGATGCAGTAGCTGAGGAAGATGGTTGAGCTGTGAAAGAAGAAAATGTTCCACCCGAATTATTATCAGACGAGTAATTAGGTTTAGATACAGCCGTAGAAGGTCCAGACAAAAGAGCTGTACTTCCATATCCAAAACTACTAGTATCAGGAAGCAAAGAACTGGATCTTGTGCTTTTCTTTTGGATATCCAAAGCACATGTTTCTAATTTTCCAATAAGTTGATCCAAAGACATTGCCAATACATCTGGATCATTCTCCATCATTAACACTCTAGTGAGGAGGTAGAGCATTAAGCAGTTTCTTGTTGACCTCAATAGAGCTGAATTTGTATCCACCCTCAGTCAGTTCATTCACTAGACTTGAATATCTACAGAATAAGTCCTTAACCGTCTCGTTCTTCTGGATGTCAAACAGATCATACTATTTCTTTACTAACTCCAGCTTACTTTGCTTGTATTCAGTAGTACCTCCACATCTTTCAGCTATACCATTCCACAGATCATAAGCTATGTCGTGTTGCTTGAACATTTTCATAGCATCAGCAGGTAGAGACATGGTAATAGCAGAGTGAGTCTTTCGTTTCCATTCCCATGCCTTGCGTTCCTCAGCCGTCATTGAACGAATAGGTTTTGGTGGAGGTATACCCACATGTTCTCCACTTGCAACCGGTCGAACATATCGCTCGATCAAAGGTATCTCCATTTCAGGGTCAGTAAAGGCAACAAAAGATAAAAATCTACCACGCCATTCAGCGTTGCGTTTTAACATAGCATTAACAGATTGTAAAGTAGACATTTTAATATGTATTAAGTAAGATTAAGTTTTGTTTTATTTTAAAATTCTGATTTAAAAAAAATATAGCGATATTGATGATATCGCTAAGAAGCTGATGATTGAGCGATATTGATGATATCGCTATCAATATCGCTAGTTAAAGCGCAAATCAAAATCAGAATAATAAAGGGCGATACCACAGGCGATACCAGGTAATATCTCTAGTAATATCGCTAGAGATATCGCTCAAATTAATGAGTACAGTTCAAGTAATGTCGCTAAAACCCTAGAGGCGATATTAAGATAATGTCGCTTCTAATATCGCTAAAACGGCTGTAAGCCCTAAAATTACTAATATCTACGATTTAATCAAAATTTAGGGTTGCTAATGACGAACACAAATCTAGAAAAACACTAAAAAGCACTAGTTAAACAGTTTTTTAAGACTAATAATCAATTAACCTATATGAAAACTGGTTCCTTAGCCTTTTTAACGTACTAATATTGATTCAATAAACCACTAATCCAATGGATAAATGGCTCTGATACCAATTGTAGGACCGAATTATGAATGAACTTTAACACAAATCAATATTCAATAACTAATGAGCGGAAATCAATAGCTATTCAAAGTACGTTATCAATAAAACTAATCAGACAACCACATATATTTTGCATTAATCAAAGCATAAAGTGTGGGTTACAAATACTGACCAGGGAATAACAAAAGTTGTGCTCCAATTCGTATCTCTCCAAAAAGTGTCGTAACTCAAACACTAATTAGGTATTTATACTATTACCTAATCAGCTAGGCGATATTGATGATATCGCCTATGCGATATTGCCAATATCGCAATAGCGATATTGCCAATGTCGCTAGTTACATCAGAAATAGACTAAGTAATTACAACTCAAAACTTAGACCAAGTGACAGACACACTAATGTACCAACAACAAGTGGAAAATACTTTATTTTAGACTTGTTTATTTTTGGGACTTAAAAATTACGTTTTTTAATTAAAATGTATTTTTTAGACAAAAATTGCGAGTTGACTTGGGTCTGCGAGTTGAGTTCTGCAAGCCGACTTGACTTGCGAGTCCAATTGGCTTGCGAGTTGAGTTTTGCGAACCGAGTCAACGGGCATAAATAGCTGCGAGTTCACAAGTCAAAAATACGCTTGCGAATTGACCTCTGCGAGCTGAAATCACATTCCATTTCATTTTCGAAATTTCTGTTTGACGATCGGACTTTTGACTTCATAGATCCTTTACAACTTTGTTTTGTGAACATATTGAGGTATAAATCAGGAAATTTCACCGATTAAATAACTCAAAAAATCGACATTTTGAGAAAATGAGGGTTTTGGTTTTTAATAATTTTAAAAATCTCTATAATGATGCTCAAATGAACACGAAACCATGGGTTTATGTTAATTGGAGTAAAATGAACATTATAGCATAGCCTGATTGTTCTAAAACTTGCAAAATTGAAGTTTTGATTGTGATGTCATCATCGCAGTTCATGCTGCGAGTTGAGATCCAGACTCAACTCGCAGCCCACTCATGCGAGTCCACTTGACATGTTGACTTTGTAAGTCCGTGCTTATTCGGATCGATAACGAGGTTATCTAACGTATTAAGGTGCGGAATCCCTCAATACTTTGTTATAGGATCTATAACGATTTGTTTCACAAATATAGTGAATCGTGTATCTAATTGCTTTGTATTGACTATTAACGAATGTTAAACGATCAACACCTAGCCTTTAGAATGTTTAATTGCTCTGGAAAACTCAGGAAATTCGTATCTGTATTATGGCAAAAGTTAATTAGGTTTGAAACCTAATTTGTATTTATAACCGTCTCAGTTCGCGGGTCATGGGCTTCTGCGAACTGACTCGGTTTGCAGCCCATTTAGGCCCAACGAACTGACTCGGTTCGCAGTCCATATTTGTCCTGCGAACTGACTCGGTTCGCGGTCAAACTTGGTCAACATTTTTCAGCTTTTTGATTTTTCACTCTAAAATGTTTTCCAACCACAGTATTTCATTTACAATTCAAAACCAATGTACAAACTCGATTACAATTAATACAAGACCTATTACAAACTAGAAAGACTAATTTCAAGCTAGATCTGTTGTCACAAAACATGTCTCAACAGACTCCCC
Source organism: Logfia minima (assembly GCA_963921325.1). Classification (NCBI taxonomy): domain Eukaryota; kingdom Viridiplantae; phylum Streptophyta; class Magnoliopsida; order Asterales; family Asteraceae; genus Logfia; species Logfia minima. The sequence continues at coordinate 17,162,269 of OY992774.1, read as the reverse complement.
CTTGACAATAGCTCTAGCTGTCTTAGTGTCTTGGTCTTCAAGTTTGTCTTTGGTAATCACTTGTAAATTTTACTTCCAGCATATATCTTCAGCTTGATGCATGTCTTAACCATTGACTGATAGTCTCGAGCAACATCTTCCCAACCTTCAATTGCAGTGATCCTATTCTTGTGTAACATTAATAGGTCAGCCCTTGATAAGTTCATCAGATGTCTTCGATCATAAATCTTTAAGATCTCGCTCTCTTCATATTCAACTTCATCATCATGTTCAAACATGAGAGCTTCACCAGTCACAGAATCTACAGACCATCTCTTCAATTTGCCTAAAATATCTTGAGGCATAGTCTTTAATGGAATATGTTGCATGCACTTAACAGCTGGATATACTTTCATCCTTCGACGCCTTCCAGTTCTTTCGCTTCTTTCATTAAGCTTTATCGTTTTTCCAACCCTTGGCTTAATTCTTTGAAACTTCATAGATCTACCCTCAGTCTTGATAATCTTTTCTACATACCGTCCAAAAGGATCATTACTGGGGTTAATCATTTCTAATCTAGCCAAGTCTCGGATTTCAAAACGTGGCAATGAACTGAAGACTGCTAGCTTTTTCTCAAAATATTGAACTGCGTCAAATCTTTTAATCGCAAAAAGCTTTAAGTCAGCGTCGTAATACCATCCTATTATACCTCTTTTAGGTATACGTTTTCCAGTGATATCTACTTCTTTAATCCATGTCTTTTCCCTTTTTCTTTTCAAAGGTCTAAACATCGGATTATTCTTCAATTTCTCAGGAAGATCATCATCGGATTCAGAATCAGTTGATTCACTTAGATTTTCATCTAAGTCTAAAACTCTTTCTCCACCCTCATCCTGAAAGCTACTTTTGTCTTTGAGGGGCTCACTATGTGTTCATCGATATCAGCATCAAGATCTACACCCTCGTCTAGCCCAGACTCCGAGACAGAAGACCAATCTTCAGGAGGTACAAACTCTCCCTCCTCTAGATCATAATCAATGTCTTCGTCTATCTCATCAAGTATATCATTATCAGAATCGGATAGATCGAGCACTTCCAAACCTATATTAGGTCATACACAAATAATCATTAATATCCTAAATCCTTTCATCGATTTCCCTGAATCAATCTAAGGATTTCCATATTAATCAATAGCAATTAATATCATAAATTCTTTTATTGATTTCCCTGAATCAATCTAAGAATTTTCTTATTAATTTCTTTGTGTATTTCGAATACATTATATGAACTTATAAGTCTTTAAAATGCAAAAATTATAATAAAAGTTTGACCGCCGAAATCAACTCGGGACACGCCACACGACTATTGTAAGCCGGTAGACTTTCGATCAAAACTTTTCATAATCTTAAGTATTGAATATTACTTAAAACATATTTAACTTGTAAACATAAATCGCAAGTCTAATATATTACAAAATATTCTTAAGTTATGAGGTACAAAGTTTTAAATAAAACTACAACTCAGTCTAAGTTAATATAAACTTCACCTTCAGTTGCACTACCATCCTTTTTACTTGTACCAGCACCACTTCCACTCGCCTTAGCAAGCTCCCCCTGAATTATAGGAAGCTCACCAGTCGTTGACGGACCAGTCGGCTCTCTATCTTTCTGTGCATCAGGATCTTTATCTGCATCATCATGCCTCTTCTTTAATACATCATCATCCTTGCATTGCTCATGTCGCCTCTTCTTTAACTCTTCATCTTCTTGGCGAGCCAATTGATATGCCAAAATCTCCCCCTGAGACGGCAGGCCCGTGAACATACTGGCAACAAGTCGTTCTAACCGGTCAATCTGACGTTGCTGATCAGAAGACTCGTTGAGCAGAAGTACGTGAGAACGCAACAGATGAGTGTTAGCAGCTGTGTGAGTGGCTACCTGAGAAGCAAGCATACTGTTTTGATGTTTCAAGGTCTGAACCCGAAGCTCCAGATTAGAAATCCTCTCAGAAGCTCTTACAGGAACAGTAGGCGGTGGAGTAGAGGCACGGTCAGATCGAGGAGTATTTTGTTCAATCTGAGCAGCTACATCTGCCAAAAGTAAGCGAGCTGCAATGCGACTAGCTTTAGTAGTCGGAAGAGTAACAGGAACATTAGCAGCAAGCGCTGAGATAGGTGAAGGTTGCAGAGTAGGCTTCACCGTCGGTGGAGGTGAGGGTCGAACAACTGGACTAGGCAGATCGCCAATAGTCAGTTGAGCTGTAGAAGAACGGATTCTTTTGCGTCGTTGAGTCTGAAGTGGGTGAACATCTTCATCCTCAGAATCCGAATCAATCAAGTAATCAGGATCAGGATCAACAGCTTTACGCTTTCCTTTCAAGGCAAGATCCATAATTAACTTGGAACCCTTTCGAATCATTCCTGCCGGAATACCCGAAGAAAAAGGGTGAGGAGCATCATCGTCCGACTCCTCAGATGCAGTGGCACCATCTTTGCTAAAAGCACCAGAAGGTCCAGCATCTCGATCATCCTGATCTCGTTTATCTTCAGGCCGAGCGACCTCGAGATCGACGACTTCAGTAGCCTGAAAATTTTCCACCTCAGTTAAGAGTGGATCAGTGGCCTCGTCATGTTGCACCAAGACATCATGAAGAACCTAAGCAGCAACATCAGGTTGAGATGTCTGATTCAGCACATCTTCAATAATCTCCTGCGGCTCAGGATGTTGAGCTGCAGCAACTGGCGGAGGGTGAACTGGTACAGGAGGTTGTGGTTGAGCATGTTGTTGAGCATCGGCATCCAACCGACCATTATTTGGTGGCGCAACATAGTTTTCATGAAGAAGATGCCCAAACAGGTCACAAGCTTCCGGCTTGACTTGATCTGGACGGCGAGAAGAATGAAGAAAACAGGCGTTGTATCCTTGCAGTCCAAAGCGATCAACATGAATATCTGGCTGAATATGCTGTAAGCCAGGGATGCAGTGACGAATGATAAGCATGCAGAAGCGCGGATATAGCATAAACTTGGATCGAACAGCGCCAGTCACTTGTCCAATGAAGGAGCCAAAAATATAAGTGTAGGATCGTCTAATATGACAGAATACATGCAAATCAACGTTCAACAGCTAATGAGCGGAAATCAATAGCTAAACACAAGTACGTTTTTAATCACAAGCACAAACAATATTGTATTAAGAATTATAATCAATGAACGAATACAATACTGACCACAGAAGCAGAAAACACAGCCAAAAGCTCTTCTGGAAATCGTCAAGTTCAACAACTTTTACATCTGAAACCCTAAGCGCATATTTATAGGTAACTAATCAGCGACATAGCGATATTGGTGATATCGCCTATGCGATATTGTCAATATCGCCTAAGCGATCTTGCCAATGTCGCCTAATACAGAATGTAACTAATTAATTACAACTCAAAACCTAGACCAAGTGACAGACACACTAATGTACCAACAAACTCCCCCGTGTCTTCAGCTTGGTCTTCAAAAATGATCTTCAGACAAATCTTCGATTAAACCCATCCAGCAGGAAACTTACCACCCGCATGAATTCCATGGGTGACACAGATATCCACAATTCTTTGAAATTGTTGAGCAAGTTTTTCATTTATCGGATTGCCCCGATAGTATCTTATACGGTTATCGAACAACTTCCTCATATCTTCCTTTGACAGATTGATCAAACTCATGGGATCAAATATCCTATACTGAGCCTTTTTCAATCCATAAAGAGAAGTCTTCTCAGGTTCCACATGTCCAGGTACGAACACCAACACAACTTCTCCAGACTGACTGTCAAACTCCCAGTAGTGGAATCTCTTTAGAAAATCCAGAGGAACAACTTCCAGAGGAATCTTCTTCAAGCAATCAGCTGGTGGATAATGTACTTTGTAGATCGGCTGCTTGGTTACTGGATCCAACTTCTTCTTGAACTTGTATCTTTTACCCAATGTTGGTTTAATAAAATTGTATCGCTTTGTCTGTACTTCCTTGCGCAAAGTTCTCTGAATGTAATCAGCGTTACCATCTTGAAACGGATTTATTAGTTGTAACTGAGCAAGCCTATTAATTTCACATTTAGGTAGCGTACTCAGTTTGTTGAACGAACGCTTGAAATATTGAACCCCATCTGTTCTTTTTATCATAAAATTTGCTTTATAAGCTTTCCAGCTCTTGATCAATCCATAATAATCTCCCCTAACCCTGTATGTTTTGCAGGTAACAGGCACAACTTTCTCTTTGCCATGAGGCCACCATGATGCTAGGCGGGCTGCCCTTTCTTCTGCAGTTTCCGGAACCTTAGGTGATTTGGGCATTTCAGCTTCAGGTTCAGTCGAATCTTCAGGAGTAACAGTGGTAGGTTCAGGTTCATCTTCATCCTCCGATGAGTCCGACTCGATTATCGGAGCATCATGATAGAATTCATCGTTTTCAAATTCTTCATCTTCAACCTCAACATCCGAGGTTTCTTCTGGTGTATTTTCTCTCACATTATCAGATTGGTTAACCATTCTTGCTAAATATGTCAAATCGGCACAGGAGTAGTCAACCGCCAACGGTCTTGGCTGACCGGGTATATCTTCAATCGAGAAATAATCCAAATGTAAAGTTTCATTACTAGCTTCAACATTTACATTTTCTGTTTAAGGGGGAGTTACATTTGGTCTTTCACTAGCTCCTATCTCCCCCGAAACGACCAATTGGGACTCCAAGGTCATAACCCTAGACCTAAGCTCCTCATTCTCTTTTTCCACAGCTGCAAGTCTGGTATCTTGAACTTGTATAACGGCAGCTTGGGAGTCCATTGTATGTTGCATCACATCCAGCCTCTTGATCAGTTCTTGGATGACTGAGGGATGAGGTTGAACAGGAATATCAACCTGCGGTGCAACCTGAGGCCTGGAAGATGTAGAAACCTCACGAGCAACCTTGGACTTCTTTGGAGGAGGAGGCACATACTCATCATCTACAGCAGTACTAACTCGTTTGTCTTTTTGCTGAACATGCTGCCTGCCTTCAGCAATCCTTCTTTGAATCCTCAAATACCTCTGAGGATTTATCCGCCTAAGATATTCAATCTCTTGTGGAGGCGGGACCAGACCCTCAGAGTCGCTTTCAGTAAAACCACCAGCTGGCCCAGAAGATGTAGAATCGGAGTCAGTTGACCCCTCAGAAGTGTCATGATGAACATGCAAAGTGTGCAGAGCACCCTGCGAAGAAACACTCATATAAACACCCTCTAAAGGATCTTCCGTAGCTTGTACGGGAGCATCTTCAAGATTTTCTTCTTGCAATTCAGGCTGTCGAACGACCGGATCGAGATATCCGTCGTTTGCTGGTGGCTGGTAGTTTGGGTCAAGAATATGACCAAACAAAGGTGTATCTGGAGGAAAAGGAACCCCCTTTCCATTTGAGCTCATAATCCCAAATATCCGATTGGACATTGGAGTTTGCCTATACACACGGGTGGCATCAGTCGCCAAACCCGGTAGCTCCCTGTTGATCAGCAATTGCAAAAACCGGGGATACATATACCATTGGTTATCCCCAAGCTGAGCATTATCAACCATCGATCGAAAGATGTAGCCACAACAATGAATCCTTAGTAGACGCTTTGGTTAGAAGACAGGTATGTTCTTAAGTTTCCACTGTCCTCATGTCCAAAATATAAGAGTTCTTCACTCTAGGAGCTCTAATAAGAATCCATTCCTCGGGAATTACAAATCCCGGCTTCAATATCAAACACTCTAAGTCTGTAAAAGCAGCTATGAACTTCTTATCACAAACTTGAGAGACGCTTATCAAGTTATGATTTAGCTCCTCCACAAAGTTAACATTTTCAAAGCTCACCTGACCATTTGTAAGTGTACCTTTACCAGTTATCTTACCACCATTATCACCAGCAAAAGCAACATATCCCCCATTGTATGGTTTAACATCAGAAAGAAGGGAGATATTGCCCGTCATGTGTCGTGAGCAGCCACTATCAACATACCACTTGCTATTCATCACCCTTGACTGTCACAACACAAAGAGACAAATGGTTAGTTTGAAATGGAGACCCAAGCCTTGATAGACTTGGGTACTCCTGAGATTTCATCAATTATTACCACATCAGTTAAAACCTTGTTTTTTAGTAAATCATTTTCTTTTACTGATGTGATAACTTCAGATGACACATTATGTCCTACATCTTTCCTTTTCCAAACTTTCTGTGGAGTATGTTGTTGCTTGTTAACAACATCAACCTTTCGAACAATTTGTTGAGTAGGTTTAATATTATTAACTCTAGAAATTGGGACATTTCGAGATAATCCATGTTGTTTTGTCTTTTGAATATTTTTATGTTTAAAAGAACGTGGATCAGTTCTAGATGCCCACTTACTAGCAAGCACAGGACATTGATTAATGAAATGACCCTGTTTCTTACAGTAGAAGCATGATCGTCTCTCTCGGAAAGTTTGATCATCACTAGATAGTGGTTTTGGCAAAAGAGGAACTCTACGAGGCTTGTTTTCAGGAACATATACAGCACATGAACATTTATGTGAGCATGATGGAGTAAATGTATTTATAGTTGAGGAAATCTTAGTTGAAGGATTTTTAATTGAAACCTTATGATTTTGAATATTCTCTACCTGTTTCATTTTTAAATCCTTAGTAATAGATTTCTTTTTAGAAAATATTTGACCTCTACCTTCGACAGTAAGGATTAAATTTTCTGGTTTGTTGTTATTCTTCTCAACTTCTTGTGTAACCTCATGAGTTACATCTTCCAGCTCTACCACCTCTTCAACATTTGTTGATGGAACAAAATTGATTTGTTCAAATTGAGGCTTAATAGGCTCAGCCTTCTGGTTATTTGAACTTAACACTTTAAGCAACTCAGGTCGCTTGACATCAGCAGCCTTAACAATCTTAGGCTGTTTAACATCCTCAGCCTTGACAAGCTTAGACTGATCGGGATAATCAACATTAACTGATTTAATCACAGGATTTGTATCCTTTTTGATAACAGAAGGTACATAGTCTTTAATTTCGTCCTGCGAAAGACTGGGCTGATTCAAATTTGAGGGAGGAGGTTGGTTGTGATAACCAATTCCTGCCTTACTCTTCGTATCAGTCCGTTGATTTTGCAGAATGTCGGAAAAGACCATAGTAGATGTGGAAATATTTGCAAGTCTTTGTTTTAAATCAACATTTTCAGATTGAGTTTCAGCAAGTTCCTTTTTAAGATGTGAAATGAGTTTTAAATAACTGTCAATCTCATCTTGTTTGTTAAAAATCATTGCCTTTAACTCTTTCTTTTCATCAATAAGGGTTTTCTGATTTACAGTAAACACTTTTTCGTTATCTTTTAAAACTTTGTTCGCTTCAATAAGATTGGTTAGATCTGTATTCAAGCGATCATTATCTACTATGAACCTGTTGATTTTACCAGTTAGTGTGATACAGGAATTACAATTAAACGAATCAAAGTCTACCTCATTTTGAACATCCGCCATAAGAGCTACGTTATCTTGATCGTCCATAGCAGAAAAATCATAGGCTTCTTCATCCATCAGAAGAGCTGCCTTAGCGACTTCATTCTCTTTCTTGAAAGTAGAAGGTTTTGTAAATCCAGTAGACGGTTGTCTACCTTTCTCACACTCTCTAGCGAAATGGCCCAGATTTTGACACTTGTAGCATCTAATCTTGGACTTATCAAAACCCATGCTAGTCTTATCGGTAACATCTTCAAGAGATTTCTTTCCCGTTCTCTTCAGATATGTCTTCGTTCTTCTAGTAAGCATAGCCATGTTCCAACGAAGATCAACTCTCTCTAGCTCATCAGGATCAACTTGAGCAAAGTCCTCATCGGTAAGATCTACCGAGCTAATCCTCTTTGATAAGAAGTCATCATATGATGATAAAAACGCATTGAAGATTACTACATGCTCGTTGTGTGATGCAGTAGTAGAGGAAGATGGTTGAGTAGAAAAGGAGGAAAATGTTCCACTTGAATTATTACCAGCTGAGTGATTCGTTTTAGATACAGCAGTAACAGGTCCAGATAACAGAGCTATACTTCCATATCCAAAACTAATAGCATCAGGAAGCAATGAACTGGATCTTGTGCTTTTCTTTTGAATATCCAAAGCACATGTTTCTAATTTGCCAATAAGTTGATCCAAAGTCATTGCCAATACGTCTGGGTCATTCTCCATCATTAGCACTCGAGTTTCCCAGTGAGGAGGTAGAGCATTTAACAGTTTCTTGTTGACCTCTATAGAACTGAATTTGTATCCACCCTCAGTTAGTTCATTCACAAGACGTGAATATCTACAGAATAAGTCCTTAACCGTCTCGTTCTTCTGAATATCAAACAGATCATACTGTTTCTTTACTAATTCCAGCTTACTTTGCTTGTATTCAGTAGTCCCTCCACATCTTTCAGCTATACCATTCCACAGATCATAAGCTATGTCATGTTGTTTGAACATTTTCATAGCATCGGCAGGTAGAGACATGGTTATAGCAGAGTGAGTTTTTCGTTCACATTCCCATGCCTTGCGTTCCTCAGCCTTCATTGAACGAATAGGTTTTGGAGGAGGTATACCCACATGTTCTCCACTTGCAACCGGTCGAACATATCGCTCGATCAAAGGTATCTCCGTTTCAGGGTCAGTAAAAGCAACAAAAGATAAAAATCGACCACGCCATTCAGAATACTCCATTCCAGGTGCAAAGAATGGAGGTTTGTTTGCGCTACCAACCTCAGCATTGTGTTTCAACATAGCATTAACAGCTTGTAAAGTAGACATTTTAATATGTATTAAGTAAGGATTTGATTTTAAAATTCTGACTTAAAAACAGTATAGCGATATTGATAATATCGCTAAGAAGCTGATGATGGAGCGATATTGATGATATCGCTATCAATATCGCTATTTAAAGCGCAAAACAAAATCAGAGACAACAAAGTGCGATACCACAGGCGATACCAAGTAATATCGCTAAAATTAATTAGGCGATACCAAGTAATATCTCTAGTAATATCGCTAGAGATATCGCTCAAATTAATGAAAACAGTTCAATTAATATTGCTGAAACCCTAGAGGCGATTGTAGGAACCATTTTGCTGGACCTAATCAGATCGTATGACTCAATCAGAAGGGCGGAATCCAACTAATCGAGTATTGAACTTATATTGAATCAGAAGCACAGTTTCTCTAACGTTTTGTATATATGAACAATTGAAGAATAAGCTTTACAATCTCTTTCTCTCTCTCTCTCTCTCTCTAGGGTTTGATCCTACCACAAATGAAATCTGACTTCACTATTTATAGACATATTGGACCCTGCGACACAAGCCTTGTGTCGCAGGCCAAGCCCACTGCGACATAGGCATTATGTCGCTATTGCGACATAAGCTCTGTGTCGCATGACCAATATTCTATGTATATTCTATAATTACATTTCATTCACTGACTTGAATATACACATTAATCACATCACATAGTAAGACTAATTGACTTTGACAAATACGAACATTGACCAACTGACTGACACACAGAAATGCACCAACAAACTCCCCCATGTCATCAGCTTGGTCAAATAGGCTTCATTTAGTCTTCACCAACAAACTCCTCTATGTCTTCAAACAATTAGAAACTCCCCCATTGAGATAGCATGGGTCTTCAGAATATTGATGTCCAGATTCATGTGACTGACACACCTTTTGCATACAATAAGATCTTCAAACTATATGACCATCTCTCAATCTTTAGCAGCTTCTCCAATAGAATTTATCTTCACAGTCTTTGGAGAATAACCAACATCCTTTATATCTTCAATATTTGACTTTAACAAGATATGTGATATTGAATAAAACAACATAGAAATAAAATATTTTTGTAATTTTCTTTATAAATGAAAAGTAAAGAATACCAAAAGGAAAATAAATCGGGAATAAGATTGTAATATGTCTGCTTAAGGATCATATCAGGATAACATATAGTTATTAGGAAATAGCAAGTGTTATTTCGATTATCAGTATATTTGTCCAACTTTAAATTTACTTAGCATATTTAAATCACCGGGTATAAATATTAGTTCAAGACGATTATTGGTATGTTTGTCCATATAAACATCTAGCAATCAGAATTTACAAGTGCATTTTGAATTATTATTCATGATTACCAGAGTAGCTTCCCATTTGATATACTCTTATGATCAGGATACATGCATAACTTCCATGTAATGAGTGTGATTATTGTATTCCATCTTTAAAGTCAAATCATGAATAAATGTTCAAGTACTTTTGTACTCAATTAAAGATTAAATTTGACTAGGGTTAGAGACAAACAAATCTAAAATCAAACCAGAGGTGACAGGTCTGTACTTTCGTACAACAGAGCGACATAGTTTGACTAGAGACCTTGATAACGGTATTCTTGTATCTTGGTCTAGTTTGCTCTATGTTAAGATATACTGACTGAAACTAGGTTAACATATTTCTGGATGTAGCAAAAGAAACACTCAGTATATCTCCCAGATGAATTCTTTAGGATACTCAATGACATGTGTTATGGTAGTATCTATCACATAAGAATTAAGACTTATCGTCATACATCAAAAGAAAGTGTTCACATGATAATTTCGAGACTTAAGTTTATTTTATGCACTTAAAAACCTTTATGTTAGATGTCTACCAATACATCATATGATGAAGCTAATATTTAGAGAAGGCAGTTCAAGTATGCTAAATAAATCTACTGACACATCAAACATAAACCTTAAAATTTCCATTTTGTGTACATGTCACCTGATGAACTATCATATCCCAAGTTATTTACAAACACAATCCAAAATGTTTTCCAGAATTTAGAATCTTCCAGAATTAAGAATCTTGCTGTTCAAATTTCTGATCGAAATAATTTCTAATCGAAATAATCAGAATTTTTAATGTTTTAAAATTACTCCCCCTGAACAGCAAATTCTTTTCTCAATTCTAATTCAAAGGTTATCCCCTAAAAATTAAACTAATTTTAATTTTAATTTTTTTTTTTTTTTTTTTTTTTTTTTAACAAAATAAATTTCGCAACATTACATTTCTTTGATACTAAAGAGTATAAACAATGGTTGTTGCAATACTAACAAATTGAACAACAAAAAAAACGAAATAAAAGTTCCAAAATCACATATCAAGTCAAATCAAATTCTTTTAACCACGTTATGCCGTCTCGAAACTTTGATAATCTCATCCATTCAATCACAATGCACCACACTTAACTACCTTGAAAGCATTCTTAACACAATACACATCCTTGCAGTCACTAAAAATATAATCTATCAAAAAGCTTACTGCATCACCACAAACAATGAAACATTAGATTTTATGGGACACCCAAGCCTTGATAGTCTTGGGGTGTCCATTAGCGTCCATAATCATCACATCAATGAGTTTATGATATTTTAAAAAGTCACTTGATTTCATTGATGTGTTGTTTGTGGATTTTTGTTTCCAAACCTGCTTAGTTTTGGATAATTTGTTTTCAACAATGTTGTGTTGTTGAACTTGGGTTCTACTAGGCACAACTTTGTTTACTCTGGCCATAGGTTTAGGTGAAGATGATGCATAACTAGATAAAGGCGAATGTGAACTACGCATTGACAATGATTTTGAACAAGAACTTCTATATGAATAAGTTCTTGGCATTCTTCTACCAAACCTGTCTAGGGCTATCAACTTACAATCCCTAATAACATGTCCTTGTTGTCCACAACAAAAACAAGAACGTCTATCCACAAAAGATTTATTCCAATGAGTTCCTTCAAATCGTTTTGGAGGAGGATAATACACCGAAGGCCTATTAATAGGAACATTTGTTGAACATGCACTCTTAGGTGAGCATGTTGAAGTAGATGTTCCTAAGGTTGAGCTAGTTGACTTTGAATATTTATTATTTTCATATTTATCAACTACTTTATCTTTCTTGAGATTCTTCACAGATGACCGTGAATTATCCGAAGATTTAGATTTTGAATCCCTTTTAACATGTTGAACTTTTGAGGATTCATTGTAAACCTTTGCTTTTCTTTTGCATTTAAAACAATCATCATTTTCAGTTGCAAGAATGAAATTTTCAGGTTTGACATTTAATTTCTCAACCTTAATGGTAGACACTTCAGGTATATCATCTACCTCAATAACCTCATCAACCTTAGTGATAGAATCATTAACTGAGGAATTAACAGGTTTTGTGTCTTCTTTGGAAGAAGAAGGCACAAAGTCGTTGATGGAATCCTTTGATGGCATTGGCAGATAGTCATTAGGAGGTGGTACATGGTGATAACCAAGACCAGCTTTGCTTTTGGTATCTGTCCTTTGCGATTGAAGAATTTCATCAAATACCATAGAGGATGTAGAAAAGTTTGAAAGTTTTCGTTGTAAACAAAGAACTTCTGCCTGTGAGTCAGCAAGTTGTTTCTTCACAAGAGTAAGCATATTAACATAACTACCTATCTCATCTTGCTGACAAAAAATTTTGGCTTTCAGTTCTTTCTTTTCTTCAAAAATGGCTTTCAACTTTTTTTTTTCACATGCCTTATCATTTTCTCTTAACAAATCATTACTTTCTTTTAGTTGTTCTATGTTAGAGTTAAGGCGTTCATTATCCTCTCTATACCTTTTAATCGTACCAGTTAAGTTAATACATGAAGCACATGAGGATGGTTCACAATCAACCTGATTATCCGAAGCTTTGATTTCAACTTCTTCCTTCATTTCTTCTTCTGGGTTTGTCATTCTCATCTTAGTATTACTTCCGAAACTTACTTGAAGATTTTGCCACAAATTAAATGAAGTATCTTGATTTTTGTAACATGAGGCTTCATCCCTTGGTAAACACTCCAATATTGCCTCAAATGTCTTCTTTTCCAAATTAAAATTTGCACGTTCTGTGGTAGACATTTCGTTTACCATTTTGAAAGATGTACCTCCGGCTATTCTAGGTTTCTCATACGGATTTGCAATGAATATCCATAAATTTGCATCATACAGCGTAAGCAACACTTCAACCATAGCTCTCCAACGATCAAAGTCCTTATGAAATAAGGATTTCAACTTTCCTCTCAAGGTTGTATTTAAGAAATCCATATTTGAATTTAGCGACACACAAAAAAGTTTTTTTTTTTTTTTTTTTTTTTTTTTTTTTTTTTTTTTATGGGACACAAGGCTTGTGTCGCAGGTCTTGTGTCGCAGGGCTTGTGTCGCAGGTCTTGTGTCGCAGGGCTTGTGTCGCTAAGCTTGTGTCGCAAGATTATGTGACACAAGGGTTGTGTCGCAAGATTATGGGACACAAGGGTTGTGTCGCAAGATTATGAGACACAAGGGTTGTGTCGCAAGCTTATGTCGCAAAACGGCGCTGATCAGCTCCAAAAACCCCAAAAACGAAAAATTTCGAAACCCTAATGAATTTTGAACGAAAAACAACGAACAAACCCAGAAAAACTCTTCAAAAAACACAATCTTCAACCAAAATAACCCAAAAACAAAGATTACACAATTCAACCTTCGCGAATCAAACCGAAAACGTTCAAAAACACGATCTGAAACCGTTGAATAACTTATTCACGACTCTGATACCACTTGTAGGAACCATTTTGCTGGACCTAATCAGATCGTATGACTCAATCAGAAGGGCGGAATCCAACTAATCGAGTATTGAACGTATATTGAATCAGAAGCACAGTTTCTCTAACGTTTTGTATATATGAACAATTGAAGAATAAGCTTTACAATCTCTTTCTCTCTCTCTCTCTCTCTCTAGGGTTTGATCCTACCACAAATGAAATCTGACTTCACTATTTATAGACATATTGGACCCTGCGACACAAGCCTTGTGTCGCAGGCCAAGCCCACTGCGACATAGGCATTATGTCGCTATTGCGACATAAGCTCTGTGTCGCATGACCAATATTCTATGTATATTCTATAATTACATTTCATTCACTGACTTGAATATACACATTAATCACATCACATAGTAAGACTAATTGACTTTGACAAATACGAACATTGACCAACTGACTGACACACAGAAATGCACCAACAGCGATATTAAATCAATATCGCTTCTAACATCGCTGAAACGGCTGGAAAACCTAAACAAAATTTTAAACTGAAAGATCAAACGAAGTTAGGGTTGTTAATGACGAACAATAATCCAGAAAACACAAAAAAAAAACAGTAAATCAATCAGCTTTAAGGCTAACAAGCAATCAACCTATATGATACTAATGATTTAACCACTTTTAACGTACTTTTGTTGATTTAATAACCACTAATCCAATGGATATATGGCCCTGATACCAATTGTAGGATCGTTTAATATGACAGAATACATGCAAATCAACGTTCAACAGCTAATGAGCGGAAATCAATAGCTAAACACAAGTACGTTTTTAATCACAAGCACAAACAATATTGTATTAAGAATTATAATCAATGAACGAATACAATACTGACCATAGAAGCAGAAAACACAGCCAAAAGCTCTTCTGGAAATCGTCAAGTTCAACAACTTTTACAACTGAAACCCTAAGCGCATATTTATAGATAACTAATCAGCGACATAGCGATATTGGTGATATCGCCTATGCGATATTGTCAATATCGCCTAAGCGATCTTGCCAATGTCGCCTAATAAAGAATGTAACTAATTAATTACAACTCAAAACCTAGACCAAGTGACAGACACACTAATGTACCAACAATAAGAGGAGAAACTGTATGGTTTGTTATAAACCAGGGACAGTAACCCAGATAGCAGCTCAGGGCTTAACTCATCGTACCCGCCCTTTTTGTTCCCAAAAATAGTAACCATAATATGGAACAAGAACCGCCATTGGCCAATAACAAAGGCCTTAACAAATTGACGTCCGCGCTTGGGGCCAGAATAGCCCATACGACCAAGTGCACCCTCAATGAAGTCCAAGGAGTACACAGACGGACCAGCTTCTTGCTCGACTGTACCCAGATGTAAAATCTGTCTCAGATCATTAGCAGAGAAGACAACCGGATGTTGAACAACTCTAGTACGAATGACAGGAGGGTTGGCAGCACTATCATACTCAATATTATCCCAAAACTGATCCAGGATGGATCGGGACAATGGTGGTGATTCCGTAACGGCATATCGAATACTTGATCGTGCCAGATACGTAAGGATCTCAGTAAAGCGCTCAGCACCGCGCTCATTGACGTCCAAGTTCACCAGGATATTATGAGCAGCAGTAAAAGATCGAGTAGCCATATCTATAATCATAAGAATTACACAAATGGTAATTAGCTCAATGAATAATATAACCGAGCGAACATTAATTAATTCTAAACATTTATGTATTGTGAACAAAAACGATCACCGAACATCCATGTTTACTATTAATTAATAACTTAATTTACTGAACTTAATTGAACAATTAAGCGTACAAGACTTAAATTTTCAATTATATTCTCTAAATTATATATAGTTCGCTAGTTATAAAGCATATTCTGAAAAATCATACCGCCGATCGAATATCGGAACACGCCGCACGACTACATATGAGTCGGAAGTCTTTCGACATGAGAGAACAGAATATAAGAAATCAATAATACGTATTTTACTTATAAGTAAAAACTCTTAAGTCGAAACGTATTATAAATAAGTAACAAAGTCAGACTTATAAATTATTTGTAACATAAAAGTCGCAAATCGAAAATAAGTCTAAGTCATGTTAAAATATAGACTAGGCAATTAAGTCAATCAAACAAAGTCAACAGTTCAGTTCGCTTTGCAAATCAACTAAAGTCAAAAGTCAGTTCGCTTCTCAGAAGTCAAAACTCAGTTCGCTTCGCAGAAGTCAAACAAGGTCAAGATTTGGGTTCGCTTCGCAGGTCAATGAAGTCAACTGCTTGGGTTCGCTTCGCAGTCAACGAAGTCAACTGCTTGGGTTCGCTTCGCAGTCAACAGAAGTCAACCTCTTGGGTTCGCTTCGCAGTCAACAGAAGTCAACCATTTGGGTTCACTTCGCAGTCAATCAGAAGTCAACCACTTGGGTTCGCTTCGTAGTCAACAGAAGTCAACCACTTGGGTTCGCTTCGCAGCAGGTCAAACCAAGTCCACTGTTCAGATCGCAAGAGAGATGTGCGAACTGAGATTGGATCTCAGTTCGTAGGAGCGTATGCGAGCCCAACAATTTCAAAATCAAAAAATTTAATCGTGTTTTTGCAATCAGATGGTATCAGCATATTCAAAATAGATCGATTTAATAAGATTAAGTATTTGTATGCTTTATTTATCATAATTTTGAAATTAATTCGTGAAAACAAAACCGAAACATACAAAATCCAAAAATCGAGCGATTAATCACTAAATACCGGATGAAATCAAGTGAAACATACCTGAAAAGATGCGCAATTAGAAGATGGAAATGATCTTCGGAGTGAAAAACGGATCCCTGTGTTTGTAAGTTTCGAAAATCAAAGAAAATCTTTGGGTCGCTTCGCAAAAACTCGAATCGCAGATATTGGGTTCGCAGAGTGAGTTTGGAAAAGTGAAAAGTTGGACCTGTTGACTTGGGTCTTTTATACAGTAACTCACTTCGCAATATTTGGGTTCGCAGAAATTGAGTTCGCAGTCTTTGGGTTCGCAGAATTTGGGTTCGCAGAGTTTCGGTTCGCAGGGGATTGGGTTCGCAGGTTTGACTGGTCAATAACCCAATAATGACTTGTAGACTTGTACCTTTTGTATTTCAAACTCAATTTGCAACTTTGACTAGTCAACTATGCAAAGTTAATTTTAAAAATAACAAACGAATATTTGGTACAAATCAAAAACCAAAACTTTCCACGGCAGTGAATAAGTCATAATTATTATATATAATGTTCAAATCGTAACTGAACTATTAAGTTTGTAAAAACTTAATTATCAATTATAATCACTAAATCTTTAGAGACAGTTTAATAATTATAACTGGGTTCTCTAACTTGTCACATAAAGTCTCAAGTTAAAGTATATATAACTTATTATTAAAAGTCATAAGTCGTATATTTTGTATATGCTTTTACGTGTTCACATTTAAGTCCACACGTCTAAACATGTTTAGCTTATAACTGATTATTACTATAGTAATCAACAGTTCTTAAGCTACAAACGAAACCAATTGCAATCTTGTCACATTGAAACAACACGGAATGCTTAAAGTATAGATGAATTGAATTCCAAAGGATTAAAAACAATAAAGAAACAGACAAAACAATGATTCAAACAAAAGTAAAGGCATCAAGTACCATTTTATTAACGAAACAGCGAAAATAAACTATTACAAATGTTGAACATTTATAGTTGAATCTGCTTAGGGATCATATTAGAGAGAATACGCAGTACTTTAAGATTTAAAAAATCTTGGAAGATTGTTAGTATACATACCATATGAAATTCATGAGTAGTGACACTTAAGTACAACTTAACCATTTGTCAACTTATATTTATGAAAGTATAACTTGGTTACCTATCTCCACAATATATATCACGAATTAATCATACATTTACAGGAATTGAGAACAAATGATTCATCAATCATGAAATGTTCAAATATCATAGACAGTTCAAGGCGATTACCGATATTATGATCCACATAAGCAGAGTCTACAATGATTTCATAGCAAGCCTTTATTGTTGGTATGTACATTACCTAATGTGATCCAAAATATGACATACTGAGAAATCAAGTAAAACACATAACACTGTATCTTTCAGATTCAAGGTAGAGGTTACTAAATGAGGTTCCTTTCGAAGCATATAACATACCCTTAAGTTATTTTAATATCTGACAAACATCAAAGCTATTTTGAAGATACTAGTGGTTCTAGATCTGTACATAGTACAACATAAGATCCCTTAGTATGAACAAAATAAGTTTGAAACCATTGGCAAAACTAAAGGAGTCAGGTATGTACTGAGTACAACAAAGTCACCAGTAGTTTTGCTAATAGCCATAATTCTTACTATTTGTCTTGACATATATTTGAAGATCCTTGATAACAGTGTATGGTTAGACTATCATTCAACAATTAAGACTTATGTCATACATCATATAGCAGATCACACCAAATAACACACAGAAGAATTATTACTTATTATATGCTCAGAAATCATAGCAAAATTTGCCTATCAGTACATCATATAATGAAGCTGTCTAGATTTAATATATTTTTTTAAGCAAATGATAACATGTGGAGAGAGGTGTATACTAAAATAAACATAAGTAAATGCCTAGTTTTAAAGATGTAGATTTAATGTAACTATCTAGAATCTACTAACAAATCTATCCAAAGACTTATACTTATTGTTATTAAGCATATTCCTCTAATGTACTATCATTTCCCAGCAGATAAAACCATAATGTTTTCTAAAAGAAAGAAATGTAAAAAAAAAAAAAAAAAAAAAAAAAAAAAAAAAAAAAAAAAAAAAACAGTACTAATTATGACATACTCCTTTGGAGGACAAATTATTCTGGATTCCTCATTCCGTTTAGTTGAATCAGTGTCTCAAAACGCGCCCTGTCAAAAGCTTTTGTATACAAGTCTGCCAACTTATCAGTTGAGGGAACTTTGACTAACTGTATAACCTTTTTCTCTGCACAGTCTCTGATAAAATGATGACGAATGTCAATGTGTTTCGTCTTGCTGTGCTTTACAGGATTGTTGGTAATTGACATGGTGGATTCGTTGTCAATCATCATTGGAGTATTGGTTAAATTTAACCCATAGTCCCGCAGTTGCTGTTGTATCCACAGAACTTGGGAACAACAGCTGCCAGCAGCAACATACTCAGCTTCACATGTAGAAATGGCGACTGAGGTTTGCTTCTTGCACTGCCAAGAGACCAGTCTACCCCCTAGGAATTGACATCCACCAGTTGTAGACTTTCTGTTCTGATTGCATCCTCCATAATCAGAATCAGTGTAAGCCACAAAGTCGAAGTCTCCATCAGTCGGATACCAAAGTCCCAGCTTCGGCTTCCCTTTGAGGTAACGAAGAATTCGCTTAACGGCTTGCATATGAGACTCCTTAGGATTGGCTTGATATCGTGCGCAGACACATACTGCAAACATTATATCCGGCCGTGATGCAGTAAGATACATTAGTGATCCAATCATGGCCCTATATAGAGTAGGGTCCACGACTCTATCACTCGATGTATCAGGACCAAGTCCGTGAGCTTCTGGTATAGGGGTATGATAAGTTCGAGCTTCGTCCATCTTGAATCTTTCTAACAGCTCATTTGTATATTTACTTTGATGAACGAAATACCCCTCTTTCTTTTGATCGACTTGCAATCCTAAGAAAAACGTCAGTTCTCCCATAGCAGACATTTCAAACTTGTGTTTCATGACTTGTTCAAATTCATTACACATCTTTTCGTCAGATGACCCAAAGATGATGTCGTCAACATAAATTTGAACAAGTAGAAAGTCTCTCTTTTTCCATTTGACAAAGAGTGTACTGTCAATTCTTCCTCTTGTAAAACCATTCTCAAGAAGATAATTAGACAGTGTTTCATACCAAGCCCTCGGAGCTTGATGTAATCCATATAGAGCCTTATCAAGACGATATACTCTATCTGGATATTTGGGATCAGTAAAGCCCGGTGGTTGAGAAACATACACCGTTTCCTTGACTTTGCCATACAAGAAGGCACTCTTAACATCCAGCTGGAAAACTTTCATTTTCTTAGAAGCTGCAAATGCCAAGAATAACCTTATTGCTTCTAACCTAGCCACAGGTGCAAACACCTCATTGTAGTCAATCCCTTCTTGTTGATTAAACCCTTGGACAACTAGACGAGCTTTATTGCGAGTGACGATGCCCAGATCGTCTTTCTTGCACTTAAAGACCCATCTAGTTCCAATTGGATATTCTCCAACTGGTAGGTCAACCAACTCCCAGACTTGCAGTTTTGAGAACTGAGACAACTCTTCCTGCATTGCCTCGACCCACGAATTGTCCTTTAATGCCATTTGAACATTTTTAGGTTCAATTTGTGAGATAAAGCACGAGTAGGAACATTGATTGATAATCCCAGTCTCCATAATTGCAACATAAAGGCTCGAGTACTCTGAAGTACTAGCCCTGGTTTGAACCGATGCAGTTGGATCACCAATGATATTTTCAGTTGGGTGATCTTTTTGAATTCTTGTGGTTATTATCGGCTCAATCACCATATTATCATAAAGATTGGTGCCAATTTCTTCCAATGGTGGCATATCCTCATCAGTACTATACATCTCATCAGAAGTTATCGTATCGGTAACTACTGGTGACGTGTCAGTCTCTTGAGTGTTATCCACCTGAGGTTGTTCTGTGGCACTTGATGTTGCATGATTAGGATTCGCAGAAGCAGTCGATGTTGGAATGGAGCCAATATCTCCATCACCCGACAATAACTATTCAGTAAGTACAGGATCAACCGTGTAATCACACAATGGGACATTAAATGACTTAAAAAGATCAGAATAGTCAAATTGCCAATCTAATCCCTTATGTGAGTCATGTGTGTAGCTCATAACTTCAACGTTATAAACTATTTCCACACGTCCCGTAGCTTTATTAAAAACTCGTTTATTTGGTGAGTTAGGCACATAACCTAGGAAATATCCTTCGTCAGCTTTCTCACCAAATTTTGGTTGAGAACTAGTTTTCAATAAAGTACATGAGACACCAAAGGGTTCAAACCCTTTCAAATTCGGTTTCTTATTGTTCAAAAGCTCATAACAAGTCTTGTTCTGCTTTTTAACCGTAAGAACCCGGTTTAGAACATGACATGCAGTATTCACCGCTTCTGCCCAAAAAATGACCGGAAACCTTGAATCTGCAAGCATTGTTCTTGCTGCTTCAATGAGAGTTCTATTCTTCCTTTCAGCAACACCATTTTGTTGAGGTTCATATGGCGCACTGAATTGATGTTGTATGCCTTTGCTTGAGCAATATACATTCAACGTAGAATTTTTGAACTCAGTTACATTGTCACTACGAATACTCTTCACTCTCGTGTTGTAGACATTCTCTATTAAGTCTAAGAACTCCATAAGAATTCCTGGAGTTTCATCCTTAGACCCCAAAAAGAATACCCACGAGAATCGAGAGTAGTCATATGTGACAACTAAGCAATACCATTTACCACCTATGCTTCTTTTGCTTATTGGGCCAAAAAGATCCATATGTAGCAATTCAAATGGCATGGAAATAGAGTTTTTAGTTTTAGACCTGTGTGGTTTCTTATGTTGCTTTCCTTTTAAGCAAGAAACACACTTGTCTTCAAACTCGAAACGCATAGAAGGTACACCCAGAACTAACTCATTCTTGGTTATATAATTCATTTTTCGAAAATTCAGGTGTGCCATTTTCCGATGCCAAAGTATAGAATCTGCTTCTGAAGCCTTGGATAATAGGCATGTCGACTCCATTGAAGATGCAGGAATACCCATGTTAATAGCATAGATATTCCTCTTCCTTGGAGCCCTCATTAGAATCCATTTTTCTGGAATAACCAGACCTGGCTTCAGGACTAAGGCCTCTGTATCATTAAATAATATCGGATGACCTTTATCACAGATTTGGGAAACACTCATTAGATTGTGAACCAGTTGTTCAACATAGTTCACATTCTCAAGAGTCAAAGTTCCATTAGAAACTTTTCCTTTCCCAGTGATGATTCCACCTTTCTCCCCAGCGAAATTAACTCGCTACTTCAGTCCACCTTTGAAGTCCATCAGTAGACTTCTATCTCCTGTCATGTGTCTTGAACATCCACTGTCTACGTACCACCAGCTATCTCCATTCACAGTTTGTTCCTACACATGACAGTTGTACATAATTAGTTGTCAAGAGAGACCCAAGCCATAACAGACTTGGATCGTCCCTCATCATCAACAAACTTAACTTCTTTAAAGTAACCCTTTTTCCCATCTGGGGCCTGAATTACTTTCGAAGGAGTTCGAGTTTGTTGAGGAACGTTGGTCTTGGGTCTATGAGGTGAATGAGAAACAGGCCTCTCTGACACATTACCTTGGGATTGATGTCCTTGATTACGATTATAATTATAATTATATTTAATCCCATGTGTACGTGAGGTTGAACCACTCTCATAATGACTATGGTTCCGAGAAGTAGAACCAATCTCAAAATGACTATGGTTGTGATGAGGTGTCCTAAACCTTGACGGTGTTTGGTCTCGAGAATGATTGAAAGTATTATCATTAGAAAACCGTTTAGGTTTAGGTGGAGAAACACTGTGTGTTCCTAACCTTTTCAAAATGTTCACAGGTTTAGATATGGATTGATTGTCCAACCCATGTTTAGAACTCGACATGTCTACATCCATCTTAGAAGTACCCGGTGACATGTCACTGTCAACTGGTCTATGTTTTGCTTTTGACTTCTTATTGGGACAACAAGAAGCCACATGCCCTCGTTCATGGCATTTGAAGCACGACATTATCTTCTTAGACTTAACTTCTTTTGCCTTTTCTAAGTTAGTAATTTTCTGAGTTACTGAAGTTTTACTTTCCTGTCCTTTAATATCCTAAACATCTAATTTAGTTTTGCACTCGTTAGATGTTAGGTCTTTAATAACAGGCTTCTCAAACTCAGATATCTCTAACTTATTTATTGGAGTTTTCTCAGAGTTAACAGGCACATCTATCATTTCTAAGTCTTCATGAGCCTTAGTGTAATTAGAATTAAAAGGAGGAGGTACATCATGGCAACCTAGTCCAAATCTATCATTTACACTCCGTTGAGAACTAATTATATGATCTAAAGTCAAGGAAGATGTCCTATAACTTTCAATCTTATGATTCAACTCAACTAGTTTCATTTTGGACTCAGATAGCTCTAGCTCTTTATTAGCTACATCTTTGTTCAAGTCTCTTAAGTTTAGATACAGACCGTCTATTTTAATAGCTTGTTCATTAATAGTATCTCTAAGAGCGGTCTTATCTGCCATATTAGACTTAATCTTTTCCTTTAGAGCTAATTTATCCTCACTTAGCCTACGTACATCACTTTTTACTTGTTCTAATTCAGATGTAACAGTCCTATGTGATTCAGCATAAACATTTACTTGGGACTGTAAACTAGCAACAAGTTGACATACATCAGTAAGAGTGAAAATATCAAGACATACCCGTTTTTTATCGGTTTGGAGATCAGCCATATGCGCCACAAAATCTTCAGGACATAGATCTTCAATAGATCCCAAGTCCAATACATCATCATCAACTGTTGACGTCTTAGTATCTTGTGCTTCCACCTGATACTCTTCAGCAGTTGGCATGTAAGACGTGGATTCAACCATTTTATCTTGATCTTCAATATCAGCCATGAGTGCTTCTTCAGATAAAGCACTCCAGTCATATGAACCATCAAGTTGTTGAACCACCAAGGCTTTAGATGCTAGAGAGGTGCCTCGTCTTACAGGATTTGCAGTCTGCTCATTCTTGGGTCTTTGGCATTCCCTAGCGAAGTGTCCAAAATTTTGGCAATTATAACACTTCACTTTGGACTTATCAAAGCCCGGTCTATTACCCACCACTCTCCTTCCAGTTTTCTTTAGGAAATTTTTGACTCTCCTTGACACCATGGCTAGTTGCCACTAGAGATCCATTTCCTCTAAGTCCTCTGGATCAATTTGATCATAGTCTTCATCAAATTGAGCGGGATCGTTGATCTTCCCTTGGATATAGTTTTCGTAAGAAGCAACGAACGAAGCAAGTACAGACAGTTGTTGTTCTGCAGATTTCACACTCATCGGCATTTTAAGTTGTCCTTGAGGTGACTTCTCAACAGTAGTCTTACTTCGTTTCTCACTCCCATCCGAAGCAATGAAGCACAGATCCTCAGTTAGAATTTCACCTCTGTCATCTATTCCACTAACCAGTAATGCGGAAGTTGATGTAGACGAAGAATTCGAGAGACTTGATTTTCCATGGTATAGCCCAGGATCCTGTACCTGATCAGAATCCGTGTCCCTCGTCTTTTTGGTAAAATCATACCCTCGGAGCTTGTCAATAGCCTGCTCTAGGGTCATCTTAGAGTATCTCTCTTCATTATCCTTAATCATCACTCCGTACATTTCCCAATTAGGAGGCAAACCCTCAAGGAACTTGTCGGTTTTCTCCCTATCAGTACAGAATATCTCATGGTCATCCAATTCACTAAGGAGATGGTAATACCTAGTGACATAAGCATCTAAGTCTTCTCCTTTCAAGGTTTTAAAGACGGTAAATTGTTTCTTCAACAGACTCCTTTTACCTTCTTTCACCTGTGGACTACCCTCGCATATCTTCTCAAGAGCTACCCAGAGCTCTCTAGCAGTGTGAAAAGATTTGAGTTGATGATTAATCTCCTTCGGAAGACTCATCTTGATCGACGAATGAGCTTTGTTCTCAGATTCATATTCCTTCTTTTTCTCATCGTTCATCCGGCTATAAGGAATAGCCACAGTCACATTCTCAACGACTTGGGTAGGAGCAGTGTATCCATTTTTGATGCATTCCCAAATTACCAAATCATGGAATCGACAATAGGATTCAAACCTATCTTTCCATCCATAGTAATTTTCTAGTCTGAGCAATTTAGGTGGAACATTCGATTTTCCAATCTCATGATCCATCTCAATCATTCTACTTAGGTCTGACATCTTTGCAAATCACAAAACTTTCAAAAATCACAAAAACAGAAACTCAGTTCAGTTCGCAGAATAGAAACCCAGTTCACTTCGCAAAGTAGAAACCCAGTTCACTTCGCAAAGTGGAAACCCAGTTCAGTTCGCAAACTCGGTTCGCAGAACTAGATCTCAGTTCGCAGAAACGGCTGTAACCTCCAAAAAAACGAAAATTTTAGGTTCTTGAACGTCTAAACCCTAAGATTTCGAACGTAAACAAACCTAAAAACTTTCAGAGACTGATTTTGGTCAAAAATACGCACTAATTGTACGTACAAACAACCCTAAATCAATCGTTATTCACCCTAAACAATTGTTAATACCCCAAATAACCTCGAACCTACGCGTATCTAGCCGTAGGCTCTGATACCAATTGTAAGTCCGTGCTTATTCGGATCGATAACGAGGTTATCTAACGTATTAAGGTGCGGAATCCCTCAATACTTAGTTATAGGATCTATAATGAGTTGTTTCACAAATATAGTGAATCGGGTATCTAATTGCTTTGTATTGACTATTAACGAATGTTAAACGATCAACACCTAGCCTTTAGAATGTTTAATTGCTCTGGAAAACTCAGGAAGTTCGTATCTGTATTATGGTAAAAGTTAATTAGGTTTGAAACCTAATTTGTATTTATAACCGTCTCAGTTCGCGGGTCATGGGCTTCTGCGAACTGACTCGGTTTGCAGCCCATTTAGGCCCAGCGAACTGACTCGGTTCGCAGTCCATATTTGTCCTGCGAACTGACTCGGTTCGCGGTCAAACTTGGTCAACATTTTTCAGCTTTTTGATTTTTCACTCTAAAATGTTTTCCAACCACAGTTTTTCATTTACAATTCAAAACCAATGTACAAACTCGATTACAATTAATACAAGACCTATTACAAACTAGAAAGACTAATTTCAAGCTAGATCTGTTGTCACAAAACATGTCTCAACAGACTTGCGAGTCCACTTTGCGAGTTGAACTTGCGAATTGAACTTGCGAGTTGACTGGTCTTGCGAGTTGACATTGTTTGACTTGTTTGACTTGTTGACTTGCGAGTTGAATCTTGCGAGTTGACTTGTTCTACGAGTTGAATTGTTTGAATTTTTACTTTTAATTTACGAATTATCGATTAATTACCCGATTAAGAATTATAAATTAAAATCTTATATGGTTTTTCGTGTCGACTTACAATGTGAACACTTTAAAACCATATCTTTATTGTATAAGACTTATGACCTTGTGTAATAAGTTATATATTTTTTAACAGGATGTGTAACAAGTTAGACTTATTGATTTTATATAATTAACGACTGTAATTGTTAATTAAGTCTCACCACTTAATAGTTCAATTAAGGGTCGTAGATTATATAAGGTTATCAATATATGTTAAACCTATTGTCTAACATTGGTGTGATTTTTGATATTACAGAAATGGCTCGACAATTCGTTGGACATCATAATGTTCTGCTTAATTTGGACGTCAATGCACATGGTGCATCCAGGGTTGCTCGGATTCTTACGTTGCTGGGCCGATCAAGGATCCAATATGCTGTCACTGCGTCCCCCGCATTGTCTCGAGATTTATTAACTCAATTCTAGGCAAATATTGAGTATGACACAGTGGTGAATCCTCCGGTAATTCGAACGAGGATTAATGATCACCCTGTTGCCTTCTCCTCTACTGACATTCGGACTATCCTACAGCTGGGCTTTGCCGAGCAGGAAGATGGACCGACCGAGTTTTCTTCTGACTTTATCGAGGGAGCTCTGGGACGTATGGGCTACGTAGGGCCGATGCGTGGACGTCAATTCCTAAAGGCGTTGGTCTTCGGGGAATGGAGATTCTTGTGGCATGTTCTTGTCACTATTTTTGGGCCGAAGAAGGGAGGATATGACGAGCTGAGCTCTTCTCTCCTATCTGCTGTACTGTCACTGGTTTATAA
This sequence comes from Logfia minima, assembly GCA_963921325.1. Classification (NCBI taxonomy): domain Eukaryota; kingdom Viridiplantae; phylum Streptophyta; class Magnoliopsida; order Asterales; family Asteraceae; genus Logfia; species Logfia minima. The sequence continues at coordinate 17,135,581 of OY992774.1, read as the reverse complement.
CAAACCATACAGTTTTTCTAGATTACATCTTTGGGGAAATCGTTCGCCAAATCTTGGGGGGTGTTAGATCTCAATTTATGATCTACTCGAGATTCTGCATGCTCCTTATTCGAGCCAATATCCCTGATCTGCCAATTGTTAAACCAGATATTCAGGTGGATACTATCGGGCTCCGAGCTTATAATGCGATGTTTATGCAAACCTCTCGCAGATTCGAGATGCAGCCCCAGCTGACAGAGCTGTTTGGATTTTTGATTAATCCAGAGTATGTGACACCACCGAATAATGGATGGCTTGATATTGATGTGGCCGAGGGTGCACTTGAGCCACAAGAATTGATTGAGGAAGTTCTGGATCAGGCAAATCAGCCAGGTCAACAGGTGGATGCTGAGGTTCCTACACAGCTGGTGCAAGAGGTTTTGGTCCAACATGATGACGCCACTGATCCGGACTTTAGAGAGATAGATCAGTTTTCGGCTGAGGGTCCGAGTACTTCTGGACCACCTCCACCTACTGAGGCACCTGATGCTGCTGGACCATCGGGACGAGACGGAGAAGCTGCCTCTGCTTCTGAGTCTGATTCCGATGATGATGATGAATCTGGACCACCTGGGTTTGTCTCTGGAATTCCAGAAGGGATGATTCGTCAAGGATCAAAATTGATTATGGATCCGGCTCTGAAGTTAAAGAGGAAAGCCGTTGATCAGGATCCCGACTTTGTTATTGTCGAAGAAGATGAAGATTAAGAAGAAGAGGAGAAGGTGCTTGTTACTCGACCTCGCAAGCTGATCAGGCAAACAGCTTCAACCTCTGCAGCTCCTATACAATCACGTTCTACGCCCTCAGAGGCTGAAATGATTGCTGCTATAGTTTGTCCTTCCACACACCTAACCACCAAATCCAGCAGGGTTGCGGCGCGTCTTTTGACTGATGTTGCTACAGAGATAGCAAAGAAAATGCAACCGTCCGCTCCCACACCGCTAACCACCACTGATGCTGCTCCTTCAACCTCACCAAAGACTGATGCTGAACGTATTACACAATTGGATTATAGGGTTCGAGAGTTGCAGATAGTTGCTAACACTTTTGCCACACAGCTTCTACAATTGTCAGACAATGTCACTACACAGAACAATGCTTACTCACTGCTACTCAAGACCAACAGCACTCTGGTAGATGACGTGGCTGAGAAGCAACGACAACTTGACCGTCTCTCTCGTCGTATTACATACTTAGAACAGAACCAGCCATCTCAAGGGGAGAAACCTGCAATTGAGAAGGCTGCATTTGAAGAAGTTTGTAAAGAGGATGAGCTGGCTAAGAAGAGCCGAGATGATGAAGATGATGATCCCGCAGTTGGAAAAGAAAGTGAGCTGGCTGGTCCTTCAACGACTGGTCAGCAGACTACAATTCAGGGGGAGTCTGCTGAAGCAAGTGGTAGTGGAGCTGGTGCTGGTGCTGATAAGGGTGGAGCTGAAGAAGGTGACACTTGTACTAATTTAGATTGATTGTAATAATTAATACTTGTATTTTATAACTTTGAATTATTGTGTAACATATAACTTTGAAGTACTGTGTAATATATTAGACTTGAGATCGTGTATTACAAGTTAAATATGTTATTTAATAAGTTTTGAGTTATATCTGATCAAGGTTATGTGAAGTTATAATCCTTGTATTCTAGACTTGAGAATCGTAAGATTAACAAGTTATTTATGCAATGGAAATTGGGATATTAATTAATGGTAAACTTGAATGTTTGGTGATCATTATCATTCACAATACATTAATGTTTAACTTTATTTAGTGTTCTGATACTACAAGACTTTAGGAATCTTAGATTGATTATAATCTTATTTTATAATCAATGAAAGATTTATAAAGTTAAAAATATGACAAACACACAAATGGATTAATAAGAAAAATCTTAGATTGATTCAGGGAAATCAATGAAAGAACTTATGATATTAATATATTTGTGTACGTATTTTTATAGGTCTTGAAATGTTGAACTTATCAGATTCTGAAGGCGACATGTCAGATGAATTAGATGAGGACATTGACTTTGACCTTGAAGAAGGAGAGTTTGTTCCTCCTGAGGATTGGACTTCCAGTTTTGAAGTTGGGGCAGACGAGTGTGTAGATCTCGATGCTGATATTGATGAAATTTAGATGAAAACCTAGATGAATCAACCAGTTCTGAATCAGAAGATGAGCTTCCTGAAAAACTCAGAAACAATCTTATGTTCAGACCCCTGAAAAGGAGAAAGAAGAAGATTGGAATGTCTGAGGTAGATATCACTGAAAAGAAAGTACCGAGAAAGGGAATCATCGGATGGTACTATGACTCTGAGCTAAAACTTTTTGCTATCAAAAGGTTTGATGGAGTTCAATATTTTGATAAGAAGCTTAAAGTTTTTAGTTCGCTTCCTCGATTTGAAGTCCGAGACTTGGCACGCTTAGAATTGAAGAACCCCAGTAATGATCCATATGCAAGATATGTTGAAAGAATAATCTGAGGGACGTTCTATGAAGCTTGAAAAGATAAAGCCAAGAGTCGGAAAGACAATCAAATTACAGGAACGCAGTCAAAGAACTGAAAGAAGATTAAGGAGAAAGACTTATCCAGCTGTCAAGTGTGTACAACAGATACCGCTAGAGACAATGCCACATAATATTCTGGGAAATCTTCTAAATTGGCACGTGGACTCAGAGACTGGTGAAGTTGTCATGGTTGAAGCTGACGATGAAGTCGAAGGAGGAGAGAGAGTAATTCTGACAGTCTATGACCATCGACACCTGATGAATCTGTCAAAGAAGGACCTGTTGAAGTTAAACGAAAACAGGATCTTGACGACTGAAGCATGGGGTGATCTTGCACGAGATTATCAAATGATGGTAAAGACTTGTGTGAGAATGAAGATTCATATGGGGAGTAGAATTTATAAGTAAAGACCAAGGACAAAGTTGAAGATAACGACGCTAGAGCTATTGTCAAGGGGGAGTCTGTTGGGATATGTTATTGTGACAACAGATCTAGCTTGTAATAGGACTAGTGTATTTATAGTCAAATTTGTATAATTGGTTTAGACTCGTAAATATATGATATTAACTTGTTATTATTATTTGTTAAATGTTATTAGACAAATATCGAATTCAAGTTAAAGTCAAATTCGCGAAATGAGAAGTCAACTCGCAGGTTTGACCTGCGAGTTGAGATCTCACCTCGCAGATGATCTGGATTCGCAACCTTGCGAATTGAGATCTGGACTCGCAGCCATCTGGGCTCGCAGACCATCTGGACTCGCAGCTTTGCTTGGCGAGTTGAGAATTGGGTTCGCAGCCCATCTGGACTCGCAGGCCCATGGCCTGCGAGTTGAGTCAACTCGCAAAGCCCATGGCCTGCGAGTTGAACCAGATATATATATTTAAATGTTGCTCAAATGTTATAGATTCATAGAAATCCGTGCCATTAATATACACAGCAAATATTATAATATTCTCCTCGTATTTCGTGCTGATATAAAAGCTATTATTAATAGGCTCGGTTTTGATTGTTTAACACTAGTTAATATCAAAACGAAGCTTGTTAATTGATAGATTAGTTATATAAGCCTAAAACCTTAAGTATTGAGAGATTCCGCACCTCAATACCTAAAAGATAATCCGTTATCGAACCAAGATCTAGCGACCTTACAAAAATGAATACTAAAAAGAATTCAAATGATATAATTTTTGTTGTGGGGTGTTATATACTGATATAAACACATCAGAAAAAGTTTCAATAATTTTTGGCCTTGGGAACTAATTTTTAGGATTAAACACTCCATTTTAGTAATAGTTTTGTATTAAATTGAGAATAAATAAAATAGAATTGTAAAAATTCCCAAATCTTTATAGAAATTTTATATCCAATATTAGGTTATGAAAATAAAGTTTGTTAATTTTTGGAACTAATCTTCATGTGTTTACACAATTATGATTACAAATTAATCATTAACGTTGGTGACCTCAACAATTAATTGATAAGTATGTTGGTGACATTAGTATTAAAATGAGTAGGATGGTGATCTTGGTAAATGAAGGAGAGTACGCTGGTGACAAAATGTTTTAACCCTTAAAAGATTTGTTTTGTAAGTAGATCAGCTCTACTTCCGTTTATTTTTCATTACCATCAAACCTCTTTTCTAACGCTAACCAAAGCTCTCGCGAGAATTGATAACGTTTAAAAGTTTGCTTGATTTCCTGAGGAAGACACATTGTAATAGCAGACATCGCTTTGTTTTCTGATTCAAATCAATATTTCCACCATAAATAATCTTCTCCTTTAAGAAGCTTTGGTGGTGAGGCAGATTTACCAACCTCATGATCCATCTCGATCATTTTACTCAAGTTGGACATTTTCTAAAAAAAGTCAGCAAAAGTCAACCAGGACAAGTTCGTACGAACTTAGATTTATTCGAACAAAATGTAAGTTCGAAGACTACCTAAGTTCGAATGGTCAAACGAACTGGTCAAACGAACTTGACTGTCAAAAATTATTGTTCGAACTTAGACTAAGTTCAAAGGCTTCAAGTTCGTACGAACTTACAGCTGCAAGTTCGAATGATATTCTTGGTAAGTTCGTACGATGCTTTCTAGGTTCGCACGAAAAGCTGTTGAAAAACTTAGATCTGAAATTTTTAGATCTGGGTTCGTTTCAATCGACAAATTCGAATCTCTCTTGCACAAAGTGATACAAAACACCAATGGAAGCCAAAAACACAACTTCTAACGTCCAAAGCACTTGCAAACACTTGTTTTCTTTGCGTTTTCTAACCCCGAACCTAACGAATGAATCGTTTCGGCTCTGATACCAATTGAAAGTCCCTTGTGAACTGACCCATGAGGTTATAACATGTATTAGAGTGCGGAGTCCTCTAACAAACGAAACACTAACTAAATGGGTGTCGTAAGTATGTTTAAATCACGAAATAAGCTTTATAGAATATAAGATGTATTATATTCGAACTTGCAACAATTTACAAGAGTATTCGAACATTGTTTGCTGTAACTAAGTCTTTCAAAACGTTACAATGAATAATTTCGAACTTGTATTCATAGACAGCTAAGTTCGTACGAACTACGAACTTAGCAGCTCCTAAGTTCGTACGAACTTACCTGTAAGTTCGTACCTACTCTAAGTTCGTACGAACATACAGGTTCCTACGAACCTACAAAATACATAAAAAAAATATTCATTCAAATTAACAACATAAACAAATTACAAAACTAACTATTACAAATATGAAGTTGTTGTGACACTTCATGTACCAACATGAATTAAGGGTAGGTTTGAACTTGACCAAGGTCAAGCTAGGTTCGTACGAACTTGCAACAGTTATAAGGTTCGTACGTCATTAGACAAGTTCGTACGAACTTAGACAAGTTCGTACGAACTTGTAAGTTCGAACGATGAATCTGAGAATCACATTTTGAAATTTTGGTAACCAAAACATGATCAGTGAGTTATACAAGGTGCGTCTGGATACGACTAACATAGAGTAATAAGTATTATTAATTAATTATCCATAAGATGTCCATAATTTTAATTTTATCCAAGTTTTAAATGAAACCTAATAAAAATCCTAATGTGTATATGTTTAATGGATGAATCTGCGAAGTTGTTACTTACTTATATGCGACAGACTGAATGGATGATTGTTAACTATTAAACAACACAAACAAAGATCAATTTACTGATCTTAGGTTCGAAATAATGAAATAGTGACGTAAGTTCAAATGTTTTTGTAAGTTCAAAGGTCTGCAAGTTTGAAGGGTTTTGAAAGGATGAGGGTATTGACTTGGTCACCCTTTTATAACCAACCTGGTCCAAGTAAGAAACTTGGGCCTAAGTTCGTACGAACTTGTGCGAACTTAGACCTTGGAACTTGGTTTTTCGAACTTATGAACTTCTAGCTCGACACTGAGTAATACTTTTAGCTTTTATTTAATCCAGCGTTAGAAACCAAGCATTTATTTTATATCTCCACTACAAATAAGGAACTTAACTATTAAAAAAACCTAACAAACAAATATGAAATTATTTATATTGAAATTCACGTTCTTTTTTGGAGAGTCGCTAATACAATGATCGTATTAGCCATAATGCGTACGATACACACTTAGGAATTTTAATTATTCCTATTTTATCATTCATGTAACTAATATTTCAAGACGATTATCGGTATTGTTATCCACTTAAACAGACAACACTCATAATTGTCAAGTACAATTTTAGTTATTATTCATGATTATCTATGTGTCCCTCACGTTTGACATACTCTTAGGATCAAGATATGTCCATAATTCCAGGTATTGGATATCCTTAATTTACTTCATCTTTAAAGCCAAGTCCTTAATTTAAGGTATGTGTACTATTGTACACGTGACGTAAGTAGAATTGACTAAGGTTAGAGACGAACAAATCAAAAATCAAACTAGATGTGACAGAACTGTACTTACGCACAACAATGCGACTTAGTTTTAATAGAGACCTTGAAAATGATATTCTTGTTTCTCGGTCATGGTTGCTCTATTGTGAGATCTACTGACTGAAACTAGGTAAACATATTTATGGATGCAGCAGAAGAAACAGTTAGTAAATCTCCCAAATGAATTGCTTACCTCAATCCAATACCATGTATTATGGTACAATCTATCACTTAAGAATTATGACTTAATGTCATACATCAAAATAGAGTAAGCACAAAATAATCTCCTTATTAAAATTTGTGTTTGAGTACTTGAGAACGAATATGTCGTATGTCTACCGATACATCATATGATGAAGCTATTAGTCACGTAATATAAGAATGTTCTAGGCATGGGTAATGTTTTCATCATTTCTTTGCATTAGCATAGTGACTCGCACATTTTTAAAATAATTTTTTTTCTAACTTACTAAAAATAGAAACTTGTTAAATATAAAAAAAGTTACTAAGATAGAAAGTTACTAAAAATGGAAACTAAATTACAACTAGATAGAAGTTCAGACGGGAGATGTCTTATTCAGGATTAATCATCCCATTTAGTTGGACTAACAACTCATAACGGGATCTATGAAAAGCCTTAGTATACAGGTCGGCTAGATTATCGTCTGTGGGAATTTTAACTAATTTAATCATCAATTTTTCAGCACAGTCACGAATAAAATGATGTCTTATATCTATATGTTTCATTTTACTATGCTTAACAGGATTATTAATTATAGAGATAGTGGATTGGTTATCTATCATCATAGGGGTGTTAGTTATATTTAGACCATAATCACGCAGCTCTTGTTGTATCCAATCTGTGAACAACAACTACCGGCTACGACATACTCAGCCCCACAGGTTGAGATAGCGACTGAGGTCTGTTTCTTGGATTGCCAAGATACAATGCGACCGCCTAATAGTTGACACAATCTATAAGTTGGTTTCTTGTTCTGGTTACATCCGCCATAGTCTGAATATGTGTAGCTCAAAGATTAGAGTCGCCTGCGGAGGGATACCAAAGACCTAACTTCAGTTTTCCCTTCAGATAACGCAATATCCTCTTTTCAGCCTTCATATGAGACTCCTTTGGATTAGCCTGAAATCTAGCACATAAACATACAACAAACATTATGTTAAGTCGTGAAGAAGTTAAGTAGATAAGAGATCCGATAATTGCCAGATAATGAGTCGGATCCACATCTTCGGAACTCTCTGAATCTGGCCCAAGATTGTGATTCTGGGGAATGGGTGTGCTGAATGGCGAACTATCTGCCATGTTAAACTGTGCAAGCATTTGATGCACATACTTGGTTTGATGGATGAAAATCTCATCCTTCTTTTGTTCAACCTGCAATCCTAAGAAGAAATTCAGCTCCCCTATAACACTCATTTCAAATTTCCGCTTCATCACCTATTCAAAGTCTCTGCACATGCTCTCGTCGGATGACCCAAATATTATGTCATCTACGTAAACCTGTACTAGTAAGAAATCCTTCTTCTGCCACTTGATGAATAGTGTATTGTCTATCTTGCCTCTCTTGAACCCATTTTCCAAGAAATAAGTAGACGGTGTCTCATACCATGCCCGAGGTGCTTGATGCAAACCATACAGAGCCTTGTCCAATTTATAGACTCGGTCCGGATAGTCTGGATCAGAGAACCTTGGCGGTTGTTCGACATATACTAATTTTTGAACATTCCCATAGAGAAACGCACGCTTTACATCCAGCTGATAGACTATAAACCTTTTGAACGCAGCTTACGCCAGAAATAATCGGATTACTTCCAGCCTTGCTACTAGTACAAATACCTCTGTGTAGTCTATCCTTTCCTGTTGATTAAAACATTTTACTACGAGTCTGGCTTTGTTCCGTGAGACAATATCCCGATCATCTCGTTTGCACTTAAACACCTATTTGATGCCTATGGCAAACTCTCCCTTGGGTAGATCAACTAGCTCCCATACTTTGAGCTTCTCGAACTGTGCAAGCTCCTCTTGCATCGCTTCAGCTTATGAATTGTCTTTGAGAGCCATTTGTAGGCTCTACTTGTGAAATAAAGCAACTATACAGACATTTCTGTATTATCCCAGTGTCTTGGATCGATACATAAAGACTGGTGCTTTCACGATTCCTCTACATGTCTTAACACTTGAACTAGGATCACCAATTATATTGTCAATTGGATGATTCTTGTTAACCCGTGTCGAGACAGTAGTGTTAAACAGGTATATTAGACTCAAGATTCGATCCGATCTTCCCTCAATCGTTACATCTTCTTCAATAATTTCTTGCTCAGAACTTGTAGCCTCTTCAGAGTGTGATTGTTCACTTGAACTTAGATCAACATCTTTTATCTGCTTAGCAACAATTTCTTCACCTTTACCCATTGAAGTTTCTGAACTTGGAATATTGGATCTTTGTGCAAAGCCATTATCTTCATCATCATCCAGTATAGGATATTATAACCCTGAATTTTCCCTTGAAGTGCCAGTATCGCTCAAGAGAGGAACATTAAAGGTCTTGAAGACAGCATCATAGTCAAATAACCATTCAGGACATGTTTGAACTTTTGGTGTGTAAGAGGTGACTTGTATATTGAATACAATTTCAACTCTACCAGTAGTCTTATTGAAGACCCTTTTGTTTGGTGAACCAGCATCATAACCTAGGAAAAATCCTTCGTCAGCCCTTTCACCAAATTTCGGTTGATTCCTTATTTTGAGTAACGTACAAGGACTCCAAAAGGTTCAAACCCGATTAAATTTTGTTTTCGACCGTGTAAAAGTTCATATCATGTTTTGTTAAGACTTTTAATAGTTAAAACCCAATTTAACACGTGACAGGATGTATTCACTGCTTCCTTCCAGAAAATGACGGGAAGTTTTGAATCAGCCAGAATTGTCCTTGCTGCTTCAATCAAAGTTCTGTTTTTCTTTTCTGCGACTCCATTTAGTTGTGGCTCGTAAGGTGCACTGAACTGATGTTGAATTCCCTTACCTAAACAATAGACGTTTAGCACTACGTTCTTGAACTCTAAGCCATTGTCGCTCATGATTTTCTTGACTCTTCGTCCATATTGATGTTGGACTTGAGTAAAGAATGTCATCAGTGTCTGTGCTGTCTCATCCTTGGTACTCAAGAAAAATACCCACAAAAATCTCAAGTACTCATTAGTAATAATTAGGCAGTAGTGTCTACCGCCTATACTCCTTGCATTCACTTGACCGAACAAGTCCATGTGAAGGAGTTCAAAGGTAGTGGCAATAGAGTTTTGAGTCTTTGATTTGTGAGCTTCTTGTGCCATTTCCCTTTTTGACACGACACACATTTGTCTTTTAACCCGAAACTCTGCACTGGGACACCTTGCACTAATTCATTTCGGACAATAAAGTTCATTTTTCGAAAGTGAAGATGTGTCATCCTCCTATGCCACAATTAAGATTTGGTTTCCGAAGCTTTGGATAGCAGACATGTCGACTCCGTTGAAGATTCAGCAAGACTCATGTCCATAACATAAGTATCATTCTTTCTTGGTGCCCTCATGATTATCCATTCTTCTAGGATGACAAACTCCGGTTTCAGGATGACTGTCTCCCTATCTGTGAAATGAATAGGATGTCCCTTGTCATAGACCTGAGAAACACTCATGAGATTATGTTTCAGCTCCTTAACATAGTTGACTTGCTCTAGCATTATTTTTCCATTTGTGACATTTCCTGATCCCGCGATTTGTCCTCCTTTCGCTCTTGCGAAATTCACATGCCCCCTTTCTTTTCTAAAAAATCCACCAAAACATGCCTTTCCCCTGTCATATGCCTGGAGCAACCGCTATCTACATACTACCAGTTAATAGCTCGTATGGTCAACTCCTGCACTTAAGATACAAACATTAGTGATCAAAGGGGACCCAAGCCACGACGGTCTTGGATTGGCCATTCTCAACAAATGTGAATTCCTTCAAATATCCATCTCTCTTATCATGAGACTTGGATACTAAGGGATTCTCACGTGTTGGAGAATGGTGGGCCTTGCCCCTAGACCTTCTCTCAGGAGACTTTTGGAACAGTCTCTGATTGACTGGCCTTGGGTTAGATGTAACTCTAAACTCATATGGATAATTATAATTGAATTATGATAACTCCTATTACTACTACCCTAATTAGAAACATTTCTTTTGGGGTGTGAAACGTTGTAAAGTTTTCGACCTGATGGATTTTCCAGTGGAGCTTCCTGTTACAGGAGAAGTACTCCTTGGACTATCATCTGTTGAAAACTTCACCGGTTGAAAAAAAAGTTGAGATCTTTGAAATGTAGGAGTTTGTTTATGACATACCCCATTTTTAACCACGTTTTCAACATTTTCTTTAATTTTAATTTCTTCTCCGAAAATGCTTACCATTTTTTGATTTACACTAGTTATCTCAGGCTTTTTAATTACATTAGCCTGAGAATTACTAATTTTAACAGGTGATTGGTCTTTCTTCACCTGTGCTGATTTGACTTATGTACTTTTATTTGGACATACACTTGCAACGTGTCCCTTTTGATGACACACGAAGCACGAACGTTTTACCAAGGCTTTCTTAGGAGCCTTGGTATTAGTTTGGTGTTCCAAATTGGGTGAAGTCAGAGAGAAGACATGTGCTATTTGTTTACCCTTATCATTTTCCGTTCTAGGATCAACAAATTCAACTATTATATTAGACTCCTCATTTACTGAGTTTACTTCCATCACACCTTTACTTTCAAAAGATACTTTCTTTTTAAGATTTAGTTTAGGTGTCGTGGAAGACTCAGTTATTATTGACTCTTTGTCATTACTGGTCTCAGCTCTCTCTGACTTAGTCGACATGGTTACCAAGTCAGAGACTACCGAGGAATTAGTAGAGTCAACATTATTTGACAGCTCAGGCTCAGTTGTTAGGAATGTGTAATCATGGTTATAAGGTGGAGGGACTTCATTGTGTCCCATTCCACGATGATCTCCTAGCTATTTTCCTACATTTAGTAGATTGTCTAAGGTCTCAACTGAAAATCTTCTTAGTTCAATTTTTCTATTAAGATCGGCAATTCTAACACTAGCATCTGCTGATTCTTTTTCTTTGTCTGAAGATTGTCTAGTCAAATCCGATACATGTTCTCGTGCTAAATCAATTATTTGACTCTGCTCGTTAACACTGTCTCTTAATTTTTTAATATATTCGGTATCAGACTTAGACTTAATCACTAATTCAGAGTTTCTCTCTTTTAATGTTGAGTTTTCTTCTATTAAGAGTTTTAGCTAAGCTGTCATCGAGTTTGTTGACTCTATTAGTTTTTCAGCCTCCTCTGCATGGTTAGTATACAATAACAGGCATTAACTACAAAATCCAAATTTAATAGTACCTTTTGCTTCTCAGCATCCAGATTGGCCATATACGCAATGAAGTTCTTTGTACTCATAGTATCAGTTAACTCCAGCCTTAAAACCCTAGTCTCTGAAGCATGTACCACACTCTCAAGCTGCTCTTCCTCCTCTGTATCAGTTTCAACTTGTCAATCCCTCTTTTCTACATCTATCGAGGCCATGAACGCTTGAGGTTCTTTACCATGAGTATTGCAATCATATTTGTTGGTGCACGTTTGGTGACAACAGCTTCTAGTTTGTAATAGTTAGGTTTAGAAGTCATTTTGTTAATCGTTGTAATCGTTAGCTTAAGTTTTGTCTGTGTATTTTGTAGATTCGTACGAACTTAGATGTTCGTACGAACTTGGTAGGTTCGTACGAACTTAGAAGCAGCTAAGTTCGTACGAACTTAGTTGCCTATAAATACTCAAGTCCGAAAAAGTGGTTTAGAGGAGTTTAGGAACTGGGTTTTTCTAGCTAGGTTCGAATACTCTGTGTAACTTCGAATGTAACCTCGTTTACATTCAATAAAAGTGATATTTATACTCGTTTGTTATCGTTTATGCTTATGTGAGGATTCCGCACTCATATAAACGTTATTACCCCGTAGATCCAAGCCCGGAGGGGACTCACAAGTGGTATCAGAGCCTTTAAACATTCGTTTTTGGTTCGGGGTAAAGAAAAGATAAAGAAACGAGAGATTACAAGTGTTTTGGAAGATAAAAGTTGTACTTTCGGCTTCCTCGAGTGCTTGTGATTCATATTCTTTAAGTTTCAGTCGATTCAACGGTTGAATCTTTCTAGATCTGAGTTTTTGCTCAGATTTGAGTTTGAACAGCAAGTTCGTACGTTTCAGAAAGTGTCGTACGAACTTACTCAGAATAGCCATTCGAACTTAGGTTTATACGAACATACTAAGTTCGTACGAACCTACCATTCGAACTTAGATTTTGTTCGAACATACTAAGTTCGTACGAACATATAACCTTCCATAAGTTATTTGGCGGGAAATCTCCGGAAAATTTTCTTTGACCGAAATTTGAATTTAGGCTTACCATTGTTTAACTTTGGTTTGAGAAAGTTTAAATTTTACTCGGAAAATATTCGCGAAATTTTGGAGGGAAATTTGTGTTTTGAGTGAACGTGACATTAGTTGACTCTCTACTACAAACTTACCTCATATCCGTATACACTCTTACAAGATGTCAAATATGAACAAAATGATTGAAATGGATCATACCTCACCACCAAAGCTTTTAGCTAAAGATTACTTCCGGTGGAAAGATAGATTTGAATCATTTGTAAAATTCACTGACATCAACATGTGGATCTGTATCAGTGAAGGGTATGATACACCTTCTTATGAATTCGAAGGGAAACGAGTATTTCGTTCGTATTCAACGATGAAGGAGGCAGACAAAAAGATGTATGATGCAGAGAACAAGGCGTTGTCTGCTATCATCAAGTGTCTTCCTGATGATATTAGGTATACCTTCAAACAACGTTACCACTTTTCTAGAGAGCTCTGGGTAGCTTTGGAGAAAAGATTTGACGGTGGTAAACAGATCAAAGAGAGTAGGGCTGACTCACATCAAGGGACGTCTTCTAATGACCAATACTCAGGGAATAGTACATATTCTAGAGCATTGGTTACTGAAACACGGGACAGTTCATATGATTGGAGTACACCTGTTAAAGGGCCTCAGGAAGTCGTGACTACAATTAATGAGGCAGATCAACAGGATACTAGTGAGAAGAAGACTGAGAGAGAGTTACCTGCTTCAGAGACCAGGGTTATAAGGATGGAGTCTACTGGTACTATGAGTACAAAAGACTTCATTGCATATATGGCCAACATGGATGCTGAGAAACATAAGGTTATTATAAACTTAGACTCTGTAGTTAATGCTTGTGTTTTATGTACTAACTTTGCAGAGCCGGCTGAGAGTTTGATTGAATCATCTAATATGATGAAGGCTCAGCTAAATGCTTTAAAAGAAGAAAACACTACTTTAAAACAGAGAAACTCTGAGTTAGTTATTAAAGCTAAATCTGATGCACATGATTTAATCATTTTAAAAGATAGAATCAAAGAGCAGAGTCAAATAATTGACTTAGCTCGTGAACATGTTTTAGATTTAACTAAACAGTCTTCAGAAGCTGACTCTACTACACGACTAGCAGTCTCTGAGATGGGAGACTTCACCGAGTCAACCAAGTCAGAGAGAACTGAGTTAGGGACCAATGAGGAGTCGGAAACCAATCTTGAGTTTGTTAGACCTACAATAGAAGATGTTTAGAATAAAAATGACAAAGGTAAACAAACTGAATTGGAACACCAAACGGTTCTCAGGGCTCAAAAGAAAGCCTGGGAGAAACGTTTGTGCTTCACGTGTCATCAAAAGAACATGTAGCAAGTGTGTGTCCATATAAGAAATCAAGAGTTTCGACAAATGATAGTCCAAGGAGCACTTCTCCTGAAACAGGAAGCTCAAAAGAAGGATCAATTCGGTCGAAACCTTCAAAATGTTTTACCAACCCCAACAAAAGTGTTTCTAACCAGGATAGTAGTAATGGAAATTTTCATTATAACTATAAATCTAGGGTTAGATATTCTTCAAACCAAAGACCAGTCAATTAGATACTTTTCCAAAAGTCTCCGGATAGAAGGGCTAGTGGTAGTTCCTCCCATTCCCCAACAAGTGAGAATTCCAGAGTATCCAAGTCACCTGAAAGGCGAGACGGATATCTGAAGGAATTTACTTTTGTTGATGACAATGGCCGATCCAAGTCCGTGGTGGCTTGGGTCCCCCTTTGTAACTAATGATTTTTATCTAGTGTGCAGGAACACAAGCTTCAGAGGCTACAAATTCAGTAGTAGACGTAGCGACTAAGGGGGAGATAAGATCAAAACTGGGATGATAATCTAGCTGATTTGTATGATAAGGCTTTTGATAAATCAAGTTTTGAAATGTTAGTCCACATCGCTAAAATGACAAATCATGAGTAACATATCTCCTTTAAGAACTTTTATCTATCTTTATTTCTTAGGATTTTTAGTTAGTTTGGAAAAACTATAAAAATATGAGTGTCACTGTAATGACGCGAAGAAATGACGAAAACATTGCCCATGCCTAGAACATTTTTATATGTGTGGCTTTTAGATGTAGTACATACACAGTAAAAAGTACTTTAAATATAAACGTAACTAATAGCTTCATCATACGATGTATTGGTAGGCATACGACATAATGGTTTTCAAGTACCCAATCAATATTAAATAATACGGTTATTCTATGCAATCTCTATTTTGATGTATGACATTAAGTCTTAATTCTTAAGAGATAGATTGTACCTGAATACATGTTTTTAGATAAATAAAAACCAATTCATCTGGGGGGTTCACTGACTGTTTCTTCTGCAACATCTTGAAACATGCTGACCTAGACTCAGTCAGTGTATCCTAAAAATAGAGCAAACTCGACCGCGAAACAAGAATACCGTTTTCAAGGTCTCTAGTCAAACTATGTCGCTTTGTTGTACGAAGGTACATACCTGTCACCTCTGGCTTGATTTTAGATTTGTTAAGCTCTAACCCTAGTCTAGTCTCTTCACATGTACAAAAGTACATTGCTCTTAATATAAAGGACTTGACTTTAGAGATGAAATTTAATTTAAAAAACATCCATTACATGGAATTCTGGACTTTCTTGATTCTTAGGGTATATCAAATGTGAGATACATAGTTAATCGTGAACAATAACTAAATGTGTACTTGAAAATTCTGAGTGTTGACTGCTTAAGTGGACAACAATACCAATAATCATCGTGAACTATAAATTACATACATAATAACCAAGGAATACAATAATTCCTACTGTGTATAGTCTACATCATGGCTAATATGATCTTCGTAACAGTGACTCTCCCAAAAAGAATGTGCTTTTTAATATGAATAATTTCATATTTATTTGTTTATTTTTAGTTATTTTTCATTTTTTTAATTTGTACAAATTTAAGTTCTTACTAAATGGGGAGATAATTACTTTTGACTGTTTTTCTATACGATTGGAGAAACAACTCGAATGAGATTAATTCAAAGCCTAGGTATGACCAAGCGTTGAAGCTAGAAGATCTAAATTCGAGGAGGATATAGGGGGTTTGCGTGTAAACAGACCGAAAGTGATGATGAAAGTGATGATGACGATGATATTCCACAGAGTTGGATGCATCTAGATCTAATACAACTTGGATCTCACTTAGGGTCTTGTTTTACTACGGACAAAGGCAAATATAAGTTAAATGAAGACGATGATTATCCATTGCAAGATGGCGATGCTGATTCTAATAATGATACCTCGTTATTCACTAGACGGTCCAACAAGAAGACAGGTCTAGTGGGGTTATCATTAGTAAGCCGATTGCCTAATCCACAACCATCACCACCTACACATTACAACAACAATTCCAACCAAGCCTATTACAACTATTTCACCATAGCTTAGGCGGAGATCCCTTATTGAAGAGCACAACAGCTCAGGGGGAGAAGCCTGGCAGGGGGTGAAGACTGGTTGTTAAGAGGATGCGTTGAGACATACGATGATCTCAGTGACCAAACAATTTGAGCTGCCGAACTCTTCAACTGGAAGATTTGGTATGCTTGAACAGGTTAAGGGTGAGTCTGTCAAACTAACAGGGAGAGATACCATTGAACTGACAAGTTCAATAGTGATAAATCCGAGTTAGAGGATACCTACAGAAGTTTAGTTCAGAAATGAAGAAATATCTGAAGGTAAATTGTAGTGATAGACCAAGAGGAGTTAATATCTGAAAAAGATGAAATTCCTAAAGGTGACTCGGAAGCTACAAGAATTGTAGTGATAGACCGACAGGAGTTAAGATCTGAAAAAGATGAAATTCCTAAAGGTGACTCGGAAGCTACAAGAGTTGTTGAGAAGTGTATGACATGATTCGATGAAGATGTCAGAAGCTAGAGATAGTTAGAGACATGAAGATTGAAGATGTCAGAGAGTGTTGAAGACTTTGTGGAAAAGGTGTTCTATACAAGAAGACAAAAGAGCTTAACAGAATCAAGATCGAAGACTACTCGGGTGACAACATCTCCGGTGGAGCTAGAGCTATTGTCAAGGGGGAGTCTGTTGGTGCATCGAAACTAGAGCTATTGTCAAGGGGGAGTCTGTTGGTGCACGTTTGGTGACAACAGCTTCTAGTTTGTAATAGTTAGGTTTAGAAATCATTTTGTTAATCATTGTAATCGTTAGCTTAAGTTTCGTCTGTGTATTTTGTAGATTCGTACGAACTTGTAGGTTCGTACGAACTTTAGATGTTCGTACGAACTTGGTAGGTTCGTACGAACTTAGAAGCAGCTAAGTTCGTACGAACTTAGTTGCCTATAAATACTCAAGTCCGAAAAAGTGGTTTAGAGGAGTTTAGGAACTGGGTTTTTCTAGCTAGGTTCGAATACTCTGTGTAACTTCGAATGTAACCTCGTTTACATTCAATAAAAGTGATATTTATACTCGTTTGTTATCGTTTATGCTTATGTGAGGATTCCGCACTCATATAAACGTTATTACCCCGTAGATCCAAGCCCGGAGGGGACTCACAATATTAACCATCTAGAGATTGAACAACCAAAGCTCTAGAATTTGAATTATTTCCAGAGTTTTGATCTCTACTAGAAGTTCCTTGATAGGAATAACTCGGTCGCCCCTGCTTCGAAGTCTGCTCCTTCTTTGGTCTCTGACATTCCCTTGCAAAGTGCCCGAAACCTTCGCAGTTATAACACTTCAACTTGGTCTTGTCGTACCCAACCTTGCTTCCCACAAACTTCCTACTTGTACGATTCATAAACCTCTGCACCATCCCAGCAACCATGGCCATTTGCCACTGTAAATCCATCTCTTCCAAATCATCATAGTCGAGTTGGTCATAATCCCCATTAATCATTGCATGATCCGTGACCTTTCCCTGAATAAAATTTTCATGAGATGCTACAAATGACGCTAGCATTGCCATTTGGTCCTCAACTGACTTCATACTCATTGACATTGACTTGAACCCCTTTCTAATCCTAGATGGTAGGTTCCTATCCTTGCCAGATTCTCCGGATGAAGCAATATAACAGACCTTGCTCGCAGAATTTTTGATAGCATCGTCTGTCTCGGCCTCCCCAGTGAAGAACGTTGTGACCCCATTACTTGTTGTTGTAGTAGAATCAGACTTTTTCCCGTGATATACACTTGGATCTTGAACTTGATCAGATCCAGTCTCTTTCTTTTGCATATTCAAGTCGTAGACCCTCAGCTTTCCTACAACTTCATTAAGCGTTAAATTTTTATACTCTCTGCTTTCCTTTATCATCAAAGTTTATATCTCCCACTTTGGAGGAAATGCTTCCAGAAGTTTGTTGTTCTTCACAGTGTCAGTATATTTAAGTCTGATATTGTCTATCTCGGTCATCAGATGATAATATCGTGTGATAATATCCTCTAATGATTCATTTTTCAAATGCTTAAAAACATAGAACTGTTTTGTAAGCAAGTCAGCTCTGCTTTCCTTGATCTGCTCATTACCTTCAAACCTCTTCTACAAAGCTAACTAGAGCTCTCTAGAAGACTTGTATATCTTGAAAGTATGCTTTATCTCTTGTGGTAGACACATAGTGAGAGCAGATAACGCTTTGTTTTCTGCTTCATACATTTTCCTGTCCTCCTCCTTCATTGTTGAATACAAATAAACTTTAAGTTTTCCTTCGAATTCGTATGTCAGTGCGTCATACCCGTCGCTGATACAAATCCACATTTTCACATCATTATACTTAGCAAACGATTCAAACCTATCTTTCCACCAAAAATAGTCTTCAGCCTTTAACAGTTTTGGTAGTGAAGCAGATTTACCCACTTCATGATCCATTTCAATCATTTTGCTTAAACTTGACATATTGAAATTAAAGTCTACGAACTTGATATAGGTTTGTAGAAGAAAGTCAAACAGTCAACAATTTTATGAACTTAGACTAACTTCAAATAGAGTCAAGTTCGTACAAACTTAAGTATGTTTTAACACAAGTCAACACAAGTCAAACGAACTTGAGCTAAGTTCGAAAAGCTGGTCAACGAACTTGGTCAAACGAACTTCAGGTAAGTTCGAAGAAGTAAGTTCGTACGAACTTGGGATTTGTAAAACTTTGAATCTGGGATCTTCTAATCTCGAAAATCAGTGAACTTTAACACCTTGAACGTAAAAATTAATGTTTAAACGTCAAATCTTTCGTATTCTCTTGTTCTTTATCGATTAATAATCTGAACCTTAAACGAATCAATCGTTTACAACTCTGATACCACTTGTAGGTTCATGTGATCTAGATCCACGAGGTAACAAATAAATTGAGTGCGGAATCCTCAATTAAACACATGATAATAACTAGTAAACAAGAATATGTAAAGAACACTTTTATTGAACGTAAAAGTTGATTAACCTAAAACAAAACACTAGCTAAGTATTCGACCTTGCTTCTGCTATGCCTTACAAATTACACAAAACAACTAATTACTTCGAACCTACTAAGCAATCTATAAATAGGACCTAAGTTCGTAGGGGCTGGATCCTACGAACTTGACTATCCTGAGGCCCACCAAGTTCGTATGTCCCTAAGTTCGTACCCACACTAAGTTCGTACGAACTTACATACATTGTAAACAAAAGTTAATAATTACAAAGATTAAACAAAAACGACCTATTACAAGAAATAATTTTAAAGCAACGGTTAAAAAATAGTTGCAAGTTGACAACTCCCGATCAGAGCTTGTGAAATTGTTTAAGTAAGAAGAAACATTCTCCAATGCTGGGAATGAACCACTAACAATGAAAACTCACTCGTGAGAGATAAATACAATTAGAATATAAATACAAGTAAGCTAATGAGTAATGGCTTACCCTGATCAACTGCTACATCTTTAAAACTGATGATACTTTTAAGTAAACCAACTACAGACTACGTTGACCATTTCTAAGTAAATAATTGTGACACAGAACATTCTTTTATATATAAAATTTAACTACGGAATAATGTGACCAAATAGATGGATAAACTAATTAGATCAAAAGTTTGTTTGTATTTCTCTCTGGCAAGTCTAACATACATGCTTTTTTTCTGATCGTAATATTTTAGGTTTTTTCATACTTTTTATGATCCCCTTAGCTTTTCATAAGTTCATATGTTTTATTCGTTCAGATAATACAAGATTTATCAGTGGTAATGGTTTATGCTGCATTAGGAAGCTATGTTTTTTGAAGACACCAACTTCCTGAAAATTAGTTTTCTATTTGATGAAGTTTTTCAATTCGAATTTAATCTTCATTTGGTCTTTGTTGGGAAAATTTTGCTGGATGCCCCAAGCTTACCAAAATTTCTTGGGATGAATTGTCGTTTTTCTAGAAGGGGTGCATAATGAGGTTCCATAGCAACATAAATTTTGTTGTTAAATGAATTCGAAACAAATGATATATGGTAAGAATTACAAAAATAACATTAAAATCATGAGAAAACAAAACATAGCACAGTGTCAAAATTTTATGAGATACTGGGTTATTTCACTTTCCTCTTAGATTTCTTACCACCAGAAGGCAACCAAAGTTGTGTGGATTTCATTTTAATGGACTTTAGTAACATTGAAGTCTCATACTTATCTTTCCTTGAATCGCTCTTACTCAGTTCTGAAGCTTGATCTAGAGGTGGATCAAAATGTTGTCCCCCCTTCTCATCCACATAACCCCTACGTTGCTTGTGTGCAACCTGGCGCACGTAGGCCTTCTCCTGTAACACCAATATGCCCAGGCAAATCATTGTAAGAGGCAGGTCAAAATGTGAATTCAACAGCAGATTGCCAACATATTATGGTCTTGAAAATAGAGGTTGCAATTTCATATAAATGGGTCGAATCAGGTTAAATTATATTGTTTTAAACTTTTTCTGGTAGAAAGGAAACGAACAGACAGATTGAAAGCCACCCAAAGTGTATTTGTTAAAGCATACACCTACTAATCGCTTTACCTTATTACAGTAATAAACATAATAACACATGATTATCATGATGATATCTCCTGTTTACCAAATTTGACAGATTGCTTATAAAAAAATCTGGACAAACTGTGTTTCAGGTCAACACAAACCCCACCTGCCTGCCCCGTCCATTTGCCACCTCTAGTTGAAAGCATCGAATGTTGTCCTAAAACAGAAGTTTAAAAGCTAGGATCCATTTGGGTATATCCTTTTTCACTTGTTCATCGTGGGTCCTTGAGCCAAGTAATTTAGACCGACTAGGCAACTATTACTACATTCACATCCCGCCACAATTAATGGGACCAATTAAATGAAAATGCCAAATAATCAACCGGATGAAAGCTAATACTGTCAAGAAATATATGATCATATAAATTGAATTGCAGAAACGAAAATAACTTTTAACAGTCATGGTCATTACTAGAGTTTTTGACCAAAATGGTGTGAAGGGAAAAAAATATTTACTGTTTTTATGAAAATATTTATAGATAAAGTGTTTTTTTTAAAAAAAGAGTTGTTTCTTTAAATAGATTTTTGCTGTAAGATTTGAAGTGATAATATTTTATTGTAACATTTAGCTTATTCTTTTCAATTGAGATTGTTTTAGATAATATTAGGCATGGGCATATTGTCATTTTTACATCTAACGGCTTGATTGATTTGTAAGCACATATAACATATATCAATGTACTATGTGAATGAGATTGCAGTAATAAAATTTTTGTCTTCTATTTCTAAAAAGTGTTATAATATAATAAGATCTTGAATATATTATGTTTATGTTTATAATATTATCTAGGGAGAATTACATATCTCCACCTCAAAGACCACATTAATTACATATTTTCCAAAATAAATATTTTCAATTCACAATGTCCAATGATTTTAATGCATGTTTGGAGAAATATATAATTTAGGTGGTTTTTGAAGTTAAGATATGTAATTGCTCCTATTATGTAAAATAATCTCAATTAAAGAGACGAAGTTACAAATTTAATAATAATTCTCTTAGAATCTTACAACAAAAATCCATTTAAAAGAAAAGAAAAAACTATTTAAAAAAAACACTTTATTTGTAATATTTCCAGAAAAACACCAAGTTGATAATTATTTTTTTCCTCCGCACCATTTTGGTCAAAAACTCGTCATTACTAGGTCCCGTAAAACTTCTAGCAAAGGTATCTCCATGAGGTATAAAACTACATAAAAATTTGTAAGAAAAAAGAATGTAAATTTTAAATTGAGGATCTGTTGGGTCCAAAGCAAATTCAGGTCTGTTAAAGAGAGATGAAAACCGTGGATCATCATAGTCAACGTTGGTATCTTCTCCTCATATATATCATTTCGTTTCCCTTCTTCCCTTTAGACTTTGTACGTTTCAAGTTTATATCCTTTCACGTTAGCATCTCCACCATCATCTTCAGCAAGTAATAATTCAAGTTCTGCTCTACTTGCTTCACCTTCTTCAGCTGTTTCGGGTTTTTGAGCATTTTTATCACGAGAAACCTTTTTCTTTTGAGTGGAATCTCCAGCAAAGAAGTCGCCCGGTTCTTCAATCGGTTCACCATCAGAACCACCACTCTCATCGTCTGACGAATTCTTAGATCTATTCTTCTTAGCTTTCGTTTTCTCTTTCTTTTTGTGAAGGTATGCATCCCATACTGTTTCGGACTTCTAATCTTTCTTTTCCATTGTTTTTTTGCTAAGACCCTCTAAACCAGTGTTAAAAGTCACCTCCATATCCATCCCATTGTCCTCTTCATCTTCACCGGAACCATCCCTGGACTGAAGTAGACCGCGGTAAGCATCAATTTTTTGTCTTTTCCCAGGTTTATCGCCAATATCACAATCATTTTCCTCTTCATCACTTTCACTATCACTTGAAGCAATTAATTCTTTAAATTGTTGTTCATCCTTAACATACTCGGAATCCTTCAGAAAAAATAAAAGAAATGATATAAGTGAACATACAGAATAGTAAAAATTATGGAGTAAAGATGTGTCAAGAAGGTACAGTTCGGTAAGATTAAATATTAGAAAGTTGTGAGCATTAAAAAAAACTTTAGGTGATTTTTGACCCATTTGACTCAATCCCCCTGGCTGACCTTTTTAAGATGACACATTTAATGTAAATGGGTCCATAATTGTCACATCTAGTTAACTCCGTACCATTATACTTCATCCACATCAATGTTTTTATCATGGTCAGAGTGACCACCACTCCACCACGCCCACAAATTTTTAACTACATCAGGGCTTTAGACAGAAAATGAGGCAAACACCAATGACAAACTTTTTGAGCATCAAATTGTGCCAAAAAAGACACAAGGTAATAAACACCTTTCACGTACCTTGTCAACATTAATTTTTCTTTTAAACTTCTTGACACGCTGGGGTTCGATTTCATCCCATGTAAGAGAAATTTTACTTTGTTGCAATGGTCGAGTCTCAAAATCTATACCTTCACAATTCGCTAGAGCCTGGAAAAATACTTAAGATTGACACGAAAGATTGAACTGTTCACCAAACTCTACAAGTAACCATATGCAAATAAAAACAAAACAAAATGAAATAGTAATACCTCGGTGGCAACATCACGTGCAGGATGTTTGAATTCCGTAGAGTCTGGAATAAATCTCAAATCCAGCTTATTTGACGACCTTTCAAACTCGATACCATCACAACTTTTGTAGAGGTAATCAGCTGTAGCAACTGAATCGCATACCACTACTGCAAAATAGTATCTGAGACGACAAGACAACCATACATAGGGTTGCAAAATCTGTTATCGGACAGCTAATATCATAACAAACCTAACAAATTAACAGCAGTATGCATGTAATCAACCTTTTACTATTGATAATTTACATTCAATTACCTTAGTCTACTTAGCTCATAAGCCCTCAACTTTTCATTGTCTATCTCATTGCCATCGTCATTGTTGTCACTATCATCATCTTTTGTATCTTTCCTGATAGTCCCTTTTGAACGGATCCAAACGGGATTGCAACGTGTATTAGTTTGCGGAATGGTGTAATACACTCAAACAACAATAAAACAAGTGAAATGCAAGTGTTTAAGATGTATGTTCATATATATTCGTGTAGGAACATGCTTTGCAAAATAAAACCGAGTTTATTAAATAATACAATATACAATGATTAAAGATACAACTCGATAACAATGATAACACAAATGAATAATTGTATTATCAAATGCAGCTAAATAAACATTACAAGACACGAAATCAGAAATACAAGAACAAGTAAATGGCCGGAGCTTGCGTTGAACACAATTCCCTTAAAACAGATTTGAGCCTGTTTCCCAGGGTAAGGCGGCCTAAGCTGCGTACAGCCGGAGTTAAAGACTTTCCTGAAAATGCAGAAAAAAGGAGAGTGATTTCGTGGGTGAGTTCTTGCTAGTGATTGCTTGTATGAAAGTGGAGATGGAGTGCAGAATTTCAAGATTATTTTCAGCAGAAACTAATGGAGGATTGAGACTAGTATTTAACTAGTTTCCTACATTATTAAGCTCATAAAGAGCTAATCAATTGCCATCAATTTGCAGCTCTTGATCATCCCATATCATAACTTACAAAGGACTTGGGTTAGGTCATGGGTTAAACCCAATACTTTTAGCCCAACTTAAGCAATCATTCACTAGTCCAATATCAACTAGTCCAATTCACTAGCCCATTGATATCTTTATTCACTTATTTTCCAACAATTCGAAGATAGCTCTGTATATTCGAATATAACTGATTAAAAAGCGTACAAATGAAGTATTACAACTTAGTATTTATACTCAGCTAAGTTCGTTCGAACTTAGCTGCTTCTAGGTTCGTACGAACTTACCATGTTCGTACGAACATCCTAATTTCGTACGAACTTATATGTTCGTACGAACTTACATCAATACATTAAAAAAGCTAAGTTAATAAACAATACATATATTAACTACAAAAACTAATTACAAAGCTAACTATTACAAAATAAGAGCTATTGTCACAAAATGTGTACCAACAGACTCCCCCTTGACAATAGCTCTATCTGTCTTCAGTCTTTTGGCTCTGTCGAACTTGATACATGATCAAATCTGTCGACTCTCAGCCCATAAGCCTTTTTCAACGCATACCTTCTGCCTTCATGTCTCCAATTGTCTCTATACAAGATCTTGTTTACATGAAGCTTCATCAGATCGTCCTTCGACAAGTTTACCAGATGTAAACTCTCATATACTCTCAGCAGCACATTTTCCTCAGCATCTTCCATAACTGCTTCAGCTGTCTTGCTGTCAACGTACCACCACTTGAGATTTGAAAGAACGTTCTGTGGCATTTTCTTCAAAGGAACCCTCTTCAAGCACTTGACCGGTCTGTAGACCATCTTCATCCACGGCTTGTTAGTAAATGGGTCAATCCTGGTCAGATCAGGTACTCTCCTGCCTTCTCTTGGTTTCAGATCAACGAACTGATTCGATCTTCCTTCACGCTTAACGATCCTCTCTAAAGTCTAAGCGTAAGGATCATTTCCGATATTCACCAAGTCTAGCCAGGCTAGTTCCTTCTATTCAATCTTCGGCAACGTGCTAAAGACCTTCAGTTTGTTCATGAGATACTGAATCCCATTATATCTCTTGATTATGAACAGTTTAAGCTCACTGTCATAAAACCAACTGTTGATGCCCTTATTCAGCTCGCCCGATCTTCTGACCCTGATATCACTCTTATACTTAATTTCTGGTTCCTTCTCAGCTTTCCTGAACCACAGCTTCTTCAACTCTTCACGAGTAGGTTCAATATCTTCTGAATCTGATTCAACTTCAGGAGCTACCTCACCCTCTAAGTTAATCACTTTTTCAGCTCCAGCTTCATCTTCTATGAACACTTCAGTGATAGGTTGTTTATCAACAACGAATTCGTCAACATCAACATCAGCATCAGCATCAACATCAGGTAAGACCTCTTCGTCTAATTTCCAATCAGCAACCTCCTTACTGAGGATCTCCCCTTCCTCTAACTCTAACCAATCACTATCCGGGACATCCAAACCAAGCAATGCCTTGATAGTTTCAGTCTCAGTTATATTTACTGGAGACTAGTCAGTTCCGCTCCCACCTGCAGATTCTATTGCTGCCCCCCAACCACCCGTTTGCTGACCTTGGTTTAATTTTGCTACACCCCAGCCGCTGCCAGCCTTCTCAGCTTCGTTTTCATTCTTCTTTGCACCCTATCCAGATGGTTCAACCTCTTTTTGAGACTTTGTTGCACCTTACTCAGATCCGCTCACACCAGCACCTTGACCAGACTCCCCCTGAGTTATTACTGCACCTTGCTCTCTAGATGAAGAGCCAGGCAGCTCACCATCTTTGGATGCGCTTTGATCATCGTCACGGTCATTGTCAGATTTAAATCTCAGCTCATCCTTCCTGCACCCTGGCAACTGACTCCCCCTGACTGACTGACGCTTCAGGTGATAGAGAGTGATCTCATTCAACCTTACTATTTCTTCTAACTTTGCATGGCGCTCTTCTAAGCGCTCGTTGAGAGCCATCAAATTATTAACCCGTATTTCCTGGCTCGTAACAACGACAGTCAAAGCCGTCACCATATCTATTAAGCTCGTGATCCGGCCCTCAAGATAAGTAAACTTGTCCGGATCAGAAAGACTGGCGGCTAGGTTGGGGATAGATTGGGTGGACTGAGTTGTAGGTGGAGCGGGGTT
Organism: Logfia minima; assembly: GCA_963921325.1. Taxonomy (NCBI): domain Eukaryota; kingdom Viridiplantae; phylum Streptophyta; class Magnoliopsida; order Asterales; family Asteraceae; genus Logfia; species Logfia minima. Next base: position 17,108,867 of record OY992774.1, on the reverse strand, counting down.
TGGAGGAACGGATGGTAGAGCTGGTAGTGTGGAAGTGGAAGTAACAGGTGGTATTGAGGTGGTAGATGGTTCAGTAGTGGATGGTGGTTGTACTGTGGGTGGAGCGACGGGTGGTGGTGTAAGTGTTATGATTTGAGGAGCTGGACCACCCTCTTCAATAACAACTCCGGTCGGATGTAGGCGCTTACGAGCTTGCACCCTGAACTGTTCCGGCTTAGATTCTTCATCGGTGTCCCCGGGAATATATTCATCGTCCTCCTGGACCTTTCTCTTCCCTTTCTCCATCTCCCTGGCAGCCTTGGGATCAAGCAACACCCCCTTAGACCCCTGGAAACCGATCACAGGTCGGTCCGAATCATCATCGTCATCACCATTATCATTATCATCATCATCAGCATCGGCATCTGTCTCAGTTGCCTCAGAATCTTGAGCATCAGCTTTTCGGCTTCATCAACAGGCGTAGACCCTGCTACATCATCAGTGAAATAGGAGTCAATCTCCTTGATGAGTTCATTATAATCAGGTCTTGAACTGGTGGCCTCAGCACTTGGGCCCGCTCCACCCTGAAGAACATCTCTGACCAACCCTTCAGCAGCAGCCACTTCTTCTTGTACTAGGGCTGGCCCTGGTTCTTGAATTTGAACCTCAACAGCTGCCTGGAGCGGGGGCACATCCAACCAACCATCATTTGGTGGTGCCTCATAAGCAGCATCAATCACCGCCCCAAATAACGGCACGGCCTGAGGCCTATCAGCAATAACTCGACGTTTATTGTCACTAAGGCAGTGGCCGAAGATCTTCTTATCGACCGACATTAAGTGAACAACCGGATCTATATCCGGAAGATTTGGAATCAGCGCATTGATCACCATCATAACAAAACGGGGGTACAATATGAAATGCTCCTTCACACTCCCCTTAATTTGTTGAACCATCTCGTCAAAGAAATACTGGCTGAAACAATAGGGTTTGTTGTATACGAGAGATATCATCCCTGACTGCAACTTATGGTTCATAGTATCGAACCCTGCCTTCTTTGGCCCGAAAGATACCAACAGAATATGCATCAGATAGCGCCACTGGCCGTACACCAGACTCTTGGTGTATTGGGTGTGGATAACATCTCCCACATATCCCATGCGATGAAACGCGCTAGCGCGCATCTCAAGTGGAAAAGTAGTTGGGCCGTCCTCCTGAACTTCAGAGCCCAATTGCAAAACCTGCCTCAGAAACTCGGCAGAAAACTGAATATCGACTCCATTCACGGTAGCCCTTATCACTGGTGGCTGAGGCTCACAGTCATGGCCCAGAATTGGCTGAGGTAAGGAAACCTCAAAGTAGGCGAGTGAGTTAGTGCATAGAACACCGGCGAACGCATAAGGAACTCCAGCATGGCCCGAAACGGTTATGTGGCCGGATTGGCAAGATCAAAAGAAACTACCACGTTGTGCTTGTTGAAAAACTCACGCACTTGATCATCCATTTCTGCAAAGATAAACACAAACACACCAAAAATAGATAATAATCATGTTAGTGAATAGACATAATTAATTTTGAACCCTGCAAGCAAGATTCTACGATTAAAACAAGCCTAAAAACATTATTATTTTAAAATTTCAAAGTTTGAACCAAAGTAGGTTCGTACGAACTTAGTAAGTTCGTACGAACTTAGTAAGTTCGAACAGATGAACTCAGAAAAATAATTTCAAAATTTTTCAATTTAAAATGCAATCAAGCCTAGGATTAAGGTGCGCCTAGGTGCGTTTTTACATTAGCAACCTTAACACAACATTTTTAACCAAGTATGCATCACATTTTTTATTTTTAAGTTTGTTTTTCATAAAACCTAACTTAAATCCGAATGCGTACATTGTTAACGGTTCAAGTCATGAATAAATCACTTACAAAGATGCGGATTATGTTTGTGATGAAGTTTATCGGTTTGGGATTGTTAAACGTCCAAAAATTGAATTTAATTTGAAAAATGTCAACAGCGGGTATGTTCGTATGTAGGTTCGAAGGGTCACAGTAGGTTCGTACGAACTTAGAGTTTTTGAAAATGTGAAGTTTGACTGAATGTTGACCCTTTTATACCCTAAGCTAAGTTCGTACGAACTTAGTCTTCGAACCTACAATCTAAGTTCGTACAAACTTAGATTTTTCAACCAAAAGAGTTTAATTTTTCCAATTTAAAAACATTTAGCAATAATCTAAATACTTAGACAATTAATGGATCAAAGTTTGAGCAATTAACTTAACAAAATGTAAATTATTCCCATAAACGAAGAACTTTTATTCATTTATTTATTGAAACACTTAAAATAACATAAAATGTAAAATGCGAATATGAAATTGTTCATATTTGAAATGTACAATCTTTTTGAAAGTGTCACTGATACAAAGATCGAATTAGCCATGATGAAAACAATACATAGTTAGGAATTATATTTATTCCTTTGTTATGATTGTTGTAAATTATAGATCACTACGATTATCGGTATTGTTGTCCACTTAAACATTTGACAGACATAATGTTCAAGTACAGGTGTGATTATTGTTCACGATTTCCTATGTATCCTATATTTGATATACCCTTAGAATCTAGAAAGTCAAGAATATCATGTATCGGATATTTTTCATTTTTTATGTCATCTTTAAAGTCAAGTCAGTTTGTTTTATCAGCAATGTACATAAGTACATGTTTCAGCTATAAGACAAGACTAAGGTTAGAATCAAACAAATCTAAAATCAAACCAGAGATGACAGGTCTGTACTTTCGTACAACAGAGTGACATAGTTTGACTAGAGACCTTGAAAACGGTATTCTTGTTTCGCGGTCGAGTTTGTTCCAGTTTTAGGATACACTGACTGAATCTAGGTCAGCATGTTTCAAGATGTAGCAAAAGAAACAGCCTCACAGGTTGAGATAGCGACCGAGGTTTGCTTCTTACACTGCCATGAGACAATGCGACCACCCAGTAATTGACAACCACCCGTGGTTGATTTCCTGTTCAAGTTGCAACCGCTATAATCTGAATCGGTGTAAGCTACAAAGTCAAAATTGCCTCCAGAGGGATACGAAAGACCTAACTTTGGTTTTCCCATTAGATAACGCAATATTCTATTTGCTGCCTTCATGTGTGACTCTTTAGGAGTCGATTGAAACCGAGCACGGCAAACAGATTGCAAACATTATGTCTGGTCTGGAAGTAGTCAAATACATAAGAGACCCGATAATGGCCCGATATTGAGTCGGATCCACATCTTCTGTACTGTCAGTATCTGGTCCGAGACTATGATTCAGTTGAATCGGAGTGCCATAAGACGAACTATCTTTCATATTGAAACGAGAAAGCATTTCATGCACATATTTCGTCTGATGAATGAAAAATCCTTCCTTCTTTTGATCAACTTGTAATCCTAAGAAAAAGTTTAACTCACCCATGACACTCATCTCGAATCGCCGCTTCATCACTTGGTCAAAATCTCTGCACATATTCTCGTCAGATGACCCAAATATGATGTCATAAACGTAGACTTGTACTAGTAGGAAATCATCCTTTTTCCACTTGATGAACAATGTACTATCTATCTGTCCTCTCTTGAATCCATTGTCCAAAAGATAGGTAGATAGATTCTCATACCAAGCCCTTGGTGCTTGATGCAGTCCATACAAGGCCTTGTCAAAATTATAGACTCAGTCTGGATCATTGAACCCTGGAGCTTGTTGGACAAACACTAGTTCCTGAACTTTTCCATAAAGGAAGGCACTCTTAACGTCGAGTTGATAGACTTTGATTCGTTTATGTGCAGGATATGCTAGAAACAATCGAATTGCTACTAACCTTGCAACGGGTGCGAACACCTCTGTATAGTCAATCCCTTTCTGTTGGTTAAATCCCTGAACTACTAGCCTCGCCTTGTTTCAAATAACAATTCCCTTATCATCATGTTTGCACTTAAACACCCATTTGGTGCCTATTGCATACTCTCCCTTGGGTAGATCAACTAGCTCCCAAACTTTGAGCTTCTTGAATTGTGCAAGTTCCTCTTGCATAGCTTCTACCCAGGAGTTATCCTTGAGAGCCATTTGAACATTTTTCTTTGGCTCTATTTGAGATATAAAACAACTATACAGGCACGTATGCATGATCCCAGTATCTTGGATCGATACATATAGACTGGTGCTGTCAGATATCTCTCTACGAGTCTTTACTCTAGAACTCGGATCACCAATGATATTATCAATTGGATGATACTTGTTCACACGAGACGAGATCGTAGTATCAACCGGTAGGTCAGATCCTAGATTCGATCCAATCTCCCCCGGAGGTGATACATCATCATCAGCAATTTCTTGCACAGACTCTGTGACCTTTCAAGAAGATGGAATGTCATTTAGATTTTGATCACTTTCCGCAATAGGATCGACACTAATTTCTTTTCCTTTATCAGTTGAATCTTCTGAACACGGAACACTAGATCTTGGTGCAAAACCATTGTTTTCACCATGATCCAGTACTACATGTTCTAGTCCCAAAGTGTCAATGTCACTTAGAATAGGAAGATTGAATGATTTGAAGACAGCATCATAATTAAATAACCAGTCTGGTTCAGTTTGTACTGCTGGAGAGTAAGATGTAACTTGTATGTTATATACAATCTCAACTTTACCAATTATCTTATTAAAGACCCTTTTGTTTGGAGATCCGGCTTCATAACATAGGAAAAATCCTTCGTCCGCCTTCTCACCAAATTTTGATTGATTCTTGGTCTTTAATAGAGTACATTGAATGCCGAATGTTTCAAGACCAGTAAGGTTTGGTTTTCGACCATTGAGAAGCTCATAACACGTTTTGTTATGCTTCTTAATGGTTAAAACTCTATTGAGTACATGACAAGCTGTATTCACTACTTCTCCCCAGAAAATGACGGGAAGCTTTGAATCAGCCGGCATTGTTCTTGCTGCTTCAATTAAAGTTCTATTCTTTGTTTCAGCGACCCCATTTTGTTGTGGCTCATAGGGTACACTAAACTGATGCTGAATTCCTTTGCTTAAGCAAAAGACGTTCATCACCGAGTTTTTGAACTCTAGGACATTGTCGCTTCTAATTTTCCTGACTCCTCGTCCATATTGATGTTCAATCTGGGTAAAGAATGTCATCAACATTTCAGCTGTCTCATCCTTTGTTCCCAAAAAGAATACCCATGAGAAATGCGAGAAGTCATCAGTGACAACTAAGCAGTAGTGTTTACCGCCTATACTCCTTGCATTCACAGGACCAAATAGATCCATGTGAAGAAGGTCAAAAGCTGAGGCAATGAAAATTTGAGATTTTGACTTATGAGATTTCTTGTGCCGTTTTCCTTTCTAACAAGGTACACATTTGTCCTCAAGGCCAAACTTCTGCGCTGGTACACCAAGCACTAGTCCGTTTCTGACTATATAATTTATCTTTCTAAAGTGCAAGTGTGCCATTTTCCGATGTCACAATTGTGAATCATTCTCAGATGCTTTGCATATAAGACATGTCGACTCCTGAATAGATTCAGTAACACTCATATCCATCACATAAGTGTCATTCTTTCTCGAAGCCCTCATGACAATCCATTCTTCTGGAATGACAAATCCAGGTTTTAATATGAGTGCTTCTTTATCCGTGAAATGGACAGGATGTCCTTTATCACAAATTTGAGATACACTCATAAGATTGTGCTTCAGCTCCTTAACATAGTTGACTTGCTCTAGCATAATCTTACCATTTGTTACATTTCCCAATCCAGTGATTTGGCCACCTTTCGCTCCATCGAAGTTTACATATCCTCCTTTCTTGTGTATGAAATCCACAAGAAGTTGTTTTTCCCCCGTCATGTGTCTAGAGCAACCACTATCCACATACCACCAGTTTGTAGCACGTCTGATTAGCTCCTCCACAATTAAATGAAAACACTTAGTCATCAAGGGGGACCCAAGCCATGATGGTTTTGGGTCGGTCATTCTCATCTACGAATGTAAATTCCTTCAAGTATCCATTACTCTTATCAGAAGAGGTAGATGCTTTTGGAATGACACTCGTTTGAGTATGGGATGAGCTACCACTAGGCTTTCGCTCGAGAGACTTTTGAAAAAGTCTCAGATTAATAGGCCTAGGGTTGGAAGTAGATCTAGCCATAAAAAGATAGTTATATCTAGAATTTTGATAGTTCTGATTAATACTATTTTGGTTAGAAAAACTTCTTTTTGGTGTTTGAAAACGCTTGGGAGTTTTCGACCGAGATGATTGTCCATGGTAGTATCCTCTAGCAGGAGTAGCATTCCGTGAACACTCACCAGTCGTGAACTTCCCATATTTAGAAATCGGTTGAGATCTTTGAGGGCTCGAAGTTCTCTTAAATCCTAACACATTTCTTCCAGAATTATCAACATGTTCTTTTGATTCATTAGAAACATTTGTAATTCTTTGATATACACTAGGTTTCTCAGGCATCACAATTTTCTTATCCTGAGACGATCCAGTTTTAACAGGTGATATGACTTTATTCACCTGAGTTGACTTAACACCTTTCCCTTTTGTTTGGCAAATGCTTACAACGTGTACCTTTTGGTGACACACGAAGCATGAACGTTTCACCGATGCCTTTTTAGGGGCCTTGTGATCCGTTGGATTGTCCAACACAAGTAAAGGTTGAGAGGAGACCATTTCTACTTGTTTACCTTGTCCTTTTTAAGAGTTTCATTTACTTTTTCAGAGTTAGGTAAAACATGTTTAATTGGTTCATTTGGCTCCTCATTACCAGATTTAACTTCCATTGCACATTCTTTTACAAAAGTTATTTTCTTTTTAAGAATAGATGAAGGTGCCTTGGAAGTTTCAGGAATTTGTGATTCTATCTCATCCTTTGTCTCAGCTCTCTCAGGTCTGACAAATTGTATAAACCCAGGAATAGTTGAGTGAGTGACAGAATCATTTATAGATAACAGCTCAGGTTCATCAGATGTAGAGGTGTAATTATGATTAAATGGAGGAGGGGTTTCAGTATAACCCATCCCCCAATGATCTCCTGGCTGTTTTTGTAAGTTAAGCATATTGTCCAAAATTTCGATTGAAAATTTTCGTAATTCTAAGTTTCTGCTTAAATCAGCAATCTTAACTTTTGCTTCTGCTAACTCTTTTTCTTTTTCGGAAGATTGTTTGGTTATTTCAAACACATGCTCATGAGCCAAGTCAAAAATCTGACTCTGCTCATTTACTTTTTCTTTTAAAACCTTTAAGTCCTCTTTGTCAGACTTAACTTTATTTACTAGCTCAGAATTTCTTAGTTTTAAAACAACATTTTCTTCTTTTAATGAGTTTAGCTAAGCCGTTATCAAGTTAGATGACTCGATCAAGTCTTCAGCCTGTACATGAAAATTTGTACATAACACGCATGCTTTAACTACTAAGTCAAAATCAAGAAATACCTTCTGCTTTTGAGCATCTAGATTAGCCATGTAGGCTATGAAGTCTTGTGAACTCATGTTCTCCGTTGACTTCAATTGTACCAACCTAGTCTCTGAAGCAGTAGCATCAATCTCCATCTTGTCTTCTGAGCTTTCCCTAGCATCTGATTCAGACTTGTCATCTTCTTTAACTTCCTCAATAGATGCCATGAAGCTTGAGGTTCTTCAGACTTAGAGCTCCAGTCATATGCTCCTTCTTGTGATTGAACCACCAGAGCTCTTGAGGCCTGATTACCTCCTGAGTTATGGTTATTACCAGAGGAACCTTGACTGTATTGTCTTTGATCACTATGGCTAGTAGTATGTTCCCTTTTAGGTCTTTGTCATTCCCTAGCAAAATGCCCGAAACCGTCGCAGTTATAGCATTTTACTTTTGACTTGTCAAATCCTAATTTGCTACTAACGAACTTTCTCCCGGTCCGGTTCATGAACCGTTGAGCCCTTCTTGCAATCAGGGCCATTTGCCATTGCAAGTCCATCTGTTCTAAGTCATCTTGATCTAATTGATCATAATCCTCGTTTATTAATTTGGGATCCGTGATCTTGCCCTTGATGAAGTTCTCACGAGAAGCTATAAAAGAGGCAAGTAGGGCTACTTCCTCTTCAGCTGATTTCATACTCATGGGCATTGATTTGAGACCACTTGTTGTCCCAGATTTTGGTCTCCTATCAACCCCTGAATCTTCAGATGAGGCAATGTAACAAACATTGCTACCAATACTTTTGATAGCCGAGTCCGTTTCAGCCTCGCAGGTATAAAAGGCTACAACTCCATTACTTGTTGATGCAACGGAATCAGACGGTTTACAGTGGTAAACGCTTGGATCCTGAACCTGATCGGATCCAGTCTCTTTCCGCTGCATGCTCAAGTCGTAGACACGCAGTTTCCCAATCACTTCATCAAGCGTGAGAGTCTTATAATTGCTACTCTCCTTTATCATCAAGGTGTATATGTCCCACTTTGATGGTAGAGCCTCCAAAAGCTTGTTATTCTTCATGGTGTCAGAAAATTTAAGGCCAATGCCTTCCATTTCTGTCATTAGATGATAATATCGTGTGATAATCTCTTCTAATGTTTCATTCTTCAGGTGCTTAAACACATAGAAATGTTTAGTTAGCAGCTCAGCACGACCTTCCTTAATCTGCTCATTCCCTTGGAACCTCTTCTCCATAGCTAACCAAAGCTCTCAAGATAGGTCATACTTCTTAAACGTGTGTTTGATTTCCTGAGATAAGTATACTAATGAGCTTCTAGAACGATTTAAGATGGAAGAATCAAGAATTTTTCATACTCCTATTCCGAAAGCCCATGGTATTGGTCCAGATACATCAAGTGATAGAGACGTGGATCCTACTCTTTACAGGGCCATGATTGGATCACTAATGTATCTTACAGCATCAAGGCCTGATATAATGTTTGCAATATGTGTCTGCGCAAGATATCAAGCTACTCCTAAAGAATCTCACATGCAAGCTGTAAAACGAATTCTTCGTTACCTCAAAGGGAAACCAAAGCTGGGACTTTGGTATCCGACTGATGGAGACTTAGATTTCTACATGTGAAGCTGAGTATGTTGCAGCTGGCAGCTGTTGTTCTCAAGTTCTGTGGATACAACAGCAACTGCTTGATTATGGGTTGAGTATAACAAATACTCCTATGATGATTGATAATGGATCAACGATCTCTATAACCAATAATCCGGTGAAGCACAGTAAAACTAAGCATATTGATATTCGACATCACTTTATTAGAGACTGTGCTGAGAAGAACTTGATAAAGTTAGCTAAGGTTCCATCGGTGGATAATTTAGCAGACTTATACACCAAAGCGTTCGACAGAGCTCAATTCGATAAATTGGTGCAACTAAATGGAATGAGAAATCCAGAGGATTAGTCTTCCATAGAGTTATTTTGTAACAATTAGCTGTTCTTATTTATTAGTAGTTTATGTTTATTTAAAAAATTAAAAAAAAATAAAAAAATAATAAATAATAATAATAATAATAATAAAAAATAAAAAAAAAGGGAAAAAGGGGGTTTGGCGTATGGCATTTATTTGCTTGTTACCTAAGGGGAATCGCCTCCGATAAAGGTTAAGTCTTTATCAATTGGGAAATGATAGTAAATTAGAGGAATCGGCTTAATGATTGTAGGTAAAAGTCTTAAGTTAGATGTGTTAGTAGATTCAAATTTGTTACATGAACTTTACATCTTTAAAACCAAGCTTTTAATTATCTTTATTTTAGTATACACCTCTCTCCACACATTATAGTTTGCTTGAAAACTTTAGATCTAGACAGCTTCATCATATGATGTACTGGTAGGAAAATTCTGCTATGACTTCTGAGAACATAATAAGCTATAAATCTTCTATGTGTTATCTCGTGTGATTTGCTATATGATGTATGACATAAGTCTTAATTGATGAAGTATAGTCTGACCATACACTGTTATCTTGTATCTATGAAAATATGTTAAGACAAATAATAAGAATTATGGCTATTAGTAAAACTATTGGTGTCCTTATTGTACCTAGTACAGACATGACTCCTTTAGTTTTGCCAATGGTTTCAAGCTTGTTTTGTCTATACTAAGGGATCTTATGTTGTACTAAGTACAGAACTAGAACCACTAGTATCCACAAAACGGGTTTGATGTTGTACTAAGTACAGTGTTATGTGTTCTACTTGATTTCTCAGTGTCGCACCCCCAAGACGCGTGGCAGCGGAAGGTATGGGGTGTCATGGGGGCGCCGACCAATTCAAATATCACAACACAAGAGTTACAACAAACGACCTCTATATGAGACGTTTTCAAAAATCATTACATTACAAACTTAAAAGTGTTTCCATAAAAGCTAGGAGTTCGCATCCGATTCGTAGAATCACATAACTATTATTACAAAATATAGTAAATGCAATCTAATTCCTTGGTTGTTTCAAAATATGCGACTCGAGCTATTGCTTCCAAAGCATCCTACTGCGGCTGGTCACCTGAGAATACATACTAAAAGAGTCAACATAAAGTTGGTGAGCTCATAGGTTTGAAAACAATTGATATTATGTTATATGGAACGTGTGGAACACAAGATTTCCTGTTTGTATCATCCAACAATGATAGTAATGTATTACAAAAATGTAAAAGAGTTGTATATTGTTGCCATGAGCCCATAGTTCGAGCTTAACTGCGGTGTCGGGTCACAATCAAGTGCCACGATCGTGGTGCCTCCCAGCGAGTGCCTAATCCAACACTCGCAAGAACAAATGATAATGCGTCCGTTTGACCAGTTAGTGCGACTAACCCGGACGGGGGGAGTCAATCCCAAATAGTACTATTCATTAACATTCACGCTATATCGATACTAACAAACTATGTGTGGGGGACTTTCAGGATTAGTTAAATAACTCATGCAACCAATATATCGTGTTTTGTACTTGCGTTCACATAAAATAGCAGTTGTTAAAAGCAGTTGTATGTATTCTCACCCCTGAGTGGAAATAGTAGAAAAAGGGGCTATGAAACTCACCTGAGATTAGTATGTTATTTAACAAATAACAGCAAGCAATTTGTGTTCCCAAGAGTAATCTTCTAACGCCCTAGACGTATAAGATTGTGTAAGTAGATGTCTCAAAAGACCATCTATAGTGATTGTATAAGTGGAGGGTTAATGTCCACTTAAGCCAATCGTGTAGGTGGAGGGTTAATGTCCACCTATACGCTAGTAGTTCACTTAACTAGTATGCCCATTCTTGTTTGCTTATTCGAAAACGTGTACGACCCGTTGGTGAAAGTTTGTGAAAACATAATGTTGCTTAGTGTGGGAAGTGGGTGAAGCCCACGAATGACGGGGGTCCGGGGGCAGCGCCCCTGGTGGCGGGGTCCAAGGGGCAAGGCCCCTGGCTGGGGTCGAGCTGACAGGTCAGCGCGAACAATTTTTATTTCAACTTATATTTCTTTTAACACAAATGTTTTGATTTTTGGTCATCAGCGACACAAGGCTTGTGTCGCTAATGTGGTGTTGGCGACACAATTTTAGTGTCGCAGAGGTGACAGTTCAAATGTTATAGCGACACAAGGGTTGTGTCGCAAATGTGACTAGCGACATAAGAGTTGTGTCGCAAATGTGACGGTTCGAATGATAGAGCGACACAAGGGTTGTGTCGCAAATGTGACGGTTCAATGCTAGAGCGACACAAGGGTTGTGTCGCAAAATGTGACGGTTCAATGCTATAGCGACACAAGGGTTGTGTCGCAAAATGTGACGGTTCAATGCTATAGCGACACAAGGCTAGTGTCGCTAATGACTACTGAGCTTCTGCGACACAGGGTCAGAAACAGATCAGTTTTGTAGATTTTGTTTCGTAATTCAAATGTTCGAGAAAAAATCCAAGAAAAATATATGTTGTTCCTTAGTATGTTAGGTACTTAAAATAATTTTTACAGAATTTTTAGACAAGTTTAAGTATTTATTAAAATTGTAAGTTTCCACAGAGGACAAAAAGTGGCCAATCAGGAGACATGCAAGGAGATTGAGTTTCTGGGCAAAATGCGTGCACATTTGGGACAAAGTCATCTCTACCATTATTATTCTTAACAAAATTTATGAATTTTTGGCGTTGGTTTCAAGTCGTTTGGACATGTAAATCTCGAGTTATGACTAAAACAATAAGGGACAAGTTTTCTGCCTTTTTCCCAGCCCGTCTACATGATTTTGTAAAAATTATTTCGAGTATCAAACGAGCTCCAAAAATTATGAGACCAGTGGCAAATGAAAGCTAAAATCATTTTGGTTAAGTTTTGAGGGAGATATCACCTCCCAAAGTCGGACTAATTTTCTGGCCAGATTGCATGTAAGGTTCTTGCATGTTTTAAGTTCTCTAAAAACGATTTTTGTGAAATCTTTTGGACATATCTTTGTTAAGTGAACATTTTAACATGTTTATAGATGTGTTACAAGTATTATGGATGAATTAGATGTTCTTACAAGCTTGAAGAACCGATCGAAATGGAGAGGAAAGTGAGGAAAGAGCTTGATTCTTGACTTTTTCTTGAAAATGTGACGGCGGCTCGTGGTGGTGGAGTGGTGGTTGATGGTGGTGATGAGGTGGTTGGTGGTGGTGGGAAGGTGGTAGTTGATGGCAGATTTTAGAGAGAGAGGGAGAGTAGAGAGAGTAGAGAGAAGGAACAGAGAAATGTGTGGGTTGTGTGTGTGAAAAATGAAGTGTATGGAGGTGTTTTTGTGGGGTGGGCTTGGGCTTGGGCTTATTTGGGTGGGCCTAATTGGGGTGGCCTCTTGGACCAGCCTAGGCCGAGTTGGGCCTGGCCCAAAGGTGGTTCGGCTCGTGACTCGTTTTCTCAACTTCGTGTTTCGTTCCCCGTTCGTTTAAACGTTAATTTGTGATTTAAAAAGTTGATAATTTACGTTGAGCTTTTGTTTATATTTTTAATTTGTGAATAATATTCGGGATAAGTAAGTATTCTTAAAATACTAAATTGAGTCACAAAAGTATATTTCGGGTGTTGCTCGGGTGTCGGGCTCGGTTTGCGCGTTTTCGCCGCGTTTGTTACGTTTTAAACAAAACGTCAAAGTTTTTCGTGTATTATTATTTGAAATAATAATATAAGGTATATAACCACTATTTTAACTATAAAATATGATTACGTTATCTATGAAAAGTTTTCACCAACGTCGTATAAATAGTCGGACCACGTCTGGTTGTTTCGCGAAATTACGAATAATTACGAAGGTGTAATTCAAACAATTACGTAAGTGTGTATACACATATATACAAATAGTTGCAAATAATCACAAGTACTTAGCCTAATAAAGAACTAAATACACGAAATTAGAGTTCTAGTTTAAGGAAATCATTACCCTAAAGTGTCGGGTGTCACATTCTCCCCTTGTTAGGGAAATTTCGTCCCGAAATTAATTTGTTGTCGCAGTCTGTGGGGTATCTAGGAATAGATGAGGGTATTTCAGCCGTATTTGGTCTTCCCGTTCCCAAGTGAATTCAGGACCACGCCTAGAATTCCACCGGACTTTAACGATGGGAATTCGACTCTGTTTTAAACGTTTGACCTCACGGTCCATGATTGCTACGGGTTCCTCGACGAAATGGAGTTTGTTATCAATATGGATTTCGTCGAGCGGGACAACAAGTGTCTCATCAGACAGACATTTCTTCAAGTTAGAAATGTGAAAGGTGTTGTGCACACTACTGAGTTGTGGTGGTAGCTGCAGACGATATGCCACCGGACCGATTCTTTCAAGAATTTCGAATGGTCCAATGTACCTAGGGTTCAGATAACCGCGTTTGCCAAAACGAATGACACCTCTCCAAGGTGACACTTTCAAAAGTACTTTGTCCCCAACTTGGAACTCTAGTGGTTTGCGTCTCACGTCAGCGTAACTCTTCTGACGATCACGAGCGGCTTTTAGCCGGTTTTGAATGGTTACGATTTTCTCGGTCGTTTCATGAATGATTTCGGGACCGGTGAGTTGACTATCGCCCACCTCGGTCCAACAGACGGGTGATCGGCATTTTCGACCATAGAGTGCCTCGAAAGGTGCAACACCGATGCTGGTGTGATAGCTGTTGTTGTATGAAAACTCACATAACGGTAGGTGGCTTTCCCAATTGTTTCCGAAGTCAACTACGCAAGCTCGTAGCATGTCTTCCAAAGTTTGGATGGTTCGCTCACTTTGACCATCGGTTTGTGGGTGGTAAGCGGTGCTCAGATCCAGGCGAGTACCGAGAGCTTTTTGAAGTGTTTGCCAGAATCGAGAGGTGAAGCGGCTATCTCTATCCGAGATGATCGAGATGGGTATGCCGTGTCTTGCTACAACCTCTTTGATGTAGATGCGAGCCAAACGCTCCATCTTGTCAGTTTCTTTGATAGCTAGGAAGTGGGCGGATTTTGTGAGGCGATCAACGATCACCCAAATGGTATCGCAACCGCTCGGGGTTTTCGGCAGTTTTGTGATGAAGTCCATGGTTATTTGTTCCCATTTCCATTGGGGTATTTCGGGTTGTTGAAGTAATCCGGAAGGTTTCTGATATTCGGCCTTTACTTTGGAACAGGTTAAACATTTGTTAACGTAAGTGGCTATATCGGCTTACATGTTAGGCCACCAATATCGTTGTTTGAGATCGTGGTACATTTTATCGGAACCAGGATGAATAGAGTATCGGGATTTGTGAGCTTCATCCATCACCAAATCCCGTAGGTTCCCAAAGCTTGGTAACCAAATTCGGTCGGAGAAGTATCGGGTTCCGTCGGATTTTATTTCAAATTGCTTATCCATGCCTCGCAAGGCTTCGTTTTTAACGTTTTCTTCGTTGAGTGCTTCGAGTTGAACGGAAGAAATTTGAGTAGTTAGGTTGTTGTGAACTGTTATACCAAGGGCTCGAACTCGAAGGGGTTTTAGTCGTTCCTTTCGACTTAGGGCATCAGCAACAACATTTGCCTTACCCGGGTGGTATCGGATTTCGCAGTCGTAGTCGCTAAGTAACTCGACCCAACGACGTTGTCTCATGTTTAATTCCTTCTGATTGAAGATATGTTGAAGGCTTTTGTGGTAAGTGAAAATGGTGCACTTGGTACCATATAGATAGTGTCTCCAGATTTTAAGTGCGAATACAACGGCTCCTAACTCTAAGTCGTGAGTCGTATAATTCTTTTCATGGGCTTTTAATTGTCGTGAGGCATAAGCGATAACTTTATCCCGTTGCATTAGCACACAACCAAGTCCCTGGTGTGAAGCATCACAGTATACCACGAAGTCATCGTTGCCTTCGGGTAGGGACAAGATCGGTGCGCTGCAGAATTTCTGTTTCAGGAGTTGGAAGGCATATTCTTGTTTGTCGGTCCAATCGAATTTCTTGTCTTTTTGAGTCAGGGTGGTTAGAGGTTGGGCAATTTTGGAGAAATTCTCAATAAATCGCCGATAGTATCCAGCGAGTCCTAAGAATTGACGTACTTCGGTTGGAGTGGTAGGTGCTTTCCAGCACTTGATGGCCTTGATTTTCGATGGATCTACGTGTATCCCTTGACTGTCAACGACATGCCCTAGGAAGTGTACCGTTCGCATCCAGAATTCACATTTGGAGAATTTGGCGTATAACTTTTCGTGTTTAAGTAATTCCAATATGGTTTTCAGGTGTTGGCCATGTTCGGTTTCGTCGCGCGAGTTAATCTTATTTTATTTTATTTATGTTTATCGTTCGTATTGTCGCATGATTGTTTCACAAGTAAAAAATTTGCTATTTTAGACTTGTGCGCTATTCCATGAGAAAAACAAGTGAAAAATACATTTATTTTAGACTTGTTTAGTTTTTGGACTTAAAATTACGTTTTTAATTAAAAAGGTATTTTATAGACAAAAATTGCGAGCCGAGATGGTTCTGCGAGTTTGAGTTCTGCGAGTTGAACTCAACTCTGCGAGTTGAGTTCTGCGAGTTGAGCTCAACTCTGCGAGTTGAGCAGAACTCTGCGAACTGAGTTCCAAAGTATAAAAGGTTGCGAGCCCGCTTGACACACACACAGTCCTGCGAGCCCACATTATTCCCTTTGCGAACCCAGATTTGAACTCGCAACTATTTTGACTTTGATTTCGAAGTATAGAGATTTTGATTGTGTGACTTTTGTACATCTTTACATTACGAACATTTTAAGGTATATTTCAACTGATTTCATCAAGTAATTAACCTCCAAATCGACATTTTATAAAAATGAGGGTTTTGGTTTTTAAAAATTACAAAAATCTCTAAAATAGTGCTTAGATTAACAAGAAACCTTAGGGTTTATGTTCATTAAAGTATTATAAACAAAATGGCATACTTTGATTACCTTATAACTCGCCAAAATTAAGATTTAAAAATGATGTCATCTTTGTAGTTCATGCTGCGAGTTGAGATCCAGACTCAACTCGCAGCCCACCCCTGCGAGTCCACTTTGCGAGTTGACTTTTGTTGACTCTGCGAGTTGAGCTTGCGAGTTGACTTGTTGACTCTGCGAGTTGAGCTTGCGAGTTGACTTTTGTTGACTCTGCGAGTTGAGCTTGCGAGTTGACCTTTGTTGACTCAGCGAGTTGAGCTTGCGAGTTGACTTGTTGACTCTGCGAGTTGACTCTTGCGAGCTGACTTGAATCTGCAAGTTGAACTTTTTGATTTTTAAAATTTAATTTACGAACTCTAGATTATTTATAATTAAGAGTTATAAATTAATAAACGGTATGTCGTGTCGATATTAATGTGAACACTTTAACCGTCTATTAATTTTATATTTTATAAGACTTGTGATCTTGTGTCATAAGTTATATACCTTTAACAGGATTTACTAGCCAATTCGACTTATTGATCTTATATATGATTAACAACTATAATTGATAATTAAGTCTCATGGCTTAATAGTTCAATTATATGTTGTAGATCATATAAGTTTATCAATTTTAGTTAAACTAATTGTCTGACATTTGTGTGATGTTTGTATTACAGATATGGCTCAACAATTCGTTGGACATCATAATGCTCTGGTTGATTTGGACGTCGATGCACGTGGTGCATCTAGATTGGCTCGGATTTTCTCTTATCTGGCACGATCACGAATTCGATATGCCATCACCGAGTCACCTGCCCTGTCCAGGGATATTCTTACACAGTTCTGGGCTCATATTGAGTACGATACTGCTGTAAATCCTCCGGTCATCCGGACGAGGATTAATGACCACCCAGTCATCTTTTCTGCCTCCGATCTTCGCAACACCCTACAGTTGGGCACCGTAGAGCAGGAAGATGGACCCACTGAGTTCTCCTCGGATTTTATTTAGGGTGCACTGACACGCATGGGGTATGTTGGACCCATGCGAGGACGTCAATTCTTGAAGGCACTTGTCTTCGGAGAATGGAGGTTCTTGTGGCATGTCCTGGTAACTATTTTTGGACCAAAGAAGGGAGGATATGACGAGTTGAGCTCTTCTCTCCTATCTGCTTTACTGTCACTTGTTTATAATAAACCATACAGTTTTTCTGATTACATCTTTGGGGAATTCGTTTGCCAAATCTTGGGGGGTGTCAGGTCACAACTCATGTTATACCCAAGATTCTGCATGCTGATCATCAGAGCCAATATCCCTGATTTGCCGGTTTTTCAAGCAGATATTCGAGTGGATACCATTGGGCTACGCGCATATAATGCCATGTTTATGCAAACCTCACGAAGGTTTCAGATGCAGCCCCAGTTGACTGAACTTTTCGGCTCACTGATTGATCCTGCGTATGTGGCGCCACCAAATCATGGTTGGCTAGATGTTGGAATGGCTGCAGCTGTGCCTGAGCCACAAGAGCTTATAGAGGAGGTTCTTATTCAAGCAAATCAGCAAGAGCAACAAGTTGATGCTGATGTTGCAGCTGAAGTGGTGCAACAAGTACTGGCTGACAATGATGATGCCAATGATCCTATCATGCAGGATGTGGATCAGTATGTTGCTGAGGCACCAATAGTTGAAGAACCATCTACAAAGGCACCTGACGCTGCTGGACCATCAGGAAGAGATGAAGAAGCTGCTTCGGCTTCTGAATCTGATTCTGATGATGATGATGACATTGGACCACCTGGGTTTGTCTCTGGGATTCCAGAAGGGATGATCCGAAAGGGATCAAGACTGATTATGGATCCGGCGCTGAAGCTAAAGAGGAAAGCCGTTGATCAGGATCCCGACTTTATTGTCGAAGAAGATGAAGATGAAGAAGAAGAGGAGGAGGTGCTTATTACTCGACCTCGCAAGCTGATCAGGCAAACAGCTTCAACCTCTGCAGCTCCTATACAATCAAGTTCTACGCCCTCAGAGGCTGAAATGATTGCTGCTTTGGTTCGCCCGTCTTCGCACCCAACCACCAAATCCAGTAGGATTGCCACTCGTCTTTTGACCGATGTTGCTACTGAGATAGGAAAGAAAATGCAACCGTCCGCTCCCACGCCACCAACCACCACTGATGCTGCTCCGTCAACCTCACCAAAGACTGACGCTGAACGCATTACACAATTAGAGTCCAGGGTTAGAGATTTGGAGGATACTGTCGACTTCTTACAATCTGAAGTTCTGTCTATTTCTGGGAGTGTCACTGAATAGAACAACGCTTACTCACTACTCATCAAGACAAATAGTAATCTAATAGATGATGTAGCTGATAAGCAGAGACAAATTGACAGACTTGATCGCCTGGTCACTAGCTTTCTGAAGGACAAGCCATCTCAAGGGGAGATATTGATATATCAGGAGTCCTGCAAGGAAGATGAACTGGCGAAAAAGAGAAGAAATGATAAAGATGATGATCCCTCAGTGAAAGTCCCTTTGCACAGATCCAAACGGGAGTACAATGTGTATTAGATTGCGGAATGGTATAATACACAATAACCAACAGCAAAACAAGTAAATGCAAGTGTTAAGTGTATAAGTTCGTAGGTATTCGAAGATAGCACTGTATGTTCGAATATCACTGATTTCAAAAAGCTCTTTAATGAAATATTACAACTTAGTTTTTATACCCAGTAAGTTCGTACGAACTTACTGGTCCTAGGTTCGTACGAACTTACATGTTCGTACGAACTTCCTAGGTTCGTACGAACATATAGGTTCGTACGAACTTACAAACTGAAAACTAAAAAGGCTAAGTTAATAAACACTTTACATTATTAACTATAAAACTAATACCAAAACTAACTATTACAAAATAAGAGCTGTTGTCACCAAACGTGCACCAACAGACTCCCCCTTGACAATAGCTCGGTTAGTCTTCAGTCTTCTGGCTCTGTCGAATCTTGATTCTTGATCAACTCTGTCGACTCTCAGCCCATAAGCCCTTTTCAACACAAACTTTGACGACCCTCTGATACTTTCGCCCTTCATGCCTCCAACTATCTCTGTATAAGATCTTGTTCTCATGAAGCTTCAACAGGTCATCTTTTGACAAGTTTACCAGATGTAAACTGTCATATATTCTCAACAGCTCCTTCTCATCAGCATCGTCCATGACTGCTTGAGCTGTCTTACTGTCCACATACCACCACTTGAGATTTCTCAGAATATCCTGTGGCATTTTCTTCAAAGGAACCCTCTTCAAGCACTTGACTGGTTTATAAACCATTTTCATCCACGGCTTATTTGTAATAGGATCAATCTGGGTTAAATCGGGAACTCTTTTACCTGATCTTGGTTTTAAATCAACGAAATTATTCGTTCTTCCTTCACGCTTAATTATTCTCTCTAGAGTTCCGGCGTAAGGATCATTATTGACATTTACCAAGTCAATCCAGGCCAGTTCCTTTAGTTCGATCTTTGGTAGCGAGCTGAAAGTTTTCAGTTTTCTTCTTAAGTACTGAATTCCATCATATCTTTTAATTATGAACAGTTTTAATTCACTGTCATAGAACCAACTTATGATGCCTTTGGTCAACTTTCCTGCCCCTCTAACCCTTATATCACCTTTATACTTTATCTCAGGTTCCTTTTCTGCCTTCTTAAACCATAAGGCTTTCAACTCGACTCTGGACAGTTCTGGTTCTTCAGATGTCTCATCGCCAAGGACCTCATCACCATCAGACTCTATGTCCTTGCGATCTAACACTTTCTTACCATCTTTAGACTCGATAATCACTTCAGTGACAGGTTGCTTGGGCACGACATGTTCATCTATATCAACATCTGTATCTTGAACAGTCTTCTCATCTGATTTCCAGTCTGCAACACCTGTACTGAGGATTTCTCCTTCTTCTAGTTCTGACCCATCACTATCAAATTCATCTAAGCCAAGCAGTGCTTCGATGGTATCAGACTCTATAAGGTCTATAGGGGTGCCCTCCTTATCTGCTTCGTTTTCATTCTTCTTTGCACCCCACCCTGATTTCTGGCTACCATCACCATCTGCCGCTGCACCAACACCAGACCCTGATTCTGTTCCCCAACCACCTTTCTGATCCGTTTTTTCTTCGATTTTCTTGCTCCAGTCTGACCCTTCTGCTTATGCCTCATTGGACTCTTTGTTCCACCCTCCAGATGGTTCAGTCTCTTCTTGAGGCTTTGAAGCACCTTGTCCAGATCCGCTCACACCAGAACCTTGACCAGACTCCCCCTGAGCTATAACTGCACCTTGCACTCTAGATGAAGAGCCAGGCAGCTCACCTTCTTTGGGTGCACTTGGATCATCGTCACGGTCATTATCAGCTTTGAGTCTCAGCTCATCTTCCTTGCATCCTGTTGTCTTATCCCCCCTGAGCGACTGGCGCTTCATTTGGAAGATAGTGACCTCATGTAGCCGCACTTGATCTTCTACCTTTTCAAGGTTCTTCTCTAAGCGCTCATTAATAGCTGTCAGATTTGTGACTCGAACTTCCTGGCTTGTAACAATAGCAGTTAAAGCAGTCACCATATCCATCAGGCTAGTGATCCGGCCCTCAAGATAGGTAAACTTGTCCGGATCGGAGAGAAGAGCAGCTGGATTGGGAACCGATTGGGTGGGTCGAGCTAGAGGTGGAGCGGTGGTTGGTGTAGATAAGAAAGTAGCAGGTGGCGTCGTTGTGGAGGGAACTGGTGGTCGTTGTGTTGTTGATGGAGCAACAGGTGGTGGAGTAGGTGTGACAAACATAGGAGCTGAACCACCCGCTCCAATAACCACACCAGTTGGTCGCTGGCGTTTGCGAGCCTGCATTCTAAATTGTTCCGGTTCAGAGTCATCATCAGAGTTCCCAAGTACATATTCATCGTCCTCCTGGACCTTTCTCTTGCCCTTTTCCTTTTCCCGAGCAGCCTTAGGGTCAATCAACACCCCCTTGGACCCAAGAAACCCAATCATAGGGCGGTCCTCGTCGTCATCATCATCATTACCATCCTCATCATCATCACCATCATCATCATCTGCATCAGATTCTGTAGCCTCAGAATCAACAGCTGCATCCTTATCAGCTTCAGCAGCAGGTGGAGACCATGTGTCTCGGGCTACAGAATAGTCATCAATATCCTTGAAGATATCATCAAAAGTAGGCTCAGAACTGGGCCCTGCTTCGCCCTGAAGAACTTCCCTAACCAACTCAGCAGCAACATCAGCGTCAACACGCTCTCCCTCAGCAGGATGCTCTATCTGGTGCAGGAGTTCTTCAACTACCTCCTGTTGTGGCTCATCAGCAGCCACCTCAGCATGGGCCGGTGCCGGCTCTGGTTCTTGAGCTTGAACCTCAGCAGCTGCTTGGGGCACAGGCACATCCAACCAGCCATTATCTGGTGGAGCCTGATAGTTTGCATCAATAATTACCCCAAACAAAGGCACATCTTGTGGCCTATCAGGAACTGCACGTCTCTTGTTGTGGCTGAGACAGTGCCCAAAGATCTTCTTGTCGACCGGCATCAAATGAACCACCGGGTCGATAGCTGGAAGATTCGGAAGAAGGGCGTTTATCACCATCATGACAAACCGGGGGTATAGAATAAAGTGCTCCTTCACACTCCCCTTAATCTGCTGAACCATTTCATCGAAAAAATACTGCGAGAAGCTGTAGGGTTTGTTGTAGACAAGGGAAATCATCCCAGACTACAGCTTATGGTTCATGGTATCAAAGCCCGCCTTCTTTGGCCCGAATGACACCAGCAGGATGTACATAAGATAGCGCCACTAGCCGTATACCAGACTCTTGGTGTATTGGGTGTGGACAACATCTCCCACATAGCCCATGCGTTGAAACGCGCCAGCACGCATATCAAGAGAAAAAGAAGTTGGGCCATTTTCCTGTTCTTCAGTTCCCAGATGCAGAACCTGCCTCAGAAAGTCGGCAGAAAACTCGATATCAACCCCATTGACAGTAGCCCTTATGACCGGAGGCTGAGGCTCACAATCATGAATCGCCGTAGCCCAAAATTGGCTAAGATATGGAAAATATAGCGTTGGCGAGTGAGTAAGAGCATAAAACACCCGTGAGCGCATGAGAAACTCCAGCATGCCTCGAAACGGTGCGGTCGCCGGGTTGGCAAGATCAAAAGAAACTGCCACATTGTGCTTGTTGTGAAACTCACGCACAAGATCAGCCATTTCTGCAAAACAAACACAAACACGCCAAAAATAAAGAATAATAATGTTAGTCATAAGACATAATTAACTTCGAACCCTGCAAACAAGATTCTACGATTAAAACAAGTCTTAAAAAAAATTTCAAAGTTCAAACCATAGTAGGTTCGTACGAACATATATGTTCGTACGAACTTACTGCCCTTGTAGGTTCGTACGAACTTACTGTTTGACCAAGTCAAACTTAAGTTCGTACGAACTTACATTGACTAGGTTCGTACGAACCTATAGGTTCGTACGAACTTAGTAAGTTCGAACAGATGAACTGATAAACTAAGTTCAAAAATTTTTCGTTCAAAAATGCAATCAAGACATGGAATGAGTGGCGCCTAGGTTCGATTTAGCATAAGGAACCATAACACATTAATTTTAACCTCTTAAAGTTACACAATTTTGAGTTTAAGTTTGTTTTTCACAAAAACCAACTTAAATCCGAATGTGTTGATGTTTAACGCTTCAAATTAAGAAAAAATCACTTACAAAGATGCGGATTATGATATTTAAGATGTTTAACGGTTTAAAAACGAACAACACAGTCCCAAAATGAAGTGAAATTCGAAAATCAGTAAGTTCGCACGGGTAGGTTCGCAGACACAGTATGTTCGTACGAAGTTAGGTTTTTTGAGAAAGTGAGGAGTTTGACCAACGTTGACTCTTTTATACCCCAAGTATGTTCGTACGAACATAGCCTTCGAACATACCTTCTAAGTTCGTACGAACTTAGAATTTTAAAATTAAAAAGTTAAACTTTTTCTATTTTAAAACGAAAAGCAATGATCTAAATACTTAGGCATTCAATGGAGCAAGGTTTGAACAAATAAACAAACAAAATGTAAACATTTCCCAAAGACAAATAACTTTTATTCATTTATTTATTTAAAACACTTAAAAAATAACATAACATAAAATAAAACTTGCAAATATGAAATTGTTCATATTTTGAAAAGTACAATATTTTTGAGAGAGTCACTGATACAAAGATCGAATTAGCCATGATGAGAGCAATACACAGTTAGGAATAGCATTTATGCCTTTGATTATTATTGTTGTAATTAATAGAACACAACGATTATTGGTATTGTTATCCATTTAAGCATTCGTCATTCAGAATTCTCAAGTACATATAAGATTATTGTTCACGATCTCTTGTGAATCTTACATTTGATATACCCTTAAGATCTAGACAGTCATGAAGAGCATGGAACGGATATTTTTCATCTTTATTTTTATTTCATCTTTAAAGTCAAGTCTATTTGCTTTGTCAGCAATGTACATAGGTACATGATTCAATTTTATGACAAGACTAAGGTTAGAAACAAACAAATCTAAAATCAAACCAGAGGTGACAGGTCTGTACTTTCGTACAACAGAGCGACATAGTTTGACTAGAGACCTTGAAAGCGGTATTCTTGTTTCGCGGTCGAGTTTGTTCTAGATTTTAGGATACACTGGCTGAGTCTAGGTCAACATATTTCTAGATGAAGCAGAAGAACCAGTCAGTTAACCCCCCAGATGATTTAATGTTGTTTTATATCCGGTAACAAGCATTCATGAACGGTCCATCTCCTAAGAATTAAGACTTAGGTCGTACATCAAAATAAAGATAGCACAAAAAAGAATCGTATTATTAAGTATAGATTAAGTACTTGAGAACCGTTATGTTTTATGCCTACCAATACATCGTAAAGTGAAGCAATCAAATACGTTTGCATTTTTAGGTACATTTACTGTGAATGTTCTGCATCTTACAGCCACACATATAAAATGTTCTAGGCATGGGTAAAAGATTCATCATTTCTTTGCAATTAGTACATTGACCCTCAAAATTTTTATTGGTTTTGCAAAGATAAAAGGTAAAATAAACTAAGAAATAGAAATAAAAACATACTAAGTTCTTTGTGGAAATATTTACTCAGGATTTCTCATCCCATTAAGTTGGAGTAAAAGCTCAAACCGAGACCGATCAAATGCCTTTGTATAAGGGTCAGCCAGATTGTCATCAGTTATGAACTTAACCGATTTAATCAAATGCTTTTCAGCACAGTCACGAATGAAATGATGTCTTATTTCAATGTGTTTAGTCTTACTATGCTTCACAGGATTATTAGTTATAGACATGGTTGACTGATTGTCAATCATAATAGAAGTGTTAGTGAAATTCAAACCATAGTCGCGCAGCTGTTGTTGTATCCACAATACTTGTGAACAACAACTACCCGCTGCCACATACTCAGCCTCACAGGTTGAGATTGCGACCGAGGTTTGTTTCTTACATTGCCATGAAACAATGCGACCCCCTAATAACTGACAACCTCCCGTGGTAGATTTCCTATTCAGGTTACAACCTCCATAATCTGAGTCAGTATAAGCAACAAAGTCAAAATTGCCTCCCGAGGGATACCAAAGACCTAACTTAGGTTTTCCCTTAAGGTAACGCAAAATTCTCTTTGCTGCTTTCATGTGCGATTCCTTAGGCGTAGATTGAAAGCGCGCACACAAACAGACTGCAAATGTTATATCTGGTCTAGAAGCTGTTAGATACATGAGAGAACCAATAATGGCCCGATATAGAGTCGGATCCACATCTTCAGTACTTTCAGAATCTGGTCCAAGATTGTGATTCAATTGAATTGGAGTACCATATGACGAGCTTTCAGTCATCTTGAAACGCGTGAACATTTCATGAACATACTTCGTCTGATGGATGAAGAATCCATCTTTCTTTTGATCAACTTGTAATCCTAAGAAGAAATTCAATTCCCCCATCGCACTCATTTCAAATCTTCGCTTCATAACTTGTTCAAAGTCTCTGCACATTTGCTCATCGGATGATCCAAAAATGATATCATCGACATACACTTGAACAAGTAGGAAATCTTCCTTTTGCCATTTGATGAACAATGTACAATCTATCTGCCCTCTTTTGAACCCATTTTCCAAGAGATAAGTAGATAGAGTCTCATACCAAGCTCTAGGTGCTTGATGCAGTCCATACAGAGCCTTGTCTAATTTATAGAGTCGGTCTGGATGGTCTGGATCACTGAACCCTGGAGCTTGTTGAACAAACACAAGTTCCTGAATTTTACCATGTAGGAAGGCACTCTTTACATCAAGTTGATAGACTCTGATTCTTTTATGTGCAGCATATGCCAGAAACAATCGAATTGCTTCCAGCCTTGCGACAGGTGCAAACACCTCTGTATAGTCTATCCCTTCCTGCTGATTAAATCCTTGAACTACCAATATAGCTTTGTTGCGAGTTACAACACCCTTGTCATCACGTTTGCACTTAAACACCCATTTGGTGCCTATTGCATATTCCCCTTTTGGTAGATCAACTAGCTCCCATACCTTGAGCTTCTTGAATTGATCAAGCTCCTCTTGCATAGCCTCTACCCAAGAATTATCCTTAAGAGCCATTTGTACATTTTTGGGCTCAATTTGAGAAATGAAACAACTAAACAGGCACTTATGCATGATTCCAGTATCTTGAATCGATGCATATAGACTGTTGCTTTCTGATATTTCTCTGCGAGTCTTTACTCTAGAACTCGGATCACCAATGATATTATCAATCGGATGATACTTGTTCACACGAGTTGAGACTATAGAGTCAACTGGTAAGTCAGATCCTAGATTTGATCCAATCTCCCTTTGAGGTGATACTTCATCCTCTGCAATTTCATGCATAGGATCTGTAACCTTTGAGGAAGATGGAATGTCATTCAGATTTGAATCACTATCCGCAATAGGATCGACAGTAGTTTCTTTCCCTTTATCATTTGCATCTTCCGAACTTGGAATGCTAGATCTTGGTGCAAACGCATTGATTTCACCATCATCTAGCACAACATGTTCTAGCCCCAAGGTGTCAGCTTCACTTAAGAACGGAAGATTGAATGATTTGAAGACAACATTATAGTCAAATAACCATTCTGGTCCAGTTTGTACAGCTGGAGTATAGGATGTGACTTGTATATTATATACAATCTCAACTCTGCCAGTTGTCTTATTATAGACCCTTTTGTTTGGAGATCCAGCTTCATAACCTAGGAATAATCCTTCGTCAGCTTTCTCACCAAATTTTGATTGATGTTTGGTTTTTAATAAGGTACATTAAACACCGAAGGGTTCAAGACCAGTCAGGTTTGGTTTTCGACCATTTAGGAGCTCATAACACGTTTTGTTATGCTTCTTAACGGTTAAAACTCTATTGAGTACATGACAAGCTGTATTCACTGCTTCTCCCCAGAAAATGACAGGTAGCTTTGAATCAGCCAGCATTGTTCTTGCTGCTTCAATCAAGGTACGGTTTTTCCTTTCAGCGACACCATTTTGTTGTGGCTCATAAGGTGCACTGAACTGGTGTTTAATTCCTTTACTTAAGCAAAAGACATTCAATACCGAGTTCTTGAACTCTAAGCCATTGTCGCTTCGTATCTTCTTGACTCCTCGACCAAATTGATGTCCAATCTGGGTAAAGAATGTCATCAGCATTTCTGCTGTCTCATCCTTTGATGCCAGAAAGAATACCCATGAAAAACGTGAAAAGTCATCAGTGATAACTAGACAGTAATGTTTACCACCTATACTCCTTGCGTTCACAGGACCAAATAGATCCATATGAAGAAGATCAAAGGTTGAGGCAATGGAATTTTGAGATTTTGACTGATGAGGCTTCTTGTGTTGTTTGCCTTTTTGACAAGGCACACATTTATCCTCTAGACCAAAACTCTGTACTGGAACACCTAGCACTAGTCCATTCTTGACTATATAGTTCATCTTTCTAAAGTGTAAGTGTGCCATTTTCCGGTGCCACAACTGTGAATCGAACTCAGATGCTGTGGATATAAGGCATGTCGACTCCGGGAAGGATTCAGTAACACTCATGTCCAACACATAAGTATCATTCCTTCTGGGAGCCCTCATGATTATCCATTCATCCGGAATGACAAAACCAGGTTTTAAAATGAGTGCATCTCTATCCGTAAAATGGACAGGATGTCCTTTGTCACAGATCTGAGATACACTCATCAGATTGTGCTTCAGCTCTTCAACATATTTGACTTGCTCTAGCTTAAATTTTCCGTTTGTTATTGTACCAAATCCCGTGATTTGTCCACCTTTTTCACCAGCGAAGTTCACATATCCTCCCTTCTTGTGTATGAAATCCACAAGAAGCTGCCTTTCCCCCGTCATGTGCCTTGAGCAACCGCTATCCACATACCACCAGTTGGCAGCACGTCTGATTAACTCCTGCACACATAATAGAAAAGATTAGTCATCAAGGGGGACCCAAGCCGTGACGGTCTTGGGTCTGCCATTCTCATCCACGAATGTAAATTCCTTTAAGTATCCATTACTCTTTGGCTTAGAGGTGGATGCTTTGAGAGTCGCATTCATTTGAGTATGGGAGGAACTACTACTAGACTTTCTTTCCGGAGACTTCTGAAAAAGTCTCGGATTTACTGGTCTGGGGTTGGACGTAGATCTAAACACGTTGGGGTAGTTATAATTCGAATTGTGATAATTCCTATTATTACTATTTGTGTTAGAAAAATGATTATATGGAGTATTAAATCTCTGTGGAGTTCTAGACCTGGATGACTGTCCATGGAACCCTTCTCTTGAAGGAGTATTGTTCCTAGACACATCATTTGTCGTGAACTTAACAGATTTCTGAACAGGTCGAGTTTTCTGAGTGCTTAATGTTCTCTTATAACCCAAACCAATTCTTCCAGAGGAGCTAGCTTCGTGTGTATTCATTGTTTTAGAGAACCAGCTAGCCACTCTATCACTTACACAAGTCGTATCAGGAACAAGAGTTTTCTTCTCCGGAGACGAAACAGATTTTTCAGGTGATTGGTCCTTTTTCACCTGAGTCTTTCTACTTTTGCCCTTTGTTGGACAAATACTTGCAACGTGTCCCTTTTCATGGCACACGAAACAAGAACGCTTCACTAAGGCCTTTTTCGGGGCCTTCTGAACTGTTGATTTATCTAACTTTGGCAAACTTGGAAGTATGATAGTTTCCACCTGTTTACCCTTTTCTTTTTCAAATCTGGGTAAAACAGATTCAGTTGTGGTCTGTACCTTCTCTGTGACACTTTCCTTTTCACATTCATCCACTGGTATAGGATTTAATTTTAGTTCAGAGATGGATGACATTAAAGTGTCAGAAGATGTTGATTCAGTCACGGTAGTAACCTCAGCTTCCTCAGATCTCACAAATTGAATGAAACCAGGAATGGTTGAGTAAACTACAGAATCACTAGCAGGTAACTGCTCAGATTCATCAGGTGAAGAAGTATAGTTATGATTAAAAGGAGGAGGGGACTCAGTATACCCCATTCCTCGAAGGTCTCTTGGCTGTTTTTGTGAGCTTAACATATTATCCAAAGTTTCGATTGAGAATTTTCTTAATTCAAGTTTTTTATTTAATTCTGCAATCCTAACTTTTGCATCAGCAAGCTCCTTTTCCTTTTCAGAGGACTGTTTTGTTATATCAAGAACATGTTCATGAGCCAAGTCAATAATCTGACTTTGCTCATTAACCCTTTCTTTCAACACCCTTAAGTCCTCTTTGTCAGCCTTGACCTTATTCAAAAGCTCAGCATTTCTTTGTTTTAGAATAGCATTTTCCTCTTTTACAGAGTTTAGCTGAGCTGATATCGAGTTGGATGACTCGATTAATTCCTCAGCTTGTACCTGAAAATTAGTACATAATACACAGGCTTTAACAACTAAGTCTAAATTAAGAAATACCTTTTGCTTTTCAGCATCCAGATTGGCCATGTAGGCGATAAAGTATTCTGAAGCTCATGTTTTCAGTGGACTTCAATTTTACCTCTCTGGTCTCTTGAGCAGGTGCATCTATCTCCATCTCTGTAGCTACTTCCTTTTCTGTATCAGATTCAGCATTGCTTTCCTCCTTTTCTTCAGTGATGGAGGCCATGAATGCTTGTGATTCCTCAGACTTTGAACTCCAATCATATGCTCCATCTTGAGTTTGAACCACCAGAGCTCTTGAAGTATGAATACTTCCTGAGGTCTGATTGTTCTCAGAGGAACCTTGACTGTGGTATCTTGATCCGTTCTGACCTAAATTTTGATCTCTCTTCGGTCTCTGACATTCTCTAGCAAAGTGCCCAAAACCATCACAGTTATAGCACTTCACTTTAGACTTGTCGAATCCCACTTTGCTACTCATGAATTTTCTCCCGGTTCTGTTAATCAATCGTTGGGCTCTTCTTGCAATCATGGCCATTTGCCACTGCAAGTCCATTTCTTCTAGGTCATCTTGATCCAATTGGTCATAATCTTCGTTGATTAGTTCAGGATCAGTGATTTTTCCCTTAATGAAGTTCTCACGGGATGCAATGAAAGAGGCAAGCATGGCTATTTCCTCTTCTGCAGACTTCATGCTCATGGGCATTGATTTAAAACCGCTTGAGGTTCCAGATTTCGGTTTTCTATCGACCCCTTGATCATCTGACGAAGTAATATGACAGACATTGCTATCAGAACTTCTGATAACCGAGTCTGTTTCATCCTCGACAGTATAAAAAGCTGCAACACCACTACTTGTAGATGCAGTGGAATCAGTTCGTTTACCATGGTAAACGCTGGGATCCTGAACCTGATCAGATCCCATCTCTTTCCTCCGCATGTTTAAGTCATACACACGCAGCTTTCCAATCACATCATCGAGAGTCAGAGCGTCATACCCTGTACTCTCCTTGATCATCAGAGTATAAATGTCCCATTTTGGTGGGAGTGATTCAAGGAGCTTATTGCTCTTGACAGTGTCGGTGAAGGATAGACCATTGTTGTCTAGTTCAGTCATAAGATGGTAATATCTGGTGATAATTTCCTCTAATGACTCTCCCTTCATATGTTTGAAGACATAGAACTGTTTGGTCAGTAAATCAGCTCTACTCTCTTTGATCTTATCGTTTCCATCAAACCGCTTTTCTAACGCTTCCCAAAGCTCTTTTGAGAATTGGTATCGTTTAAAAGTATGCTTGATCTCCTGAGGGAGACACATAGTAATTGCTGACAAAGCTTTATTCTCAACCTCGTACATCTTTTTGTCTTCATCTTTCATGACAGAATATGTACAGAACTTAGTCTTTCCCTCAAATTCGTAAGTGGGTAAGTCATACCCATCTTTAATGCATATCCACATACGGATATCGTGAAATCTCGCAAACGATTCAAATCGATCTCTCCACCAAAAGTAGTCCTCTCCTTTGAGGAGCTTAGGTGGTGAGGTTGACTTACCAACCTCGTGATCTATTTCTAACAGTTTATTGAGATTTGTCATCACTAGAAACAGTCAAACCAAGTCAAAAGTGTAAAAACAGAAAAGTCAACAGAAGTCAACAGCCCTAGGTTCGTACGAACTTAGATTACTTCGAACTTATAGGTTCGAAAACTATCTAGGTTCGAATGGTCAACCTTCTGGTCAAACTTGACAGAAAATTCAAACGTTCGAACTTATAGGTTCGTATGATATTTTGGGTAAGTTCGTACGTAACTTTCTGACTTGTACGAACTTGCTGTTCAACACCCAAAATCGAACAAAAACTTAGATCTACAGAGATTCAACCGATGAATTCGAATGAAACTTGATAGATAAGAACCACAAGAGCTTAAGGAATCCAAAAGTACAACTTTTATCAACTTAAACACTCAAAATCTTGTTTTCTTTGTGATTAAAGCAATCCCGAACCCAACAATGACTTGTTTCAGCTCTGATACCAATTGAAAGTCCCTTTGCACGGATCCAAACGGGAGTACAATGTGTATTAGATTGCGGAATGGTATAATACACAATAACCAACAACAAAGCAAGTAAATGCAAGTGTTAAGTGTATAAGTTCGTAGGTATTAGAAGATAGCACTGTATGTTCGAATATCACTGATTTCAAAAAGCTCTTCAATGAAATATTACAACTTAGTTTTTATACCCAGTAAGTTCGTACGAACTTACTGGTCCTAGGTTCGTACGAACTTACATGTTCGTACGAACTTCCTAGGTTCGTACGAACTTACAAATTGAAAACTAAAAAGGCTAAGTTAATAAACACTTTACATTATTAACTATAAAACTAATAACAAAACTAACTATTACAAAATAAGAGATGTTGTCACCAAACGTGCACCAACAAGAAGCAAACAAATCTAAAATCAAACTAGAGGTGACAGGTCTGTACTTTCGTACAACAGAGCGACATAGTTTGACTAGAGACCTTGAAAACGTTATTCTTGTTTCGCGGTCAAGTTTGTTCCAATGAAAGGAAACACTGACTGAATCTAGGTCAGCATGTTTCTAGATGTAGTAGAAGAAACAGTCAGTGAACCCCGCAGATGATTTATTTTTATTTTATATCCAATATCAAGCATTCACAGAAAAGACTTAAGTCGTACATCAAATTAAAGAGTTCACAGAAAAGATCGTATTATTTATCATAGATGTAGTACTTGAAAACCATTATGCCTAATGCCTACCAATACATCATCATGTGAAGCTATCAAATACGTTGCATTTTAGGTACATTTATTGTGTATGTCCTACATCTAAAAGCCACACATATAAAATGTTCTAGGCAT
Organism: Logfia minima; assembly: GCA_963921325.1. Taxonomy (NCBI): domain Eukaryota; kingdom Viridiplantae; phylum Streptophyta; class Magnoliopsida; order Asterales; family Asteraceae; genus Logfia; species Logfia minima. The sequence goes on along the minus strand of OY992774.1, from coordinate 17,076,635 downwards.
GGGTAATGATTTCATCATTTCTATGCAATAAATACAGTGACCCTCTATATTTTATTATTTTTGCAAAGACAAAAAGTAAAATAAACTAAGAAATAAAAATGCACTAAGTTCTTTTGTGGGAACAATTTACTCAGGATTTCTCATCCATTTAGTTGGATTAAAAGCTTAAACCAAGACCTATCAAAAGCCTTGGTATAAAGGTCGGCAAGATTGTCATCAGTTATCACCTTAACTAATTTAATCAGATATTTTTCAGCACAGTCACGAATAAAATGATGTCTAATGTCAATGTGTTTCGTTTTACTATGCTTAACCGGATTATTAGTTATGGACATTGTAGATTTGTTATCAATCATAATAGGGGTACTTGTAAAGTTCAAACCATAGTCACACAGCTGTTGTTGTATCCACAAAACTTGTGAACAACAACTACCAGCTGTTACATACTCAGCCTCACAGGTTGAGATTGCGACTGATGTTTGCTTCTTACATTGCCATGAGACAATGCGACCACCTAGCAACTGACAACCACCCGAGGTGGATTTCCTATTCAAGTTACAACCTCCATAGTCTGAGTCAGTGTAGGCAACAAAGTCAAAATTGCCACCCGAGGGATACCAAAGACCTAACTTAGGTCTTCCCTTAAGGTAACGCAAAATTCTCTTTGCTACTTTCATGTGTGATTCCTTTGGATTAGCTTGAAAGCGAGCACACAATTAGACTGCAAATGTTTTGTCTAGTCTATAAGCAGTTAGATACATGAGAGAACCGATAATGGCCCGATATTGAGTCGGATCCACATCTTCAGTGCTCTCAGTATCTGGTCCGAGATTATGATTCAGTTGAATCGGAGTGCAATATGACGAACTGTCTGTCATATTGAAACGCGTGAGCACTTCATGAACATATTTCGTCTGATGAATGAAAAATTCATCCTTCTTTTGATCAACTTGTAATCCTAAGAAGAAGTTCAATTCACCCATTGCACTCATCTCAAATCTCCGCTTCATAACTTGCTCAAAGTCTCTGCACATTTTCTCGCCAGATGATCCAAAAATGATATCATCAACATAGACTTGTACAAGTAGGAAATCCTCTTTCTGCCACTTGATGAACAATGTGTAATCTATCTGTCCTCTCTTGAAACCATTTTCCAAGAGATAAGTAGATAGTGTCTCATACCAAGCTCTGGGAGCTTGATGCAGTCCATACAGAGCCTTATCTAATTTATAGACTCGGTCTGGATAGTCTGGATTGCTGAACCCCGGAGCTTGTTGGACAAATACCAGTTCTTGAACTTTACCATAAAGAAAGGCACTCTTAACATCGAGTTGATATACTTTAATCTTCTTATGTGCAGCATATGCCAGAAACAATCGAATTGCTTCTAGCCTTGCTACTGGTGCGAACACCTCTGTATAATCAATCCCTTCTTGTTGTTTAAATCCTTGAACTACTAGCCTTGCCTTATTGCAAGTTACAATTCCCTTATCATCACGTTTGCACTTAAATAGACATTTGGTGCCTATTGCATATTCTCCCTTGGGTATGTCAATTAGCTCCCATACTTTGAGCTTTTTGAATTGAGCAAGCTCTTCTTGCATAGCCTCTACCCGGGAGTTATCCTTGAGAGCCATTTGAACATTTTTCGGCTTTATTTGAGATATAAAACAGCTATACAGGCACTTATGCATGATTCCAGTATCTTGGATCGATACATATAGACTAGTGCTATTAGATATCTCTCTACGAGTCTTTACTCCAGAGCTCGGATCACCAATGATATAATCAATTGGATGATACCTGTTCACATGAGTCGAGATCGTAGAATCAACCGGTAGGTCAGACCCTAAATTTGATCCAATCTCCCTTACTGGTGTTGCTTCTTCTGCAACAGTTTCTTGCACAGAGTCGGTAACCTCAGATGAAGATGGGATATCGATTGATGTGGGGTCTAAGACTACAATCGGTTCAACAATGACTTCTTTACCTTTATCATTTGCATCTTCTGAACTTGGAACACTAGATCTTGGTGCAAATATACTATCTTCACCATCATCTAGTATAACATGTTCTAATCCTAAAGTGTCAACTTCACTTAGGATCGGAAGATTAAATGACTTGAAAACAACGTCATAATTAAATAACCAATCTGGTCCAGTTTGTACAACTGGAGTATAAGATGTGACTTGTATGTTATATACAATCTCAACTCTTTCAGATGTCTTATTATAGACCCTTTTGTTTGGAGATCCAGCTACATAACCTAGGAAAAATCCTTCGTCAGCCTTCTCACCAAATTTAGATTGATGTTTGGTCTTTAATAAGGTACAATGAACACCGAAGGGTTCAAGACCAGTCAGGTTTGGTTTTCGACCATTTAGAAGCTCATAACACGTTTTGTTATGCTTCTTAACGGTTAAAACTCTATTTAGTACGTGACAGGCTGTGTTCACTGCTTCTCCCCAGAAGATGACGAGAAGCTTTCAATCAGCCAACATTGTTCTTGCTGCTTCAATCAAGGTTCTATTTTTCCTTTCAGCGACACCATTTTGTTATGGCTCATAGGGTGCACTAAACTGGTGTTGAATTCCTTTGCTTAAGCAAAAGACATTTATTACCGAGTTCTTGAACTCTAAGTCATTGTCGCTTCTTATTTTCTTAACTCCTCGCCCATCTTGATGTTCAATTTGGGTAAAGAATGTCATCAGCATTTCTGTTGTCTCATCTTTGGTTCCCAAAGAGAATACCCAAGAGAAGCGCGAGAAGTCATCAGTGATAACTAAGCAGTAGTGTTTACCGCCTATACTCCTTGCATTCACAGGACTAAATAAATCCATGTGAAGAAGGTCAAAAGTTGAGGCAATGGAATTTTGAGACTTTGACTTATGAGGTTTCTTGTGCTGTTTTCCTTTCTGACAAGTTACGCATTTGTCCTCAAAGCCAAACTTCTGTACTGGTACACCTAACACTAGTCTGTTTCTTACTATATAGTTCATCTTTCTAAAGTGCAGGTGCGCCATTTCCGGTGCAACAACTGAGAATCATTCTCAGATGCCTTAGATAGAAGACATGTCGACTCCTGAATAGATTCAGTAACACTCATGTCCATAACATAGGTGTCATTCTTTCTAGGAGCCCTCATGATTATCCATTCTTCTGGAATGACAAAACCAGGTTTTAATATAAGTGCTTCTCTATCTGTGAAATGGATAGGATGTCCTTTATCACAGATCTGAGATACACTCATAAGATTGTGCTTCAGCTCCTCAACATAGTTGACTTGCTCTAGCATTAGTTTACCATTTGTTACATTTCCCAATCTAATAATTTGACCACCTTTTGCTCCAGCAAAGTTGACATACCCTCCCTTTTTGTGTATGAAGTCCACAAGAAGATGTCTTTCCCCCGTCATGTGCCTTGAGCAACCACTATCAACATACCACCAGTTTGCGGCACGTCTGATTAACTCCTGCACATTAAATGAAAATAATTAGTTGTCTAGGGGGACCGAAGCCACGACGATCTTGGGTCGGCCATTCTCATCGACAAATGTAAACTCCTTCAAGTATCCATTACTCTTTTCTGTAGAGCTGGATGCTTTGGGAGTCGCATTTGTCTGAGCATGGGTGGAGCTACTACTAGGCTTTCGGTCCGGAGACTTCTGAAAAAGTCTAGGATTTACAGGCCTTGGGTTTGAAGTAGGTCTAGCCGAAGTAGGATAGTTATAACTAGAATTTTGATAATTCTGATTATTACTGTGTTAGTTAGAGAAACTTCGATTTGGTGTTTGAAAACGTTGGGGGTTTTTCGACCGAGATGATTGTCCATGATGGTACCCTCTTGCGGGAGTAACATTCCTTGAACACTCACTAGTCGTGAACTTCCCAGTTTTAGAAATCGGTTGGGATCTTTGAGAGCTCAAAGTTCTCTTAAATCCTAACCCGTTTCTTTCAGAATTAACAACATGTTCTCTTGATTCATTAGAAACATGTGTAATTCTTTGATGTACACTAGGTTTCTCAGGCATCACAATTTTCTTATCCTGAGACGATCCAATTTTAACAGGTGATTTGTCTTTATTCACCTGAGTAGGATTACCACCTTTCGCTTTTGTTGGGCAAATACTTGCCATGTGTCCCTTTTGGTGACACACGAAGCATGAACGTTTCACCGAGGCCTTTTTAGGTGCCTTGTGATCTGTTGGATTGTCCAACACAAGTAAAGGTGTAGAGGAGCCCATTTCTACTCGTTTACCCTTATCTCTTTTCAGATTTTCTTTTACATTTTCAGAGTTAGGTAAAATTGGTTTAATCGGTTCACTTGGCTCCTCATTACCGGTTTTAACTTCCATATCACCTTTGACAAAAGTTATTTTCTTTTTAAGAATGGATGAAGATGCCTTGGAAGTTTCAAAAATTTTTGATTCAATCTTATCATTTGTCTCAGCTTTCTCAGGTCTGACAAACTGTATAAACCCAGGAACAGCTGAATGAATGACAGGATCACTAACAGGTAACAGCTCAGGTTCATCAGATGTAGAGGTGTAGTTTTGATTAAATGGAGGAGGGGTCTTAGTATAACCCATCCCCCGATGGTCTCCTGACTGTTTTTGTAAGCTTAGCATATTGTCCAAAGTTTCCATTGAGAATTTTCGTAATTCCAATTTTCTGTTTAAATCCGCAATCCTAACTTTAGCGTCTGCTAGCTCTTTTTCCTTTTTGGAAGATTGTTTTGTTATATCAAAAACATGTTCATGAGCTAAGTCAATAATCTGACTCTGCTCATTAACTTTTTCTTTTAAAACTCTTAAGTCTTCTTTGTCAGACTTAACCTTATTTACAAGCTCAAAATTTCTTAGTCTTAAAAATGCATTTTCTTCTTTTAAAGAGTTTAACTGAGCTGTTATCGAGTTAGATGCCTCGATCAATTCCTCAGCCTCTACCTGAAAGTTAGTACACAAAATGCATGCTTTAACTACTAAGTCTAAATCAAGAAATACCTTATGATTCTCAGCATCTAGATTGGCCATGTAGGCTATGAAGTCTTGCGAGCTAATGTTTTCCGTTGACTTCAGTTGTACCATTCTAGTCTCTGAAGCAGGAACATCAATCTCCATCTTGTCCTCTGAGCTTTCTCCTACATCTGACTCAGACTTGTCATCTCCCTTAAGTTCCTTCTCTGCATCAGACCCCGCAGTGTTTTCCTCCTTCTCTTCAGTAATAGAGGCCATAAATGCTTGCGGTTCCTCAGCTTTTGTGCTCCAATCATATGCTCCCTCTAGTGACTGAACTACCAGAGCTCTTGAAGTCTGATGACTTCCTGAGTTCTTGTTGTTACCTGAGGAGCCTTGATTGAAGTTTCTCGGCCCGTTTTGACCAGAAGCTAGATCTATTTTAGGTCTCTGACATTCTCGAGCAAAGTGCCTAAAACTATCACAGTTATAGCACTTTACTTTAGATTTATCAAATCCAACTTTACCGCCAATGAACTTTCTTCCAGTATGGTTCATGAACCGCTGAGCCCTCCTGGTTATCATGGCCATTTGCCACTGAAGATCCATTTCCTCTAAATCCTCAGGATCTAACTGGTCATAATCCTCATTAATCAAAATAGGATCAATGACCTTGCCCTTAATAAAGTTTTTAGTTGTTGTAATAAAGGATGCAAGCAGGGCTACTTCACCTTCAACTGATTTGACACTCATAGACATCGATTTGAGACCACTTGTTGTCCCAGATTTTGGTCTCCTATCAATTCCTGAGTCCTCAGATAAGGCAATATAGCAGACATTACTGCCAGAATTTCTGACAACCGAGTCTGTTTCAGCATTTCCAGTGAAGAATGCTGTGACACCATTGCTAGTAGATGCAACTAGATCAGATCGTTTACCATCGTAAACACTTGGATCCTGAACCTGATCGGATCCAGTTTCCTTCCTTTGCATACTAAGGTCATACACACGAAGTTTACCAATTACTTCATCAAGCGAGAGAGTCTTATAATCTTTACTCTCCCTTACCATTAAAGTGTAGATGTCCCACTTAGTAGGTAAAGCTTCGAGAAGTTTATTATTCTTCATGGTGTTTGAAAATTTAAGGCCAGTGCCTTCCATTTCCGTCATTAGATGATAATATCTTGTGATAATCTCTTCTAATGTCTCATCCTTCATATGTTTAAACACATATAATTGTTTTGTGAGCAGCTCAGCACGACCTTCCTTAATCTGCTCATTACCCTCAAACCTCTTCTCCAGAGCTAACCATAGCTCTCTAGATAGGTCATATTTTTTAAACGTGTGCTTGATTTCTTGAGGCAAACACATAGTAAGAGCAGACAATGCTTTATTCTCTGCTTCGTACATCTTGCGTTCCTCCTCCTTTAATGATGAATATTGCACTACTCTTTGTTTGCCCTCAAACTCGTAAGTCGGTGCCTCATACCCATCTTTAATACAGATCCACATACGCACATCATTATACTTGGCAAATGACTCAAACCTATCCTTCCACCAAAAGTAGTCTTCTCCCTTGAGAAGTTTCGGCGGAGAGGCGGATTTACCCACCTCATGGTCCATCTCAATCATCTTACTTAAGTTCGACATTTTACTAAAAGTCACCACAAGTCGAGCACTAAAAGTCAAATAGGTCAAACTGAAAAGTCAACTGAAGTCAACAACACTAGGTTCGTACGAACTTAGATTAATTCGAACTTACAGGTTCGAAGACTATCTAGGTTCGTATAAGTCAAACTTCCGGTCAAACTTTTCAAATTTTCAAACGTTCGAACTTAGGTAGGTTCGAAGCTGTAGGTTCGTACGAACTTACAGCTGGCTAGGTTCAAAGGCTATTTTTGGTAGGTTCGTACGACACTTTCTGAAACGTACGAACTTGCTGTTCAAACTCAAATCTGAGCAAAAACTCAGATCTAGAAAGATTCAACCGTTGAAATCAAATGAAACTTAAGGAATATGACTCACAAACACTCAAGGAAGCCGAAAGTACAACTTTTATCTTCCAAAACACTCTAAATCTTGTTTTCTTTGTGTTTTAAGCAATCCCAAACCGAACACAGACTTGTTGAAGCTCTGATACCAATTGAAAGTCCCTTTGAACGGATCCAAACGAGATTGCAATGTGTATTAGTTTGCGGAATGGTATAATACACAAGAAACAACAACAAAACAAGTGAAATGCAAGTGTTTAAGTATATGTTCGTATGTATTCGAAGATAGCTCTGTATATTCAACTATATCAGTTTCAAAAGCGTACAAATGAAATATTACAACTTTCTTTATATAGTCAGCAAGTTCGTACGAACTTAGCTGGTCCTAGGTTCGTACGAACTTACATGTTCGTACGAACATCCTAGGTTCGTACGAACATATAGGTTCGTACGAACTTACAAACAAACTACAAAAAAGGCTAAGTTAATAACAATTACAATATTAACTCTAAAACTAATAACAAAAACTAACTATTACAAAATAAGAGTTGTTGTCACAAAACATGCACCAACAGTATTGATTCAAAATGAAGCATCATACTATATTTTCAAATCAGAAAAAATTGTAGATCCTAGTTTGGGGTTCTAGATACATACCAATTTCCAAATAGGTAGAGTTTGTATTATAAGTATACATCTTATCAAATTTAAGATTAGAACAATCTCAACTGCTATGATACTAGTTTTTTTTCCAAGGCTATAAGTTATAAGAGGCGGGGTGGGGTAAATAGAATCTTTTCAATTTCTAACTGAATTTGATAAATAAATTATGATATAAGAACACAAGGTTAATTTTTGACGTATTCACTAATGATTTCAATAAAAGAATTTCAACTTTGCTTAGTGAAATTACAAACTGGTTGAATACTGATTAAAATACTGACTCACTATAGAGAACAAACTCTAACTTGATTATATAGGAATGCTAAAATCTCTGACACTTAGTGCTCTCAAGTTGCTCTAAATTCACAAACAACATTCCATGAGGAAGTTGACAATTTCTAGTTAAGAAAGAAAATTATTTTGTATCAACATAGCCAAACACAAGCCTTCATGAATCCTCATTTTTATTGGAAAATTATGTGCATGCTTTATATCTATACTGTCCGATAGGATATCCTAGTTGTACTTCTTGTCAGCAGTGACACACCCACAAATGTGTAATTGGCTAGCATAGATAGTGGGAACACCTAATCTTAAAATGGTCATCTTTGCATGTATGTACGTATTGTACAACATTGGGGATGCCTTTTGGATAACGATGAATGCCCCAAAGTGTTTATTCACCATCACAATTGAATCTACAACAAGTATGATGCTATTTATTCTTTAAGCAGGCTTCATATAGAGTCAAATCCCACCGCTGGATCTTCATTCTCTATCTTCAACTTCATCTTTTACTTGTCGAATGGTGTATATCACATAGTCAGCTTAGGAAACAACTTTGAATGAATGAGTTGAAAGTTAGTTGTAGGCAATCTCTAAGTTGTGTGAACGTACAAGCAGTTCTCGAGATTCCTTTAGTCCTAACTCAAACGACATAAGTTGTGAGCTGTCAAAACTATCTTTTTAGACTCTAAGTTGGCTATGAATACTTTCTTCTAAAGATGTCATCAAATTTATAATGTAGAAAAATCTAACTGAATAATTTTTCTAACAGTTTTAAATAAAAAATATTTTATTTCAAAACAAACGTTTGAATTCTTTTTCTAAAACTATAACTTTTTTGTTCAATCCATAATAATAATAAGTAATCATTATAACAACAAATTTTATCAATGCAACTTGAAGCATATTCTAATTATGTTTACCATATATAAAGAAAATTTTATATGTAAAAACGCACTCCACATATCTTATTTTATGTTTTAAAGAACTCCTTAGTGTATTAGAATATATACTCTATTCAAATAAACATTTTTGTGTTTCAGTTCTACTGATATATATGGAGACAAACCCTCCACAAACATTGCGTTGTCAAAGCCATACCATTAATTGTAGAAGTCTAATCGGCACTATAAAAACGTTTTTTTTTTCAAACTATACACAAATAAGCGTTCAATAAAAACCAAACTTTATACGTTTTCTTAATGCTCCATCTTACGTATAAGTCTACACAATGGTTAATGTTGGTGACGCGACTAAACTTATGAAATGTTCTCCAAAAATCATTTTTTTCAACGCATATGTTAAATATCTATGTGTTTGTCAGTTGTCACACACGAATTAGTTGGTTAAAACCCACGAAACCCTTCTAATTTTTAAAAACATTTGTCACAAGCAATCCTTTCGTACAATTCTTAAAAATTGTATAAACATAATATGTGTACAAAATCTGTTTTGAACGAATCAACAACAAAATTTTCGTTCCAAGTCTTTTTATATTCTTTCAAACAACTCCTCCGTACGTTTTCCCAACAACGTTAAAAGGACGTTTTAAACATTTCTAGCAAAATCTTACATGTTTTGTTATCCATTTTAATTCATAATTAACTCATATAAAACCTTCGATAAAAACATCAACAAAAGTTATGGGTCAAACTTATGTCTTAAATTCCATTCACCGAAATACAACTGGTTTCAAGATATATTAAAACAAATCATTTAGGAAGTATATCATCAAAACCATATTAGTTTGACAAACACCTTTCGGTCCACCCAATATATCAACAAATGATTGGACTAAACATTAACACTATACCAACTAAAGGTTTTGATTTATGTTTTGCATTTACATATGTTTTTGAAGCCCACTTTTTAAAACTAAATTTTAAGCATAACCGTTTTTTACCATACGTTTCTCAAAAATTCAACAAACAAAACATGTTCTTGTAACAAACTTACATGTAGCAATGCATTCTACAGCAGTTATAACTTTTCCAAATATGTTCAAATACGTTTTGAATGTGGTTCTAGAGAGAAGGTGTAAATTTATAGGAAGACTAAGAAGCCAATGAGAAGGTGACAAGTGTCCTCCTCATTCCCTCTCCATTTCCCCTCTAATCTCATTTCTTCACCTATTTTTTAATATATTTGAAATTCATTTTTTTAATTATTTTAAAATTTTTTTTTTTAAAAAAGAAAAACTTTTTACGTTTTTATCGTTTTTCTCCGTTTTTTTCGTTTTTCTTCATTTTTTTACGTTTTTCTTCATTCTTTTTTACGTTTTTTCGTTTTTTTTTTTACGTTTTTCTTCGTTTTTTACATTTTTCTTCGTTCTCTTTACGTTTTTTAGTTTTCTTCGATTTTTTCCCAAAAAAACGCGTAAAAATGTAAAAAACGTAAAAAACGAAGAAAAACGTTGGGAAACGAAAAAAAACGAAAAAAACGAAGAAATACGATGAAAAACGTTAAAAAAAACATTTAAAAACGATAAAAAATGAAGAAAAATGAGAAAACGCTTAAAAACGATGAAAACATAAAAAAATACGAAGAAAAATGAAAAAATACGTAAAAAACATTTAAAAACGATTAAAAAAACGAAGAATAATGAAATAACGCGTAAAAATAACGAAAAAACGTAAAAAAAAAGCGAAGAAAATCGAAGAAATATGAAAAAAAAAATAATGAATTTAAAAAAACGAAAATTAAATTATAATATTGAAAAAATGATGGGGAAATGAAGGAGGAGATGGAAAATGAAGGGGGGAAATGAGGAGGGAGGAGAAATAGAGGGTGGAGAAATGAGGAGGGAGGAGAAGTGAGAGAGAAATAAAAGGACATTTGTCACTTTGTTATTGGCTTCTTAATCTTCCTAAAAATACCATTTTCTTATTTGAACCAATTCCATACGTTTTAACAGTTAGTTTTTACACTGTTTCATACATGCCGTTTTATTCAATGAAACTAATCAAGGTTTCTACAAAACTTATTCGCGTGATGATCAGATATTCTAATTTAAGTTGGTAGGAAAAATATCATGTACTTAAATATAGTTTCTTAAAAGCATCGAATTATAACAAGATACAATGATATACCATATTATACAAGAATAACTCTAATGCAATTACTACAATCAAATTAATACAAAATATATATAAGAATGAGAAGAGAATAGAAAAAATATTTATCGACAAATATATGACAAGGCCAGTTACAATTCTTTTAAAATATTGTTGTGTTTCACAGGATATAACGGACGAAGTAGTAATACTGCCGAACTTGTACAAGTCTAAAAATGTTATCGAAATAATTGTTCTAAGCTAACCCCAATGTTACTTCCTAGCTTGACTATAACAAAACTCGTAAGCTTATAAAACTAATATTTGAATTTCTGTGCGTTTTTTTAATCTAAGGTTTCATATATGTCTCCCCCGTTATAACAAAACAAAAGAATTCTATATTGTATATTGTATTAGTCATAAAAGGAAAACGAAAAGCTTGATAGTGTGACAGTTAAACGCCATTCGGGTTAGGTGAAAAATGAAAGATCACATATGCTTGGAACAAATGACACATTTACTTATAACAAATGCTAAATTCACTTGTAACAAATGTTAATCAATTTTCAATCAAACCTTGAACTTTTCCAAAAATAAGCTCTAGCTCTTTGAGAAATCAAAGTAGCATGCACAAAATAAGATTAGATAATGAAAGATAGAAGACACTTTTTAAAGTTAAAAATGAGAACCAAGTAAGTAATCATTTCAATTTGTGTTAAGCTTTTTGCTTAAAATTATAATCTATCCTTTTCGTAGTCGATCAAAATGTAAGTAATACACAAGTTTTGTTGAAAAAAGAGGTGGTTCAATTCGACACATATGTTAAGTTATTCTCGAGTTTGTATAAAGAAGCTATATATGACACATCCTAGTATAAGAAAAAAGCAATAAAATTGGCATCATAAAGAGAAAGAAGAGAAAAAAGAGAAAATAATTTCCCAAATAGACTCAACAAATAGAAACAAGCAAATCTTTGTCACATCCTAATATGGTTGTGTTGTGGAAATTAAGCATCTTTGTTGCCACCACATCATAGGGTTTTGAGGCACAAAACGACAAGTTTCAATGACTATTGAAGACTCAAGGGTACTCCTGCTCACTGTCACCCCTTCCCCCTTTTAGTACAAAGCTTGATAGACCTCTTATGTCCTATGACAAATGTCAAATTAGATTTCACTTCTTCTATCTCTTACACACATTCAAAACACACGCTATAACCCCCCATAAATGTTATCTCATTGTAGTAATGATGATGATTGTAACAACAATCTCAACTTAATTCACCTTAATAATAATAATAATAATAATAATATAATTAGCACTAACACACTTTTATCATTTTCTTCTTCTTCTTCAAACCACTCACCTTTTACACACACAACTAAAACAATGGAGGAAGTTTGGAAAGATATCAACCTCTCCGCCACCACAAACCACCGTGACGCCGCCGTGAAAGGCTACCGTGGGTTCATTCTTCAAGACTTTTTAGCAAAACCCTTTTCAAGTAATGACGTCACACCAACAACTACTACTGTTTGTGTTTCTTCACCAAGATACGGATCCCCATCACCACCACCACCACAGCAACCACCGATGCTGTTGAACCTGAACTCGGGTCCGGAACAGTTGAATTTTCTGACGGAGGATCCGACCCGGAACGTTTGTCCTTTGGATGTGCCCTTTGACCAAGTTTTGGCATCGGCTAACTCTTCTTCAGGGTTGTTAGGTCATGGCATTGGTGGGATAAGGATGTTACCGGCTACCGACCGGACCGGTGGTGACCGCCGGCACAAACGGATGATTAAAAACCGGGAGTCAGCCGCTCGGTCAAGGGCTAGAAAACAGGTTGGTAGAAACTACTAACAACTTTCTTTCTTTTTCTTCATTTAGTCAACTCAACCATGATTTGATTCACTAGTTAAAGAATTTTACACGATTGCAACTCTCTTTGACCCTTTATAAGTAAACATTTTTAACTATCGATATTTAAATAAAAAATTTATTAAACTATATTTTTATATGTGATAAAGTTACTATTATTACTCCAGTTATGAACATGAAAATAATTAAATAAATAAATAAATAAATAGAAGGTGTTTTCATTACTTTAACTCATTATATTTTTATGTTTATTTTTGAACAATTTAATGAAACTTGAAAAAAAATATAAATAGAAGAATATTATTGCTCCTTTCACCTAACTTCAAGAGAAAGCAACAATTTCTTTATTTTTTGTGCTATTAAAATAAGCGCTATTAGTGCAAGTTTTAAGTTCTTAATTATTTTATCCATTTTCTATTTGTGTTTATAATTTTGGTGCCAATTTTTTTATTATTATATTATTTATATATATATATAGTTGTATATGTATTAAGTACTCCCAATAATCATAGAATCCGGTGACTACCTTAACCACACGTGTTACGATAAATATATAGAAACACATATTAAAATCATTAAACTGAAAACAATACCTTTGTACGTCGTATTTGATTGCTATTATATGTTTTTTTTTGAAAAATATTATTTTTTCTTTTTTTCGGAAACGTCGTTAATGTGGGTCCTTAGTCAAAACATGGATTCTTTTTGATATTTTGTGGGATAGACCCATTTTGTTCCATTTGTGTGTCTTATGTTTGTAACCATCTTACCATTTATTGTGATTAAATTCAAGGAGTGCCTATTTCTCGATGTTACATACGATGGTTAACATAACATACTTCTATGTTAATCTATCAACTAACGTTTACATATATATATATACATATATATATATATATAAAGAATAAAAAATAAAAGTAAAAAGAGGTAGAACACAATGTTGAAAAAGTAAAAAGAATAAAAAATAAAATTTTACTCTTTTGTAAGTTTATGCGAAAAAAAAAAATGTTTACATTTAAAAATTTTCTATGAAGTCAAAAAGAAAATAAAGGTTCACAATTAAAAGAATTTGTTAAACAAAAACAAATATAAAATTTCACTTCTTTGTAAATTTTTATAAAGTCAAAAAGTAAAAGAGGTACAACAATTAAAATTTTATGTGAAACCAACAAATAATAAAAATTCACAATTAAAATTTTACATAAAGAAAAATAAAAGTTTACAGATCAAAATTAACTTCGAATAAAAACTAAAAATATCCTTATCATTTTTTTTCTAACGTTGTATTGTCACTGAATTTTACGTCTCTATCTGTGTGTGTGAATATTTCTCTTGCTTTTAACAATTGTGGAAAATATAAACCAGATTTAAAAACAAGAATTATGATGATTTAATTTATTTCTGCGTTTATTTATCTTAAAATTACATAAATGACCTTGTTTGAAGGATAGGAGGAACGGGAGACCCCACTTGCTATAATGGTTACCAAGGTTCAATTAACCAGTGTATTTTTGGCACTTTACCAATCATAAGAAAGGTTTGCCAAAAAATTGGTGTATCATGATTACTAAATTCAAAATAATGCAATTTGATATTAAGGTAAATTACATAAATCTTTCTTAAATAAATGGGCAGAACTGGAACTCACAAAATCGGGCAGATCTTAAACCCATAAGGACGATTTCTGTAATTTACCCTTAATATTAAGAAATTGCTTATGTTACACCGATAATTTTGGTTTTCAACGTCCTTTAAGCCATCAAAAACATATTTTTATGTCATTTAACATCTTAGTATTGGTTAGAGCTTTCAATTTGAGCGGTTGTAGGATCAAAACCCATCGTGGACATGAAAAAGCGCCATATACTTTTTTGTGTTTTTATGTGCATTTTACGTTTACTTTTCTCGTATTATATTTTACTTTCAAATCAGGGGTTGTCGATTCACATATGCTTGTTAACTTTTAGCCTGTGTTGCCTAGGCTTATACGAACGAATTAGAAAATGAAGTTGAACGTTTGAAAGAAGAAAACGCAATGCTCAAAAGACAGCAACAGCAGGTTCAAACAAACATTTTTGTTTAAACCGGTGACATAAAATATAATCTAAAGTGCCATTTATATACGTTTTGTTATATAAATGAACAGTTACAGGTGGCAACAGCAGCTCAAATGACCAAAAAGGGGGGCCTCCAAAGAACCTCAACTGCTCCATTTTAAGACAAGAAGGGGGTATATTTTAGGAAAGAATGAAAATAGGTAAGAATGAATTTTTTGAGGGGGTGATTATGATATTAGATATAAGAGGAAGGGGGTGGCACGTAGAATGTTATGTTGCTTCATTTTGGGTCGATTTTTCCAAGCATGCAAAAGCTTGTTGGTTGTACTTTTGGCCCACTTGTCTCATTTGGTAATTTATCAATCCTAAGTATTGAAAATGACACAATTTACCCTTTCTTAGTAGTCACATGACCAAATGTCTATTCTTTTACCCTTTTCGTTTTGTCCTTTTACTTTTCATTAATTAATTTATCCATGGATATAATCTAGCAGACTGACTGAAAAATACTACGTAATAACAAGTGACTAGCTTTATGAAAATATTAAAACCTAAGAAAGAACAAACTGGTTCACCTTGGTTTAATTTCACAAACTATAAAATAGATTTAAGTGTACAAAAAATACGATTAGCTATGCTCTAATATTTATAGGGTATATTTAACTATGCAAATATCATATTTCTTTGTTAAAGGGGTCCTGCACACATGACAAGAGATTAATTTCTCTTGCGTACCCTGTGAGATGTGGATTCAATAGAGTTACTCCCTACTTCCATTGTACCAACTTCATTGCCTCGCTTATCCCTCATGGCATATTCATAGTCTTGCCTGCAATCTTCAGATTTTTTTTTCTTCCTCACCAATCACAATCGTACGTATAAACTCCTAGAAATGATTGAGTGGTTCTTGATGAACTGAAAGAATTGCTTGAAGAGGATTGATGCGGACCTGTCATCAACCTCTAAACTTGTTTTGAGAGTTGACTTATTTGATTTGAGAGTTGATGGATCGTTTCATCAGCGACTCCCTTTTGTTTGTTTTTAGCAGAGGGAGTTGGTTTACTAGGAGTATGAGTAAGCAAGGTAATTAGTTGATTTTGTGAATTCTGATCTGTGGAATATTATGTCTCTAGGATATATTGGCTTGACATGTTTCTGATGCTAATTAGGCACAGAGACATGTCTTTCTCTCTTTGGTTCACTATCAGCAGGAATGAGTTTAAAGCTTTTGGTTGGAGGTGACACTGATGAGTAGATCCCTGGAGTCAGGGAGAGAGAAGAAGATCTCATGATCTTGTATCATTCACCATCACTGGACTCAAATTCTGAGTCAGATAGTGAAGATACTTTGCCATCATAAACATGCATAAATGCTATTGGAATTGACCATTCACCCATCTCACTGGCAAATGTTGCTGAAGATTTGTCAAATGCATTTGTTTTGATGCCATCTACTTCAACCAGAGGTTCAGTGGACATCGAGTATGTATTTGGTTTTGTACTCACTGAGGATGGGATCTTAGCGGCTGTTTTAAAATCAACACCAAGAAATTGCTCTAGGTTGATGTACTATTTGCTCATTGATACATTTACCAGCGAGTTTAACATATTTAGACCAGGACTCAAAAATGGTTTTTTAAATCACACACTTGTTTTAAATTTAATATTTTTCTTCAACAACTAGTGAGTGTGTCATTTCAAGAGTCATCTTTGCAAGTGAAATTCTTTAAGCTTGTCTAGCTTTTCTTTGCTGCCGGTTAGTTATCTAGAAGTTCAAATCTTTTTTTTTTTTTTTTTGTGTGGGTAAAATGGTTTTACCCCAATAAAATTTTATTGATAAATCATATATTACAACTAAAGAGAAAACATGGGACTCCCATCACGAGCGAACCACTCGAACAAGCAAAAACATAAAGACCATAAAATAAACCATAAACCACTACCACTGGAATTGAAGAGAACCGAGTAAACTAAGCAATAGCTTCTCGATGGTTTGACACTCCTCTCGATAGATCCCAAATTCCCCGTACTATTGATTGGCATTCCCCTACTATGAATAGTAATTGTTTTGTCTTATTAGAGGCACTTTTAATGTATATACTAGGTTTAACAAATTAAATAACAAATTGTTTGACACTTTTCCCTACTATTACTTTCCAAATAGTTATGTCTTATTAGGTTCGTTTTTGATATATATTCTAGGTTTAACAAACTAAATAACAAGTTATTTGACATCCTGGTAGTCTACGTCCCATTTTGCACAAGGTGAGTACCCAGGTTCGAACCTTTAGAATTCTTTTTCTTGTTTTTTTGTTGTCCTCATTTCAGCTATTTATTCGTTTTTTTATCATTACTATTACATTATTATTATTATTTTTTCCTTGTGTAATTGGTTTCGCTTCTAACGGATAAACGGTTATGAAAGGAATATTTTATGGTCTCCATTTCTGATAATGCTTCTTAAGTGTGGTGGTCACGTTATCTTTGGAGGTTGTTGACACAATTTGATCAGGGACCTCACACTAGCGAGCTAACGTCCTCTTGTAGAGTAAGTTATCTTGTTATCTTCAAGTGACTGGTTTGTTTATCGTGTAAGTGAATAAATTTCTTTTGCATCACTAGCTAGCACACATAGTCGAGATTTATTCGCTCCATGATTTTCTTCTTTTGTAACGAGAGCTCTACTTCATCTTCAGTAGTAGTGACTAGGTTGAGCAGTTGAGCAGTGAACCAACTTAGAGTTTTAGGAGTTTTGACTTCATCATTTCTAATGATAGTTTCTTCGGTGACTAAGTTGGTCAGCGACCAGTAACTCAACAAATATCTTCTTCATCATCTTAGTCATTAGAGAGATTTTAATCACGTGTCCCAGCAAATAAGCCTTTTTTCTTTGGGCTTAGCTTCCTCAATCATAGCTATATGAGCTTTAAGCTTGTAGAATTTGGCCTTGTAATCTTCATTTTCAGCGATTTTGGCGACCAGGTTTGAATATGAAGACGAGACAAATGCTGGTGTAGACACCTTGTTTAAACGACACTCCTTTTCGTAGTGGCCTTTCTTAACACATTTATAGCACTCCTCATTAGACTTTTCAGTTATTGGTCTATAATTTGAAACGTTCAATGTTGGAGCAGATCTCGTGAAGACTTTTCTAGATCAGTTTGCAAGTAACGCTTTCTCCTAGAACTTACCCATTAGATTGGCTAGACATTCCTCTTTGTTGATCTTTCTTCTTCTCATGTAAAACTATCTAAGAGATGTACATCGCTAGGATGTGTGTTAGAGTATAAGGCAGTGGATGAAGAGGTACTTATTATACCTCTTTTAGCTCTACCTTAGCAATGTGTGCAACACTCTTGTCTTCATATTGAATTATTCTAGATAGTCTGTAGAGAGTGAGTGTTTTAAACTACCATTGTTTCTCAAAATTTTCCTAAAGTTGTTCCATTAAAATGGTGAGTTATCTGGGAACTTATGATTAAACATGATTTGTTATGTCTCTACATCCAAACTACTCATCTTGTTTATTAAACCTTTATATCGAGAGTAGGTTTGTTCTAGTGTTTCATTTGGAATGGAAAAGAAGTGTTCATAGTCTTTTTTGATGTCAACTTTCTTGCTTTTTAGTACATCACCATATTTATTGAGTTGGATTGCTAGGTCATCACCATCTTTATCATTAGAATGACAAGACATGAGGATTCCTTTTAATATAACATCTAGATTAACTAGTTTTATTTCCTCTAAGGTCTATTGGTTTTCAGGCTTTGAATTCATTTTAGTGTTTGCACTAGGAGCCTTATGTATATATGGTCTTTTTTCTAAAATCTTTATAATATATGGTTCGATTCCAGCAATATGAATGATAATTCTATCTCTCCACAATGGAAACTTTTCCTCATCAAGTCTATGAGCAACAACTAGATAACCACTATCCTTTGAGTTGAAAAGTTCTGGTACTTGTTCATTGAGAGATCTAGATTATTAATTAATCTAACTTGTTCTCTGATACCAATTGATATTCTCGTATATCACTAAGTATGATTTACTTAAGATAGCTTTAATTAATATTTTCCTAACACGAGTATACTTACTTAATATATAAACTCAGGTTATATAACGCAAATTAATACACAGTTTGTACTTTTTGATGGTGTAATTTCTTTATCGAATTAATCAAAGAATTACAATTTCGAACACAGGTTAACTTAATCTATACATATTGAAATAACAAATTGATTCCTTACGGTTTACTTTACTATCAAACACTAGCCAAAGTTAAGTGTTTGAATATGAACATAAAGCTCGCTAGGTATATTCAATGAACTATAATAAACGATACAATAATTTGAAGTGTTTAAGGAATTAACATTTACCTCTGTAGGTTCCCTATGAACGGATCCACAGGGTAACAATGCTTGTTAGAGTGCGGAATACTCTAAGAAACGATATAAGTGTTACAAATACGTTTAAATCACTAAATAATCCTTACTTCGTATGTATTCGAACTAGGACAGAATATTCGAACTTAGTTTTGCTGAAAACTCAGTTCGTGAAAGCTTAAAAATAAATTTTCGAACTTTGTATTTATAAGCAGCTAAGTTCGTACGAACTTGTACGAACTTACTTGCAAGTTCGTACCTACACTTAGTTCGTACGAACCTACATAAATACATTACAAAATATTCATTTACTAATAATAAAGACAAAATATTCATATATTAATAACAAATACTAACTACAAACTAACTATTACACAATACAAGTTGTTGTCACACAACATGTACTAACAGACTCCCCCTTGACAATAGCTTTATTTGTCTTAAAAAATTTCTTCTGTTTAGCTCTGTTGACTTCCAACCCATATGCCTTTCTCTACACACACCTTGACCACTTTTTGATATCTTCGGCCTTCATACCTCCAACTATCTCTGTAGAGAATCTTGTTCACATGTAGCTTCTTCAGATCATCCTTGGACAAGTTTACCAAATGTAAACTGTCGTACACTCTCAGCAACACCTTTCCTTCATTATCCTCCATCACTGCCTCGGCAGTTTCACTATCAACATACCACCACTTGAGATTTGCTAGAACATCCTGTGATATTTTCTTTAGCGGAACCCTCTTCAAGCACTTGACAGGTATATAAACCATTTTCATCCACGGCTTGTTAGTAATGGGATCAATCCTGATCAGATCAGGAACTCTTCTTCCTGCCCTTGGCTTCAAATCAAAGAACTTATTTGATCTTCCTTCACGCTTAACGATTCTCTCTAGAGTCCGAGCGTAAGGATCATTTCCAAGATTTACCAAATTTAGCTAGGCCAGTTCCTTTAATTCTATCTTCGGCAACGAGCTAAAAACCTTTAGTTTGTTCCTCAGATACTGAATCCCATCAAAACTTTTAATTATGAACAGTTTGAGTTCACTGTCATAGCACCAACTTATGATGCCTTGATTCAGCTCGCCCGATCCTCTGACCCTAATATCACCCTTATACTTGATCTCTAGTTCCTTTTCAATTTTCTTAAACCACAAGTTTTTCAATTCAGCTCTGGATGGTTCTTTGTCAGCATTTGAGTCATCATCAAGGACTTCATCATTCTCAGACTCTAATTCCTTGCGATCTATCACATTCTCATCACCAGTTTCATCTTTAAATACAATCTCAGTAACAGGTTGTTTAAACACGATGTGTTCGTCAATATCTGCAGTAGTATCAGGTATGACCTCCTCATCGGACTTCCAATCTGCAACCTCTTTACATGAGATCTCTCCTTCCTCTAACTCTGACCCTTCGCAATCAAATTCGTCCAAACCAAGCAACCCCTCGATAGTATCGGTCTCGGTTAGAGCTTGTGGCACTAGTCTTCCCGTTGAAGAGCTAGGCAGCTCACCTTCTTTTGGTGCATTGGGATCATCGTCTCTGTCTTCATCCCTTTTCATTTTCAAATCATCCACCTTACACCCGGTCATCTCCCCCTGAGCTACCTTGCGCTTCAACCGATAGAGGAGGATTTCATTGTCTTGAACAATCTCTTCTAATTTTTCATTTCGCTCCTCTAATCGTTGATTTAGATCCGTTAAGTTCTTAACACGGATCTCTTGACTCGCAACAACAGCAGCCAAGGATGCGACCAAATCAGCTAAGCTCGTTATCTGACCCTCAAGATAGGTAAATTTATCTGGATCAGAAAGACGGGCAGCCGGGTTTGAGATAGACGGTGCATGTTGAGCTTGAGGTGGAGTGGTAATTGGTGGTGGTGTCGGAGTTGAAGTAGTATGAGGTTCTGTAGGTGATGGTGGTGTGACGGTTGTTGATGGTGTAATGGTTGCTGGAGTTGTTGTTGGTGCGGTGATTGGTGGTTGTATGGTAGAGATAGCGGCGGGTAGTGGTGTGGGAGTTATGGTTTGTAGAGGTGCACCACCCTCCTCAATAACTACTCCTGTAGGGCGTCGTCGTTTACGAGCTCTAAGGACAAACCGATCATTACGGGAATTATCATCATCTTCTCCCCTAGGGACATAGTCTTCATCCTCTTGAACTTTGCGCTTCCCCTTATCCTTTTCCGAGGCTGCCCTGGGTTTAAGCAAGATAACTCGAGACCCATGAACCCCTAAAGTGGGACGGTCCTTATTATCATCTGAGTCACTCTTGGTCTCTTCACTATCGTGCTTACTTTCATGTGTACTGGCATGATCTAGAGACTTCATGACATCATCAACATAATGAAGCTCTTCGTCAGCCTCAACAATATAATGCTCAATATCCTCAAAAATATCATCAAGGTCGGGTTGGGAACCAGTTACTGGCGCATCCACATTTGCCGCGACACTTGAGCTAGCACCGCCCTAGAGAACATCTCTCACCACAGATTCAGCAATATCAGCAACTATTTGCTCGCCCTCAGTGGGATGCTCTATCAGATATAAAATTTCTTCAACAACCTCTTGCTATGGCTCAGCAGCAGCCACTGGAGGTGGTATTGGGGCAGGTGCAGGTGCTTGGACTTCAGCAGCGGCCTGGGGCGGTTCTACATCCCACCAGCCATCATTCGGCGGTGCCCGATAATTAGCATTGATAACCGCCCCGAAAAGAGGTACTGCCTGTTGTCTGTTAGCAACAGCACGACGACTGCTAGGACTGAGGCAATGCCCAAAGATCTTTTTATCAACAGACACCAGATGCAAAACTGGGTCAACAGCTGGAAGATTCGGAATTAGCCCGTTAATGATCATCATTACAAATCTCGGGTACATAATGAATCTATCCTTCACACTTCCCTTAATCTGCTGCACCATCTCATCGAAGAAGAATTGAGAGAAACAATAAGGTTTTTTATACACCAATGACACCATGCCTGACTGCATTTTGTGATTCATTGTGTCAAACCTAGCCTTCTTTGGTCCAAAGGAGACCAGCATAATATGCATAAGATACCTCCACTGAGCGTAGAGGAATCTATTGGTGTACTGGGTATGAGTCACATCACCAACGTAACCCATTCTTTGAAAAGCCCCAGCACGTAGCTTGGGTGGGAAAGAGGTCGGGCCATTTTCTTGAACCTCGGTGTCCAGATGCAACGCAGTCCGAAGATAAGCTACGGTAAACTCGATGTTTACCCCATTAACAATAGAGCGAATAACCGGAGGATTAGGGTGACAATCGTGAACGACATGTGCCCAAAACTGACTAAGGTATTCAAACCTCAGCATCGGCGAATGAGTCAAAGCATAAAAGACTCTCGAGCGCATCAGAAACTCTAACATGCCTCAGAATGGTACAGTGTTTGGATCAGCGAGATCAAACGAGATGGCCAGTGTTTGGATCAGCGAGATCAAACAAGATGGCCAGATTGTGCTTGTTGTAAATTAGACGTTGATCAGCCATATCTGCACACAAGACAAAAACAAACCAAAAATAGAGTATAATAATGTTAGACAATAGCATTTATCAATTTAGAACCCTGCAAAGAAGATTCTACAATCAATACAAGTTATAATACATTATTTATATTAAAATGATAATTTGTCTTTCAAACCTAAGTAGGTTCGTACCAACTTACAAGTTCGTCCGAACTTACCACCCTGTTTAGGTTCGTACGAACTTACTGTTTGACTAAGTCAAACTTAAGTTCGTACGAACTTACACTTGGCTAGGTTCAGTAAGTTCGAACGTTTGAACAACTTTATCAACTTCAAAATTTTGGCAATTAAAACATGATTAGGCACCTCAAACAGGTGCGGATACATGCGATTATGGTAGATAAACAAGTAACAATTACTTTTAACCGTGAACACACGTCTAATTTTGATTTTAAAATTAGTTTAATAAAAACCCAAATAGAATCTAAGTTTAACATGTTTTAACGGTTCAATTGCTGAAAATGTTACTTACTTAGGTTCGTATGATTGAGTAGATGATATTTATCGGATTGAAATATCCTAACACGGATCAAGTTTTTGATTTTAAGTTCAAAAGAAGTGACAGCAAGTAAGTTCGAAGGATACTGCTAGGTTCGTACGAATGTTAAGTTCGAAGGGTTTTGAAAGTGTAAGGGGTTGACCCGGTCAGACCCTTTTATACCCAACATACTAAGTTCGTACGAACTTAGGCATTCGAACCTTGTTTCTTAAGTTCGTACGAACTTAGATACACTTAGCCAAATAGCTTAGAATTTTCAAATTAAAATCATTTTGCGACAATCAAAATACTTAAACGTTTAATAGAGCAAGATTTGAGCAATTTATCTAAATAAATGTAAGAAATTCCCCCTAAAGTAAGAACTTTTATTAAAAATCATAAAATAACTTAAAATCTAAAATGCGAATATGAAATTGTTCATATTTTGAAACGTACATTCTTTTTAAGAGTGTCACTGATACAAAGATCGAATTAGCCATGACGAGTAGACGAGCACAGTTAGGAATTTAATTTATTCCTTTGTTATTATGTATGTAAATTATAGAACACTACGATTATCGGTATTGTAGTCCACTTAAACATTCGACGTGCAGAATTTTCAAGTACATATTTGATTATTGTTCATGATTAACTATGTATCTCACATTTGATATACCCTTAGAATCCAGAAAGTCTAGAATTCCATGTATCGGATGTTTTAATTTTATGTCATCTTTAAAGTCAAGTCCTTTTACATTCTTTTTAAGCAATGTACATTGGTACATGTTTTAGCTATAGGACAAGACTATGGTTAGAAACAAACAAATCTAAAATCAAACCAAAGTTGATAGGTCTGTACTTTCGTACAACAGAGCGACATAGTTTGACTAGAGACCTTGAAAGCGATATTCTTATTTTGCGATCGAGTTTGTTCTATTTTTAGGATACACTGACCGAGTCTAGGTCAGCATGTTTCAAGATGTAGCCAAAGAAATAGTCAGTGAACCCCCGAGATAAATTAATTTTTATTCATCCGATAGTATGTATTCAGGTACAATCTGTCTCATAAGAATTAAGACTTAAGTCGTACATCAAATTAAAGATTGCACAGAAAAATCGTATTATTTATTATAGATTAAGTACTTGAAAACCGTTATGTCTAATGCCTACCAATACATCGTATTGAAGCTATCAATTATGTTGAATTTTAGGTACATTTTACTGTGTATGTACTACATCTAAAAGCCACACATATAACATGTTCTAGGCATGGGTAATCTTTTCATCATTTTTTGCAATTTCCCTAGTAACTCTCAATTTTTATAAATTTTTGCAAAGATAAAAATAAATATAGAAGATAAAAATTTAAATACAACTAGACAGAAGTTCTTATAGGAAATAGCTTACTCATGATTACTCATTCCATTTAATTGGATTAAAAACTCAAAGCGAGATCTATCAAAAGCCTTGGTATAAAGGTCGGCCAGATTATCATCAGTGGGTACCTTAACTAACTTAATCATTTGTTTTTCAGCATCACGAATAAAATGATGTCTAATTTCAATATGTTTCGTTTTACTATGCTTAACCAGATTATTAGTTATGGACATGGTTGACTGATTATCAATTATAATAGGTGTATCCACAAGACTTGTGAAGAACAACTTCCAGCTGCCACATACTCAGCCTCACAGGTTGAGATGGCAACCGAGGTCTGTTTCTTACATTGCCAAGAGACAATGCGACCACCTAGAAGTTGACAACCACCAGTGGTTGATTTTCTATTCAAGTTACATCCTCCGTAATCCGAGTCTGTATAGGCCACTAAGTCAAAATTGCCTCCGGAGAGATACCAAAGACCTAACTGGTTTTCCGTCCAGATATCGCAAGATTCTCTTCGCTGCCTTTATGTGTGACTCTTTAGGATTAGCTTGAAAATGAGCACACAAGCAAACGACAAACATTATGTCAGGTCTTCAAGCGGTTAAGAACATCAGAGAACCGATAATGGCTCGATATTGAGTCGGATCCACAGCTTCGGTACTCTCTGTGTCTTGTCCAAGATTGTGATTATGGGGAATCGGAGTGCCAAAAGATGAACAATCTTCCATCTTGAAACGAGTGAGCATATCATGCACATATTTCGTCTGATGGATGAAAAATCGTCCTTCCTTTGATCAACTTGTAATCCTAAGAAGAAATTTAACTCCCCCATGGCACTCATCTCAAACCTTCGCTTCATCACTTGTTTAAAATCTCTGCACATGTTATCGTCAGATGACCCAAAAATGATGTCATCAACGTACACTTGTACGAGTAGGAAATCATCCTTCTTCCATTTGATGAATAATGTACAATCTATTTGTCCTTTCCTGAACCCATTCTCCAAGAGATAACTAGATAAAGTCTCATACCAAGCTCTAGGTGCTTGATGCAGTCCATAAAGAGCCTTATCTAATTTATAGACTCTGTCCGGATAATCTGGATCACTGAACCCGGGAGCTTGTTGGACAAAAACCAGTTCCTGAACTTTACCATTTAGGAAAGCACTCTTTACATCGAGTTGATAGACTTTGATTCGTTTGTGTGCAACATATGCCTGAAACAATCGAATTGCTTCCAACCTTGTTATAGGTGCAAACACCTCAGTATAGTGTATTCTACCTGCTGATTAAATCCTTGAACAACTAGCCTCGCTTAGTTCCGTGTTACAATTCCTCTATCATCTCGTTTGCACTTAAACACCTATTTGGTGCCTATTGCAAATTCTCCCTTGGGTAAATCGACTAGCTCCTACACTTTGAGCTTCTCGAATTGTACAAGCTCCTCTTGCAATGCTTCTACCCAGGAGTTATCTTTGAGAGCCATTTGAATATTTTTCGGCTCTTCTTGAGATATAAAACAGCTGAATAGACATTTATGCATTATCCCAGTGTCTTGGATCGATACATAAAGACTTATGTTGTCAGATATTTCTCTACGAGTCTTCACTCTTAAACTTGGATCACCAATTATGTTATCAATTGGATGATACTTGTTCACTCGTGTTGAGACCGTAGTGTCAACTGGTAAATCCGATCCTAGATTTGATCCTATCTCCCCCATAATTGGTACATCTTCTTCTGCAGTTTCTTCCACATAATCTGTAACCTCTGAAGGAGATGGTAGTTTATTTGAACTTGGATCACTATCCTCGATATGTTCGGAAACAATTTCTTTCCCTTTACTAGTTAATCTTTTGAACCGGGAACACTGGATCGTGGTGCAAAACCATTATTCTCACCATCTCCAGTATTATGTGTTATAATCCTAAAGTGTCAACATCACTTAGGATAGGAATATTAAATGATTTGAAAACGGCGTCATAATCAAATAACCACTCTGGTCCTGTTTGTACTACTGGAGTGTAAGATGTGACTTGGATGTTGTACACAATCTCAACTCTAACATATATCTTATTGAAGACCCTTTTGTTTCGAGAACCGGCTTCATAATCTAGGAAGAATCCTTCGTTAGCCTTTTCACCAAATTTCGGTTGATTTTTGGTCTTTAATAATCTACAATGAACACCGAAAGGTTCAAGACTAGTTAGGTTTGGTTTTCTACCGTTTAGAAGTTCATAATACATTTTGTTATGCCTTTTGACGGTTAAAACCCTATTTAGCACATGACAAGCTGTATTCACTGCTTCCCCCCAGAAGATGACAGGAAGCTTTGAATCAGCCAACATTGTCCTTGCTGCTTCAATTAATGTTTTGTTCTTTCTTTCTGCGACTCCATTTTGTTGTGGCACATAGCTTACACTAAATTGATGTTGAATTCCTTTGCTTAAGTAAAAGAAGTTCATCACCGAGTTTTTGAACTTTAGGTCATTGTCGCTTCTTATCTTTTTAACTCCTCGACCATATTGATGCTCGACTTGAGTAAAGAATGTCATTAGCATTTAAGTTGTCTCATCCTTTGATCCCAAGAAGAATACCCATGTAAATCGCGAGTAATCATCAGTTACAACTAGGCAGTAATGTTTACCACCTATACTCCTTGCATTCACCAGACCGAACAAATCCATGTGAAGGAGTTCAAACGTTGTGGCAATTGAGTTTTGAGTTTTGGATTTATGAGGTTTCTTGTGCGATTTCCCTTTCTGACACGGCACACACATATCCTCTATCCCAAAACCTCTGCAATGGTACACCTTGCACTAGTCCATTTTTTACTATGAAATTCATCTTTCTGAATTGCAAGTGAGCCATCGTCCTATGCCACAGTTGTGAGTCAATTTCAGACGCTTTGGATATTAAACATGTCGACTCCTTGGAAGATTCAGCGACACTCATGTCCATCACATAAGCGTCATTCTTCCTTGGTGCCCTCATGATTATCCACTCATCTGGTATGACAAATCCAGGTTTTAGGATTAATGCCTCTCTATCTGTGAAATGAACGAGATATCCTTTGTCACATATATGAGATACACTCATGAGATTATGTTTCCGCTCCTCAACATAGTTGTCTTGCTCTAACATAATTTTCCCATTTGTGACATTACCTAATCCCGTGATCTGTCCTCATTTCGCTCCTGCGAAGTTAACATATCCTCCTTTCTTGTGTACGAAATCCACAATATTTTGCCTTTCCCCCGTCATGTGCCTTGAGCAACCGCTATCAACATACCACCAGTTAATAGCTCTTTTGGTCAACTCCTGCACATGTATTGAAAATAGTTAGTCAGTAAGGGGGACTCAAGCCATCACGGTCTTGGGTCGGCCATTCTCTACAAATGTAAACTCCTTTAAGTATCCATCTTTCTTTTCAAGAGACGTGGATGTTTTGGGAGTTGCATTCATTGAGGAATGGGAGGAGCTACCACTAGGCTTTCTCTCAGGAGACTTTTGGAAAAGTCTCAGATTTACAGGCCTTGGGTTTGAAGTAGACCTAACCCTAGATGGATAGTTATAATTTGAATGATTATAACTCCTATTATTACTATTCTGGTTAGTAAAACGATTGTTGGGAGTTTGAAAGCACTGTTGAGTGTTTGACCTAGATGTTAGTCCATGAGAGCTTCCTGTAGCAGGAGTAGTGCTCCTAGAACCATCACTAGTCGAGAACTTCACAGATTTTGAGTTCTCTGAGAACTTGAAGTTCTTTTAAATCCCAACCCATTTCTCCTTGAATTGCTCACATTTTCATTAACATTCATATTAATTTCTTTAGTGAAAATGCTAGCCATTCTCTAATTAATGCTAGTTGTCTCAAGTGTTGGATTTTTCTTATTCTGAGGTGAACTGGTTTTCACAGGTGATTGGTCTTTCTTCACCTGTGATTTACCATTTTTGCCCTTGGTTGGACAAATACTTGCTATGTGTCCCTTTTGATGGCACACAAAGCAAGAACGTTTCAATAAGGCCTTTTTGGGGGCCTTTTGATCTGTTTGAATGTCCAAATTAGGCAAACTTGGAGAGGAGACAGTTCAACTTGTTTACCCTTATCAATTTTAGCATTTACATTGTCATTGTCAGATTTGGGTCAAACAAATTTGATCGTTTTATTTAACTCCTCCTTAACACATTCATCTTCCATCACACCCTGTTTTTCAAAAGTTACTTTCTTTACAGGAAAGGGTGTCTTGGAAGTTTCAGACGATGTTGACTATGGTTCAATAACCGACTCAGCTATCACAGGTCTAACAAACTGTATTAAACCAGGGACTGCTGGTTGACGGATCGAGTCATTTATAGTGGAAATCTCAGCATCATCAGATATGAAAGTATAATTATTATTAAAAGGTGGAGGACTTTCAGTGTAACCCATCCCCCGATGATCTCCTGGCTGTTTCTGTACACTTAGCATATTATCTAAAGTTTCGATTGAAAATTTCCTCAATTCTAATTTTCTATTATGGTCTGCAATCCTAACTTAAGCATCAGCTAACTCTTTTTCTTTTTCAGCAGACTGTTTGGTTAATTCTAAAACGTGTTCGTGAGCCAAGTCAATTATTTGACTTTGCTCATTAACCCTGTCTTTTAATAATTTTAAGTCCGCTTTCTCAGATTTGGATTTATTTAAAAGCTCTCAGTTTTTAAGTTTTAAGACAGTGTTTTCTTCTTTCAAAGAATTTAGCTGAGATGTTATCATGTTAGATGATTCTATCAGTTTCTCAGCTTGTTCCTGAAAATTAGTACAAAGAACACAAGCTTTAACAACTAAATCCAGATTGAGTAATACCTTTTGTTTCTCGGCATCAAGATTTTCCATATATGCTATGAAGTCCTGTGAGTTTATATCCTCAGTTGACTGATTTTTGTTTCTGCAGCAGGTCTCTCAATTTCCATTTCTGTCACTGTATCCTTTCCTGAATACGATTCAGTGTTGCTTTCCTCCTTCTCTTCTTCGATGGAGGCCATGAACGCTTAAGGTTCATCAGTCTTAGAGCTCCAATCATATGCTCCTTCCATTGGCTGAACCACCAAAGCTCTGGAAGTCTGATTACTTCCGGAGTTGTGGTTGTTGCCAGAGGAACCTTGGTTGAAGTGTCTCTGACCATTTGTTGAGACATGTTTTGTGACAACACATCTAGCTTGTAATAGGAGTAGTGTAGTTCTTATCAAGTTTGTACATTGGTTTTGAATTGTAATGAAAAATATTGGTTGGTAAACATTTTCGAGTAACAAATAAAATAAAATAAAAAAATCTGAAAAATGTTGACCATGTTTGACTGCGAACCGAGTCAGTTCGCCGGACAAGATTGAACTTCGAACCGAGTCAGTTCGCTGGGCCAAAGTGGGCTGCGAACTGAGTCAGTTCGCAGAGCCCAAATCCCGCGAACTGAGACGGTTATATACGAAAATTTGGTCTTAAACCTAATTAACTTTTGCAAAACTTTTGCCATTAATCAGATACGAATTTCCTGAGTTTCTAGAGACATTCTAAACTTACTAAAGGCTAGGTATTGATAGTTAACATCCGTTATAATCAATACAAAGCTTATTAGTATTCCGATTCACTAAATAATTGTGAAACAAATCGTTATAGATCCTATAACTTAGTATTGAGGGATTCCTCACCTTAATACCTTAAGATAACCTCGTTATCGATCCTATACATACGGACTTACAATTGGTATCAGAGCCTACGCCTAGATACGCGTAGGTTCGAGGTTATTCGGGATAATAACGGTTGATTTAGTGATAATAACGGTTGATTTAGGGTTTGTTTTACGTACAATTAGTGCGTATTTGCGACCAAAATCAGTCTCTGGAAACCTTTAGGTTCGTTTACGTTCGAAATCTTAGGGTTTAGACGTTCAAAAACCTAAAATTTTCGTTTTTGGGGTTTACAGCCTATTCTGCGAACCAAGTTGCAAACTGAACTGAGATATGGAAACTGAGATTTGCAAACTGAGTTGAGTCCTGCGAACTGAGTTGCGAACCGAACTGAGATTCTGCAAATTGAGTTTCTGCGAATTGAGCTGCGAACCAAAATCATTTGCGAAACAAGTTCACCTGGGAACTGAGATCACTTGCGAACTGAGTTGCGAACCGAACTGAGATCTGAAAACTGAGATTTGCTAACTGAGTTGAGTTCCTGCGAGTTGAGTTGCGAACTGAGTTTTTGAGAACTGAAATTCTAAATTTTGTGACTTGTTAAATTTCTAGGATTGGCAAAGATGTCTGACTTAAGTAAGATGATTGAGATGGAACATGAGATTGGAAAGTCTAATGTTCCACCTAAATTGCTACGACTTGAGGATTACTATGGATGGAAGGACATGTTTGAATCATACTGTAGATTCCATGATTTGTCAATCTGGATGTGTATCAAAAATGGATATGCTGCACCTACTACTGTTGTCGAGAATAATACTGTGGTTGTACCCTATCAGCAGATGAATGATAAACAGAAAAAAGAATTTGAAATTGAAAATAAGGCTCATTCTTCAATTAAGATGAGTCTTCTTAAGGAAATCAATCATCAGCTGAAATCTTTTCATACTGCTAAAGAGCTCTGGATAGCTCTTGAGAAAAGATGTGAGGGTAGTCCATAAGTTAAGGCTGGCAAGAAAATCTTCTGAAAAAGCAGTTTACTGTGTTTAAAGCTTTTAGAGAAGAAGATCTTGAAGCATATACCACTAGATACTACCATTTATTAAGTGAGCTAGATGACCATGAGATTTTCTATTATGATGAGGAGAAAACCGACAGGTTTATTGAGGGTTTACCTTCCAAATGGGAAATGCATGGTGTTATGCTCAAGGATAATGATGAGCGGTATGCTGCAATGACTCTGGAGCAGGCTATAAATAAGCTCAGAGGTTATGATTTCACTAAGAAAACGAGAGATACAAATTATGATCATTTACAGAATCCTGGATTATATCATGGAAAGTCTATTCTCTCAAATGTTTCATCTAGTTTGACCACTGCTCTCTTAGTTGGTGAAACTGATGAAAATGGTGAAATGGTGACTGAGGATTTGTGCTTTATCGCATCATCTGGAAGCCAAACAAAAGGGAAACCCGTTGAGAAGTCATCTCAAGAGCATCACAAGATGCCTTTGAGTGTGAAATCTGCTGAACAACAACTATCTGTTCTTGCTTCTTTTGTTGCTTCCTATGAGAACTATATTCAGGGGAAGATCAATGATCCAGGTGTATTTGATGAGGATTATGATCAGATTGATCCTGATGACCTTGAAGAAATGGATCTTCAGTGGCAACTAGCAATGGTGTCAAGAAGAGTTAAGAATTTCTTGAAGCGTACTGGTAGAAGGGTAGTAGGAAATCGACCAGGGTTTGACAAATCCAAGGTTAAGTGTTTTAACTGTCAAGGTTATGGACACTTTGCTCGGGAATGTCAACGACCAAAGGTTGATACTGGCAATGGAAGACAAGACTCGGGAAATACTTTAACATCCAAAGTCTTGGTGGTTCAGCAGCTAGATGGTTCTTATGATTGGTCTACTCAGTCTGAGAAAGCTCTTATAGCTGAAATAGATGATCAAGAGAAAACTGCCGAATCTACATCCTATATGCCAACTGATGTGGAATTTCAAGTTAAGGTGCCGGAGGTTGAAGTCAAAGCAAGTGATGAAGATGTGGATCCCTTAATGGTGATCTTTACTCAAATCAAATGGCTAATGAAGACACAACAATAGATATAAAGTTTGTATTAAGTGCAAATCAAAACAAAACAAAACTTTATAAGCTCTAATCCCAAAATATTCTTCTTTAACTTTGTGTAGCAGCCAAATACAGAGAATAAATGATTGGGAAAAATGTCTTACCCTAAAATTCTCTAACAAAAGTATTTATACTAAACTGTCTGGCCGTTCTGCGACACAAGCCTTGTGTCGCAGAGATCACTATTGCGACACAAGCACTGTGTCGCACCTATCACTTATGCGACACAAGCCTTGTGTCGCAGTACACAGGAAATGTAATTTTCTAAGTCTATTACATATACAGACACAGTACAGACTTGACCAACTGACAGACACTCTAATATGTATCAACAAACTCCCCCGTGTCTTCAGCTTGGTCTTCAAGATCTTTGTTCAAACCCAGCCTGCTGGGAATACACCGCCAGCGTGTATCCCATGTGTCACACAAACATTAACAATCCTCTGAAATTGAAGTGCGATCTTCTTGTTCACAGCATTCTTCTCGTTGAAGCGAATCGGATTGTCAAACAGTTTTCTCAAGTCCTTTGATGACATGTTTATTAAGCTCATAGGATCAAACACTCTAAACTGAGCTTTCTTCAAACCATACAGCGAGTTCCTCTCTGGTTGCTCTGAATCAGGAACAAAAACCAAAACCGCTTCACCGGTATGAGCATCCAGTTCCCAGTAATGAAATCTTCTCAGAAAGTCCAGGGGAATTGTTTCCAGAGGAATATTCTTCAAACAATCAGCCGGAGGATAACGCATTCTGCATATTGGCTGTTTGGTCACCGGGTCTATCCTTTTCTTATAGATATACCTAATTCCCAAAGTCGGTTTGATGAAGTTATAACTCTTTGTGCGTATCTCTCGCTGTAGAGTGGTTTGAATATAATTTGCACGATCATCTTTGGACGGATTTATCAAAGAGAGTTGAGCAAGACGATTTACTTCTCCTTTTGGTAAAGTGCTCAACTTGGTGAATGATCTTTTGAAATATTGGACACCATCAAGTCTCTTGATCATGAAAACACCATTTGATACCTTCCAGCTCTTTATCAACCCCGTATACACCCCACTAACCTTGTATGATTTGCAGGTGACGGGTATCTGAATTCCAGCCTTACCATGAGGCCACCATTTAGCAATTTTCTCAGCTCTTGTTTCAGTAATTTCAGTTTCAGGGGCCTGAGCATCAGATGCATTATCAGTTTCTTCTTCACTTTCATCCTCAGAAGAATCAGTCTCAATGGTCGGTGCATCATCATAGAATTCATCATCATCAAGTCCTTCCTCCTCAATATCAACATCATCGGAATCCTCAAAGTTTTCACTTTCATTTTCAGAATTGACTTCGTTTATCATTTGTTGAATAAATGAGAGGTCAGCACACGAATAATCAACCGCTAGAGGTCTCGGTTGACCTGGAACTCTATGAACAGGGAAGTACTCTAAAGTAGGTATTTCATTAGATGGTTCAATAAGTACATCATCTGTTACAGATTCAGAACCCGGTCCTATTGGTTCTCTTGATGGACCGGTGAGAACAGACTCCCCCGGACCAATAGACCGGTTCTCTAACTCCCTAAACCTATCCTCTAATTGATTGATTCTACAAGTCTGAGCTTCAATTAGGGCGGCTTGTGACTGAATGAGGTTGGCTTGATCGTGCACAGTCTTTTGCATCTCCTCCATCCGATCTAGAAGTTGCTTTATAATGTCAGGATGAGGATGCACAGGAGTCTGAACCTCCGAAGGCCCTGCAGTTGAAGAAGTGCGCGGTCGACTGGATGTAGGAATGTCGTCTGAGACAGTGTAAGTGACATCCTCACGTGGCCTTTTGCCCGTCGACCTGGGAGGAGAGGGACAGATCTCATCAATATCCCGCATAATATCTTCAAATTGAGGATCGGGATGTTGTTGTTGTTGAGTCGGTGCCTGTGGTGGAGGTGACAGTGGCCTAGGAATAGGAGCCGGTTCGGCAAATTCGTCACCCTCCGGAGGCACATAGGCCTCATCCACAATATGGCCAAATAATGGCACATCAGGCGGTACCGGTGCGCCTTTTGCATATTGATCGGACACCACGAAGATCCGGGTATTCATCGGTGTTTGGCGAAATTGGTGTTGTGGGGCCACCGGTAACCCTGGGAGTAGATGATTTAGCAATAATTGGACAAAACGTGGGTACAAGGCCCACTGTCCCTCCCCAACCTGTGCATTATCTACCATAATCCAAAAAACATACCCCGAGAAGTTATAGGGTTTGTTGTATACGAGTGCTAGCATAGCGGATGCAGTAGATAGACTCATCCCATCATAACTAGCCTTCCTACCAGACAGGCAAACAATCATAATGTGCATCAAGTACCTCCAGACCTTAGTGAGATAGGCCTTGCGGTATTGATCACGTGGGATAGTCGGGTATCCAAGCCGACCCATGCCCCCGGCAATAAACACATGGGAGAAAGCCACGGGCATCTCCGAATCGTCTGGAAACTGAAAGAAATCCCGAATGAGTTGCTCAGAGATAATAATTTCTCGCTCGTTGACATGAGAAATGATCCGCGGATATCCAAGGTCTGAATTGACCGCAGCATTAACCCAAAACTCTGAGACTTGATCCTTGTATATGGGTGTTGTAGCAGTGATAGCAGTATATATACGGGATCGGCGGAGAAAAGCAATCATCGGACGGTACGGAGCCGCCGATTCCTTTTCATCATCTAAGAACGCCGTGACATTATGTCTCGGTTCCCAAAACAAAGCGTTAACGTGAGCCATATCTGAAATAAGACAAGAAACTTGAAAACCATTAGTCTCAACAATTAACATTGACATTTTTTGAATTTAAAATGTCTTGCGACACAATCCTTGTGTCGCAGGATACACTGCGACATAACGAGTTATGTCGCAGTTTTGCAATTTAATCAATTTAATGATTTACTAGCGACATAACATTTGTGTCGCACAAAGGGCAGCGACATAAGAATTGTGACGCAGACATAATTAGCGACATAAAGCAGCGACACAACAATTGTGTCGCAGTATAGCAGCGTCATAGCACAGCGACACAAGTAGTGTGTCGCTACATGTCTACTGCGACACAACAATTGTGTCGCTACATGACGAGCGTCATAAGACAGCGACACAAGTGTTGTGTCGCAATGATGAACAGCAAGAAACCCAGAAATTTCGGATGAACAAAAATTTGGGGGTTTTGTGTTTAAAGCATATCCGAAGGTGTAAAAGTATTGCAGGAACATAAATCAACAACTATTAGGCATTTTAGAACACATTCAAGCATGCAATTTGTACAAAATATCTAAACCTAGATAGACCGAAACTTCAAATGTCAATAAAATCAAAACTAGGAAGTTATAGATGTTAATATTGGTACCTATAGAAGCGGAATAAGAAGGAGAACAAGATTCGGGCGAAGAAATTCACAGAAAGTCCACCGAAATCACAAAATAATCGAGAAACGAAGCGGGTTGCTTGTGTCGCTAGATTTGGTTGTGTCGCTGGATTTGAATTTTTGTGTCGCTGGTAATTAATATCTAATTACAGCGACACGAGGGTATTTATACCCCTGACACAAGGCAGCGACACAACGTGCGACACAAGCCTTGTGTCGCTGAAAATATCAGCACAAGTAGCGACATAAGAGTGCGACACAATGTCTGTGTCGCTGGGCCACAAGTATGCGACACAATGTCTGTGTCGCATGATGGTCAACACAAGTAAGCGACACAAGCCTTGTGTCGCATTAGTCAATCAAGAGTTCACGTTTTGAAGATTTTGTATATTTGTGACACTTAGTGAACAAAAGTAAAAACAGATTTAGATGTGTCATTGTAGGAATCATATTAGAAAGACAGACTCGCAAGACAATATCAGACTTTAATTCGATTACCAGTATAATTGTCCAATGTTAAGTTTACCAAGAAAGTTATCAAGCCTTAGACGCAGTCTGAAACAAGACGATTATCAGTATTGTTTATCCACTTAAACATGTAACACACACAACTTCAAGCTTAGCAGTTATTGTGAAAGTGAATAGATCTCTTGTGACTCCCCCATAGATATACTCTTTGTATTTAGTCATGCTCAAAACCTCGATTAGTTAGAGAAAGTGTTTGAATTCAACATTTTTAAGAATCAAGCCAGCGGTGACAGGTCTGTACTTACGTACAACAGAGCGACATTCACTTGATTCAGGTGTAAGCAAAAGCAGACTTGGTCAAACCATTTGGCGACCTTGTAAGTAATCTTAGATTTTATAAGATGTAAAAGTGCTTTGACTTTTGTTTGCTTAAAGTTTGAAAGTATACTGACTGAGACCAGGTCTGTACAAACGTACAACAAAGGAAACAGACAGTATAAATCCCCAAATGTCGTCAGATACAAACTCAATTCAATTGAAGCATGGCAAGCTAATACATAAGAATTTAAGACACATTGTCATACATCATATGATGGTCATCATAAAAGAGTAAACACAGAGTTAAGTATTTCTTAATTGCGCAAAGAGGTGTGGAAACATGTCTACCAATATATCGTGCAAGTAGTCAGGTGTTTATAAGAGCAAAAATAACACGTATAAGATAAACCTACTGATATATCGAGGATAAAATTTGAGATTGTCGTTTGAGGAGTGTCTCCTAATGTACTATCATATTCCTAGTTGTTTTGAGACACAACTAAACGTCTTTTAACAAATGTTGCAACGTTGCTTTTCTTAAATGTTAAATAACATGAAGAATGGCTATTGCTTAGTTCCCCTTTTTTTTTTTTTTTTTTTTTTTTTGTAAAACTTTAACAAATAATAATAATAAGAACATAACATACTAAGGTCACAAATATTACTTTTGAATGGGAAAGAAACGTAAACCTATCATGTTGACAAGCTCATCAAAACGAGCACGGGAAAAGGCTTTGGTGAACAGATCGGCATTCTGCTTAAGGGTATCTATTTGGACCAGATCAATTAGGTGTTTCTCATAACAATCACGAATGAAATGAAACCTAATTTCTATATGTTTGGTCTTACAATGTTGGACAGGATTACGAGTGATACATATAGCAGCAGTATTATCTATATGAATAGGAGTCATAGTTAAGAGTAAACCGTAATCGCGCAACTGGTGTTGTATCCAAAGAACCTGGGAACAGCAACTAGCAGCAGCAATGTATTCAGCCTCTGCGGTTGAGGTAGAAACAGTTGTTTGCTTTTTGCACTGCCATGATACGAGCCGAGGTCCAAGAAACTGACATCCACCAGAAGTAGACTTCTTATCCATATTGCATCCACCATAGTCCGAGTCCGAATAAGCAGAAAGCGCGAAAGTTTTCTCATTTGAATACCATAGACCAAGGGTTGGTCTATATTTGAGATAACCAAAGATTCGCGTAACTGCCTTCATATGAGACACCTTCGGTTTAGCCTGATACCTGGAACAGAGAGAGACTGCAAAGACAATGTCCGGACGTGATGCCGTGAGATACATCAAAGAACCAATCATAGATCGGTAATCCTTTTCCGGACAGTCCTCTTCATCTTCCGCTGGACCAATGTGATGATTTAGCTCTAAGGGCGTCCCATAGGGTTTACAGTCAGTCAAGTTATACCGCGTAAGCATATCATTGACATACTTGGACTGATGAATATAAATCCCCTTAGCAGACTGTTCGACTTGTACGCCCAAGAAAAAATTCAGCTCTCCCATTGCACTCATTTCAAATTCTGACTTCATAATCCGTTCGAAGTCGCGACACAGTTCATCCTTGGTAGAACCAAAAATGATGTCATCCACATACACCTGTACTAATAACAAATCCTCCCCAGCATGCTTAATGAAGAGAGTACTGTCGATTTTGCCTCGAACAAAACCGTTCTTCAGAAGATGAGTTGCAAGCCGCTCATACCAAGCTCTTGGGGCTTGATGTAGACCATACAATGCTTTGTCTAGCTTGCAGACATAGTTTGGATGAACAGAATCTTCAAATCCAGGTGGCTGTTTGACGTAGACCTCTTCAACAACCTGACCATACAGAAAGGCGCTCTTCACATCAAGTTGATAAACCCGAAATCCCTTGAAAGAAGCGTATGCCAAAAAAATGCGAATGGATTCCAAACGAGCAACCGGAGCGAATACTTCATCATAGTCCAAACCTTCAATCTGAGTGAAACCCTGAACCACTAGACGTGCTTTGTTACGAATTACCACACCCCGATCATCCTTCTTCACACGATATACCCAGCGAGTGCCAATTGGATGAACACCCTTGGGTAAAGGGACCAAAGTCCATACTTGCAACTTTGTGAATTGTTGAAGTTCTTCCTGCATAGCCTCAACCCAGTATGGATCGTTTAATGCATCAGCTGTCTTCTTCGGTTCTACTTGGGAGAGAAAGCATTCTTCAATTTTCGAAGCAAGACAAACAGGATCAGTGACGGTAATAGGAGACGATGTCGACACGGATTGTTCAGCAACAGCAATCTGTCTTCTCGTTAAAACACCTTTGTTTAAATCACCAAGAATGGCATCAACTGGATGTGACACATTTATCCTAGAACTCGGAATTGCAGCTGGAACGATGATAGAATCAAGGTTTGTGGAGTCAGCTTCAAGTTCGAGTTGAAGTGCCGGTAAATCTTCAAGGTCAGATGCAGGTGATTGAACAGAATCCTCAAACATTTGTTCCTCATCATTTGTAGGATCAGGAACATTCTCAGTAACGAGTGGAGGTGGAGTCTCACCAGTTGCTGGTGTTCCTGTTGGTGGTGGAGGAACAGAGATAGGTGGAACTTCAGAAGCGATGTCCAGCCCATGAAGTAGGGTCACTATATCCTCTTCTTCATTTTCTTCAGGAACATTGAAAGAATCAAACAGAGTTTGATAGTCAAACAAATATTCGGGTCCCTTCCCTTGAGGGTTGTCAGTGTAATGGAAGAAGGTAACCTCAAAGTGTTCTTCCACACGCTTGGTCACTAGGTTATACACACGTTTGTTTGGTGAGTTATTAGAGAATCCTAGAAAAACGCCTTCACAAGATTTCTCACCAAACTTAGCAATTCGTTCTTTGGTGTGCATAATAGTGCATAGACAGCCAAATGGTTCAAGAAATTGTAGATTAGGCTTTCTGTTGTTGAACAATTCATAGGATGTCTTGTTCTTCTTCTTAATCGTTGATACCCGATTTAGAACGTAGCAGGCCGTATTCACAGCTTCGGCCCAGAAGGTGATTGGAAGCTTAGAGTCAGATAACATTGTACGTGCAGCCTCAATCAAGGTTCTATTCTTACGTTCTGCAACCCCGTTCTGCTGTGGAGTCCTTGCGGCACTGAATTGGTGTTCAATACCATTGCTCAAACAGTACAGTTCCATAATCGAGTTCTTAAACTCTGTACCGTTATCACTCCTAATTTTCTTGATTCTCAAATCACAAAGATTTTGAAGTTTATCGAATAGATAAATGAGAATCTCAGGCACTTCATCCTTGGTCTTCAGAAAATACACCCAAGAAAAACGCGAATAATCATCTGTCACAACTAAGCAATAAGAAGTACCTCCCAAACTCTTCTTTCTGACAGGCCCGAACA
The DNA here is from genome assembly GCA_963921325.1 of Logfia minima. Taxonomy (NCBI): domain Eukaryota; kingdom Viridiplantae; phylum Streptophyta; class Magnoliopsida; order Asterales; family Asteraceae; genus Logfia; species Logfia minima. Next base: position 17,036,578 of record OY992774.1, on the reverse strand, counting down.
AATCCATGTGCAAAAGTTCTAATGGCTTCTCAGTTGAATTCACCATCTTTGGTCTGTGAGACTTCTTGTGTTGTTTGCCCTTCTGGCATGGAACACAGTGATCATTTAAACTAAAAGATTGTTTGGGAACACCTCGCACAAGATCATTCTTGATCAGGTAGTTCATCTTGCGAAAGTGCAAGTGTCCCATACGTCTGTGCCATAATAACGATTCTTTCTCAGGAGCTTTAGAAAGAAGACAAGTGAGCTGTGTAGTTTCCACAGTACTCATGTCCAGAATATACGTGTCTCGCTCCCGAGGTGCCCTCAGTAGCACCCATTCTTCAGGGATCACAAATCCCGGCTTCAATATACAACATTCAGTGTCTGAAAAAGTAGTAGTGTACTTTTTATCGCACACTTGAGAGACACTGAGGAGATTGTGTTGTAATTGCTCCACAAAATTTACCTTCTCAAAGCTTACCATTCCATTGGTGAGCGTACCTTGACCAGAAATAACTCCCCCTTTATCACCAGCGAAGGCCACATACCCTCCATTGAAAGCATGAACTTCAGATAAAAGAGAAATATCACCGGTCATGTGCCGAGAACAACCGCTGTCGATATACCATTTACTATTCTTTACAGATTCAGGTTGCTGCGGCACCACAAACAAGGTACATTAGTTAGAAATGGAGACCCAAGCCTTTATAGTCTTGGGTACTCCAGTAACATCATCAACAATGACCACATCAGTCAAAACTCTGTTTTCAAAAAGTTTAGAATATTTGACTGATGAGGTATTGTTAGATGTAGAATCTTTGCAAGATTCCTTAATCTTCCAAACTTGTTTTGGTTTGGATGCTTGCAGGTCAACAACTTTGGGCTTTAAGTTTTGCAAAGTATTTTGCTCAACTTTGTTGACTTTAACAGCTGGGATAGTAGGCTTAGAGCATTTCATTGAAATAGGCTTCTTTGAAAGTTTAAGTTTTGAAATTTGAGAAACCTGTTTCCCATACTGTTTCTTTGCAAGCACATGACAATTATTTATCAAATGACCTTGCTTCTTGCAGTAGAAGCAAGATCGTTGCTCAAAACAAGATTGAGATTTAGGAACAAACTGATGAGCTCGACCAAAAGAAGCATGTGTTGAACAATCACACTTGTGTGAGCATTCAACAGCGGTAGATGCTTTAGTTGAAATTTTAGAAGATTTATTTAATTTAATCGTTTTAGAAACAATCTTCTTTTGAGGTTCAGCCATAGCTTTACCTTTTCCTTTTGTTATAGCCTGTTCTTTTTGTTCGATAGTAATTATATGATTTTCAGGCTTGACGTTTTTCTTAACTGGTCGATACTCTTGATCAGTTATATCCTCAATTTCAATTTCCTCTTCAATAATACGAGGAAGCACAGAAAGAGTCTTTCCTAATTTAGGCTCAACTATATTTTCAGATTTAATGAGATCAGTCTGATGAATCTTGGCCTTAATAGGTTTAACTTTCTCAACCTTTTGAGTCTTACTTGTGTCAGACTCACTAGTATTAGCCCTAATAGGTTCGTGCCCACTAGTTTCAGGTTGTTCACATGCAATGATGCCATTTTCAGCCTTAACTAGCTCAGGCTTACTTATATTGATGCTCACAGTTGGTTTGACAGTTTTAACATCTATCTTAGTAAAGATAGGCATCGTATCATTTACATTATCCCTAACAGGCATAGGTAAATAATCCTTAGGAGGTGGGACTTGATGAAAACCAAGTCCTGCCTTACTCTTAGTATCAGTCCTCTGTGCCTGTAGGATCTCATCAAAGACTAGAGAGGATGTGGAAAAGTTTGAAAGCTTTTTCTTCAAATTTAGAACTTCAGTTTGAGATTCAACAAGTTCCCTTTTAACAGATGATAGCATATCAACATAGCTACCAATTTCATCTTGCTGTTCAAAAATTTTAGCTTTTAGTTCCTTTTTCTCTTCCAAAACAGCTTTTAACTTTTGACCACTGGCCTTATCACTGTTCCGTAACATATTATTTGTTTCAGTTAAATTTTCTATGACAGTGTTAAGGCGTGTGGTATCCTCTCTATACCTATTTAGCTGGTTAGTTAATTTAATGCATGATACACAAGATAAGGGTTCATCATGTACCTCATGCACTTCAGCCATTAGTGCCCGTTCTGTATCATCTTCATCTGGGTCAGACCATTCCCAAGCATTGTTGGAAAGCAGTAGCGCAGCGGAAACCATCGCTTTTTCATCAGATCTGGTCTTCACAGATGAGTTGGATTGAGAGGGCTTGGACAAACCGGAAGGTGGATTCTTCTTTCTGTCACATTCGCGAGCGAAGTGTCCATAGTTGTGACACTGGTAGCATTTCACCTTGCTCTTATTGAATCCAAGACCCTTCTCTTCCGGGTCAGTCACGTTCTTCCGTCCAGTCTTCTTCAAAAAATTCTTTACACGTCTTGTGAGCATAGCCATGCTCCACTTTAAATCCATTCTTTCAAGCTCTTCATGATCGATTTGACTGAAATCTTCTTCAGTCATATTCACCGTGCTGTTCTTGTTTGATAGGAAATCATCATATGCTGACAGAAAAGCGGTGAATACAGCAGCATGTTCCTCAGCAACTGCAGGAGATGCTCCTTTAAGATTGGAGTAAGTACCACCTCCACTAGCGAAGTTTGTGGTAGTATATCCAAAACCACCAGATAAATTAGGAGCACCAGAACCCCCAGAGAAGAAAGCAGCCCCAGCAGCTTGAGTCGCTGCAGCAGGAACATCCACACCATATAACATGGGATTCTGAATATGTGCAGTAGCCTTGGTCTCCTTCTTCTGCATGTCCAAGAGGTCAGCAGCAATCTGTCCAATTAGATCATCAAGCTCCATATCCATTATATCCTCATCCTTTTCCATCAGCAGCACGCGAGTATTCCATTTCTTTGGTAATGAACCCAGAAGCTTCTTGTTTACGTCAGTTTTGTCGAGATTTACTCCACCCTCAACCAATTCACTTACGAGCTGAGAATATCGACTACACATATCTTCCAGAGACTCAGTAGGTAACATGTCGAAGACCTCAAACTGTTTCTTAACCAGATCCAGTTTGTTTCTTTTGTACTGATCACTACCACCACATTTCTTCTCAAACCCTTTCCATAAATCATAAGCGGTCTTGTGATGGCGTAGTTGTCTCAAGATCTGTTGAGGTAAGGCCATAGTAATCGCAGAATAGGTCTTTCGTTCGGTATCGAAGGCCTTACGCTCTTCAGGAGTCATTGATTTGACGGACTTTTCAGGTATAGGTCCATTAAATATACCGGTTCGAACAGGACGTTCATATCGTTCTTCTAGATAGATCAGCATCTCAGCATCGTTGAAAGATACAAAAGCTTCAAACCGTTGACGCCAGTCTAAGTAGTTCATGCCCGTAGTGTACATCGGTGGTTTGTTTGTAGAACCCACCTCACTTGAATGCTTCAGCATTGCTCCAACCTGTTGAAGTGAAGTAGAAGTAGACATTGTAATTGACTCGAAAGAATACTCAAAAAGTTTAAAAAAAAACTGTAAAATGCGACACAAGTGATATGTCGCAGAGTCTATGTCGCAAGAAGACGAGCAGCGACACAATGATTATGTCGCAACTGATCCGACAGCGACACAAGTGTTATGTCGCAGTGCTATGTCGCACAATTAAGGTCGCTGAAGACCTTGTGTCGCAACACTATGTCGCTGAAACCCTATAGCGACACAATATTATGTCGCACACTGTGTCGCAAAAACGGCGCTGTCAGTACAAACAAGCCTCAAAAACACAGATTTTCGAACCCTAAAAATTTTTTATCCAAAAGCCAATAAAAATATAGCTTTCTAGGTTTAAAAACACTATAAAACAACTATATAGTACCACTAAAGAAAATCAAATACTAGAAAAGTGTCAAATGATCAAGAAAAGGCATGAAAGATTAACCAAATGATTTGAAACCACTATCAATCAATGATATTGGCTCTGATACCAATTGTGGATCCCTTAATGGTGATCTTTACTCAAATCAAATGGCTAATGAAGACACAACAATAGATATAAAGTTTGTATTAAGTGCAAATCAAAACAAAACAAAACTTTATAAGCTCTAATCCCAAAATATTCTTCTTTAACTTTGTGTAGCAGCCAAATACAGAGAATAAATGATTGGGAAAAATGTCTTACCCTAAAATTCTCTAACAAAAGTATTTATACTAAACTGTCTGGCCGTTCTGCGACACAAGCCTTGTGTCGCAGAGATCACTATTGCGACACAAGCACTGTGTCGCACCTATCACTTATGCGACACAAGCCTTGTGTCGCAGTACACAGGAAATGTAATTTTCTAAGTCTATTACATATACAGACACAGTACAGACTTGACCAACTGACAGACACTCTAATATGTATCAACAGAAGATGTGCTATACATCGACTCAACCGAAGATATGAGTCCAAATGAGTTTGTCGCACATATGGCAGAGGTTCAAACGGACAAGAAAAGAGTATGTCTTAACATTCTTACTCTTGTTGATGTCTGTTATTTAGTTAATAATTTGCAATCTCAGGTTAGTATATTTGAAGAATCTCATAAAACATTGACATCTGATCTTGAAATAGCTAACGATGATGTACGAAGGTTAGGTGAGGATAAACTAGCATTAAAAGAAAAGATTAAGCTTGATGCTTATGATAGAACCAATCTAAGAGATATCATAAATGAACAATGTGTTAAAATAGATGGGTTATATTTGAATTTGAAAGATTTAAATCAAAGTATTGCTAGTAAAGATAAGGAGTTATCTGAGTCAAAAGTGAAGTTAGTTGAGCTAAATCGTAAGTTTGAAAGTTATAGGACATCTTCTTTAACTTTGGATAAAATAATTAGCTCACAACGTAGTGTAAAGGATGTGACTGGATTAGGTTATAGTGATGTACCCCCACCTTTTAATTCAAATTACACCACTACTTCTGTTGACTTAGAAATGACTGATGTGAATACTAAACCTGAGGAATTGGTAACTAAAAAGTCTGAAATTTCTGAAACACAGAAGGCTGTTGCTAAAGAGCTATCATCTGACATTTGTAAGAACAAATCATTCTCTAAAGTACATGTTGTCTCGAGTGAAATGATGGTTGATACTAATGTAAATGATGAGTTTATTAAGGAAGATAATTCACCTTTAGTGTTTTCGGCTCAGACTAAGAAAGAGGGTGAAAAAGTGGTTAAGTCACGTAAGCAGATGTCTTGCTTCAAGTGTCACCAAAAAGGACACATGTCTTCTTGTTGTCCTAATAAGAAGTTGGAAGCACCACATAAGCTCGTGAATAACGATAAGACACAGAATATCTCTAGTTCGAGTATAGACAGGTTAGGTATCAAACCGGAATTATGTAAGTCCGTGTCTATTCGGATCGATAACGAGGTTATCTAACGTATTAAGGTGCGGAATCCCTCAATACTTAGTTATAGGATCTATAACAAATTGTTTCACAATTATAGTGAATCGGGTATCTAATTTGCTTCGTATTGATTATTAATCTCAGTTAAACGATCAATACCTAGCCTTTAGAAGGTTTAATTGCTCTGGAAAACTCAGATGATTCGTATTAGGTAAATGGCAAAAGTTTATTAGGTTTGAAACCTAATTTGTATTTATAACCGTCTCAGTTCGCGGGTCATGGGCTTCTGCGAACTGACTCGGTTCGCAGCACAAGTTTGACCTGCGAACTGACTCGGTTCGCGGTCAACCTTGGTCAACATTTTTCAGCTTTTTGATTTTTCACTCTAAAATGTTTTCCAACCACAGTTTTTCATTTACAACTCAAAACCAATGTACAAACTCGATTACGATTAATACAAGACCTATTACAAACTAGAAAGACTAATTTCAAGCTAGATCTGTTGTCACAAAACATGTCTCAACAGACTCCCCCTTGACAATAGCTCTAGCTGTCTTAGTGTCTTGGTCTTCAAGTTTGTCTTTGGTAATCACTTGTAAATTTTACTTCCAGCATATATCTTCATCTTGATGCATGTTTTAACCATTGACTGATAGTCTCGAGCAACATCTTCCCATCCTTCAATTGCAGTGATCCTATTCTTGTGTAACATTAATAGGTCAGCCCTTGATAAGTTCATCAGATGTCGTCGATCATAAATCTTTAAGATCTCGCTCTCTTCATATTCCACTTCATCATCATGTACAAACATGAGAGCTTCTCCAGTCACAGAATCAACAGACCATCTCTTCAATTTGCCTAAGATATCTTGAGGCATGGTCTTTAAAGGAATCTGCTGCATGCACTTAACAGCTGGATATACTTTCATTCTTCGACGTCTTCCAGTTCTATCGCTTCTTTCATTAAGTTTGATAGTTTTACCAACTCTTGGCTTTATTCTCTGAAATTTCATAGAACGACCCTCAGTCTTGATAATCTTTTCTACATAACGTCCAAAAGGATCATTACTGGGGTTAATCATTTCTAATCTAGCCAAGTCTCGGATTTCAAAACGTGGCAATGAACTGAAGATTGCTAGCTTTTTCTCAAAATATTGAACTCCGTCAAATCTTTTAATTGCAAAAAGCTTTAGGTCAGCGTCGTAATACCATCCTATTATACCCCTTTTAGGTATACGTTTTCCAGTGATATCTACTTCTTTGATCCATGTCTTTTCCCTTTTTCTTTTCAAAGGTCTAAACATCGGATTATTCTTCAATTTCTCAGGAAGTTCATCATCGGATTCAGAATCAGTTGATTCACTTAGATTTTCATCTAAGTCCAAAACTCTTTCTCCATCCTCATCCTGAAAGATAACATTTGTCTTTGAGGGGCTTACTATGTGTTCATCGATGTCAGCATCAAGATCTACACCTTCATCTAGCCCAGACTCCGAGACAGAAGACCAATCTTCAGGAGGTACAAACTCTCCCTCCTCTAGATCATAATCAATGTCTTCGTCTATCTCATCAAGTATATCATTATCAGAATCGGATAGATCTAGCACTTCCAAACCTATATTAGGTCATACACAAATAATCATTAATATTCTAAATCCTTTCATTGATTTCCCTGAATCAATCTAAGGATTTCCATATTAATCAATAGCAATTAATATCATAAATTCTTTTATTGATTTCCCTGAATCAATCTAAGAATTTTCTTATTAATTTCTTTGTGTATCTCGAATACATTATATGAACTTATAAATCTTTCATTGATCTTAACGTATAATTACAATCAATCTAAGATTTTAAAAGTCTTATAATATCAGAATATTAGTTAAATTTAAACACTAATGTATTGTGAAATGATCACCAAACATTCAGGCTTACCATTAATTAATTCTTCTGCATAATTAACTTGTCAGTCTGACGATTCTCAAGTCTAAAATGCAAAGATTATAGTAAAAGATTGACCGCCGAAACTAACTCGGGACACGCCACACGACTATTGTAAGTCGGTAGACTTTCGATCAAAATTCCACACAATTTTTATTAATTGTAACTTATTTAATTAACTTGTTATTGTAAATCTCAAGTCGACTAAATATATTTATCTTGTAAAAATAAATCGCAAGTCTAATATATATATGACAAAATATTCTTAAGTTACAAATTACAGAGGTTGAAATGAAATTACAACTTAATCTAAGTTAATGTAAACTTCACCTTCAGTTGCACCACCCTCTTGTGCACTTGTACCAGCACCACTTCCACTTGCCTTAGTAGACTCCCCCTGAATTATAGGAAGCTCACCAGTCGTTGACGGACCAGTCGGCTCTCTATCATCTTGTGAGTTGGGATCATCATCTGTGTCCTTTCGCCTTTTTCTTAGCTCTTCATCATCCTTACAGACCTCATGACGCCGTTTCCTTATCAGCTCATCTTCGTCTCTGGCAACTTGATAAGCCATAATCTCCCCTGAGACGGCTGTCCCGTCAACAAACGGTTGACCATGCGTTCCAAACGGTCAATCTGCCGTTGTTGATCAGCAGATTCACTTAATAGAAGCGCATGTGATCTCAACAAGTGAGTCGTTGAAGCACTTTGAGTACTAAGGAGGGCTGCAAGTTTGAGATTCTGAAATTCCAAAGCTTTAACCCGCAGTTCCAAAGTAGTGACACGGTCAGAAGTCCGAAGAGGAATGGCAGTTGCTGATTCAGTTGCAGTATCAGATGAGGGAAGATGTTTACCAATGAGAGCAGCAACATCAGCCAATAACAACCGTGCTGTGATAAGGCTGGCCTTAGTAGATTGAAGAATAAGAGGCTCCGAAGCAGTAGGCTTTGGCACAGGAGAAAGTGATAAAGTAGGCATTGGTGGCGGTGATGGTGTTGTCCGTACCGCAGGACGAGATACTTCGCCAATAGTCAATTGAGCAATTGAAGAGCGAAGGCGTTTGCGGCGGCTGGTTTGAAGAGGTAAAGCATCGTCCTCCTCAGAATCTTCATCAACCAGACTGTAATCAGGATCACGATCTTTAACTTTGCGTTTGCCCTTTAAAGCAGGATCCATGATTAGTCTTGAACCTTGACGAATCATTCCTGAAGGAATTCCCGTCAAAAAGGAAGGAGAAGGATCATCATCACTATCCTCATCCTCAGTATCAGATGCAGTGGCACCATCCTTGCTAAAAGCACTAGACGGTCCAGCATCTTGATCAGCTGAAACCCGTTCACCCTCAGGTTGAACAACCTCTAGGTCGACGGTTTCGATTGCCTGAAAATTTTCCACCTCAAGTAAGAGTGGATCAGTGGCATCATCGTTCTGAATAAGAACCTCATGTAATACTTTAGCAGCAACATCAGGTTGAGCTGCTTGGTTCAACACATCCTCAATAAGCTCGTGCGGGCCAGGTTGTGGAGCAACAACCACTGGCGGAGCTGGAGCTTGTGCTTGAGGTTGAGGCTGAGCTTGGGGTTGAGCACCGGCATCCAACCAACCATTATTTGGTGGAGCAACATAGTCTGCATCAAGTAGATGCCCAAACAAGTCAGCAGCTTCAGGCTTGATTTGATCTGGACGGCGAGAAGAGTGAAGAAAGCAAGCATTGTATCCTCGCAGTTCGAAGCGATCAACATGAATGTCTGGCTGAAAATGTGGTAAGCCAGGTATGTAGTGACGAATAATAAGCATGCAGAAACGGGGATAGATCATGAACTTTGATCTAACCGCGCCAGTCACCTGCCCAATGAATGAGCCAAAAATGTAGGACGAGAAACTGTATGGTTTGTTATAAACCAGTGACAGTAGTCCAGATAGCAACTCAGGGCTCAACTCATCGTACCCGCCCTTCTTGTTCCCAAAGATAGTCACCATAATGTGGAACAGGAACCGCCATTGGCCAAGAACAAAGGCCTTAATAAATTGCCGTCCGCGTTTGGGTCCAGAATAACCCATACGACCAAGTGCACCCTCAATGAAGTCAGAGGAGTACACAGACGGACCAGCTTCCTGCTCAGCTGTACCCAAATGTAAAATCTGTCTCAGATCATCAGCAGAGAAGATAACCGGATGTTGTTCAACCCTAGAACGAATGACAGGAGGGTTGGCAGCAGCATCGTACTCGATATTGTTCCAAAACTGATCCAGGATGGATCGGAGCAATGATGGTGATTCCGTAACGGCATATCGAATCCTCGATCGTGCCAGATACGTCAGGATCTCAGTAAAGCGCTCAGCACCGCGCTCATTGACGTCCAAGTTCACCAAGATATTGTGAGTAGACGTAAAAGATCGAGCAGCCATATCTGTAATTCTAAGAGTTACACAAATGGGAATAAGCTCGATAACTACTAACACAGAGCAAACATTAATTAATTCTAAACATCTATGTATTGTGAACAAAAATGATCACCGAACATCTATGTTTACTATTAATTAATAACGTAATTCACTGAACTTAATTGAACAATTAAGCGTACAAAACTTAAATTTTCAATTATATTCTCTAAATTATATATAGTTCGCTAGTTATAAAGCATATCCTGAACAGTCATACCGCCGATCGAATATCGGAACACGCCGCACGACTACATTTGAGTCGGAAGACTTTCGACATGAGAGAACAGAATATATGCTGTCACCAATACGTATTTTACTTATAAGCGAAAGCTCTTAAGTCGAAACGTATTATGAAAAAGTAACAATACCAGACTTATAAATTATTTGTAAACATAAATGTCGCAAATCGAGAATAAGTCTAAGTATGTTTAAAATTTAAACAGAGCAAATAAGTCAATCAAGCAAAGTTAACAGTTCAGTTCGCTTCGCAGTCGACTAAGTCAACCCTTGGTTTGGGTTCGCTTCGCAGGTCAGCGAAGTCAACCTTTCGGTTCGCTTCGCAGTTCAATGAAGTCAACTATTGGGTTCGCTTCGCAGGTCAGCGAAGTCAACCTTTCGGTTCGCTTCGCAGTTCAATGAAGTCAACTATTGGGTTCGCTTCGCAGGTCAGCGAAGTCAAGTTTTCAATTCGCTTCGCAGGATTCACTTCGCAAGAAGGTTTTGCGAACTGAGAGTGGATCTCCGTTCGCAGGAGCGTGTGCGAGCCCAAAATTTTCGAAAACAGAAATTAAAGCCGTGTTTTCGCAATTAAAGGATACAAACACATGAAATGGGTACCGATTTAACAAGATTGATAAGTTTAATGTTTTCTTTTCCACTAATTATAACATAATCCGTGAAAAACTAAACTAAAACCCTCAAAATCAAAAATACGGGATTAAACACAAAATAGTGAATGAAATTTAGTGAATCTTACCTCAAAAGATGCGGATTTGAAAGATGTAAATAATCTGCGGATTGAAAAGCCGATCCTTGTTTTGTAAATATCCAAAATCTAAGAAAATTCCTCGTTTCGCTTCGCACGCTCTCGGATCGCAATGTTTGGGTTCGCAGGGGTGTTTGGAAAAGTGAGAAGTTGGACCTGTTGACTTGGACCTTTTATACAGTAACTCACTTCGCAACATTTGAGTTCGCAAGCTTTGGGTTCGCAGAGTTGGGTTCGCAGATTTGGGTTCGCAGATTTGGGTTCGCAGGTGGGTTCGCAGGTTTTGACTTGTGGTCTTTTTAATATTCTAATCTCAAATTGCAAATTGAGTTTTAATATATTCTAAGTCAAAAATTATAACCCACAAATTGTAATTGAACGATTAGGTGTTCGAATTTAATTATCAATTATAATCATTAATTTGACAAAAGTCCGTTAATAATTATAGCTGTGTACTTTAATTTGTCACATAATGTCTCAAATTAAAGTATATATAACTTATTACCAAACGTCATAAGTCGTATGCTTTTACATGTTCACATTTAAGTCGACACGTCTAAGCATGTTAGCTTATAACTGATTATTAAAATAATAATCCACAGTTCTTAAGCTATAAACAAAACCAAATGCAATCTTGTCACATTGAAACAACACGGAATACTGAAGAATTTATTGAATTCCAAAGGATTAAAATCAATAAAGAAACAAACAAACAATGATTCAAACAAAAGTACTATTTTATTGATGAAATAACGAAACTAAAATTATTACATATGCTTAACATTAATAGTTAAATCTGCTCAGGGATCATATTAGACAGAATACGCAGGACTTTAAGATTTAAAAAAATCTTGGAAGATTGTCAGTATACATACCAAATGAAATTCACAGAAAGTTACACATAAGTACAACTTAACCATTTGTCAACTTATATTTATGAAAGTATAACTTGGTTACCTAGCTCCACAACAGATATCACATTAATCATATATTTTCAAGAATTGAGAACAAATGATTCATCAACCATGAAATATTCAAATACCATAGACAGTTCAAGATGATTACTGATATTATGATCCTCATAAACAAAGTCTACAATGATTTCATAGCAGGCCTTTATTGTTGGTATGTACATTACCTAATGTGATCCAAAATATGACATACTGAGAAATCAAGTAAAACACATAACACTGTATCTTTCGGATTCAAGGTAGAGGTTACTAAATGATGTTCTGTTTGAAGCATATAACATACCCTTGAGTTATTTTAAAATCTGACAAACATCAAAGCTATTTTGAAGATACTAGTGGTTCTAGATCTGTACTTAGTACAACATAAGATCCCTTAGTATGAACAAGATAAGTTTGAAACCATTGGCAAAACTAAAGGAGTCAGGTCTGTACTCAGTACAACAAAGTCACCAGTAGTTTTGCTAATAGCCATAATTCTTACTATTTGTCTTGACATATATTCATAGATCCTTGATAACAGTGCATGGTTAGACTATCATTCAACAATTAAGACTTATGTCATACATCATATAGCAGATCACACTAGATAGCATACAGAAGCATTATTACTTATTATATGCGCAGAAATCATAGCAGAATTTGCCTATCAGTACATCATATAATGAAGCTGTCTAAATTCAATTTTCTAAGCAAAGGATAACATGTGGAGAGAGGTGTATACTAAAATAAACATAAGTAAATGTCTGATTTTAAAGATGTAGATTTAATGTAACTACCTAGAATTTACTAACACATCTATCCAAAGACTTATACTTATTGTTATTTAAGCATATTCTTCTAATGTACTATCATTTCACACAAGCTTGTATGCTGAAATAAAAGAGACAGGGATTACAAATCTATGTCTATATTCATGTTTTATCTCACAGTTAGTCAAAGTTCCCTTAACTGATAACTTAGCAGACCTATACACCAAGGCATTCGACATAGTTCATTTTGAGACATTGGTTCAATTTAATGGAATGAGAAATCCAGAATGATTAGTCTTCCAAAGGGTACTTATGTAATAGTTAGTAGTTAGTTTTATTTAGAAAAAAGAGATGGCGTATGACATTCATTTGCTTGTTACTTAAAGGGAATCACCTTCGATAAAAAAACTACTGTAGGTTTCTTTTCGAAAAAGTTAAGTGTTTATCTGCTGGGAAATGATAGTACATTAGGAGAATATGCTTAACAATAATAAGTAACAGTCTTAAGTTAGATGTGTTAGTAGATTCCAGTAAGTTACATTCACATTACATCTTTAAAACCAGGCATTTACTTATATTTATTTTATTATACACATTTCTCCACACGTTATAATTTGCTTCGAATAAATTAAATCTAGGCAGCTTCATTATATGATGTACTGGTAGGCAAATTCTGCTATGATTTCTGAGCATCTAATAAGCAATAATTCTCATGTGTGTTATCTAATGTGATTTGCTATATGATGTATGACATAAGTCTTAATTGTTGAATGATCGTATAACCATACACTGTTATCTAGAATCTATGAATATCTGTCTAGACAAATAGTTAGAAATATGGCTATTAGCAAAACTACTGGTGACTTTGTTGTACTAAGTACAGATCTGAAGCTTTTAGTTTTGCCAATGGTCTCAAACTTGTTTTGTTTATACTAAGGGATCTTCTGTTGTACTAAGTACAGATCTAGAACCACTAGTATCTTCAAAATAGGTTTGATGTTTGTCAAATTTTAAAATAACTCAAGGGTATGTTATATGTTTTGAAAAGAACATCATTTAGTAACCTCTACCTTGAATGTGAAAGAGACAGTGTTATGTGTTCTACTTGATTTCTCAGTATGACGTATTTTGGATCACATTAGTTAATATGCATACCAATAATAAAGGTTTGCTTGGAAATCAGTGTTTAATTTGTTTATGTGGATCATAATATCGGTAATCGTCTTAAACTCTCATGAAAATTGAACGTTTCACTTTGATGAATCCTTCGTTCTCAATTACTATAAAAATATAGTTAACGAACGTGTTATTTCCTGTGGAGCAAGGTAACCAAGTTATACTTTCATAAATATAAGTTGATAAATGGTTAAGTTGCACTTTTTGTGTAACTTCTTGTGAATTTCATGAGGTATGTATACTAACAATCTTCTTACACTTATTAAGAAATAATAAGATACATCGTATTCTCTCTAATCTGATCCCTAAGCAGATAAACTTTTAACGCCTCAAATATGTATTGTTTATTTTATTTCATTAATAAAATGGTACTTGATACTACTGGTTAGTTTGATTATTCGTTTGTGGTATTTACGTTATAGTTTTATCTAGTTTTCATTTTTATACCTTTGACTCTTTGGAATTAAGTTAAATTACAATTTCTCGTTCCGTGATTGATTAAATGTGACAAAAACGCAATGGTAAATTCACATTGTTGACTTTGCGAAGTGAACTGAGCTGTTTGACTTAGGTTGACTTTGCGAAGCGAACTTAAACTGTTGATTTGTGTTGACTATTATTGACCGAAGCGAAATGACTCCACTCGCAGTCACTTTTTGCGAAGCGAGTTGAGATGTTTGACTTCGGTTGACCTTAGCGAACTTAAATAGTTATCTATTGTTCGACTTGTTTTTGATTTGAGTACTTTATGTTTACAAATAAATTATAAGTTGGAACTTGTTAATTATTCGTTTTATGTTTAGACTTAAGAACTTATGTTTATAAGTTAAATACATATAACAATTAATTTACGCATTCCGTTTCTTCATATCGAAAGACTTCGGACTCATATGTAGTCGTGCGGCGTGTTCCGATTTCTATCGGCGGTATGATTTTTCTAATTATCTCCTATGACTTACGAATTGTATATAATTTAGAGAATATAATTGAAAATTAAGTCGCCTATACTTAATCGTTCAATTAAGTTCAGTAAATTAAGTTATTAGTTAATAGTAAACTTGGATGTTTGGTGATCAATTTTGTTCACAATACCTAAAAGTTTAAAATTAACTAATGTTCGATAAGTTTACCTTTTATTGCGCTAATTGCCCTTTGTAGCCTTCACAAGGACAAGCCATCTCATGGGGAGATGTTCTTATATACGGAATCCTGTCCCACCGCTCCGAAAGATAGTGAAAGAGAGTGAGCTGGCCGGTCCTTCAACGACTGGTCAGCAGGCTGTTGTTCAGGGGAGTCTGGAACTGGTGTAGGCTGGTGTAACTTAGAATTATTTTGTTATATATTCGACTTGAGATTTATAATTACAAGTTAAATATGTTTTAAATAAGTTTTAAGTAAAGTTTATGTAGTGTATTGATCGAAAGTCTTCCGACTTATAGATAGTCGTGTGGCGTGTCCCGATTAAATATCGGCAGTCAAACATTTACTATAATCTTTGCATTTTAGACTTGAGAATGTTAAGAGTGACAAGTTAATTATGCAATGGGAGTTATGATATTAATGAATTGTAAACTTGAATGTTTGGTGATCATTATCGTTCACAATACGTTAATGTTTAAATTTAATTAATGTTCCGATATTATAAGAATTTTGGAATCTTAGATTGATTGTAATTCTATTTTATGATCAATAAAAGATTTATACGTTTATATAATGTGCTTTAAATACACAAAGAGATTAATAAGGAAATTCTTATATTGATTCAGGGAAATCAATGAAAGGAATGATATTAATAGTAATTGATTAATAAGGAAATTCTTAGATTGATTCAGGGAAATCAATGAAAGGATTTATGATATTAATGTTTATTTGTGTATGTACTTCTATAGGTTTGGGAATGCTAGATCTATCTGATTCTGAAAGCGATATGCTTGAATTTCTTCCACCTGATGACTGGACTTCTATTTCTGAAGTTAGGTTAGACGAGGGTGTAGATCTCGATGCTGATATTGATGAACACTTCGTAAGCCCATCAAAAACAAAAGTTATCATTCAGGATGAAGATGGAGAAAGAGTTATAGATCTAGATGAAAATCTAGATGAATTAACTGATTCTGAATCTGAAGATGATCTTCCTGATAGACTTAAAAATAATCCGATGTTTAGGCCTTTGAAAAAAAAGAAGACGGAAAAGACTAGGATTAGTGAAGTTGAATATATTTGTGGGCAACAAAATTTACAAGTAAAAACCAAAGACAATATGAAGATAAAGACGCTAGAGCTATTGTCAAGGGGGAGTCTGTTGAGACATGTTTTGTGACAACAGATCTAGCTTGTAATAGGACAAAAAAAAAAAAATCTAAAAAATGTTGACCATGTTTGACTGCGAACCGAGTCAGTTCGCTGGGCCAAAGTGGGCTGCGAACTGAGTCAATTCGCAGAGCCCAAATCCCGCGAATTGAGACGGTTATATATGAAAATTAGGTCTTAAACCTAATTAACTTTTGCAAAACTTTTGCCATTAATCAGATACGAATTTCCTGAGTTTCCAGAGACATTCTAAACTTACTAAAGGCTAGGTATTGATAGTTAACATCCGTTATAATCAATACAAAGCGTAGTAGTATTCCGATTCACTAAATAATTGTGAAACAAATCGTTATAGATCCTATAACTTAGTATTGAGGGATTTCGCACCTTAATACCTTAAGATAACCTCGTTAGCGATCCTATACATACGGACTTACAATTGGTATCAGAGCCTACGGCTAGATACGCGTAGGTTCGAGGTTATTCGGGATAATAACGGTTGATTTAGTGATAATAACGGTTGATTTAGGGTTATTTGGGATAGAACTGTTTTGTAAGAAAATTAGCCCGACTTTCTTTGATCTGCTCATTACCTTCAAACCTCTTCTACAGAGCTAACCATAGCTCTCTAGATAGGTTGAACTTTTTGAAGGTATGTTTGATTTCTTGAGGTAGACACATAGTGAGAGCAGATAACGCTTTGTTCTCTGCCTCATACATTTTTCGGTCCTCTTTCATCGTCGAATATGTAAACACCCTTTGTTTTCCTTCAAATTCGTAGGAAGGTGCCTCATATCCGTTGCTGATGCAGATCCACATTCTAACATCGTTATATTTTGCAAATGATTCAAACCGATCCTTCCACCAAAAGTTGTCTTCTCCTTTAAGGAGTTTCGGTGGTTAGGCGGATTTACCCACCTCATGGTCCATTTCAATCATTTTATTTAAACTAGACATTTTTGCAAATAGTCAACAAAAGTCCACACTGAACAAGTTCGTACGAACTTAGATTAATTCGAACTTATATTAAGTTCGAAGACAACATAAGTTCGAATGGTCAAACGAACTTGACCGCCAAAAATTCAAACAGTTCGAACTTACAAGTTCGAAGGCTTCAAGTTCGTACGAACTTACAGCTGTAAGTTCGTAGGATAAGTCAAGTAAGTTCGTACGATGCTTTCTAAGTTCGTACGAACCTACAGCTGTTGTTTCGTACAAGTTCGAACAAAAAGGTAAAAACCGTACAAGTTCGAACGATAGGCTGTTGAACGAACTCAGATCTAAAAATCCCAGATCTAGGTTATTTTCAACTGGCAAATTCGAAACAACTCCGAACAAAGTGATAATAAACAAGTTTGGAAGCTAAAACAACAAGTTTAACGGTCCAATCTTTCGTAAACACTTGATTTCTTACCCCGAACCAAAAGAAACTAGTTTTAAGGCTCTGATACCAATTGTAGGTTCCCTATGAACGGATCCATGGGGTAACAACGCTTGTTAGAGTGCGGAATACTCTAAGAAACGATTGTTACATATACGTTAAAATCACTAAATAATGCTTACTTCGTATGTATTCAAACTAGGACAGAATATTCGAACTTACTTTTGCTGAAAACTCAGTTCGTGAAAGCTTAAAAATAATAATTTCAAACTTTGTATTTATAAGCAGCTAAGTTCGTACGAACTTACTTGCAAGTTCGTACCTACACTTAATTCGTACGAACCTACAGGTTCGTACGAACCTACATAAATACATTACAAAATATTCATTTACTAATAACAAAGACAAAATATTCATATATTAATAACAAAGACTAATTACAAACTAACTATTACACAATAGAAGATGTTTGTCACACAACACGTACTAACAATCTGTAAAGTTGTCTCTATGTTTTTAACTTGTCGCATTTTTATTGGATAGTACAATGCTTCCTTAAATGCTACTAGCATAACTTTACGTCAAAGGACAAAATCATGAATAGTAAAAGCAATTGTTCGTGCTGTTTGGAGTTTCCTTAGAAAGTGATTTGCCACACTTTTACTTTTAACAAACTAATACATATATTCAGCTTAGATAGTTTTTTAAATATCCAATTGATGTTGAGAAGTAATTGATATGGACCAGTAACACGTTTGTCGGATGTCACTCGTAGTTGATTTGTTGTAGACTGGTTTTGTATCTTGGTCGTTGTCTCATTCATTGAAGACAAGATATATTTTAAAGTTTATCTCCGACTCTCTTGAAATGTTAATGCTAACTAGACCTAGCGGAAACAAGCATCTCTTGCTGGTTGTGATTGTTAAGTAATAACCATTGACACATAGTAAATCACATTTCCAGTGAGTTTACACTTGGTAAATTACGTAAATTACTTTATATTGAGCCAAACATAAAATAGCATTAAATGTAAACTTCGACGCATTACAATGTATTGAATACTAAAAGTTGAAATCTGATGTTCGTTCATGTAGCACAAAAAATGACTTATTCCTCTATGTTCGTTCATGTAGCTTAAAATTGAAATCCGATGTCCGTTCATGTAGCGAAAAACATCATCGGAGTTTTTTTTCCCAAGTTTCTTTACTTACTTTCATAAGTTTATGAAGCCCAAAACAACGTTATAAGTTTACCCTTCTACCATAAAAACTCTGGAACATAATTTTAACTTCGGAGTTTTTTCCAAAGTTTCGTTACTTACATAATGGGTTATAACTTTAGTTAAATATTTCATAACTGTAACAAAAAGATTTTTTATTTAAACTTTAATACCTTATACATATTATTTCAACTTGAGCAATATTAGTTTTATTATTTTATATATGAAATTCTTCCTAAAAGGTCCAATTGGGAACACGAAGTCATTGATTTGATAGAGCATATCAAAGCAAAACAATTGAAACTCAAATCACCCTGCAAAATATTTAATGACATATTTAATTTTCCCTTTTCAGCTAACGTAACTTTTTGTTTATTTCAAACTACGATCCTTACCGTATATTATATATGAAAATTTAGTTTTGAATGAAATTTTATACGTTGGAATTCTGTATTAAAACAAAATTATGTTTGACTACGATCATCATTTTATACTTGTAAGTGTTACAAAAGTTTCATGTAGATCCTTAAAACTTCTTACATCTCCCTTTCACCCCGTTTACTTTCTCTTTCCTCTAAATAAACCCAGCAACATGAAATGAAGAAAACCATATCACCATTTCATCAGTTACTTCTTCAAATCTCTTGGCCTTAACTTCCTCAGCCTCCACCGAAAACCGACAAAGTGGACATGTTTTCCGACAAACGTCAAACCATTTATCGACGCATGCCTTGTGAAACTCATGCCCACAAGCAAGAAGTCGCTTTTCATTAGCTTTAGCCTTCTTGATTCTCAATAGACACACACAACACAAATTGTCCTCAAAACAATATTCATCTAAACTTGCAACTCGTAGACTGAAATATGACCGTACTAAAGATATGAATTTGTTGATCATAATTAATGAGCTGTTACAAGTATTGGATTGAAGGAAATATTTATTAGGATGATATAAGTTTGGTGTGAGCTAGTAATGAGTCAATTTGATGCTCATTTGTTTTGCGTTGTTTTGAAGGGTGTTTGATTGGGAGTTCTCAACACATGAGAAGTTGCACCAACAAAGGAATTGTTACTTGTGACCATTATTTGTATTTCTAACAATATTAAATTCTTGTTTAATTAAGATTAGAAATACGTAACAGATTGATTTTGATCATGAATCCTATTGACATATAAAAATCAAAAATCAAAAATCAAATTAAGATCTAAATATCGAGTAACAACTTTACAAATACAAAACCACGTACTTATTTTTTTTTTGAATAAACAACATATAGACCGTTTCGCGTGTTATGTACAACCAAAGAACCTATTGATTTTAACAATAAATTTTGTTTCTTTATTCTTTAGGCTTTAGTATTTGTAAATGTATCAAACTTTGTCAAAAAAGTTATTGTGTGTATCGTACCTTACGGGGCTCTATTAAATGTACTGAACTCGTAAAAACACATAATTGTATGTAATATTTTGATGTGGAACTTTGTATGAGTGACACGTGGCCAAATAACATACAATTGTGTGGTTTTACGAGTTGAGTACATTTAATAGAGGCGTTCAAAGTACGATACACACAATAGCTTTTTTGAAAAACTTAGATACATTTAAAAACATAACCCTATTCTTTATTATTATCTATATCTATTTTATATACATATAAAACATCTTCATTAGATTCTTAGGGCATCTTCAACGTATGCATCAAATACTGCATTAAATTTAGTGTAAATAAAGAATCTTTAAAGAATATGATTACATCGAATATGATTCATCTTCAATGTATATACTAAATAAATACACCAAACATTTAACAATATTTGTAACTTAGTATATATAATGATTTTATTTGTAAGTTTATATATTAAAATTAATTTAGCATTATTAAATGTAAATATGTGATATCGTTATAAAGATAAAAGTTTATTAAAAACCGACTATCGATATAACATGTTTATATTTTAGTCTAACAAATATCATTACAACGATAAACAGTGGAGACGATGTGTATATGTGTTGTAAGTCTCTAGATCTTGGTTAGCGATAACGGACTATCTTTTAGGTATTGAGGTGCGGAATCCCTCAATACTTAAGGTTTATTGCTTATATAACTTTGCAATTAATTAACAAGCTTCGTTTTGATATTAACTAGTGTTAAACAGTCAAAACCGAGCTTATTCAATAAATGCTTTTATATCTGCACAGATTTCGAGGAGAGAAATACTTAAAAATATTTGGTGTGTGTAATTATAGCACGGATTTCTAGGTCCCCCATAATAATGAGCAGCATTAAAATATTTATATCTGGTTCAACTCGCAGGCCATGGGCTTTGCGAGTTGACTCAACTCGCAGCCCATGGGCCTGCGAGTCCAAATGATTGCGAGCCCATATCTCAACTCGCAGGTAAGACCTGCGAGTCCAGATATCAGCGAGCCCAGATCTCAACTCGCAGCTGAGAGCTGCGAGTCCAGATGGTTGCGAGATGAGATCTCAACTCGCAGGTCAAACCTGCGAGTTGACTTCTCAATTCGCGAATTTTGACTTTAACTTGAAATCGATACTTGTTCAATAACATTTAACAAATAATAATAACAAGTTAATATCATATATTTACGAGTCTAAACCAATTTATACAAGTTTGACAATAAATACACTAGTCCTATTACAAGCTAGATCTGTTGTCACAATAATATGTCCCAACAGACTCCCCCTTGACAATAGCTCTAGCGTCGTTATCTTCAACTTTGTCCTTGGTCTTCACTTGTAAATTCTACTGCCCATATGAATCTTCATTCTAACACAAGTCTTCACCATTAATTGATAATCTCTTGCAAGATCACCCCATGCTTCAGTCGTCAGGATCCTATTTTCGTTTAACTTCAATAGGTCCTTCTTCGACAGATTCATCAGGTGTCGATGGTCATAGACTGTCAGAATTACTCTTTCTCCTCCTTCAACTTCATCATCAGCTTCAACCATGACAGCTTCACCAGTCTCAGAATCCACGTGCCAATTCAGAAGATTTCCCAGAATATTCTGTGGCATAGGTTTTAGTGGTATCTGCTGTATGCACTTGACAGCTGGATAAGTTTTCTTCCTTAATCTTCGGCCAGTTCTCTGACTTCGTTCCTTTAATTTGATCGTCTTTCCGACTCTTGGCTTAATCTTCTCAAACTTCATTGATCTACCCTCAGTCCGAATGATTCTCTCAACATACGTTGCGTAGGGATCATTACTGGGATTTATCAGTTCTAAGCATGCCAAGTCTCGAACTTCAAATCGAGGAAGCGAACTGAATACTTTAAGCTTCTTATCGAAATATTGAACTCCGTCAAATCTTTTGATAGCGAAAAGTTTCAAGTCAGAATCAAAATACCAGCCGATGATCCCCTTCCTTGGAGCTTTCTTTCCAGTTATATCTACTTCAGACATCCCAACCTTTTGCTTTCTCCTTTTCAGAGGTCTAAACATGGGATTATTTCTGAGTTTCTCTGGAAGGTCATCTTCTGATTCAGAACTGGTTGAGTCATCTAGACTTTCATCTAACTCAACAACCCTTTCTCCATCTTCTTCCTTGATGACCACTTTAGTTTTAGATGGGCTTACAATGTGTTCAACAACATCAGCGTCAAGATCTACACATTCGTCTGCCCCATCATTAACAATGAAAGTCCAATCTTCAGGAGGTACA
The DNA here is from genome assembly GCA_963921325.1 of Logfia minima. Lineage (NCBI taxonomy): Eukaryota > Viridiplantae > Streptophyta > Magnoliopsida > Asterales > Asteraceae > Logfia > Logfia minima. Next base: position 17,014,308 of record OY992774.1, on the reverse strand, counting down.
AACTCTCCTTCTTCAAGGTCAAAGTCAATGTCCTCATCTAATTCATCTGGCATGTCGCCTTCAGAATCTGATAAGTTCAACATTTCATGACCTATAGAAATACATACACAAATAGATTAATATCATAAGTTCTTTCATTGATTTCCCTGAATCAATCTAAGATTTTTCTTATTAATCCCTTTGTGTATTTGAAATATATTATATATACTTATTCAAATCTTTCATCGATTATGATAATCGATCTAAAATTTGAATAAGTCTTATAATATGCGAACATCATATATTATATGATCCTATAACTCTTTTATCGATCATAGTCAATCTAGAATTACAAAAGACTTATAATATACGAACATTCATAATTATAACATTTTAAACATTCAAGTTCAAACATCTTAATTACAAAATGATTCAAAGTTACAATGTATTAATAATTACACTCAATCTATATTAATACAAGTGTCACCTTCTTCAGCTCCACCCTTTGCAGTACCAGCACCAGCTCCACTACCACTTGCTTCAGCAGACTCCCCCTGAAATGTAGTCTGCTGACCAGTCGTTGAAGGACCAGCCAGCTCACTTTCTTTTCCAGCTGCGGGATCATCGTCTTCATCATTCTTATTCTTCTTCGCCAGCTCATCTTCCTTGCAGGACTCTTGATATATCAATACCTCCCCTTGAGATGGCTTGTCCTTCAGAAGGCTGATGACCAGGCGATCAAGTCTATCAATTTGCCTCTGCTTGTCAGCTACATCATCTATCAGATTGTTATTCGTCTTGATGAGCAGTGAATAGACATCATTCTGATTAGTCATGTTATCAGACATAGACAACATTTGAGAAATCAAGAATTTGACGGTTTCTTCCAACTGTCAAACTCTGGACTCTAAGCTATTAATATGATCAGAATCAGTCGCAGAGGAGGTGGATGGAGCAGCAGTAGTGGTGGTTGGTGGCGTGGGAGCGGGCGGTTGCATTTTCTTCGCTATCTCGGTAGCAACATCGGTTAATAGACGCGCTGCGACCCTGCTAGATTTGGTGGTTGGGTGCGAAGACGGGCAAACCAAAGCAGCAATCATTTCAGCCTCTAAGGGCGTAGAACTGGATTGTAGATGAGCTGCAGAGGTTGAAGCTGTTTGTCTGAGCAGTTTGCGAGGTCGAGTAATGAGCACCTCCTCCTCTTCTTCTTCATCCTCATCTTCATCAACCAAAACAAAATCGGGATCTTGGTCCACGGCTTTCCTCTTTAACTTCAATGCCGGATCCATAATCAATTTTGATCCTTGACGAATCATCCCTTCAGGGATACCGGAGACAAACCCTGGTGGTCCAGTCTCATCATCATCATCATCAGCATCAGACCCAGATTCAGAAGCAGAAGCAGCTTCTCCATCTCTGCCCGATGGCCCAACAGCATCAGGTGCCTCTGTGGATGGTTCTTCAAACCTTGGTGCCTCAGCAACATACTGATCCACATCCTGCATGATGGGATCATTTGCATCATCGTTCTCAGCCAGTACTTGCTGCACCACTTCAGCTGCAATGTCAACATCAACTTGTTGCTCTTGCTGATTTGCTTGAATAAGAACCTCCTCAATCAGTTCTTGTGGCTCAGAAGCACCCTCGTCCACATCAACATCTAGCCAACCATGATTTGGTGGCGCCACATACGTTGGATTAATCAAAAATCCAAACAACTCTGTCAGCTGTGGTTGCATCTCGAATCTGCGAGAGGTTTGCATAAACATCGCATTATATGCCCTTAACCCAATGGTATCAACCTTCAGATCCGCTTGAAAAACCGGCAGATCAGGGATAGAGGCCCTAATAATCAGCATGCAAAATCGGGGATAGATCATGAACTGCGATCTAACTCCCCCCAAAATTTGGCGTACAATCTCCCCAAAGATGTAATCTGAAAAGCTGTATGGTTTGTTATAAACCAGTGACAGTAAAGCAGATAGGAGAGAAGAGCTCAACTCATCGTATCCTCCCTTCTTCGGTCCAAAGATAGTTACAAGGACATGCCATAAAAACCTCCACTCACCAAAAACGAGCGCCTTCAAGAACTGACGCCCTCTCTTGGGTCCAACATACCCCATACGTGTCAGTGCACCCTCAATAAAGTCCGAAGAGAACTCAGTAGGTCCATCTTCCTGCTCTACAGTGCCCAACTGTAGGATGTTCCGAAGATCGGATGCAGAAAAGGTAACTGGAAGATCATTAATCCTCGTTCGAATGACCGGAGGATTCACCGATGTATCATATACAATATTTGCCCAGAACTGGGTTAGTATATCTCGTGATAGGGCCGGTGACTCGGTGATAGCATATCGAATCCTTGATCGTGCCAGATAAGAAAGAACCCGAGTCAATCTAGATGCACCCCGGGCATCTACGTCTAAATCGACCAGAACATTATGATGTCCAACGAATTGTCGAGCCATACCTGTAATATCAAAGATCACACAAATGTTAGACAATTAGTTTAACAAATATTGAGAGACTTATATAATCTACGAACTACAATTGAACTATTAAGTTAAGAAACTTAATTAACAATTATAGTCGTTCATTATATATATATTCAATAAATCTAATGTTCGAATGTTCGTTTAAAGGTAATACAGCTTATTACTCAAAGTCGTAAGCCTTATAACCATTTAAAGTGTACAATTTTACGTGTTTTCACTTAAGTCTACACGTCTAATTGTTAACTAATTTATAACTCTTAATTAATAAAAATCTAGAGTTCGTAAATTAAATTAAATTACAAATTAAAAAGAATTTCAACTCGCAAGCAGTTCAACTCGCAGAGTTCAACTCGCAGAGTTCAACTCGCAGTTTAACCAGAGTCAACTCGCAAGTTCAACTCGCAGGTCAACCAAAGTCAACTTGCCAGTTCAACTCGCAGGTCAACCAAAGTCAACAAGCAAGTTCAACTCGCAGGTCAACATAAGTCAACTCGCAAGTTCAACTCGCAGGTCAACCAAAGTCAACAAGCAAGTTCAACTCGCAGAGTTCAAGTCAGCTCGCAAGAGTCAACAAAAGTCAACTCGCAAGAGTCAACTCGCAGAGTTCAACTCGCAAGTTCAACTCGCAAGTCAGACTTGCAAGTCAACTCGCAGGTTGGACTCGCAAGTCAACTCGCAAGTGGACTCGCAGGAGCGGGCTGCGAGTTGAGTCTGGATCTCAACTCGCAGCATGAACTGTCCAGATGACATCATCTTTTCAAATTTATTTGGCGAGATATAACATGATCAAGCTATGTCATCTTGTTCAATAAACTCAGATTTACACAAACCCTAAGGTTTCTTGTCTATATGCGCTATAATTTTGATGATTTTTGTAATTTAAATACCAAAATCCTCATTTTATTAAAAATGTCGATTGTGGGTTAATTACTTGGTAAAATTAGATGATGTATACCTCAAAATGTTCACAATCCAAAAATGTATAAAAGCTATGAGTTCAAAGATCCGATCCTCTAACAAAAATTTCAAGAAAAATGGAAAGTGGATTCGGTTCGCAGTGTGTGTGGGTTCGCAAGTGATTTTGGATTCGCAGAACTGTGTGGGGTTGTATGCGGGCTCGCAGGTATTTATACCTGTTGACTCGGCTCGCAGAACTCAACTCGCAGAGTTGAGTTCAACTCGCAAGCCCAGTCAACTCGCAGCACTGTTCTCGACTCGCAATTTTTGTCTAAAAATTACATTTTAATTACAAAACGTCATTTTTAAGTCCAAATTGCGTACAAGTCTAAAATCTGAGGATCTTTCACTTGTTTTTCTTATGGAATAGCGAACAAGTCTAAAATAAAATATTTTTCACTTGTCTTTCTTGAAAAAATGCACAAGTCTAAAATCAGAGGATCTTTCACTTGTGATGCAATTATACGAATAGCAGAAACATAAGAAAAATAAAATAAAGAGAAATAAGATAAAATGAAATAAATAAAAGTTCAATGATTCATAATAAACATTGGTATCAAGTACCCTTGTATTAATGAAACACTTTGACTAAAATAAAATTACAATAAAATAAAATAAAGTAAAATAAAACCTAATCGAGGGCATTAAGAAATTTATCGACAGTGGGATCATATCAGAAGGAAACAGCTGAACCAAAAGATGAGTACAAAGTCTAAGAAGATTGTTAGTATGCATACCTTATGAAATTCACAATAAGTTACATAAGAACTCACAACTTAACCATTTATCAACTTTACATTTATAAGAGTATAACTTGGTTACCTATATCCACAAAATATAATATTCACATCAAAATGAAGTGATTTAAATATCATAGACAGTTCAAGATGATTACCGGTATTATAATCCATATAAACAAAGTCTATACTGATTTCCGAGCAAACCTTTTATTGTTTGAATGTGTATTACCTAATGTGATTCAAAAATGACATACTGAGAAATTTAGTAAAACACATAACACTGTTTCTTTCACTTTGCAAGATAGAGGTCACTAAATGATGTTCTTTTCGAAACATATGACATACCCTTGAGTGAATTTATAAAATGTGACAAACATCAAACCCGTTTTGTAGATACTAGTGGTTCTAGATCTGTACTTAGTACAACATAAGATCCCTTAGTATAGACAAACCAAGCTTGAAACCATTGGCAAAACTAAAGGGGTCAGGTCTGTACTTAGTACAATAGAGACACCAGTAATTTCACTAACAGCCATAATTCTTATTATTTGTCTTGACATATTTTCATAGATTCTAGATAACAGTGTATGGTCAGACTATCGTTCATCAATTAAGACTTATGTCATATGTCATATAGTAAATCACACGAGATAACACACAGAAGATTTATAGCTTATTATATGCTCAGAAATCAAAGCAGACATTGCCTACCAGTACATCTTATAATGAAGCTATCTAGATCTAAAGTTTTTCAAGTAGATTATATCGTGTGGAGAGAGGAGTATACTAAAATAAAGATAAGTGAAGGCCTGGTTTTAAAGATGTAAAGTTCATGTAACAAATTTGAATCTACTAACACATCTAACTTAAGACTTTTACCTATATTTATTAAGCCAATTCCTCTAATTTACTATCATTTCCCAGTTGATAAAGACTTAACCTTTATCGGAGGCGATTCCCCAACGGTAACAAGCAAATGAATGCCATACGCCTTACCCCTTTTTTTTATTTTAAAAATGGCATAAACTAATAAATAAGACCAGCTAATTATTACAAAATAACTCTATGGAAGACTAATCCTCTGGATTTCTCATTCCATTTAGTTGCACCAATTTCTCGAATCGAGCTCTGTCGAACGCTTTGGTGTATAAGTCTGCTAAATTATCCACAGATGGAACCTTAGCTAACTTTATCAGGTTTTTCTCAGCACAGTCTCTAATAAAGTGATGTCGAATATCAATATGTTTAGTTTTACTGTGCTTGACTGGATTATTGGTTATTGAGATCGTTGATTCATTATCAATCATCATAGGCGTATTTGTTATATTCAGCCCATAATCAAGCAATTGCTGTTGTATCCACAGAACTTGGGAACAACAACTGCCAGCTGCAACATACTCAGCTTCACATGTAGAAATGGCTACTGAGGTTTGCTTCTTGCATTGCCAAGAGACCAGTCTACCTCCTAGGAATTGACATCCACCGGTTGTAGACTTTCTATTCTGATTGCATCCTCCGTAATCAGAATCAGTGTAAGCCACAAAATCTAAGTCTCCATCAGTCGGATACCAAAGTCCCAGCTTCGGTTTCCCTTTGAGGTAACGAAGAATCCGTTTTACTGCTTGCATGTGAGATTCTTTAGGAGTAGCTTGATATCTTGCGCAGACACATACTGCAAACATTATATCAGGCCTTGATGCTGTAAGATACATTAGTGATCCAATCATGGCCCTGTAAAGAGTAGGATCCACGTCTCTATCACTCGATGTATCTGGACCAATACCATGGGCTTCCGGAATAGGAGTATGAAAAATTCTTGATTCTTCCATCTTGAATCGTTCTAGAAGCTCATTAGTATACTTAGTCTGATGAATGAAATATCCATCTTTCTTTTGATCGACTTGCAATCCTAAGAAAAATGTCAATTCACCCATTGCTGACATCTCAAACTTGTTCTTCATAACCTTTTCAAATTCACTACACATCCTTTCGTCAGATGACCCAAAGATGATATCGTCAACATATACTTGAACAAGTAGAAAGTCTCTTCTTTTCCATTTCACAAAGAGTGTACTGTCAATTCTTCCTCTTGTGAATCCATTCTCAAGAAGATAAGTGGACAGTGTCTCATACCACGCTCTCGGAGCTTGATGTAATCCATATAGAGCCTTATCGAGACGATATACTCTATCTGGATACTTTGGATCAGTAAATCCCGGTGGTTGAGAAACATACACCGTTTCTTTGACTTTGCCATACAAGAAGGCACTTTTAACATCCAGCTGAAATACTTTTATTTTCTTTGAGGCTGCAAATGCTAAAAATAACCTAATTGCTTCAAGCCTAGCCACAGGCGCAAACACTTCATTGTAATCAATCCCCTCTTGTTGATTAAAACCTTGGACAACTAGACGAGCTTTATTGCGAATTACGATTCCTCGATCGTCTTTCTTGCACTTAAATACCCATCTAGTTCCAATTGGATATTCTCCAACAGGTAGGTCAACCAACTCCCAAACTTGCAATTTTGTGAACTGAGACAGTTCTTCCTGCATTGCCTCGACCCACGAATTTTCCTTCAAAGCTATCTGAACATTCTTAGGTTCAATTTGTGAGATAAAGCATGAATATAGACATAGATTTGAAATCCCTGTCTCGTTCATTTCAGCATACAAGCTTGAATGAGTGGATGTACTAGCTTTAGATTGATTTCGAGTCAGAACAGGAGAATTTGGATCACCGATGATATTATCAATTGGATGAATCCTATTAATTCTTGTTGAAGTAACAGGTTCAACTGGAATATCATCCTGTAAGTTGGCACCAATTTCCTCCAAAGGTGGTATACCTTCATTAGTAGTTGATATCCTTAATTGTCTTAGAGGAGTAAGAACATCATCCATAATCCTTTGAGAAGCAATTTCAGGATCTTCACTCTCTTGAGGTATATCATCTTGAGGTATTTGCGACTCGATAGGGGGGACAACATCAGTATCGACAATATTCCTAGCATCAGACGTTTGAGCACTCGATGTTGGAGAAGGAGTGGGATCCTCATCTCCCGACAATAAATGCTCAGGAATGTCTTAGTTACTGACATAGTCACTGATAGGGACTTTAAATGACTTGAAAAGATCTGAATAGTCAAACTGCCAATCCAATCCCTTATGTGAGTCATGTGTATAGCTCGTAACTTCGATGTTATAAACTATTTCAACACGTCCCGAATTTTTATTGAAGGCCCTTTTGTTTGGTGAGTTAGGCATGTAACCTAGGAAGTATCCTTCGTCAGCCTTTTCACCAAATTTAGGTTGATGACTCGTTTTCAACAACGTACATGAAACTCCAAAGGGTTCAAACCCTTTTAAGTTCGGTTTCTTTTTGTTCAAAAGCTCATAACATGTCTTGTTCTGCTTTTTAACCGTAAGAACCCGATTGAGAACATGACATGCTGTATTCACTGCTTCTGCCCAAAATATGACCGGAAGCCTTGAATCTGCAAGCATTGTTCTCGCTGCTTCAATTAGAGTTCTATTCTTCCTTTCAGCAACACCATTTTGTTGAGGTTCATATGGTGCACTGAATTGATGTTGAATGCCTTTGCTTAAGCAATATACATTCAATGTAGAATTCTTGAACTCGGTCCCATTGTCACTACGAATTCTCTTAACTCTTTTTCTATAGATGTTCTCTATTAGATCAAGAAACTCCATAAGAATGCCCGGAGTTTCATCCTTAGATCCCAAAAAGAATACCCAAGAGAATCTAGAGAAATCGTCTGTGACAACCAGACAGTACCATTTGCCACCTATGCTTCTCTTGCTTATTGGGCCAAAGAGATCCATATGTAGCAACTCAAAAGGCGAGGAAATAGAGTTCACATTTTTAGACTTGTGTAGTTTCTTATGTTGTTTTCCTTTCAAGCAGGATATACACTTGTCTTCAAATGCAAAACTCTTCGGTGGTACACCCAGAACTAACCCATGTTTGGTTATATAGTTCATTTTTCGAAAGTTTAAGTGTGCCATTTTCCTATGCCATAGGAGAGAGTCTGATTCTGAAGCCTTGGATAACAGACAAGTAGACACCATTGAAGTAATAGGAGCATTCATGTTGATAGCATAAATGTCCTTCTTCCTTGGAGCTTTCATCAGTATCCATTTATCGGGAATGATAAAACCCGGCTTCAGGATCAAGGCCTCTTTCTCAGTGAAGAGAACAGGATGACCTTTATCACAGACTTGGGAAACACTCACTAGGTTGTGCGTTAGTTCTTCAACATAATTCACATCCTCTAGAGTCAAAGTTCCATTAGAAACAGTTCCTTTCCCAGTAATTACTCCTCCCTTATCACCGGCGAAGTGCACTCCTTGTCTCAGTCCACCTCTGAAGTCTGTCAGTAGACTTCTTGTTCCTGTCATGTGCCTAGAGCATCCACTGTCAACATACCACCAATTATCATTGTTCCCAGTCTGCTCCTGCACATACAAGTTGTAAACAATCAGTTATCAAGAGGGACCCAAGCCATTACGGTCTTGGTTTGTCCCTTATCATCGACAAACTGTAGCTCTTTAAAGTAACCATCCTTCCCATTAGGAGCTTTGGTCACTTTTGAAGGAGCATCAGCTTGCTGATGATTAGTGGTCCTGGGTCTATGAGTTGACTGACTTCCAACTCTCCCCGATACATAACCCTGGAATTTCTGCCCTTGGTTACGATTATTATAGGACCCTTGGTTAACTCCTTGTGAACGAGATGTAGATCCAATCTCAAAGTGACTTTGGTTCCTTCTCGGAGTCATAAACCTCGACGGCACCTGATCCTTAGCAGAGTTTTCATGCCGTTTAGGTTTTGGTGGCGAGACACTGTGAGACGCATCTCTTTTCAGAGCAGTCACAGGTTTAATACCAATACCAGGTCTGGTACCTAACCTGTCTGTGCTAGAGATATTTTTAGACTTATCACTGGCCTCGCGCTTAGGAGCAGCTTCATTCTTCTTATTGGGACAACAAGAAGAGACATGTCCTCGTTGATGACATTTGAAGCATGACATCTGCTTTCGTGACTTAGCAGTCTTAGCAGACTCCTTCTTTATCTGATCAAAAGACACTGAAGGTAACTCCTTATGTTTCTTAATGACTTCATTATTTCCATCAGTACTTCCAATCATCCCACTTGATACGAATTGTACTTTAGTGAGAGATTTGACTGTACTCTTGGTTAAAGATGAATCATTGACAGTCTCCTTTTGGATCTCAGATGCAATAGACTGTTGATTTTCCAAATCCTCAGTCTCAGGATTAACATCTGTCATTTCTAAGTCAACAGAAGTGGAAGCAGTGTAATTGGCATTAAAAGGCGGAGGGACATCTGAGTATCCTAGGCCAGTAACATCCTTTACACTACGTTGAGAGCCAATGATTCTATTTAAGGTCAAAGAAGAAGTTCTATAACCTTCAAATTTTCTATTCAGCTCTACCAGTTTCATATTTGACTCTGATAATTCCTTATCCCTAATAGCTATATTTCTATTAAGCTCATTAAGGTTTAGATATAACCCGTCTATTTTAATACATTGTTCATTTATAATGTCAGTCAGACTGGTCTTATCTAGAGTATCACTCTTAATCTTCTCGTTCAGTGCTAATTTATCTTCACCTAACCGACGAACATCAGACTTAGCTAAGTCTAATTCTGAGGTCAAGGTTTTGTTAGATTCTGCAAAGACACTAACCTGTGTTTGAAGATCAGTAACTAAATAGCATACATCGGTGAGAGTAAGGAGATCTAAACATACCTTTTTCTTTTCGGATTGAATATCAGCCATATATGCCACAAAATCATTGGGACTCATTTCTTCTGTCGAGTTGATGTAGAGAACATCTTCCTCAATCCCCTTAACTTCTGTGTGTGGCACATTAGCTTGAAGTTCTTCAGTAGTCGGCATGTAGGAAGTGGATTCAATTTGTTTCTCTTGATCGTCAATCTCAGCCATGAGAGCTTGCTCTGATGGTGTAGACCAATCATAAGATCCGTCTATTTGCTGAACCACTAAGACTTTGGAAGTTAGATTACTTCCCGAATCTTGTTTTGAAGTTCCAGCATCAACCTTTGGTCTTTGGCATTCCCTGGCAAAGTGTCCGTAACCTTGACAATTATAACACTTGACCTTGGACTTGTCAAAACCTGGTCGATTTCCAACCACTCTCTTACCCGTACGCTTTAGGAAATTCTTTACTCTCCTTGACACCATAGCCAGTTGCCACTGGAGGTCCATTTCCTCTAAGTCGTCAGGATCAACCTGATCATAATCTTCATCAAATTGTGCTGGATCGTTTATCTTCCCTTGAATATAGTTTTCATAAGAAGCAACGAACGATGCCAACACAGAAAGTTGTTGTTCGGCTGATTTCACACTCATCGGCATCTTATGATGCCCTTGAGTGGATTTATCTGAGGTGGTGTTCCTGTTTCGTTTATCACCGTTATCCGAAGCAATGAAACAGAGATCCTCAGTCAAATTTTCTCCAATCTCATCATTTTCACCTGCAAACAAAGCCGTGGTCAAATTGGATGAGGAGTTAGAGATACTAGTCTTTCCATGGTACAGACCAGGATTCTGTAGATGATCAGAATCCGTATCTCTCGTTTTCTTAGAGAAGTCATAACCCCTTAGTTTATCAATCGCTTTCTCTAGGGTCATGGTTGCATATCTTTCATCATTATCTTTCAGCATGATACCGTACATCTCCCATTTACAAGGTAAACCCTCAATAAACTTGTCGGTTTTCTCCTTGTCATTATAAAAGATAGCATGGTCGTCAAGCTCACTTAATAGATGATAGAAACGGGTGGTGTAAGCCTCAAGATCTTCTTCTCTAAAAGCCTTAAATACCATAAACTGCTTTTTTAGAAGATTACATTTACCAGCTTTCACCTGAGGGCTCCCCTCACATCTCTTTTCTAGAGCGTCCCACAGCTCTTTAGCTGTGTGAAAGGACTTCAACTGATGGTTGATCTCCTTAGGAAGGCTCATCTTAATTGAAGAATGTGCTTTATTATCGATGGTGAATTCTTTCTTCTGATGGTCATTCATTCGATCATAAGTCACAATCACTGTTGCGTTCCCTACCTCAGCTGTAGGTGCAACATATCCGTTTTTAATACACAACCAAATAGTGATGTCGTGGAATCTACAGTAACTTTCAAATCTGTCTTTCCACCCATAATAGTCCTCAAGTCTAAGTAGCTTCGGTGGAACATTAGATTTTCCAACCTCGTGTTCCATCTCGATCATTCGGCTCAAGTCAGACATCTTGGTAAGTCTTAAAAGTTGTCAAATCACAAGATATTACAACTTCAATTCGCAAGAATATCTCAGCTCGCAAAGGGTTTCAGCTCGCAAAGAAAGTCAACTCGCAGGAACTCAATTCGCAAAGGAACTCGGTTCGTAGGAAATGTCAACTCGCAGAAAACTCAGTTCGCAAGGAACTCGGTTCGCAAGTAATTTCAACTCGCAGAAAACTCAGTTCGCAAGGAACTCGGTTCGCAAGTAAAGCTCAACTCGCAAGAGACTTTCAACTCGCAGCTGAATCTCAACTCGCAAGAAACTCAGCTCGCAGCTCAAACCCTAATTCTCAACTCGCAAATAACAGTAACCCTAATCTCAACTCGCAAAACGGCGCCTCGAAATCTGGGAACTGAACTTTTTGGTATTTTTACGAATAAATCCGTAGATTTCGTTCGAAAAACGACCCTAAAGATGTTATATAACCAAAAACCTTGTAACCACAACGTTTCTAAGCCCGAAAGCTCTGATACCAATTGTAAGTCTCTAGATCTTGGTTAGCGATAACGGATTATCTTTTAGGTATTGAGGTGCGGAATCCCTCAATACTTAAGGTTTATTGCTTATATAACTTTGCAATTAATTAACAAGCTTCGTTTTGATATTAACTAGTGTTAAACAGTCAAAACCGAGCTTATTCAATAAATGCTTTTATATCTGCACAGATTTCGAGGAGAGAAAAATTTAAAAATATTTGGTGTGTGTAATTATAGCACGGATTTCTAGGTCTCTCATAATAATGAGCAGCATTAAAATATTTATATCTGGTTCAACTCGCAGGCCATGGGCTTTGCGAGTTGACTCAACTCGCAGCCCATGGGCCTGCGAGTCCAGATGATTGCGAGCCCAGATCTCAACTCGCAGGTAAGACCTGCGAGTCCAGATATCAGCGAGCCCAGATCTCAACTCGCAGCTGAGAGCTGCGAGTCCAGATGGTTGCGAGATGAGATCTCAACTCACAGGTCAAACCTGCGAGTTGACTTCTCAATTCGCGAATTTTGACTTTAACTTGAAATCGATACTTGTTCAATAACATTTAACAAATAATAATAACAAGTTAATATCATATATTTACGAGTCTAAACCAATTTATACAAGTTTGACAATAAATACACTAGTCCTATTACAAGCTAGATCTGTTGTCACAATAATATGTCCCAACATCTTCGCCAGCTCATCTTCCTTGCAGGACTCTTGATATATCAATACCTCCCCTTGAGATGGCTTGTCCTTCAGAAGGCTGATGACCAGGCGATCAAGTCTATCAATTTGCCTCTGCTTGTCAGCTACATCATCTATCAGATTGTTATTCGTCTTGATGAGCAGTGAATAGGCATCATTCTGATTAGTCATGTTATCAGACATAGACAACATTTGAGAAATCAAGAATTTGACGGTTTCTTCCAACTGTCGAACTCTGGACTCTAAGCTATTAATATGATCAGAATCAGTCGCAGAGGAGGTGGATGGAGCAGCAGTAGTGGTGGTTGGTGGCGTGGGAGCGGGCGGTTGCATTTTCTTCGCTATCTCGGTAGCAACATCGGTTAATAGACGCGCTGCGACCCTGCTAGATTTGGTGGTTGGGTGCGAAGACGGGCGAACCAAAGCAGCAATCATTTCAGCCTCTAAGGGCGTAGAACTGGATTGTAGATGAGCTGCAGAGGTTGAAGCTGTTTGTCTGAGCAGTTTGCGAGGTCGAGTAATGAGCACCTCCTCCTCTTCTTCTTCATCCTCATCTTCATCAACCAAAACAAAATCGGGATCTTGGTCCACGGCTTTCCTCTTTAACTTCAATGCCGGATCCATAATCAATTTTGATCCTTGACGAATCATCCCTTCAGGGATACCGGAGACAAACCCTGGTGGTCCAGTCTCATCATCATCATCATCAGCATCAGACCCAGATACAGAAGCAGAAGCAGCTTCTCCATCTCTGCCCGATGGCCCAACAGCATCAGGTGCCTCTGTGGATGGTTCTTCAAACCTTGGTGCCTCAGCAACATACTGATCCACATCCTGCATGATGGGATCATTTGCATCATCGTTCTCAGCCAGTACTTGCTGCACCACTTCAGCTGCAATGTCAACATCAACTTGTTGCTCTTGCTGATTTGCTTGAATAAGAACCTCCTCAATCAGTTCTTGTGGCTCAGAAGCACCCTCGTCCACATCAACATCTAGCCAACCATGATTTGGTGGCGCCACATACGTTGGATTAATCAAAAATCCAAACAACTCTGTCAGCTGTGGTTGCATCTCGAATCTGCGAGAGGTTTGCATAAACATCGCATTATATGCCCTTAACCCAATGGTATCAACCTTCAGATCCGCTTGAAAAACCGGCAGATCAGGGATAGAGGCCCTAATAATCAGCATGCAAAATCGGGGATAGATCATGAACTGCGATCTAACTCCCCCCAAAATTTGGCGTACAATCTCCCCAAAGATGTAATCTGAAAAGCTGTATGGTTTGTTATAAACCAGTGACAGTAAAGCAGATAGGAGAGAAGAGCTCAACTCATCGTATCCTCCCTTCTTCGGTCCAAAGATAGTTACAAGGACATGCCATAAAAACCTCCACTCACCAAAAACGAGCGCATTCAAGAACTGACGCCCTCTCTTGGGTCCAACATACCCCATACGTGTCAGTGCACCCTCAATAAAGTCCGAAGAGAACTCAGTAGGTCCATCTTCCTGCTCTACAGTGCCCAACTGTAGGATGTTCCGAAGATCGGATGCAGAAAAGGTAACTGGAAGATCATTAATCCTCGTTCGAATGACCGGAGGATTCACCGATGTATCATATACAATATTTGCCCAGAACTGGGTTAGTATATCTCGTGATAGGGCCGGTGACTCGGTGATAGCATATCGAATCCTTGATCGTGCCAGATAAGAAAGAACCCGAGTCAATCTAGATGCACCCCGGGCATCTACGTCTAAATCGACCAGAACATTATGATGTCCAACGAATTGTCGAGCCATACCTGTAATATCAAAGATCACACAAATGTTAGACAATTAGTTTAACAAATATTGAGAGACTTATATAATCTACGAACTACAATTGAACTATTAAGTTAAGAAACTTAATTAACAATTATAGTCGTTCATTATATATATATTCAATAAATCTAATGTTCGAATGTTCGTTTAAAGGTAATACAGCTTATTACTCAAAGTCGTAAGCCTTATAACCATTTAAAGTGTACAATTTTACGTGTTTTCACTTAAGTCTACACGTCTAATTGTTAACTAATTTATAACTCTTAATTAATAAAAATCTAGAGTTCGTAAATTAAATTAAATTACAAATTAAAAAGAATTTCAACTCGCAAGCAGTTCAACTCGCAGAGTTCAACTCGCAGAGTTCAACTCGCAGTTTAACCAGAGTCAACTCGCAAGTTCAACTCGCAGGTCAACCAAAGTCAACTCGCCAGTTCAACTCGCAGGTCAACCAAAGTCAACAAGCAAGTTCAACTCGCAGGTCAACATAAGTCAACTCGCAAGTTCAACTCGCAGGTCAACCAAAGTCAACAAGCAAGTTCAACTCGCATAGTTCAAGTCAGCTCGCAAGAGTCAACAAAAGTCAACTCGCAAGAGTCAACTCGCAGAGTTCAACTCGCAAGTTCAACTCGCAAGTCAGACTTGCAAGTCAACTCGCAGGTTGGACTCGCAAGTCAACTCGCAAGTGGACTCGCAGGAGCGGGCTGCGAGTTGAGTCTGGATCTCAACTCGCAGCATGAACTGTCCAGATGACATCATCTTTTCAAATTTATTTGGCGAGATATAACATGATCAAGCTATGTCATCTTGTTCAATAAACTCAGATTTACACAAACCCTAAGGTTTCTTGTCTATATGCGCTATAATTTTGATGATTTTTGTAATTTAAATACCAAAATCCTCATTTTATTAAAAATGTCGATTGTGGGTTAATTACTTGGTAAAATTAGATGATGTATACCTCAAAATGTTCACAATCCAAAAATGTATAAAAGCTATGAGTTCAAAGATCCGATCCTCTAACAAAAATTTCAAGAAAAATGGAAAGTGGATTCGGTTCGCAGTGTGTGTGGGTTCGCAAGTGATTTTGGATTCGCAGAACTGTGTGGGGTTGTATGCGGGCTCGCAGGTATTTATACCTGTTGACTCGGCTCGCAGAACTCAACTCGCAGAGTTGAGTTCAACTCGCAAGCCCAGTCAACTCGCAGCACTGTTC
The DNA here is from genome assembly GCA_963921325.1 of Logfia minima. Classification (NCBI taxonomy): domain Eukaryota; kingdom Viridiplantae; phylum Streptophyta; class Magnoliopsida; order Asterales; family Asteraceae; genus Logfia; species Logfia minima. The sequence goes on along the minus strand of OY992774.1, from coordinate 16,998,567 downwards.
TCGACTCGCAATTTTTGTCTAAAAATTACATTTTAATTACAAAACGTCATTTTTAAGTCCAAATTGCGTACAAGTCTAAAATCTGAGGATCTTTCACTTGTTTTTCTTATGGAATAGCGAACAAGTCTAAAATAAAATATTTTTCACTTGTCTTTCTTGAAAAAATGCACAAGTCTAAAATCAGAGGATCTTTCACTTGTGATGCAATTATACGAATAGCAGAAACATAAGAAAAATAAAATAAAGAGAAATAAGATAAAATGAAATAAATAAAAGTTCAATGATTCATAATAAACATTGGTATCAAGTACCCTTGTATTAATGAAACACTTTGACTAAAATAAAATTACAATAAAATAAAATAAAGTAAAATAAAACCTAATCGAGGGCATTAAGAAATTTATCGACAGTGGGATCATATCAGAAGGAAACAGCTGAACCAAAAGATGAGTACAAAGTCTAAGAAGATTGTTAGTATGCATACCTTATGAAATTCACAATAAGTTACATAAGAACTCACAACTTAACCATTTATCAACTTTACATTTATAAGAGTATAACTTGGTTACCTATATCCACAAAATATAATATTCACATCAAAATGAAGTGATTTAAATATCATAGACAGTTCAAGATGATTACCGGTATTATAATCCATATAAACAAAGTCTATACTGATTTCCGAGCAAACCTTTTATTGTTTGAATGTGTATTACCTAATGTGATTCAAAAATGACATACTGAGAAATTTAGTAAAACACATAACACTGTTTCTTTCACTTTGCAAGATAGAGGTCACTAAATGATGTTCTTTTCGAAACATATGACATACCCTTGAGTGAATTTATAAAATGTGACAAACATCAAACCCGTTTTGTAGATACTAGTGGTTCTAGATCTGTACTTAGTACAACATAAGATCCCTTAGTATAGACAAACCAAGCTTGAAACCATTGGCAAAACTAAAGGGGTCAGGTCTGTACTTAGTACAATAGAGACACCAGTAATTTCACTAACAGCCATAATTCTTATTATTTGTCTTGACATATTTTCATAGATTCTAGATAACAGTGTATGGTCAGACTATCGTTCATCAATTAAGACTTATGTCATATGTCATATAGTAAATCACACGAGATAACACACAGAAGATTTATAGCTTATTATATGCTCAGAAATCAAAGCAGACATTGCCTACCAGTACATCTTATAATGAAGCTATCTAGATCTAAAGTTTTTCAAGTAGATTATATCGTGTGGAGAGAGGAGTATACTAAAATAAAGATAAGTGAAGGCCTGGTTTTAAAGATGTAAAGTTCATGTAACAAATTTGAATCTACTAACACATCTAACTTAAGACTTTTACCTATATTTATTAAGCCAATTCCTCTAATTTACTATCATTTCCCAGTTGATAAAGACTTAACCTTTATCGGAGGCGATTCCCCAACGGTAACAAGCAAATGAATGCCATACGCCTTACCCCTTTTTTTTATTTTAAAAATGGCATAAACTAATAAATAAGACCAGCTAATTATTACAAAATAACTCTATGGAAGACTAATCCTCTGGATTTCTCATTCCATTTAGTTGCACCAATTTCTCGAATCGAGCTCTGTCGAACGCTTTGGTGTATAAGTCTGCTAAATTATCCACAGATGGAACCTTAGCTAACTTTATCAGGTTTTTCTCAGCACAGTCTCTAATAAAGTGATGTCGAATATCAATATGTTTAGTTTTACTGTGCTTGACTGGATTATTGGTTATTGAGATCGTTGATTCATTATCAATCATCATAGGCGTATTTGTTATATTCAGCCCATAATCAAGCAATTGCTGTTGTATCCACAGAACTTGGGAACAACAACTGCCAGCTGCAACATACTCAGCTTCACATGTAGAAATGGCTACTGAGGTTTGCTTCTTGCATTGCCAAGAGACCAGTCTACCTCCTAGGAATTGACATCCACCGGTTGTAGACTTTCTATTCTGATTGCATCCTCCGTAATCAGAATCAGTGTAAGCCACAAAATCTAAGTCTCCATCAGTCGGATACCAAAGTCCCAGCTTCGGTTTCCCTTTGAGGTAACGAAGAATCCGTTTTACTGCTTGCATGTGAGATTCTTTAGGAGTAGCTTGATATCTTGCGCAGACACATACTGCAAACATTATATCAGGCCTTGATGCTGTAAGATACATTAGTGATCCAATCATGGCCCTGTAAAGAGTAGGATCCACGTCTCTATCACTCGATGTATCTGGACCAATACCATGGGCTTCCGGAATAGGAGTATGAAAAATTCTTGATTCTTCCATCTTGAATCGTTCTAGAAGCTCATTAGTATACTTAGTCTGATGAATGAAATATCCATCTTTCTTTTGATCGACTTGCAATCCTAAGAAAAATGTCAATTCACCCATTGCTGACATCTCAAACTTGTTCTTCATAACCTTTTCAAATTCACTACACATCCTTTCGTCAGATGACCCAAAGATGATATCGTCAACATATACTTGAACAAGTAGAAAGTCTCTTCTTTTCCATTTCACAAAGAGTGTACTGTCAATTCTTCCTCTTGTGAATCCATTCTCAAGAAGATAAGTGGACAGTGTCTCATACCACGCTCTCGGAGCTTGATGTAATCCATATAGAGCCTTATCGAGACGATATACTCTATCTGGATACTTTGGATCAGTAAATCCCGGTGGTTGAGAAACATACACCGTTTCTTTGACTTTGCCATACAAGAAGGCACTTTTAACATCCAGCTGAAATACTTTTATTTTCTTTGAGGCTGCAAATGCTAAAAATAACCTAATTGCTTCAAGCCTAGCCACAGGCGCAAACACTTCATTGTAATCAATCCCCTCTTGTTGATTAAAACCTTGGACAACTAGACGAGCTTTATTGCGAATTACGATTCCTCGATCGTCTTTCTTGCACTTAAATACCCATCTAGTTCCAATTGGATATTCTCCAACAGGTAGGTCAACCAACTCCCAAACTTGCAATTTTGTGAACTGAGACAGTTCTTCCTGCATTGCCTCGACCCACGAATTTTCCTTCAAAGCTATCTGAACATTCTTAGGTTCAATTTGTGAGATAAAGCATGAATATAGACATAGATTTGAAATCCCTGTCTCGTTCATTTCAGCATACAAGCTTGAATGAGTGGATGTACTAGCTTTAGATTGATTTCGAGTCAGAACAGGAGAATTTGGATCACCGATGATATTATCAATTGGATGAATCCTATTAATTCTTGTTGAAGTAACAGGTTCAACTGGAATATCATCCTGTAAGTTGGCACCAATTTCCTCCAAAGGTGGTATACCTTCATTAGTAGTTGATATCCTTAATTGTCTTAGAGGAGTAAGAACATCATCCATAATCCTTTGAGAAGCAATTTCAGGATCTTCACTCTCTTGAGGTATATCATCTTGAGGTATTTGCGACTCGATAGGGGGGACAACATCAGTATCGACAATATTCCTAGCATCAGACGTTTGAGCACTCGATGTTGGAGAAGGAGTGGGATCCTCATCTCCCGACAATAAATGCTCAGGAATGTCTTAGTTACTGACATAGTCACTGATAGGGACTTTAAATGACTTGAAAAGATCTGAATAGTCAAACTGCCAATCCAATCCCTTATGTGAGTCATGTGTATAGCTCGTAACTTCGATGTTATAAACTATTTCAACACGTCCCGAATTTTTATTGAAGGCCCTTTTGTTTGGTGAGTTAGGCATGTAACCTAGGAAGTATCCTTCGTCAGCCTTTTCACCAAATTTAGGTTGATGACTCGTTTTCAACAACGTACATGAAACTCCAAAGGGTTCAAACCCTTTTAAGTTCGGTTTCTTTTTGTTCAAAAGCTCATAACATGTCTTGTTCTGCTTTTTAACCGTAAGAACCCGATTGAGAACATGACATGCTGTATTCACTGCTTCTGCCCAAAATATGACCGGAAGCCTTGAATCTGCAAGCATTGTTCTCGCTGCTTCAATTAGAGTTCTATTCTTCCTTTCAGCAACACCATTTTGTTGAGGTTCATATGGTGCACTGAATTGATGTTGAATGCCTTTGCTTAAGCAATATACATTCAATGTAGAATTCTTGAACTCGGTCCCATTGTCACTACGAATTCTCTTAACTCTTTTTCTATAGATGTTCTCTATTAGATCAAGAAACTCCATAAGAATGCCCGGAGTTTCATCCTTAGATCCCAAAAAGAATACCCAAGAGAATCTAGAGAAATCGTCTGTGACAACCAGACAGTACCATTTGCCACCTATGCTTCTCTTGCTTATTGGGCCAAAGAGATCCATATGTAGCAACTCAAAAGGCGAGGAAATAGAGTTCACATTTTTAGACTTGTGTAGTTTCTTATGTTGTTTTCCTTTCAAGCAGGATATACACTTGTCTTCAAATGCAAAACTCTTCGGTGGTACACCCAGAACTAACCCATGTTTGGTTATATAGTTCATTTTTCGAAAGTTTAAGTGTGCCATTTTCCTATGCCATAGGAGAGAGTCTGATTCTGAAGCCTTGGATAACAGACAAGTAGACACCATTGAAGTAATAGGAGCATTCATGTTGATAGCATAAATGTCCTTCTTCCTTGGAGCTTTCATCAGTATCCATTTATCGGGAATGATAAAACCCGGCTTCAGGATCAAGGCCTCTTTCTCAGTGAAGAGAACAGGATGACCTTTATCACAGACTTGGGAAACACTCACTAGGTTGTGCGTTAGTTCTTCAACATAATTCACATCCTCTAGAGTCAAAGTTCCATTAGAAACAGTTCCTTTCCCAGTAATTACTCCTCCCTTATCACCGGCGAAGTGCACTCCTTGTCTCAGTCCACCTCTGAAGTCTGTCAGTAGACTTCTTGTTCCTGTCATGTGCCTAGAGCATCCACTGTCAACATACCACCAATTATCATTGTTCCCAGTCTGCTCCTGCACATACAAGTTGTAAACAATCAGTTATCAAGAGGGACCCAAGCCATTACGGTCTTGGTTTGTCCCTTATCATCGACAAACTGTAGCTCTTTAAAGTAACCATCCTTCCCATTAGGAGCTTTGGTCACTTTTGAAGGAGCATCAGCTTGCTGATGATTAGTGGTCCTGGGTCTATGAGTTGACTGACTTCCAACTCTCCCCGATACATAACCCTGGAATTTCTGCCCTTGGTTACGATTATTATAGGACCCTTGGTTAACTCCTTGTGAACGAGATGTAGATCCAATCTCAAAGTGACTTTGGTTCCTTCTCGGAGTCATAAACCTCGACGGCACCTGATCCTTAGCAGAGTTTTCATGCCGTTTAGGTTTTGGTGGCGAGACACTGTGAGACGCATCTCTTTTCAGAGCAGTCACAGGTTTAATACCAATACCAGGTCTGGTACCTAACCTGTCTGTGCTAGAGATATTTTTAGACTTATCACTGGCCTCGCGCTTAGGAGCAGCTTCATTCTTCTTATTGGGACAACAAGAAGAGACATGTCCTCGTTGATGACATTTGAAGCATGACATCTGCTTTCGTGACTTAGCAGTCTTAGCAGACTCCTTCTTTATCTGATCAAAAGACACTGAAGGTAACTCCTTATGTTTCTTAATGACTTCATTATTTCCATCAGTACTTCCAATCATCCCACTTGATACGAATTGTACTTTAGTGAGAGATTTGACTGTACTCTTGGTTAAAGATGAATCATTGACAGTCTCCTTTTGGATCTCAGATGCAATAGACTGTTGATTTTCCAAATCCTCAGTCTCAGGATTAACATCTGTCATTTCTAAGTCAACAGAAGTGGAAGCAGTGTAATTGGCATTAAAAGGCGGAGGGACATCTGAGTATCCTAGGCCAGTAACATCCTTTACACTACGTTGAGAGCCAATGATTCTATTTAAGGTCAAAGAAGAAGTTCTATAACCTTCAAATTTTCTATTCAGCTCTACCAGTTTCATATTTGACTCTGATAATTCCTTATCCCTAATAGCTATATTTCTATTAAGCTCATTAAGGTTTAGATATAACCCGTCTATTTTAATACATTGTTCATTTATAATGTTAGTCAGACTGGTCTTATCTAGAGTATCACTCTTAATCTTCTCGTTCAGTGCTAATTTATCTTCACCTAACCGACGAACATCAGACTTAGCTAAGTCTAATTCTGAGGTCAAGGTTTTGTTAGATTCTGCAAAGACACTAACCTGTGTTTGAAGATCAGTAACTAAATAGCATACATCGGTGAGAGTAAGGAGATCTAAACATACCTTTTTCTTTTCGGATTGAATATCAGCCATATATGCCACAAAATCATTGGGACTCATTTCTTCTGTCGAGTTGATGTAGAGAACATCTTCCTCAATCCCCTTAACTTCTGTGTGTGGCACATTAGCTTGAAGTTCTTCAGTAGTCGGCATGTAGGAAGTGGATTCAATTTGTTTCTCTTGATCGTCAATCTCAGCCATGAGAGCTTGCTCTGATGGTGTAGACCAATCATAAGATCCGTCTATTTGCTGAACCACTAAGACTTTGGAAGTTAGATTACTTCCCGAATCTTGTTTTGAAGTTCCAGCATCAACCTTTGGTCTTTGGCATTCCCTGGCAAAGTGTCCGTAACCTTGACAATTATAACACTTGACCTTGGACTTGTCAAAACCTGGTCGATTTCCAACCACTCTCTTACCCGTACGCTTTAGGAAATTCTTTACTCTCCTTGACACCATAGCCAGTTGCCACTGGAGGTCCATTTCCTCTAAGTCGTCAGGATCAACCTGATCATAATCTTCATCAAATTGTGCTGGATCGTTTATCTTCCCTTGAATATAGTTTTCATAAGAAGCAACGAACGATGCCAACACAGAAAGTTGTTGTTCGGCTGATTTCACACTCATCGGCATCTTATGATGCCCTTGAGTGGATTTATCTGAGGTGGTGTTCCTGTTTCGTTTATCACCGTTATCCGAAGCAATGAAACAGAGATCCTCAGTCAAATTTTCTCCAATCTCATCATTTTCACCTGCAAACAAAGCCGTGGTCAAATTGGATGAGGAGTTAGAGATACTAGTCTTTCCATGGTACAGACCAGGATTCTGTAGATGATCAGAATCCGTATCTCTCGTTTTCTTAGAGAAGTCATAACCCCTTAGTTTATCAATCGCTTTCTCTAGGGTCATGGTTGCATATCTTTCATCATTATCTTTCAGCATGATACCGTACATCTCCCATTTACAAGGTAAACCCTCAATAAACTTGTCGGTTTTCTCCTTGTCATTATAAAAGATAGCATGGTCGTCAAGCTCACTTAATAGATGATAGAAACGGGTGGTGTAAGCCTCAAGATCTTCTTCTCTAAAAGCCTTAAATACCATAAACTGCTTTTTTAGAAGATTACATTTACCAGCTTTCACCTGAGGGCTCCCCTCACATCTCTTTTCTAGAGCGTCCCACAGCTCTTTAGCTGTGTGAAAGGACTTCAACTGATGGTTGATCTCCTTAGGAAGGCTCATCTTAATTGAAGAATGTGCTTTATTATCGATGGTGAATTCTTTCTTCTGATGGTCATTCATTCGATCATAAGTCACAATCACTGTTGCGTTCCCTACCTCAGCTGTAGGTGCAACATATCCGTTTTTAATACACAACCAAATAGTGATGTCGTGGAATCTACAGTAACTTTCAAATCTGTCTTTCCACCCATAATAGTCCTCAAGTCTAAGTAGCTTCGGTGGAACATTAGATTTTCCAACCTCGTGTTCCATCTCGATCATTCGGCTCAAGTCAGACATCTTGGTAAGTCTTAAAAGTTGTCAAATCACAAGATATTACAACTTCAATTCGCAAGAATATCTCAGCTCGCAAAGGGTTTCAGCTCGCAAAGAAAGTCAACTCGCAGGAACTCAATTCGCAAAGGAACTCGGTTCGTAGGAAATGTCAACTCGCAGAAAACTCAGTTCGCAAGGAACTCGGTTCGCAAGTAATTTCAACTCGCAGAAAACTCAGTTCGCAAGGAACTCGGTTCGCAAGTAAAGCTCAACTCGCAAGAGACTTTCAACTCGCAGCTGAATCTCAACTCGCAAGAAACTCAGCTCGCAGCTCAAACCCTAATTCTCAACTCGCAAATAACAGTAACCCTAATCTCAACTCGCAAAACGGCGCCTCGAAATCTGGGAACTGAACTTTTTGGTATTTTTACGAATAAATCCGTAGATTTCGTTCGAAAAACGACCCTAAAGATGTTATATAACCAAAAACCTTGTAACCACAACGTTTCTAAGCCCGAAAGCTCTGATACCAATTGTAAGTCTCTAGATCTTGGTTAGCGATAACGGATTATCTTTTAGGTATTGAGGTGCGGAATCCCTCAATACTTAAGGTTTATTGCTTATATAACTTTGCAATTAATTAACAAGCTTCGTTTTGATATTAACTAGTGTTAAACAGTCAAAACCGAGCTTATTCAATAAATGCTTTTATATCTGCACAGATTTCGAGGAGAGAAAAATTTAAAAATATTTGGTGTGTGTAATTATAGCACGGATTTCTAGGTCTCTCATAATAATGAGCAGCATTAAAATATTTATATCTGGTTCAACTCGCAGGCCATGGGCTTTGCGAGTTGACTCAACTCGCAGCCCATGGGCCTGCGAGTCCAGATGATTGCGAGCCCAGATCTCAACTCGCAGGTAAGACCTGCGAGTCCAGATATCAGCGAGCCCAGATCTCAACTCGCAGCTGAGAGCTGCGAGTCCAGATGGTTGCGAGATGAGATCTCAACTCGCAGGTCAAACCTGCGAGTTGACTTCTCAATTCGCGAATTTTGACTTTAACTTGAAATCGATACTTGTTCAATAACATTTAACAAATAATAATAACAAGTTAATATCATATATTTACGAGTCTAAACCAATTTATACAAGTTTGACAATAAATACACTAGTCCTATTACAAGCTAGATCTGTTGTCACAATAATATGTCCCAACATCTTCGCCAGCTCATCTTCCTTGCAGGACTCTTGATATATCAATACCTCCCCTTGAGATGGCTTGTCCTTCAGAAGGCTGATGACCAGGCGATCAAGTCTATCAATTTGCCTCTGCTTGTCAGCTACATCATCTATCAGATTGTTATTCGTCTTGATGAGCAGTGAATAGGCATCATTCTGATTAGTCATGTTATCAGACATAGACAACATTTGAGAAATCAAGAATTTGACGGTTTCTTCCAACTGTCGAACTCTGGACTCTAAGCTATTAATATGATCAGAATCAGTCGCAGAGGAGGTGGATGGAGCAGCAGTAGTGGTGGTTGGTGGCGTGGGAGCGGGCGGTTGCATTTTCTTCGCTATCTCGGTAGCAACATCGGTTAATAGACGCGCTGCGACCCTGCTAGATTTGGTGGTTGGGTGCGAAGACGGGCGAACCAAAGCAGCAATCATTTCAGCCTCTAAGGGCGTAGAACTGGATTGTAGATGAGCTGCAGAGGTTGAAGCTGTTTGTCTGAGCAGTTTGCGAGGTCGAGTAATGAGCACCTCCTCCTCTTCTTCTTCATCCTCATCTTCATCAACCAAAACAAAATCGGGATCTTGGTCCACGGCTTTCCTCTTTAACTTCAATGCCGGATCCATAATCAATTTTGATCCTTGACGAATCATCCCTTCAGGGATACCGGAGACAAACCCTGGTGGTCCAGTCTCATCATCATCATCATCAGCATCAGACCCAGATACGGAAGCAGAAGCAGCTTCTCCATCTCTGCCCGATGGCCCAACAGCATCAGGTGCCTCTGTGGATGGTTCTTCAAACCTTGGTGCCTCAGCAACATACTGATCCACATCCTGCATGATGGGATCATTTGCATCATCGTTCTCAGCCAGTACTTGCTGCACCACTTCAGCTGCAATGTCAACATCAACTTGTTGCTCTTGCTGATTTGCTTGAATAAGAACCTCCTCAATCAGTTCTTGTGGCTCAGAAGCACCCTCGTCCACATCAACATCTAGCCAACCATGATTTGGTGGCGCCACATACGTTGGATTAATCAAAAATCCAAACAACTCTGTCAGCTGTGGTTGCATCTCGAATCTGCGAGAGGTTTGCATAAACATCGCATTATATGCCCTTAACCCAATGGTATCAACCTTCAGATCCGCTTGAAAAACCGGCAGATCAGGGATAGAGGCCCTAATAATCAGCATGCAAAATCGGGGATAGATCATGAACTGCGATCTAACTCCCCCCAAAATTTGGCGTACAATCTCCCCAAAGATGTAATCTGAAAAGCTGTATGGTTTGTTATAAACCAGTGACAGTAAAGCAGATAGGAGAGAAGAGCTCAACTCATCGTATCCTCCCTTCTTCGGTCCAAAGATAGTTACAAGGACATGCCATAAAAACCTCCACTCACCAAAAACGAGCGCATTCAAGAACTGACGCCCTCTCTTGGGTCCAACATACCCCATACGTGTCAGTGCACCCTCAATAAAGTCCGAAGAGAACTCAGTAGGTCCATCTTCCTGCTCTACAGTGCCCAACTGTAGGATGTTCCGAAGATCGGATGCAGAAAAGGTAACTGGAAGATCATTAATCCTCGTTCGAATGACCGGAGGATTCACCGATGTATCATATACAATATTTGCCCAGAACTGGGTTAGTATATCTCGTGATAGGGCCGGTGACTCGGTGATAGCATATCGAATCCTTGATCGTGCCAGATAAGAAAGAACCCGAGTCAATCTAGATGCACCCCGGGCATCTACGTCTAAATCGACCAGAACATTATGATGTCCAACGAATTGTCGAGCCATACCTGTAATATCAAAGATCACACAAATGTTAGACAATTAGTTTAACAAATATTGAGAGACTTATATAATCTACGAACTACAATTGAACTATTAAGTTAAGAAACTTAATTAACAATTATAGTCGTTCATTATATATATATTCAATAAATCTAATGTTCGAATGTTCGTTTAAAGGTAATACAGCTTATTACTCAAAGTCGTAAGCCTTATAACCATTTAAAGTGTACAATTTTACGTGTTTTCACTTAAGTCTACACGTCTAATTGTTAACTAATTTATAACTCTTAATTAATAAAAATCTAGAGTTCGTAAATTAAATTAAATTACAAATTAAAAAGAATTTCAACTCGCAAGCAGTTCAACTCGCAGAGTTCAACTCGCAGAGTTCAACTCGCAGTTTAACCAGAGTCAACTCGCAAGTTCAACTCGCAGGTCAACCAAAGTCAACTCGCCAGTTCAACTCGCAGGTCCACCAAAGTCAACAAGCAAGTTCAACTCGCAGGTCAACATAAGTCAACTCGCAAGTTCAACTCGCAGGTCAACCAAAGTCAACAAGCAAGTTCAACTCGCAGAGTTCAAGTCAGCTCGCAAGAGTCAACAAAAGTCAACTCGCAAGAGTCAACTCGCAGAGTTCAACTCGCAAGTTCAACTCGCAAGTCAGACTTGCAAGTCAACTCGCAGGTTGGACTCGCAAGTCAACTCGCAAGTGGACTCGCAGGAGCGGGCTGCGAGTTGAGTCTGGATCTCAACTCGCAGCATGAACTGTCCAGATGACATCATCTTTTCAAATTTATTTGGCGAGATATAACATGATCAAGCTATGTCATCTTGTTCAATAAACTCAGATTTACACAAACCCTAAGGTTTCTTGTCTATATGCGCTATAATTTTGATGATTTTTGTAATTTAAATACCAAAATCCTCATTTTATTAAAAATGTCGATTGTGGGTTAATTACTTGGTAAAATTAGATGATGTATACCTCAAAATGTTCACAATCCAAAAATGTATAAAAGCTATGAGTTCAAAGATCCGATCCTCTAACAAAAATTTCAAGAAAAATGGAAAGTGGATTCGGTTCGCAGTGTGTGTGGGTTCGCAAGTGATTTTGGATTCGCAGAACTGTGTGGGGTTGTATGCGGGCTCGCAGGTATTTATACCTGTTGACTCGGCTCGCAGAACTCAACTCGCAGAGTTGAGTTCAACTCGCAAGCCCAGTCAACTCGCAGCACTGTTCTCGACTCGCAATTTTTGTCTAAAAATTACATTTTAATTACAAAACGTCATTTTTAAGTCCAAATTGCGTACAAGTCTAAAATCTGAGGATCTTTCACTTGTTTTTCTTATGGAATAGCGAACAAGTCTAAAATAAAATATTTTTCACTTGTCTTTCTTGAAAAAATGCACAAGTCTAAAATCAGAGGATCTTTCACTTGTGATGCAATTATACGAATAGCAGAAACATAAGAAAAATAAAATAAAGAGAAATAAGATAAAATGAAATAAATAAAAGTTCAATGATTCATAATAAACATTGGTATCAAGTACCCTTGTATTAATGAAACACTTTGACTAAAATAAAATTACAATAAAATAAAATAAAGTAAAATAAAACCTAATCGAGGGCATTAAGAAATTTATCGACAGTGGGATCATATCAGAAGGAAACAGCTGAACCAAAAGATGAGTACAAAGTCTAAGAAGATTGTTAGTATGCATACCTTATGAAATTCACAATAAGTTACATAAGAACTCACAACTTAACCATTTATCAACTTTACATTTATAAGAGTATAACTTGGTTACCTATATCCACAAAATATAATATTCACATCAAAATGAAGTGATTTAAATATCATAGACAGTTCAAGATGATTACCGGTATTATAATCCATATAAACAAAGTCTATACTGATTTCCGAGCAAACCTTTTATTGTTTGAATGTGTATTACCTAATGTGATTCAAAAATGACATACTGAGAAATTTAGTAAAACACATAACACTGTTTCTTTCACTTTGCAAGATAGAGGTCACTAAATGATGTTCTTTTCGAAACATATGACATACCCTTGAGTGAATTTATAAAATGTGACAAACATCAAACCCGTTTTGTAGATACTAGTGGTTCTAGATCTGTACTTAGTACAACATAAGATCCCTTAGTATAGACAAACCAAGCTTGAAACCATTGGCAAAACTAAAGGGGTCAGGTCTGTACTTAGTACAATAGAGACACCAGTAATTTCACTAACAGCCATAATTCTTATTATTTGTCTTGACATATTTTCATAGATTCTAGATAACAGTGTATGGTCAGACTATCGTTCATCAATTAAGACTTATGTCATATGTCATATAGTAAATCACACGAGATAACACACAGAAGATTTATAGCTTATTATATGCTCAGAAATCAAAGCAGACATTGCCTACCAGTACATCTTATAATGAAGCTATCTAGATCTAAAGTTTTTCAAGTAGATTATATCGTGTGGAGAGAGGAGTATACTAAAATAAAGATAAGTGAAGGCCTGGTTTTAAAGATGTAAAGTTCATGTAACAAATTTGAATCTACTAACACATCTAACTTAAGACTTTTACCTATATTTATTAAGCCAATTCCTCTAATTTACTATCATTTCCCAGTTGATAAAGACTTAACCTTTATCGGAGGCGATTCCCCAACGGTAACAAGCAAATGAATGCCATACGCCTTACCCCTTTTTTTTATTTTAAAAATGGCATAAACTAATAAATAAGACCAGCTAATTATTACAAAATAACTCTATGGAAGACTAATCCTCTGGATTTCTCATTCCATTTAGTTGCACCAATTTCTCGAATCGAGCTCTGTCGAACGCTTTGGTGTATAAGTCTGCTAAATTATCCACAGATGGAACCTTAGCTAACTTTATCAGGTTTTTCTCAGCACAGTCTCTAATAAAGTGATGTCGAATATCAATATGTTTAGTTTTACTGTGCTTGACTGGATTATTGGTTATTGAGATCGTTGATTCATTATCAATCATCATAGGCGTATTTGTTATATTCAGCCCATAATCAAGCAATTGCTGTTGTATCCACAGAACTTGGGAACAACAACTGCCAGCTGCAACATACTCAGCTTCACATGTAGAAATGGCTACTGAGGTTTGCTTCTTGCATTGCCAAGAGACCAGTCTACCTCCTAGGAATTGACATCCACCGGTTGTAGACTTTCTATCAGTGTAAGCCACAAAATCTAAGTCTCCATCAGTCGGATACCAAAGTCCCAGCTTCGGTTTCCCTTTGAGGTAACGAAGAATCCGTTTTACTGCTTGCATGTGAGATTCTTTAGGAGTAGCTTGATATCTTGCGCAGACACATACTGCAAACATTATATCAGGCCTTGATGCTGTAAGATACATTAGTGATCCAATCATGGCCCTGTAAAGAGTAGGATCCACGTCTCTATCACTCGATGTATCTGGACCAATACCATGGGCTTCCGGAATAGGAGTATGAAAAATTCTTGATTCTTCCATCTTGAATCGTTCTAGAAGCTCATTAGTATACTTAGTCTGATGAATGAAATATCCATCTTTCTTTTGATCGACTTGCAATCCTAAGAAAAATGTCAATTCACCCATTGCTGACATCTCAAACTTGTTCTTCATAACCTTTTCAAATTCACTACACATCCTTTCGTCAGATGACCCAAAGATGATATCGTCAACATATACTTGAACAAGTAGAAAGTCTCTTCTTTTCCATTTCACAAAGAGTGTACTGTCAATTCTTCCTCTTGTGAATCCATTCTCAAGAAGATAAGTGGACAGTGTCTCATACCACGCTCTCGGAGCTTGATGTAATCCATATAGAGCCTTATCGAGACGATATACTCTATCTGGATACTTTGGATCAGTAAATCCCGGTGGTTGAGAAACATACACCGTTTCTTTGACTTTGCCATACAAGAAGGCACTTTTAACATCCAGCTGAAATACTTTTATTTTCTTTGAGGCTGCAAATGCTAAAAATAACCTAATTGCTTCAAGCCTAGCCACAGGCGCAAACACTTCATTGTAATCAATCCCCTCTTGTTGATTAAAACCTTGGACAACTAGACGAGCTTTATTGCGAATTACGATTCCTCGATCGTCTTTCTTGCACTTAAATACCCATCTAGTTCCAATTGGATATTCTCCAACAGGTAGGTCAACCAACTCCCAAACTTGCAATTTTGTGAACTGAGACAGTTCTTCCTGCATTGCCTCGACCCACGAATTTTCCTTCAAAGCTATCTGAACATTCTTAGGTTCAATTTGTGAGATAAAGCATGAATATAGACATAGATTTGAAATCCCTGTCTCGTTCATTTCAGCATACAAGCTTGAATGAGTGGATGTACTAGCTTTAGATTGATTTCGAGTCAGAACAGGAGAATTTGGATCACCGATGATATTATCAATTGGATGAATCCTATTAATTCTTGTTGAAGTAACAGGTTCAACTGGAATATCATCCTGTAAGTTGGCACCAATTTCCTCCAAAGGTGGTATACCTTCATTAGTAGTTGATATCCTTAATTGTCTTAGAGGAGTAAGAACATCATCCATAATCCTTTGAGAAGCAATTTCAGGATCTTCACTCTCTTGAGGTATATCATCTTGAGGTATTTGCGACTCGATAGGGGGGACAACATCAGTATCGACAATATTCCTAGCATCAGACGTTTGAGCACTCGATGTTGGAGAAGGAGTGGGATCCTCATCTCCCGACAATAAATGCTCAGGAATGTCTTAGTTACTGACATAGTCACTGATAGGGACTTTAAATGACTTGAAAAGATCTGAATAGTCAAACTGCCAATCCAATCCCTTATGTGAGTCATGTGTATAGCTCGTAACTTCGATGTTATAAACTATTTCAACACGTCCCGAATTTTTATTGAAGGCCCTTTTGTTTGGTGAGTTAGGCATGTAACCTAGGAAGTATCCTTCGTCAGCCTTTTCACCAAATTTAGGTTGATGACTCGTTTTCAACAACGTACATGAAACTCCAAAGGGTTCAAACCCTTTTAAGTTCGGTTTCTTTTTGTTCAAAAGCTCATAACATGTCTTGTTCTGCTTTTTAACCGTAAGAACCCGATTGAGAACATGACATGCTGTATTCACTGCTTCTGCCCAAAATATGACCGGAAGCCTTGAATCTGCAAGCATTGTTCTCGCTGCTTCAATTAGAGTTCTATTCTTCCTTTCAGCAACACCATTTTGTTGAGGTTCATATGGTGCACTGAATTGATGTTGAATGCCTTTGCTTAAGCAATATACATTCAATGTAGAATTCTTGAACTCGGTCCCATTGTCACTACGAATTCTCTTAACTCTTTTTCTATAGATGTTCTCTATTAGATCAAGAAACTCCATAAGAATGCCCGGAGTTTCATCCTTAGATCCCAAAAAGAATACCCAAGAGAATCTAGAGAAATCGTCTGTGACAACCAGACAGTACCATTTGCCACCTATGCTTCTCTTGCTTATTGGGCCAAAGAGATCCATATGTAGCAACTCAAAAGGCGAGGAAATAGAGTTCACATTTTTAGACTTGTGTAGTTTCTTATGTTGTTTTCCTTTCAAGCAGGATATACACTTGTCTTCAAATGCAAAACTCTTCGGTGGTACACCCAGAACTAACCCATGTTTGGTTATATAGTTCATTTTTCGAAAGTTTAAGTGTGCCATTTTCCTATGCCATAGGAGAGAGTCTGATTCTGAAGCCTTGGATAACAGACAAGTAGACACCATTGAAGTAATAGGAGCATTCATGTTGATAGCATAAATGTCCTTCTTCCTTGGAGCTTTCATCAGTATCCATTTATCGGGAATGATAAAACCCGGCTTCAGGATCAAGGCCTCTTTCTCAGTGAAGAGAACAGGATGACCTTTATCACAGACTTGGGAAACACTCACTAGGTTGTGCGTTAGTTCTTCAACATAATTCACATCCTCTAGAGTCAAAGTTCCATTAGAAACAGTTCCTTTCCCAGTAATTACTCCTCCCTTATCACCGGCGAAGTGCACTCCTTGTCTCAGTCCACCTCTGAAGTCTGTCAGTAGACTTCTTGTTCCTGTCATGTGCCTAGAGCATCCACTGTCAACATACCACCAATTATCATTGTTCCCAGTCTGCTCCTGCACATACAAGTTGTAAACAATCAGTTATCAAGAGGGACCCAAGCCATTACGGTCTTGGTTTGTCCCTTATCATCGACAAACTGTAGCTCTTTAAAGTAACCATCCTTCCCATTAGGAGCTTTGGTCACTTTTGAAGGAGCATCAGCTTGCTGATGATTAGTGGTCCTGGGTCTATGAGTTGACTGACTTCCAACTCTCCCCGATACATAACCCTGGAATTTCTGCCCTTGGTTACGATTATTATAGGACCCTTGGTTAACTCCTTGTGAACGAGATGTAGATCCAATCTCAAAGTGACTTTGGTTCCTTCTCGGAGTCATAAACCTCGACGGCACCTGATCCTTAGCAGAGTTTTCATGCCGTTTAGGTTTTGGTGGCGAGACACTGTGAGACGCATCTCTTTTCAGAGCAGTCACAGGTTTAATACCAATACCAGGTCTGGTACCTAACCTGTCTGTGCTAGAGATATTTTTAGACTTATCACTGGCCTCGCGCTTAGGAGCAGCTTCATTCTTCTTATTGGGACAACAAGAAGAGACATGTCCTCGTTGATGACATTTGAAGCATGACATCTGCTTTCGTGACTTAGCAGTCTTAGCAGACTCCTTCTTTATCTGATCAAAAGACACTGAAGGTAACTCCTTATGTTTCTTAATGACTTCATTATTTCCATCAGTACTTCCAATCATCCCACTTGATACGAATTGTACTTTAGTGAGAGATTTGACTGTACTCTTGGTTAAAGATGAATCATTGACAGTCTCCTTTTGGATCTCAGATGCAATAGACTGTTGATTTTCCAAATCCTCAGTCTCAGGATTAACATCTGTCATTTCTAAGTCAACAGAAGTGGAAGCAGTGTAATTGGCATTAAAAGGCGGAGGGACATCTGAGTATCCTAGGCCAGTAACATCCTTTACACTACGTTGAGAGCCAATGATTCTATTTAAGGTCAAAGAAGAAGTTCTATAACCTTCAAATTTTCTATTCAGCTCTACCAGTTTCATATTTGACTCTGATAATTCCTTATCCCTAATAGCTATATTTCTATTAAGCTCATTAAGGTTTAGATATAACCCGTCTATTTTAATACATTGTTCATTTATAATGTTAGTCAGACTGGTCTTATCTAGAGTATCACTCTTAATCTTCTCGTTCAGTGCTAATTTATCTTCACCTAACCGACGAACATCAGACTTAGCTAAGTCTAATTCTGAGGTCAAGGTTTTGTTAGATTCTGCAAAGACACTAACCTGTGTTTGAAGATCAGTAACTAAATAGCATACATCGGTGAGAGTAAGGAGATCTAAACATACCTTTTTCTTTTCGGATTGAATATCAGCCATATATGCCACAAAATCATTGGGACTCATTTCTTCTGTCGAGTTGATGTAGAGAACATCTTCCTCAATCCCCTTAACTTCTGTGTGTGGCACATTAGCTTGAAGTTCTTCAGTAGTCGGCATGTAGGAAGTGGATTCAATTTGTTTCTCTTGATCGTCAATCTCAGCCATGAGAGCTTGCTCTGATGGTGTAGACCAATCATAAGATCCGTCTATTTGCTGAACCACTAAGACTTTGGAAGTTAGATTACTTCCCGAATCTTGTTTTGAAGTTCCAGCATCAACCTTTGGTCTTTGGCATTCCCTGGCAAAGTGTCCGTAACCTTGACAATTATAACACTTGACCTTGGACTTGTCAAAACCTGGTCGATTTCCAACCACTCTCTTACCCGTACGCTTTAGGAAATTCTTTACTCTCCTTGACACCATAGCCAGTTGCCACTGGAGGTCCATTTCCTCTAAGTCGTCAGGATCAACCTGATCATAATCTTCATCAAATTGTGCTGGATCGTTTATCTTCCCTTGAATATAGTTTTCATAAGAAGCAACGAACGATGCCAACACAGAAAGTTGTTGTTCGGCTGATTTCACACTCATCGGCATCTTATGATGCCCTTGAGTGGATTTATCTGAGGTGGTGTTCCTGTTTCGTTTATCACCGTTATCCGAAGCAATGAAACAGAGATCCTCAGTCAAATTTTCTCCAATCTCATCATTTTCACCTGCAAACAAAGCCGTGGTCAAATTGGATGAGGAGTTAGAGATACTAGTCTTTCCATGGTACAGACCAGGATTCTGTAGATGATCAGAATCCGTATCTCTCGTTTTCTTAGAGAAGTCATAACCCCTTAGTTTATCAATCGCTTTCTCTAGGGTCATGGTTGCATATCTTTCATCATTATCTTTCAGCATGATACCGTACATCTCCCATTTACAAGGTAAACCCTCAATAAACTTGTCGGTTTTCTCCTTGTCATTATAAAAGATAGCATGGTCGTCAAGCTCACTTAATAGATGATAGAAACGGGTGGTGTAAGCCTCAAGATCTTCTTCTCTAAAAGCCTTAAATACCATAAACTGCTTTTTTAGAAGATTACATTTACCAGCTTTCACCTGAGGGCTCCCCTCACATCTCTTTTCTAGAGCGTCCCACAGCTCTTTAGCTGTGTGAAAGGACTTCAACTGATGGTTGATCTCCTTAGGAAGGCTCATCTTAATTGAAGAATGTGCTTTATTATCGATGGTGAATTCTTTCTTCTGATGGTCATTCATTCGATCATAAGTCACAATCACTGTTGCGTTCCCTACCTCAGCTGTAGGTGCAACATATCCGTTTTTAATACACAACCAAATAGTGATGTCGTGGAATCTACAGTAACTTTCAAATCTGTCTTTCCACCCATAATAGTCCTCAAGTCTAAGTAGCTTCGGTGGAACATTAGATTTTCCAACCTCGTGTTCCATCTCGATCATTCGGCTCAAGTCAGACATCTTGGTAAGTCTTAAAAGTTGTCAAATCACAAGATATTACAACTTCAATTCGCAAGAATATCTCAGCTCGCAAAGGGTTTCAGCTCGCAAAGAAAGTCAACTCGCAGGAACTCAATTCGCAAAGGAACTCGGTTCGTAGGAAATGTCAACTCGCAGAAAACTCAGTTCGCAAGGAACTCGGTTCGCAAGTAATTTCAACTCGCAGAAAACTCAGTTCGCAAGGAACTCGGTTCGCAAGTAAAGCTCAACTCGCAAGAGACTTTCAACTCGCAGCTGAATCTCAACTCGCAAGAAACTCAGCTCGCAGCTCAAACCCTAATTCTCAACTCGCAAATAACAGTAACCCTAATCTCAACTCGCAAAACGGCGCCTCGAAATCTGGGAACTGAACTTTTTGGTATTTTTACGAATAAATCCGTAGATTTCGTTCGAAAAACGACCCTAAAGATGTTATATAACCAAAAACCTTGTAACCACAACGTTTCTAAGCCCGAAAGCTCTGATACCAATTGTAAGTCTCTAGATCTTGGTTAGCGATAACGGATTATCTTTTAGGTATTGAGGTGCGGAATCCCTCAATACTTAAGGTTTATTGCTTATATAACTTTGCAATTAATTAACAAGCTTCGTTTTGATATTAACTAGTGTTAAACAGTCAAAACCGAGCTTATTCAATAAATGCTTTTATATCTGCACAGATTTCGAGGAGAGAAAAATTTAAAAATATTTGGTGTGTGTAATTATAGCACGGATTTCTAGGTCTCTCATAATAATGAGCAGCATTAAAATATTTATATCTGGTTCAACTCGCAGGCCATGGGCTTTGCGAGTTGACTCAACTCGCAGCCCATGGGCCTGCGAGTCCAGATGATTGCGAGCCCAGATCTCAACTCGCAGGTAAGACCTGCGAGTCCAGATATCAGCGAGCCCAGATCTCAACTCGCAGCTGAGAGCTGCGAGTCCAGATGGTTGCGAGATGAGATCTCAACTCGCAGGTCAAACCTGCGAGTTGACTTCTCAATTCGCGAATTTTGACTTTAACTTGAAATCGATACTTGTTCAATAACATTTAACAAATAATAATAACAAGTTAATATCATATATTTACGAGTCTAAACCAATTTATACAAGTTTGACAATAAATACACTAGTCCTATTACAAGCTAGATCTGTTGTCACAATAATATGTCCCAACATCTTCGCCAGCTCATCTTCCTTGCAGGACTCTTGATATATCAATACCTCCCCTTGAGATGGCTTGTCCTTCAGAAGGCTGATGACCAGGCGATCAAGTCTATCAATTTGCCTCTGCTTGTCAGCTACATCATCTATCAGATTGTTATTCGTCTTGATGAGCAGTGAATAGGCATCATTCTGATTAGTCATGTTATCAGACATAGACAACATTTGAGAAATCAAGAATTTGACGGTTTCTTCCAACTGTCGAACTCTGGACTCTAAGCTATTAATATGATCAGAATCAGTCGCAGAGGAGGTGGATGGAGCAGCAGTAGTGGTGGTTGGTGGCGTGGGAGCGGGCGGTTGCATTTTCTTCGCTATCTCGGTAGCAACATCGGTTAATAGACGCGCTGCGACCCTGCTAGATTTGGTGGTTGGGTGCGAAGACGGGCGAACCAAAGCAGCAATCATTTCAGCCTCTAAGGGCGTAGAACTGGATTGTAGATGAGCTGCAGAGGTTGAAGCTGTTTGTCTGAGCAGTTTGCGAGGTCGAGTAATGAGCACCTCCTCCTCTTCTTCTTCATCCTCATCTTCATCAACCAAAACAAAATCGGGATCTTGGTCCACGGCTTTCCTCTTTAACTTCAATGCCGGATCCATAATCAATTTTGATCCTTGACGAATCATCCCTTCAGGGATACCGGAGACAAACCCTGGTGGTCCAGTCTCATCATCATCATCATCAGCATCAGACCCAGATACAGAAGCAGAAGCAGCTTCTCCATCTCTGCCCGATGGCCCAACAGCATCAGGTGCCTCTGTGGATGGTTCTTCAAACCTTGGTGCCTCAGCAACATACTGATCCACATCCTGCATGATGGGATCATTTGCATCATCGTTCTCAGCCAGTACTTGCTGCACCACTTCAGCTGCAATGTCAACATCAACTTGTTGCTCTTGCTGATTTGCTTGAATAAGAACCTCCTCAATCAGTTCTTGTGGCTCAGAAGCACCCTCGTCCACATCAACATCTAGCCAACCATGATTTGGTGGCGCCACATACGTTGGATTAATCAAAAATCCAAACAACTCTGTCAGCTGTGGTTGCATCTCGAATCTGCGAGAGGTTTGCATAAACATCGCATTATATGCCCTTAACCCAATGGTATCAACCTTCAGATCCGCTTGAAAAACCGGCAGATCAGGGATAGAGGCCCTAATAATCAGCATGCAAAATCGGGGATAGATCATGAACTGCGATCTAACTCCCCCCAAAATTTGGCGTACAATCTCCCCAAAGATGTAATCTGAAAAGCTGTATGGTTTGTTATAAACCAGTGACAGTAAAGCAGATAGGAGAGAAGAGCTCAACTCATCGTATCCTCCCTTCTTCGGTCCAAAGATAGTTACAAGGACATGCCATAAAAACCTCCACTCACCAAAAACGAGCGCATTCAAGAACTGACGCCCTCTCTTGGGTCCAACATACCCCATACGTGTCAGTGCACCCTCAATAAAGTCCGAAGAGAACTCAGTAGGTCCATCTTCCTGCTCTACAGTGCCCAACTGTAGGATGTTCCGAAGATCGGATGCAGAAAAGGTAACTGGAAGATCATTAATCCTCGTTCGAATGACCGGAGGATTCACCGATGTATCATATACAATATTTGCCCAGAACTGGGTTAGTATATCTCGTGATAGGGCCGGTGACTCGGTGATAGCATATCGAATCCTTGATCGTGCCAGATAAGAAAGAACCCGAGTCAATCTAGATGCACCCCGGGCATCTACGTCTAAATCGACCAGAACATTATGATGTCCAACGAATTGTCGAGCCATACCTGTAATATCAAAGATCACACAAATGTTAGACAATTAGTTTAACAAATATTGAGAGACTTATATAATCTACGAACTACAATTGAACTATTAAGTTAAGAAACTTAATTAACAATTATAGTCGTTCATTATATATATATTCAATAAATCTAATGTTCGAATGTTCGTTTAAAGGTAATACAGCTTATTACTCAAAGTCGTAAGCCTTATAACCATTTAAAGTGTACAATTTTACGTGTTTTCACTTAAGTCTACACGTCTAATTGTTAACTAATTTATAACTCTTAATTAATAAAAATCTAGAGTTCGTAAATTAAATTAAATTACAAATTAAAAAGAATTTCAACTCGCAAGCAGTTCAACTCGCAGAGTTCAACTCGCAGAGTTCAACTCGCAGTTTAACCAGAGTCAACTCGCAAGTTCAACTCGCAGGTCAACCAAAGTCAACTCGCCAGTTCAACTCGCAGGTCAACCAAAGTCAACAAGCAAGTTCAACTCGCAGGTCAACATAAGTCAACTCGCAAGTTCAACTCGCAGGTCAACCAAAGTCAACAAGCAAGTTCAACTCGCAGAGTTCAAGTCAGCTCGCAAGAGTCAACAAAAGTCAACTCGCAAGAGTCAACTCGCAGAGTTCAACTCGCAAGTTCAACTCGCAAGTCAGACTTGCAAGTCAACTCGCAGGTTGGACTCGCAAGTCAACTCGCAAGTGGACTCGCAGGAGCGGGCTGCGAGTTGAGTCTGGATCTCAACTCGCAGCATGAACTGTCCAGATGACATCATCTTTTCAAATTTATTTGGCGAGATATAACATGATCAAGCTATGTCATCTTGTTCAATAAACTCAGATTTACACAAACCCTAAGGTTTCTTGTCTATATGCGCTATAATTTTGATGATTTTTGTAATTTAAATACCAAAATCCTCATTTTATTAAAAATGTCGATTGTGGGTTAATTACTTGGTAAAATTAGATGATGTATACCTCAAAATGTTCACAATCCAAAAATGTATAAAAGCTATGAGTTCAAAGATCCGATCCTCTAACAAAAATTTCAAGAAAAATGGAAAGTGGATTCGGTTCGCAGTGTGTGTGGGTTCGCAAGTGATTTTGGATTCGCAGAACTGTGTGGGGTTGTATGCGGGCTCGCAGGTATTTATACCTGTTGACTCGGCTCGCAGAACTCAACTCGCAGAGTTGAGTTCAACTCGCAAGCCCAGTCAACTCGCAGCACTGTTCTCGACTCGCAATTTTTGTCTAAAAATTACATTTTAATTACAAAACGTCATTTTTAAGTCCAAATTGCGTACAAGTCTAAAATCTGAGGATCTTTCACTTGTTTTTCTTATGGAATAGCGAACAAGTCTAAAATAAAATATTTTTCACTTGTCTTTCTTGAAAAAATGCACAAGTCTAAAATCAGAGGATCTTTCACTTGTGATGCAATTATACGAATAGCAGAAACATAAGAAAAATAAAATAAAGAGAAATAAGATAAAATGAAATAAATAAAAGTTCAATGATTCATAATAAACATTGGTATCAAGTACCCTTGTATTAATGAAACACTTTGACTAAAATAAAATTACAATAAAATAAAATAAAGTAAAATAAAACCTAATCGAGGGCATTAAGAAATTTATCGACAGTGGGATCATATCAGAAGGAAACAGCTGAACCAAAAGATGAGTACAAAGTCTAAGAAGATTGTTAGTATGCATACCTTATGAAATTCACAATAAGTTACATAAGAACTCACAACTTAACCATTTATCAACTTTACATTTATAAGAGTATAACTTGGTTACCTATATCCACAAAATATAATATTCACATCAAAATGAAGTGATTTAAATATCATAGACAGTTCAAGATGATTACCGGTATTATAATCCATATAAACAAAGTCTATACTGATTTCCGAGCAAACCTTTTATTGTTTGAATGTGTATTACCTAATGTGATTCAAAAATGACATACTGAGAAATTTAGTAAAACACATAACACTGTTTCTTTCACTTTGCAAGATAGAGGTCACTAAATGATGTTCTTTTCGAAACATATGACATACCCTTGAGTGAATTTATAAAATGTGACAAACATCAAACCCGTTTTGTAGATACTAGTGGTTCTAGATCTGTACTTAGTACAACATAAGATCCCTTAGTATAGACAAACCAAGCTTGAAACCATTGGCAAAACTAAAGGGGTCAGGTCTGTACTTAGTACAATAGAGACACCAGTAATTTCACTAACAGCCATAATTCTTATTATTTGTCTTGACATATTTTCATAGATTCTAGATAACAGTGTATGGTCAGACTATCGTTCATCAATTAAGACTTATATCATATGTCATATAGTAAATCACACGAGATAACACACAGAAGATTTATAGCTTATTATATGCTCAGAAATCAAAGCAGACATTGCCTACCAGTACATCTTATAATGAAGCTATCTAGATCTAAAGTTTTTCAAGTAGATTATATCGTGTGGAGAGAGGAGTATACTAAAATAAAGATAAGTGAAGGCCTGGTTTTAAAGATGTAAAGTTCATGTAACAAATTTGAATCTACTAACACATCTAACTTAAGACTTTTACCTATATTTATTAAGCCAATTCCTCTAATTTACTATCATTTCCCAGTTGATAAAGACTTAACCTTTATCGGAGGCGATTCCCCAACGGTAACAAGCAAATGAATGCCATACGCCTTACCCCTTTTTTTTATTTTAAAAATGGCATAAACTAATAAATAAGACCAGCTAATTATTACAAAATAACTCTATGGAAGACTAATCCTCTGGATTTCTCATTCCATTTAGTTGCACCAATTTCTCGAATCGAGCTCTGTCGAACGCTTTGGTGTATAAGTCTGCTAAATTATCCACAGATGGAACCTTAGCTAACTTTATCAGGTTTTTCTCAGCACAGTCTCTAATAAAGTGATGTCGAATATCAATATGTTTAGTTTTACTGTGCTTGACTGGATTATTGGTTATTGAGATCGTTGATTCATTATCAATCATCATAGGCGTATTTGTTATATTCAGCCCATAATCAAGCAATTGCTGTTGTATCCACAGAACTTGGGAACAACAACTGCCAGCTGCAACATACTCAGCTTCACATGTAGAAATGGCTACTGAGGTTTGCTTCTTGCATTGCCAAGAGACCAGTCTACCTCCTAGGAATTGACATCCACCGGTTGTAGACTTTCTATCAGTGTAAGCCACAAAATCTAAGTCTCCATCAGTCGGATACCAAAGTCCCAGCTTCGGTTTCCCTTTGAGGTAACGAAGAATCCGTTTTACTGCTTGCATGTGAGATTCTTTAGGAGTAGCTTGATATCTTGCGCAGACACATACTGCAAACATTATATCAGGCCTTGATGCTGTAAGATACATTAGTGATCCAATCATGGCCCTGTAAAGAGTAGGATCCACGTCTCTATCACTCGATGTATCTGGACCAATACCATGGGCTTCCGGAATAGGAGTATGAAAAATTCTTGATTCTTCCATCTTGAATCGTTCTAGAAGCTCATTAGTATACTTAGTCTGATGAATGAAATATCCATCTTTCTTTTGATCGACTTGCAATCCTAAGAAAAATGTCAATTCACCCATTGCTAACATCTCAAACTTGTTCTTCATAACCTTTTCAAATTCACTACACATCCTTTCGTCAGATGACCCAAAGATGATATCGTCAACATATACTTGAACAAGTAGAAAGTCTCTTCTTTTCCATTTCACAAAGAGTGTACTGTCAATTCTTCCTCTTGTGAATCCATTCTCAAGAAGATAAGTGGACAGTGTCTCATACCACGCTCTCGGAGCTTGATGTAATCCATATAGAGCCTTATCGAGACGATATACTCTATCTGGATACTTTGGATCAGTAAATCCCGGTGGTTGAGAAACATACACCGTTTCTTTGACTTTGCCATACAAGAAGGCACTTTTAACATCCAGCTGAAATACTTTTATTTTCTTTGAGGCTGCAAATGCTAAAAATAACCTAATTGCTTCAAGCCTAGCCACAGGCGCAAACACTTCATTGTAATCAATCCCCTCTTGTTGATTAAAACCTTGGACAACTAGACGAGCTTTATTGCGAATTACGATTCCTCGATCGTCTTTCTTGCACTTAAATACCCATCTAGTTCCAATTGGATATTCTCCAACAGGTAGGTCAACCAACTCCCAAACTTGCAATTTTGTGAACTGAGACAGTTCTTCCTGCATTGCCTCGACCCACGAATTTTCCTTCAAAGCTATCTGAACATTCTTAGGTTCAATTTGTGAGATAAAGCATGAATATAGACATAGATTTGAAATCCCTGTCTCGTTCATTTCAGCATACAAGCTTGAATGAGTGGATGTACTAGCTTTAGATTGATTTCGAGTCAGAACAGGAGAATTTGGATCACCGATGATATTATCAATTGGATGAATCCTATTAATTCTTGTTGAAGTAACAGGTTCAACTGGAATATCATCCTGTAAGTTGGCACCAATTTCCTCCAAAGGTGGTATACCTTCATTAGTAGTTGATATCCTTAATTGTCGTAGAGGAGTAAGAACATCATCCATAATCCTTTGAGAAGCAATTTCAGGATCTTCACTCTCTTGAGGTATATCATCTTGAGGTATTTGCGACTCGATAGGGGGGACAACATCAGTATCGACAATATTCCTAGCATCAGACGTTTGAGCACTCGATGTTGGAGAAGGAGTGGGATCCTCATCTCCCGACAATAAATGCTCAGGAATGTCTTAGTTACTGACATAGTCACTGATAGGGACTTTAAATGACTTGAAAAGATCTGAATAGTCAAACTGCCAATCCAATCCCTTATGTGAGTCATGTGTATAGCTCGTAACTTCGATGTTATAAACTATTTCAACACGTCCCGAATTTTTATTGAAGGCCCTTTTGTTTGGTGAGTTAGGCATGTAACCTAGGAAGTATCCTTCGTCAGCCTTTTCACCAAATTTAGGTTGATGACTCGTTTTCAACAACGTACATGAAACTCCAAAGGGTTCAAACCCTTTTAAGTTCGGTTTCTTTTTGTTCAAAAGCTCATAACATGTCTTGTTCTGCTTTTTAACCGTAAGAACCCGATTGAGAACATGACATGCTGTATTCACTGCTTCTGCCCAAAATATGACCGGAAGCCTTGAATCTGCAAGCATTGTTCTCGCTGCTTCAATTAGAGTTCTATTCTTCCTTTCAGCAACACCATTTTGTTGAGGTTCATATGGTGCACTGAATTGATGTTGAATGCCTTTGCTTAAGCAATATACATTCAATGTAGAATTCTTGAACTCGGTCCCATTGTCACTACGAATTCTCTTAACTCTTTTTCTATAGATGTTCTCTATTAGATCAAGAAACTCCATAAGAATGCCCGGAGTTTCATCCTTAGATCCCAAAAAGAATACCCAAGAGAATCTAGAGAAATCGTCTGTGACAACCAGACAGTACCATTTGCCACCTATGCTTCTCTTGCTTATTGGGCCAAAGAGATCCATATGTAGCAACTCAAAAGGCGAGGAAATAGAGTTCACATTTTTAGACTTGTGTAGTTTCTTATGTTGTTTTCCTTTCAAGCAGGATATACACTTGTCTTCAAATGCAAAACTCTTCGGTGGTACACCCAGAACTAACCCATGTTTGGTTATATAGTTCATTTTTCGAAAGTTTAAGTGTGCCATTTTCCTATGCCATAGGAGAGAGTCTGATTCTGAAGCCTTGGATAACAGACAAGTAGACACCATTGAAGTAATAGGAGCATTCATGTTGATAGCATAAATGTCCTTCTTCCTTGGAGCTTTCATCAGTATCCATTTATCGGGAATGATAAAACCCGGCTTCAGGATCAAGGCCTCTTTCTCAGTGAAGAGAACAGGATGACCTTTATCACAGACTTGGGAAACACTCACTAGGTTGTGCGTTAGTTCTTCAACATAATTCACATCCTCTAGAGTCAAAGTTCCATTAGAAACAGTTCCTTTCCCAGTAATTACTCCTCCCTTATCACCGGCGAAGTGCACTCCTTGTCTCAGTCCACCTCTGAAGTCTGTCAGTAGACTTCTTGTTCCTGTCATGTGCCTAGAGCATCCACTGTCAACATACCACCAATTATCATTGTTCCCAGTCTGCTCCTGCACATACAAGTTGTAAACAATCAGTTATCAAGAGGGACCCAAGCCATTACGGTCTTGGTTTGTCCCTTATCATCGACAAACTGTAGCTCTTTAAAGTAACCATCCTTCCCATTAGGAGCTTTGGTCACTTTTGAAGGAGCATCAGCTTGCTGATGATTAGTGGTCCTGGGTCTATGAGTTGACTGACTTCCAACTCTCCCCGATACATAACCCTGGAATTTCTGCCCT
Organism: Logfia minima; assembly: GCA_963921325.1. NCBI lineage: Eukaryota > Viridiplantae > Streptophyta > Magnoliopsida > Asterales > Asteraceae > Logfia > Logfia minima. The sequence continues at coordinate 16,969,311 of OY992774.1, read as the reverse complement.
TGGTTACGATTATTATAGGACCCTTGGTTAACTCCTTGTGAACGAGATGTAGATCCAATCTCAAAGTGACTTTGGTTCCTTCTCGGAGTCATAAACCTCGACGGCACCTGATCCTTAGCAGAGTTTTCATGCCGTTTAGGTTTTGGTGGCGAGACACTGTGAGACGCATCTCTTTTCAGAGCAGTCACAGGTTTAATACCAATACCAGGTCTGGTACCTAACCTGTCTGTGCTAGAGATATTTTTAGACTTATCACTGGCCTCGCGCTTAGGAGCAGCTTCATTCTTCTTATTGGGACAACAAGAAGAGACATGTCCTCGTTGATGACATTTGAAGCATGACATCTGCTTTCGTGACTTAGCAGTCTTAGCAGACTCCTTCTTTATCTGATCAAAAGACACTGAAGGTAACTCCTTATGTTTCTTAATGACTTCATTATTTCCATCAGTACTTCCAATCATCCCACTTGATACGAATTGTACTTTAGTGAGAGATTTGACTGTACTCTTGGTTAAAGATGAATCATTGACAGTCTCCTTTTGGATCTCAGATGCAATAGACTGTTGATTTTCCAAATCCTCAGTCTCAGGATTAACATCTGTCATTTCTAAGTCAACAGAAGTGGAAGCAGTGTAATTGGCATTAAAAGGCGGAGGGACATCTGAGTATCCTAGGCCAGTAACATCCTTTACACTACGTTGAGAGCCAATGATTCTATTTAAGGTCAAAGAAGAAGTTCTATAACCTTCAAATTTTCTATTCAGCTCTACCAGTTTCATATTTGACTCTGATAATTCCTTATCCCTAATAGCTATATTTCTATTAAGCTCATTAAGGTTTAGATATAACCCGTCTATTTTAATACATTGTTCATTTATAATGTCAGTCAGACTGGTCTTATCTAGAGTATCACTCTTAATCTTCTCGTTCAGTGCTAATTTATCTTCACCTAACCGACGAACATCAGACTTAGCTAAGTCTAATTCTGAGGTCAAGGTTTTGTTAGATTCTGCAAAGACACTAACCTGTGTTTGAAGATCAGTAACTAAATAGCATACATCGGTGAGAGTAAGGAGATCTAAACATACCTTTTTCTTTTCGGATTGAATATCAGCCATATATGCCACAAAATCATTGGGACTCATTTCTTCTGTCGAGTTGATGTAGAGAACATCTTCCTCAATCCCCTTAACTTCTGTGTGTGGCACATTAGCTTGAAGTTCTTCAGTAGTCGGCATGTAGGAAGTGGATTCAATTTGTTTCTCTTGATCGTCAATCTCAGCCATGAGAGCTTGCTCTGATGGTGTAGACCAATCATAAGATCCGTCTATTTGCTGAACCACTAAGACTTTGGAAGTTAGATTACTTCCCGAATCTTGTTTTGAAGTTCCAGCATCAACCTTTGGTCTTTGGCATTCCCTGGCAAAGTGTCCGTAACCTTGACAATTATAACACTTGACCTTGGACTTGTCAAAACCTGGTCGATTTCCAACCACTCTCTTACCCGTACGCTTTAGGAAATTCTTTACTCTCCTTGACACCATAGCCAGTTGCCACTGGAGGTCCATTTCCTCTAAGTCGTCAGGATCAACCTGATCATAATCTTCATCAAATTGTGCTGGATCGTTTATCTTCCCTTGAATATAGTTTTCATAAGAAGCAACGAACGATGCCAACACAGAAAGTTGTTGTTCGGCTGATTTCACACTCATCGGCATCTTATGATGCCCTTGAGTGGATTTATCTGAGGTGGTGTTCCTGTTTCGTTTATCACCGTTATCCGAAGCAATGAAACAGAGATCCTCAGTCAAATTTTCTCCAATCTCATCATTTTCACCTGCAAACAAAGCCGTGGTCAAATTGGATGAGGAGTTAGAGATACTAGTCTTTCCATGGTACAGACCAGGATTCTGTAGATGATCAGAATCCGTATCTCTCATTTTCTTAGAGAAGTCATAACCCCTTAGTTTATCAATCGCTTTCTCTAGGGTCATGGTTGCATATCTTTCATCATTATCTTTCAGCATGATACCGTACATCTCCCATTTACAAGGTAAACCCTCAATAAACTTGTCGGTTTTCTCCTTGTCATTATAAAAGATAGCATGGTCGTCAAGCTCACTTAATAGATGATAGAAACGGGTGGTGTAAGCCTCAAGATCTTCTTCTCTAAAAGCCTTAAATACCATAAACTGCTTTTTTAGAAGATTACATTTACCAGCTTTCACCTGAGGGCTCCCCTCACATCTCTTTTCTAGAGCGTCCCACAGCTCTTTAGCTGTGTGAAAGGACTTCAACTGATGGTTGATCTCCTTAGGAAGGCTCATCTTAATTGAAGAATGTGCTTTATTATCGATGGTGAATTCTTTCTTCTGATGGTCATTCATTCGATCATAAGTCACAATCACTGTTGCGTTCCCTACCTCAGCTGTAGGTGCAACATATCCGTTTTTAATACACAACCAAATAGTGATGTCGTGGAATCTACAGTAACTTTCAAATCTGTCTTTCCACCCATAATAGTCCTCAAGTCTAAGTAGCTTCGGTGGAACATTAGATTTTCCAACCTCGTGTTCCATCTCGATCATTCGGCTTAAATCAGACATTTTAAAGTGAAAAATTAGGTTATATTGCGAATTTAATAATCTCAACTCGCAACTAAAAAATGTCAACTCGCAGAAAATCTCAGCTCGCAGAAACTCAGTTCGCAATGGAACTCGGTTCGCAGCTGATTCTCAACTCGCAGAAAACTCAGTTCGCAAAGAACTCGGTTCGCAGAAACTCAACTCGGTTCGCAGAGATTCTCAGTTCGCAATGGAACTCGGTTCGCAGGAATCTCAACTCGCAGAAACCCTAATCTCAACTCGCAGATAACAGTAACCCTAATCTCAACTCGCAAAACGGCGCCTCGAAATCTGGGAACTGAACTTTTTGGTATTTTTACGAATAAATCCGTAGATTTCGTTCGAAAAACGACCCTAAAGATGTTATATAACCAAAAACCTTGTAACTACAACGTTTCTAAGCCCGAAAGCTCTGATACCAATTGTAAGTCTCTAGATCTTGGTTAGCGATAACGGATTATCTTTTAGGTATTGAGGTGCGGAATCCCTCAATAGTTAAGGTTTATTGCTTATATAACTTTGCAATTAATTAACAAGCTTCGTTTTGATATTAACTAGTGTTAAACAGTCAAAACCGAGCTTATTCAATAAATGCTTTTATATCTGCACAGATTTCGAGGAGAGAAATACTTAAAAATATTTGGTGTGTGTAATTATAGCACGGATTTCTAGGTCCCCCATAATAATGAGCAGCATTAAAATATTTATATCTGGTTCAACTCGCAGGCCATGGGCTTTGCGAGTTGACTCAACTCGCAGCCCATGGGCCTGCGAGTCCAGATGATTGCGAGCCCAGATCTCAACTCGCAGGTAAGACCTGCGAGTCCAGATATCAGCGAGCCCAGATCTCAACTCGCAGCTGAGAGCTGCGAGTCCAGATGGTTGCGAGATGAGATCTCAACTCGCAGGTCAAACCTGCGAGTTGACTTCTCAATTCGCGAATTTTGACTTTAACTTGAAATCGATACTTGTTCAATAACATTTAACAAATAATAATAACAAGTTAATATCATATATTTACGAGTCTAAACCAATTTATACAAGTTTGACAATAAATACACTAGTCCTATTACAAGCTAGATCTGTTGTCACAATAATATGTCCCAACATGTGTAATTGTAGATATTAAATGGAAGTTTGGCATATTATAAATAACGTAATACAAAGAATGATACGTTGGATATCCACTACCTGAATCGAGGTAAATAGCGACGTTAAAAATTGTCCCTAAAGCCTTCCAAATCGTCACTAAATGGCTTTAACGTCGAGTTGTCATCGCTAATTTATCGTATCAAAAACCTCGCATCTAAAACCCTTTAATGACGATTAATTTTTTAGCAACGACTTTGTGGGCCCATCTTTCTGCTAGTCAAAGGCACCTTTAGCGACGATTTTATCATTGCTAAAGGGTTTTCTATTTATTTTATAATTTTTTAATAAATATTTTTAGCGGCGATTTTATCGTTGCTAAAGGGTTTTATATAATTTTAATAAATACCTTTAGTAACGATAAATCAACTGTAAATTTGGACAAATTTGGGCAATAACTTGCTGTTTTTTCAGTATTCTTAGGTTTTCCCCAACTTAAAACCGCAAATTTGCAGCAGCTATATAATCAAATTTCTGCAGTTTTCTCAATTAAAACATAACTACACAAACATACTAATCCGTAGTTTAAATAAAATAAAAACCATCTGAATGGTCAGGTTGTTTAACGAGTAAATGTAATAATTATTGGATAAAAGATTGTCTCTACAAAACCTACAAAGGACTAACCAATCAACTTACTTCTCATCATCATCCTCCTCCTCATCTTCTTCGTCTTCCTCGTCTTCACCAAAGTCTTGCATATCTAACTTACTAAACGAGGGAATACTAATGTATACATCCTTTCTTGTGATTGGCCGCGTGTGGATGGAGATGCATGACCCTTTAATTTCTACTGCATTCGGGATTATGCCCACTATGCTCGCCGAACACTTGTGATTATATTTCATTATCATTCAAAGTCCTCGGTCGGGCATCTCACAACTTCACCATGTCCCCCTAAAAGTTACAAAACAAGAATAATTAGTAGTGTTTAGTTTTTGTTACTCAAATTACCCATTTGACCCACTTAATTCATATTACCACTTAGAGACCCATTTCACTATAACCCACTTGTCCCATTTGACCTATTTAACCTATAACCCACTTGTCCCATTTGAGCTAATTGACCTACAACCCATTTAGTTTTTGTTACTCAAATGACTCATTTGACCCAATTGACCTATAATCACTTGTCCCATTTGACCCTTTCAACCTACCCATTTGAACCATTTAACCCTATAACCCACTTGACCCACTAAAATACGATTTATATTATACTAAATGTGAATCAATTTTATTGCATAATTAGAACGCCCAACAACTCAATAAGCATATAACCAACATAATTGAACCAACAACTCAATAATAATTCTAACTAAATACATATACTTTAACAATTTTAACTAAATTTAATAAGCATACATATATATAAGACTTTAATTCCACAATCATATACATCCAACTCTAACTACAAACTTTAACAATTGTAGCTATATTCCATAAGCATATAAATGATCATTTTAGTTATTCCAACATGTAACATACACTTTAACAAATTCATACACTTTAACAAATACATTCAATTTAACAACTACATAAAATTTAACAACTCATACACTTTGACAAATCTATACACTTTAAAAATCTATCCACTTTAACAAATAAAAACACTTTAACAATCTATAAACTTTAACAAAAGTCTATATACTTCAAAAAATACATAAACTTTAACAAAATATATACACTAAATCAATTTAACAATATACTTAAAAAATACATACATTGCATCAATTTAACTAGTTAACAAAATTATACTAACAAATTCAAAGAATCATTCAAACATACAATTAATTGATCAAATCACAAAATTAACAAAAAATAAAAAAAATTTAACAAGTTAGAAAGACCTTGAGCAGTGGTGTTGGTAAACGGTGGTATAAGTTAGAAAGACCAAAGGTGGAGTGGATGTTAGCCGGAGGTAGAGGGGGTTGTCAGCTGTGAAAGTGGTGATGAAAGTGGTGGTAAATGAGTTGTGAAGATGGGGGTTTTAGGGGGAAATAAGTGGGTTTGGGTGGGGAAAGAGGGTAGGTGTGGCGACAGATGGAGAGAAAAGGGAGGGAGATAGGGTTGGAAAAATAGTGAATAAGATAAGATTGGGAAAGTTTTATTTCAACAACAGGCTTCAGTGACGATTTTAGGGATCATTACTAAAAGGCTGCCGGGGAAAAGGTAATTTTAGAGGGAACTATAATTTTTTCGTGAAAATCTTTAGTGCTGTTACACCTCGTATTTCCGCTTTAGCGGGGTTTGACAGAAATGGTATCAGAGCCGAAGGATATAGAAAACACGGTTGTCCGTGGGGAAGCCTAGACTATAACCATTAAGTTAGTATTCCTTCTAAGTATGATTAGTTCGGGTGTTGCATCAAGTGACTTTAATTTAACATAGCTTGATCACTTATGTACTATTAAAGAAGAAGCGATGCAAGACCCGAAGTGGTTATAGGAGTAGCGTGCAATCTTGAATTCACTTAAGCTAGGAAAATTCCTCTAAGTATGCTTAGGTGTCTATTCACATTAGGAAATCAATATACATCTAGGAACTAAGATCTCTTTTGGTAGTCTTACCACGTAGCGTTTCTCATTCCATGTTGTTGAATCGGCTGACGATTGCCGTTATGTCATTAGTCGCCCTAGGATCAACCCACCAAGCTCCGAGCTGGAGGAGGATCCCTCTGAGGACATGGGATCAGGAGATGAAGTTAGCAACCGAGCGATTACTAGTGAGAGTAAAAGGTTGACCTCGACACCCTCTTTACCTCGTCCACCGCTATATGGCTTACACTCGAGAGTCACCGCACGTAAGACCGTTGTCATACCCACCCGAGTATCTTTAGGAGCGCTACGTCCATCAACCGCGAAACCTCAGAGAGTCGTTTCTAGAATCCCGAAATCATGAGACCCTAATATGGCCTTTAGGATAGCACGTAGTATGGACGCCGTAACCACCGAGCTTTAGATTTAGTAGGCAAGAAGTGCCCATCAGAGATAAATTCTGGCAGATACGTCATATCTGATGGAGATGTTGATTCGTCGTACAATCAACGCTTTGGAGACCGGACCTGCGGCTAGGTGTTGGTAACAAGTGTTGAGAGGATTCACATTTTTTTCTAAAAGTGATGCTTGTTTGGGGAGTATGGTCCCGAGGATAGTACTCGACGAAAACTTTAGATTCTAGAAAACTTTTCAAATTTTTATACCTCGGGATGTCTGTATTTTTAATTTCTTTGAAAAAGTTTATGAAGTAATTGGTTACCCAATTTTGAACTTTTAAATCGACAAACAATGGAAAGAACCCTATTTTGTTTTCTTTTTGTTACTACAATAATTGTTTCAATGTAACAAAAGCTCTTGTCACTACGTAATTTATTTGATTTTGCAAACCCCTAAATTTCTAGTTACTGAAAATGTGTGGTACAATTTCTAATCAAAAACTTAAAAAAAAAAAAAAAAAAAAAAAAAAAACTTGTCTTAGGACCATGTCTCTAAGATGATCTACTCGACGCACCCAACAAGAAACAGAGGAACCACAAACCGACATGGCCCAGATAATAGACCAAAAACTCTCTGCAACAATCCCTAATATTGTTGCGCAAGTTACTGTTGGCATTCAAGCTACACAGGGTAACAATGAAGATCCCGGTCCCGCTGGAGAACAAGGTGGACCAGGAATCCTTGTCAATGACGACCATGGTTGCACTTGCAAGTACCTTATGTCTTACTAACCTAAGGAGTTTTGCGGAATAGAAGACGCAGTAGGATTACTGAAATGGTTTGAAAGCGTGGAATCGATACTCCACGCGAACAATTGTGCAGTAACCTTGGCACACCGTCTAACCACTGAGCTGATTCACTCAGGAGTTCTGACAAAGAGCAATCCAGGCAACAAGCGAAAATCCGAGAATCAAACTCCGAAGAATGGAGTTAGAAACTCAAACAAAAATCAGAAATTGGCCAAAAACTTTGCAGTTACAGCTCAAGACCCGAAACGATATTCCAGCCCCCACAACAAATGCAACTTCCATCATGAAGGAGCCTACCCGAAATGTGGGACCTGCAATTGGACGAGTCATATTGCCAAGTACTACAAGGCTAGAAAAAAACGTAAGGAAGGCGGAGAAGGCAATAGGGCATGTTATGAATGTAGAAGTCCGAACCACTTTAGGAACCTTTGTCTGAAGTGGAGAAGGGGCCCGAACAACAACAACAACAACAACACTAGAACCTAAGCAGGGCCAGTTAACCAAGGAAATCGTGATGGTCAGAGTTGTGGATGAGCATTGGCGATAGGAACAAATGAAGCACGTTAATTAACCGCATGATCTGAACCTAGAATAAGATTTGAAGTAAAATGTACCTCGAATATATATAAGTAATGCATTGAGACGTAGAAAAAGGATAAGCTTTAATCAATTTTGTAACAAACGTCTCAAAATTTTGTAAGATACATATTACATATTATATATTTAAGTCTATCCTCATATTTATGGATATGTGATCTTATTTTAATAGACATTCCTTCACAATTTGGCTTCTACCAATGTTCATAAAGGAAATTGTTGTAGTTGTAGGCGTAAATTGTACCTTAAATCTTGAGGATAAACTGTTTAGTATTGACCTCGTTCCAATTAAACTAGGAAGTTTCAAAGTGGTAGTCGGCATGGATTGGTTAGCCAAAAATCACGCGGACATAGGCTGCCACAAGAAGGTGGTACAAATACCCCTTCAAGGAAACAAAACTCTGGTCATAGATGGAAATAAGCGTGGTAGGAGTTTAAAAATGGTGTCATGTATGAAGATTTGTAAATATTTAAAGAAGAAATGTCTCGCATTCTTGGCGCATGTAGTTGAGAAGGAATCGGAGGAAAAATGCATACAAGATATTCCCGTGGCGCCTGATAATCCAGATGTATTTCTAGATGACTTTCCTGGACTTCCCCCTCCTAGACAAGTCAAATTCCAAATTGATCTAATTCCCGAGGCTGCACCTATAGATAAGGCACCGTACCGCCTAGCACCCACGGAGATGCAGGAGTTATCTAGCCAACTTCAAGAAGTCGTCGAAAAACGATTAATTCGCTCTAGGTCTTCACCATGGGGAGTCTCAGTCCTATTCGTTAAGAAGAATGATGGGTCACGAATGTGTATCGACTATGAGGAATTGAACAAAATGACAATCAAAACCGATACCCTCTTCCTCAAAACAATGATCCGTTCGAAAAATTGTAAGGTGCCTCGTACTTCTCAAAGATTTACCTTCGGTCAGAGTATCAGCATTTGAGAATCCCCAACAAGGACCTACCCTAAAAGCATTCAGGACTCAGTATGGACACTAGGACTTCCTAGTTATGCCTTTCGGTATAACTAATGCTCCTGCAGTACTTAGATGAGTTCTTGATCTTACTCACCAATGACATACTAATCTACTCTCAAGGCAAAGAGGATCTCGAACAACCTATGAAGCATTATATATAGACGCAAGTGTCATTCACCGCTGTATTAGTTAGAAACTGGTGATAAACAGTTGAGAATGTCTAACATTGTCCAGGAAAAGATCAATAAAACCTCGATCATGGAAGTTAGGCTTAAAGCAGCCCAAGGTCGTCAGAAAAGTTACGCGCTAACCACAGGAAACCATTGAAATTCCAAGTTGGTGATAATGTGTCCTTGAAAATATCACCATGGAAGGGAATTGTTAAACATATTCAAGCAATATTATGATGAATGATTGAGAGAGTTTTACTTGTAATGATTTTCACAAAATGATTAAGTTTAGCCACCTATTTATACTATAGAAGCTAATCACATGTTTAAGCACTAATCAAGGTTTACAATCTATATTTTAATATCTAACAATCTCCCCCTGATTGTAAACTTTGCTTGGATAGTCTTCAATTCCTATATGTATCTTTTATGCTTGAACTTCGAGAATCTTTTGTAAGCTGAAAACCACGTTGAAGCACACTTTTTGATAATCTTGTCTCAACTTTTATCTTTGAAGTTAATTCTCGAAGATAAATTGACGACAAATCCTTTTCTTGATATTCAACGGCAACTTCTAATCTTGAATGTGTGTTGAAATATTTCTCTTAAAAGCTTGCATTTTGAACGTACCTTTTACTAATCTTGATCCTGAAAGTATATCCCAAATGGTAGTTGCCGATGAATCTTCTTTGAACTATTTGATTCCAATGTATGAAAGATTTATGGTTTTGTCTTTGCAAACTTGATCTTTCATTAATACTTTTGAAGCTTCTCTTCTATTGCTCCCCCTCAATTGAATATTGATCTTCTTGAACTTCGCTATCTTTCCCAAGTACACCCCCTCAAATCAATAATTTACTTGCTCCCCCTCAAATCAATTATCTTTTCCCAAACTTGTAGAAAGATGATATTAGTTCTTCATTGAAGCTTTATCTTTCATTAAACATATTATCTTCAAAATACAAACTCTTTTCTTCACTTATTCTCAAACACTAACTCTTTTCTTTACTATCTTCAAACACTAATTCTTTTCTCCCCTTCATGATGATTATGATACATCGTGAGCATCATGAATATGGTGTAGCACAATGTGTTTGAAGAATAGTAGACTACATCAAATCATCGGAGCAACGAACTTTCAAGAACATTTCGTTGAATGTTGTATCTTCAATAAGCGACATACGTTACAAATCTAATACTTGCTTAAAATATTATCAAATCAATAATCTCAAGATAATGATGCGGAAAATGATAGTAAACTTCAAGTAAGCATCAATTTCATAACCATTTGGGTAAGACAACTATTTACTTGAGTAAATCAAGAAAAAGTTGTTTGTATTTTCAAAAAACACATTTATGAAAATACTATAACTCCTGGATCACATAGATTACCAGTTTACACATCAATTGAAAACATTAAATGAATCAACTGAGTGACCTACTTTCAATGTTGGTTTTGATGTTAGCATTGGTAGGATTTCCATTCAATGATTGCGGAATACCATTATTAGGTATCACTATGAATGTTTCGGCAATATCACATAGATATGCATAATGTCACTTAGACATGGTGTGTAAAAATACGTCCTAAACATATTTTTATATCTTTTGGCTCTAGACTCAATAAGTGCATGACATGAAGGTAAGGACTGAAGCAGACTGTCCTCTTGTTTCAATATTAACAATCTCCAAACGAGATGTCAATAGATTATGTGCTAAATCTCCGTGAGAAATTGAAACAAGGACTTTTTAAGAAGTACTTAAGTGGCTAGGAGGGTAATGTGCATTGCATCACTGGGTCCATGATGTCTTCTTCAATACCAGAAAACAACAAATGAAATCCGATAGTAGATGTGACAAACCGGCGATTAATTGTTTTAGAGAGGGTTTTGTTTTTCTTTTAACCCTTTCACACACTCCTCACTCAACCTCTCACATTTTTCAACTCCTCCCTCTTTTGTATTTGGCATTATTGGATGTATGCTAATCTGCACTTTAATCTCCACCAACCCTCTCACTTAGACCTAATATACCATCGCATCCTAAAATTTTGGAAGGTGGCTCATGTGGTAGATCCATCCGGCTCTGGTGGATCGTAGGAGTAATTTTATTCTATAACACTCAGTGCAGATGTCAGCATATGCCAAAAAGTTGATCATTAATTGATCATCACATCATGTTTTTGTGATTTTGGGATTACATCGATTTAGATGTCTTCGGTATGATTTCCCTCCAAGAGTATAAGAACCAAAATCATTTGAAAATCTTTCAAAGTGTTTGATAATGATAAAGATGTTAACACTTGAAAGTTTTGATCTTTTAAACACACTCCCCCTTAACATATGCAACGTATGAAGGTGAGTTGTCGTTTGATATTGTGCGAGGTCCCCCTCAAATATATCAAACATTGATCAAAAAGTAAGTAGGACGGGAGCTCGATCTCAAATGAAATAAATGTCACTTTTGAGCTCTTTCAATTATAACGGGTTTGAACTGAAATGTTCAGAAACCATTTTCATTTGAAGAACGAGTTATGAACTGATTTGTTCATAAGTCAATGATTGGAAATTTAGACAACAACTTTTGGAACCCATTTAAGCACAGTACCAATGGGTTTTGAAAATTTGGAAAACCATTTATAAGTTGTGTCTATTTAGTTTAAAGACGTTGAATTCCAATTGGAATTGAAACTCGGTGTTTCATTTCGAAATAAGTTTCGTGGAATCAACGGTGAGTGAATTATTTTGGGAATAGAGGATACGAAATCATTCGTTCTTTGCTCCGAATAAGAAATGTTTTTTGGTGGAAGTACAAACATTTTCGATCTTGAATAGTTGAATGATTTTGTTTGGGAAGATTGTTCAGAAAAGCTTTGTTTCGGTTTTCAAACTTTGATCTTCGTTGGAAATTGGGAAACCGATTTACATGAAGTGTTGAAAGCATAAGACTGAACGATGGAAATTCGTTTGAGTAAATGTTCCAGGTGAATGTGATTTCTTAGAATAACCCTTATTCTTTTGCAAAGAATAGTTGGTGAACTGAGAAATCCTTTTTGAAAGTGGTTTGGAAGACTTATCCGTGTAAGTCGTCACCGGAACATTCACTTGAGGTTTCAAACTATTCTTGACATTGAAAGCTTTCTTTTGGTCAAACTCTTTTTCTAAGGTCTTCTCAAATTCAAGTTCATGGGTAGATTTTGATAATGATGCTGAACTAGATGAAGATGAAGCACTTTGGAGCTGTTCAACAGTTTGTAAAAGAGTTGTTCGTTCTTGATCAAAATTTAGTTGTAGAGTGGTTATTTGTTTTTCAAGATTAAATATTTTATTTTTCCAAAATTAAATTTGGAATATAAAGTTTTTTTTTAACCACTTGTTCCATAACCTCATCTTGATCAATAACAGGTGTTGAACAACTTGGAAAATAATCCTCAGAAAGAGGAATTTTTCTTGTGCCATAACTCACATTTAACTCTCTATAATTGAACGAAAATTGTGCATTTTCATCTTTAGCTCTATTAAAGTTCTCAATAACTTCTTCTTCATTAGTTGTTTTTACAAAAAACATATTTAAAATACTTCCCATGTCACCGTAGTTATAGAAGGTAGGTACTTTAGAAATAGCTTTTTGTATATAGCAGGGATTTTCAAAAGCTAATCCTTCTCTTGGATTATAGAATTTAATATCCTTAGGTTTATTGAGAAAAATGGTTTGATCACGTTTAAACAATTTATCTTGAAGTTCTTCGATCTTGCTTTCTAATCTCAATTTTGCAGCAATTGCATGGTCATATCTTTGTTTGACAGCATTTTCAACTGTTTTAGCTGCTTTACATTGTGATGAACATTCAAGAATTTCCTTTATTAAGGACTTATTTTCTTTTTCAAGTTTCTCGTTAGTTTTTATATATTCATCCCTATGAAACTTAAAAACATCCCTTTCCCGAGTCACCTTTTTTAATATATCAATATTATTTGCAAGCTCCCTTTTCAGGTTATCAACCTTTTCGATTTCTGAGTTTAATTTGTTTTGACACTCAGTTAGACTTTTAGAGTGTACCTCAGAGTATGTTTCCATTTGACTTTCAAGAAGCTTTACTTGATGTAAAGCAGTTGACTTTTCAGCTGACATCTTGACTACTTAAGCATGTTCTTCCCAATACTTCACTTCCCAATCCTGATTCACACTTTCTAACTCTTTACTTCCCAATCCTGATTTAAGTTTCTCATTTTCAGCCTGAAGTGTTTCAATTTTACTCTTGAAGATTCTTAACTTCAGCTGACTTCTCAGTACTCCATTTTCCAACCCTTTTTACGTTGAGGTAATGTCCTTGAAGTTCATTTTCCAACATCTTAATAAACTCTATTGAATCGAATTGTGTCATACAATGTGGCTCTGGGTGTTCACGATAAATGTCGTGGTATCTCTCCCTAGCTTTAGCAATATATGAAAACATCATAAAATCGTTGCTTGAATGGATCTTTTAAAGATTAAAGATTTTGAAGTGTTAAAAGAATCCGTTTCTTTAAGAAAATGTGGATCGAAAATTTCAAAATTTTATCCGTAAGAATTTTCCCTCTAAAATATGTCGAATTTTGCTCGAGTAAACTAAAAATTTTCTCAAACCAAAATTACTCAATGGTAAGCTTAAATTCAAATGTTGGAAATCGACAAATTTTCCCTCCAAAAGACTTAGATGTAGGGTCCAGTTCGTAGAGGCTTCGAAGTGACCCAAGTTCGTAGGGTCCAGTCCATACAAACTTGAGTAGTATATATACATATATCCTTAGGTTGAAAAGGAATAATTAATTATTTTAGTTTGTAAACTCAGTCTTAGAGCTTAGTGCTAGTTTGTAGAAAGCTAAAAGAGAGTGTTTCTATCTTAGGTTGAATGTAACCGTGTTGATACATATTAGTGTGTCTGTCAGTTGGTCGAGTCTGTAATGTGTTTATAAATGTAATAGACTTGTTAAGTTTACATTTTCTGTGTTCTGCGACACAAGGCTTGTGTCGCATGAGTTGTAGTTGCGACACAATGTTTGTGTCGCAATAGTGATTTCTGCGACACAAGGCTTGTGTCGCATAACGGCCAGTTTGTTTAGTATAAATATCAAAGTTAGAGATATTTAGGGTAAGACTTTCACACACACTTTATTCTCTGTATTTTGGCTGCTACATTGATTGAGAGAGAATATTTGGGTATTTGGGAATATAAAGTATTATTTATTGCATTTGTTCCACTTTGCTTTTGCTTTATATTCTTGTGATTGTCTCCTCCATGCGATTTGATTAAAAGATTCAAGATTGGGATCAACAAACCGAGTTTACGTTCAATAAAAGTGTTTTTTACATATTCATGTTACTTGTTTATTATCGTGTGTTTAATTGAGGATTTCGCACTCAAAAATATACTTGTTTCCTCGTGGATCAAGATCACAGGAACCTATAAGTGGTATCAGAGCTATAACCGATAGTATTCGAACTTAGTCCTAAGTTCGTTTGACTGTTAACTATTGACTTTTCTCTTCGAACTTTCTCAAGTTCGTTTGACCATCTTCGAACTTACCAGTAACTCTTACCAAAAAAAAAATAATAATTTGAATTTAGGCTTACCATTGACTAATTTTGGTTTGAGAAAATTTAAATTTCACTCGAATTTTTTTTGAGAATTTTGGAGGGAAAATTTTAGTGAACTTGACTTTAGTTGACTTTCTTATACGAACATAACTCACGTTCGTATACTCTCTAATTACGATGTCAAATTTGAACAAGAAGATTGAGATGGATCATGAAGTAGGTAAAACTTCTTCACCACCAAAGCTTCTAAAGGCTGAAGATTACTTCGGGTAGAAAGATAGATTTGAATCATTTGTAAAATTTAATGACATCTCATTAGAACTTCATACAGGGAAAGGTCACGGATCTTGCCATGATCATTGAGGATTATGACCAAATTGACCCTGATGATCTCGAAGAGATGGACTTGCAATGGCAACTGGCCATGATTGCAAGGAGGGTGCAGAGGTTCATGAATCGAACGGGTAGGAAGTTTGTTGGAAGACAGGTTGGATTGGTCAAGATAAAGATTAAGTGCCATAACGGAAATGGTTTGGGGCACTTCGCCAGGGAATGTCAAAGACCAAAAAGAGACATATCTTCAAACTAGGGTCGACAAGGATACTCAAATCAAGGGATGTGTACTAGAGATCCAAACTTAGGGAATAATGCACATTCTAGAGCTTTGGTTGTTCAAACACAAGACGATTCATATGATTAGAGTACATATGCTGAAGAACCTCAGGCGTTCATAGCCAAAATTTGATGAGCTATCAAACGGAAATGACTACTAATTCTTCAGCAATCTCTGAGATGGTAAACATCACTATGTCGACCAAATCAGAGAGAGTTGAGTCAAGTATCAAAGAAGAGTCAAGTCCACACAAAATGGAACACCAAACGAATCTCAAGGCTCATAAGAAAGCTTGGAAGCAACGTTCGTGCTTCGTGTGCCATCAAAATGGACATGTAGCAAGTGTGTGTCCAAGTAAGAAATCAGGGTTTTCGACAAATGATAGTCCAAGGAGCACTCCTCCCGAAATAGGAAGTTCAAATAGAAAATCAATTCGTTCAAAAACTTCATAACATGTTCAAACCCCCAACAAAAGTTTTTCTAACCAGGGTAGTTGTGCCAACCGTCAAAAATCTCAAGTCATTAACGCACTTAAATTCTTAGTATCTCTATTTACGTTTAGAGCACTCTTAAATCATAGTGAAAAGTCTAGGTCACGACTCCTTAAGTACCGAAATCTTAAGTTACTGAAATTGCGTAACGTCTTAGAGAATTGCTTAGCGGACCTTAAGGCTATGAGAAACACTTAATTAGGTTACGAAGTGCCAAAGAAAACAAAGGAAATTTAATTTCATACGTCATCAGAAAATATTTTATCATATCACAAAAATTGGAACTAACCGAAAATTCTGTAACTCGGTAAATGAATCAAATATATTGTAGGTTCCCGTAACCTGGATCTACGAGGTAACCACGTTTATATGAGTGCGGAATCCTCACATAAACTACACGATAACAAACGAGTAATAACAAATATGTTTAGATCACAATTTAAGCTTTATTGAATGTAAATATGTATTACATTCGAACTAAGAATTATAAACACAAAGTATTCAAACTAGTCTCCTGGAAACTCAGTTCCTCACCCTTTTTTTTTTTAAATCCTATTTTCGGACTTGTGTGTATATAGGCACCTAAGTTCGTACGAACTTACTAAGTTCATACCTACTCTAAGTTCGTACGAACTTACAAAATACACATACAAAACTAAAGTTAATAATTACAATGATTAACAAAATGACTTATAAAACTAACTATTACAAACTAGAAGTTGTTGTCACACAATATGCACCAACAGACTCCCCCTTTACAATAGCTCTAGTTTCGATATACCAATAGACTCCCTTTGACAATAGCTCTGGTTTCACCCGAGTTGTCTTCGATCTTGATTCTGTTTAGCTCTTTTGGCTTCCTGCATAGAACACCTTTTCCACAAAACCTTCACTAGTCTCTGACATCTTCAATCTTCATGTCTCTAACTATCTCTGTAGCATCATGAAGCTTCAACAGATCATGTCATACACCCTCAACAACTCTTGTAGCTTCCGACTCACTCTTAGAAGTTTCATCTTTTTCAGATCTTAACTCCTCTAGGTCTATCACTACGATTCACCTTCAAAAGTTTCATCATTTTCTGAACTAAACTTCTCTAAGGTTTCTCTAACTCAGACTTCTCACTATTAAACTCGTCAGTTCAATGGTATTTGTCTCTGTTAGATTGACTAGACTCCCTGTTGGTACATGTTTGTGACAAAAGCTTCTATTGTGTAATAGATTAGCTTTTGTAATAGTCTTTGATATTAATGAATGAATATTTAGTTATAATAATTGTTTATTAATATAATGTGTTAGAAATATATTGTATGATTATAGGTTCGTACGAACCTACAGGTTCGTACGAACTTACTCAAGGTACGAACTGGTAGGTTCGTACGAACTTAGGAGCTGCTAGTTCGTACGAACCTAGCAGCTTATAAATATAAAGTTCGAAAATATTATTTCTAAGCTTTTCATACGAACTCAAATCAGTATATCAGGTTCGTATGAGTCATCCTAGTTCGAACACATTCGAAGTAAGGGATTGTTATTGAGATAAATGTGTTTTGAACACTTGTATCGTTTCTAAGAGTATTCCGCACTCTTACAAGCGTTGTTACCCCTTTAGATCCGTTCAAGGGTGACCTACAATTGGTATCAGAGCGTTAGAACTTAGTGTTTAGGTTCGGGGTAAGATTTTGAGTGTTTCAGAGAGTTTGGACCGTTGAAATCTTTGGTTTTTGCTCTCAAACGTGTTTATAATCAACTTGTACGGTGTAGTTCAATTTTGGTCGGTTGAAAGTTACTCAAAATGACAGATTTGAGATTTTGAGTTTGTTTAACAGCCATTCTTCGAACTTGTATGGTTTTTACTTTTTATTCGAACTTGTACGAAAGCATCGTATGAACTTACCTAAATTGTAAGTTCGTACGAACCTGCATTCGAACTTGTAAGTTCGAATAGTTTGAATTTCAGCCAGTTAGTTCGTTTGACTTTGGTTGACCATTCGAACTTAGTAGATCTAAGTTCCTACGAACCTGACTTGTTTGACTTTTGTTGTAGATTATCAATGGCGAATCTTAATAAAATGTTAGAAATGGATCACGAGGTTGGGAAATCAGCCTCACCACCTAAGCTTCTCAAAGGAGAGGATTACTTCTGGTGGAGAGATCGATTTGAATCATTTGCAAGATTCCACGACATTCACATGTGGATATGCATTAAGGATGGGTATGACTTACCCACCTATGAGTTAAATGGAAAAACAAAGTTTTGTACGTATTCAGTCATGAAAGAGGAAGATAAAAAGATGTACGAGGCTGAGAATAAGGCATTGTCAGCAATTCAAATGTGTCTTCCTCAAGAAATCAAGCATACTTTTAAACGTTACCAATTCACGAAAAAGCTTTGGGAAGCGTTAGAAAAGAGGTTTGATGGAAACGACAAGATAAAGGAGAGAAGAGCTGACTTGCTGACTAAACAGTTCTATGTCTTCAAGCATATAAAAGGCAAGTTATTGGAGGAGATTATCACAAGATACTACCACCTGATGACTGAATTAGACAACAATGGTCTTTCATTCACCGAGACTGTCAGAAGTAACAAAACTTCTTGAAGCACTTCCATCAAAATGGGATATCTACACTTTGATGATCAAGGAAAGTGCTAACTATAATACTCTGACTCTTGATGAGGTGATAGGAAAGTTGCGTGTTTATGATCTGAACATGCAGCGGAAAGAAACAGGATCTGATCAGGTTTAGGATCCTAGTGTTTACCATGGTAAACGATCTGATTCCGTTGCCTCTATTAGTGCTGGTAGAGTTGCAGCTTTCTATACAAGCGAGGCTGAGAGTGACTCGGCTATCAGAAATTCTGGTAGCAATGTATGTTATATTGCCTCATCTGAGGATCAAGGGGTTGATAGAAAACCTAAATCTGGGGCATCAAGCGGTTTTAAATCAATGCCCATGAGCATGAAATCAGTTGAAGAGGAAGTATCCCTGCTTGCCTCTTTCATTGCATCTCGTGAGAACTTTATTAAGGGCAAGATCACTGATCCAGAGCTAATAAACGAGGACTATGACCAATTGGATCAAGATGATCTAGAGGAGATGGACTTGCAATGGCAAATGGCCATGATAGCAAGAAGAGCCCAACGGTTTATGAATAGAACTGGGAGAAAATTTGTGAGTAGCAAATTAGGTTTCAACAAGTCCAAGGTGAAGTGCTATAACTGTGATGGTTTTAGACACTTTGCTTGGGAATGTCAGAGACCTAAAAGAGATCAAACTCCTGGTCAAAACGGGCCAAGTCACTTCAGTCAAGGCTCCTCCAGTAATAATCAAAACTCAGGAAGTCATCAGACTTCAAGAGCTCTGGTTGTTCAATCACATGAGGGAGCATATGACTGGGGTACAAAATCTGAGGAACCGCAAGCCTTTATGGCCTCCATTACTGAAGATAAGGAGGAAAGCACTGCGGGGTCTAATTCGGATAAGGACACCATTACTGAGATGGAGATTGAAGTACCTATTGATGGAGAAAGGATCAGGTCACTGGAACCAACTGAGGATATGAGCTCAAAGGACTTCGTTGCCTACATGGCAAATCTCGACGCTGATAAACAGAAGGTATTACTTAATCTAGATCTTGTAGTTAAAGCCTGTCTATGTACTAACTTTCAGGAACAAGCTGAGAAGTTAGTAGAATCGTCTGAAAGAATAACATCTCAACTGAAATCTTTAACAGAAGAAAACACTAGATTAACTATTAGAAACTCAGAACTATTAAGTAAATCTAAATCTGAGAAAGCAGACATAAAAAATTTGAAAGATAAATTGAATGAGCAAAGTGTTCGAAATGACTTAGCTCATGAACATATTTTAGAATTAACCAAATTGTCTGCTGAAAAAGAGAAGGAATTGGCTTATGCAAAGGTTAGGATACCTGATCTTAACAGGAAATTAGAGTTAAGAAAATTCTCTATCGAAACATTGGATAGCATGCTTAGTGTTGGAAAACAGCCAGGTGATCATCGGGGAATGGGTTATATAGAAAGCCCTCCTCCCTTTAATCACAACTACTCTTTTATTTCTGATGATAGTGAGATGTTATCTGTAGATGATTCTGCTAAACCATCGGCAGCTCCGGGTTTAATGCAATTTCTTAGACCTGTGAAAGCTGAAGTAAGTACTGAGCCTGAATCAAAACCATCTGACACTTCGATGCCACCCGTTTCTGAACTAAAAATGAATTTTGTCAAAGAGGGTGCATTGAAACAAGAAAGTGTCAAGGAGAAGTTAAAAAACAAAGTAACTTCTGAATTACCCAAATCTGAAAATGAAAAATTAATCAATAAGGGTAAAAAGGTTATAATTGACTCCACTCCAAGTTTAACTGATTTGGATGATGATGCGTTTCTGAAGGCCGCAAAGAGGGCTTTCATGAAACGCTCATGCTTCACATGCCATCAAAAAGGGCATGTGGCTAGAAAATGAAAATGCAGGGAATTCAGGGAGAAATGGGTTGGGATGTAAGAGAACTCAAAGTTCTCAAAGAACACAACCCTCTCTAAAATCTGTGAAGCTCTTTTGGACAGTCTTCAAGGTCTAAGACTCCACAGAGATTTCAAACTCCTAACAACCGCTTTAGCAACCCTAATAGTAATAACATGAATTATAATAATTCAAGTTATAACTATCCTACTAGGGTTAGACCTACCTCAAACCCAAGGCCTATAAATCCTAGACTTTTCCAAAAGTCTCCGGAAAGAAAGCCTAGTGGTAGTAACTCCCATGCTCAGACGCGTGAGACTTCCAAAGCATCCGGCTCTACTGATAAGAGTAATGGATACTTGAAGGAGTTAACATTCGTAGATGAAAATGGCCGACCAAAGACTGTCGGGGCTTGGGTCCCCCTTGATAACTAACTGTTTACATCTAATGTGCACGAGTTAACCAGAAGAGCTATTAACTGGTGGTACGTTGATAGCGGTTGCTCATGGCACATGACAGGGGAAAAGTAAAATCTTGTGGATTTCGCACACAAGAAAGGAGGATACGTAAACTTTGCTGGTGCTAAAGGTGGACAGATCACGAGAGTAGGTAATGTCACAAATGGGAAACTTATGTTAGAGCGAGTCAACTATGTTGAGGAGCTAAAACATAATCTCATGAGCGTTTCTCAGATCTGTGATAAAGGACATCCTGTTCATTTCACAGGTAGTGAGGCATTAATTCTGAAACCTAGATTTGTCATAACAGAGACATGGATAGTAATGAAAGCACCAAGGAGAAATGACACTTATGTCATGGACATGAGTGTTACTGAATCGTCTCAGGAATCAACCTGTTTGATTTCCAAAGCATCTGAGACTGATTCACAACTTTGGCATAGGAAAATGTCTCACTTGCACTTCAGAAAGATGAATTTCATAGTCAAGAATGGACTAGTGCAAGGTGTTCCAATACTGAAATTTGAGTTAGAGGACAAGTGTCTACCCTGTCTAAAAGGCAAACAACACAAGAAAACGCATAAGTCCAAAACTCAAAACTCTATTGCCTCAGCCTTTGACCTTCTTCACATGGATTTGTTTGGTCCTGTGAATGCAAGGAGTGTAGGTGGTAAACATTACTGCCTAGTAGTTACTGATGACTTCTCACGGTTTTCATGGGTCTTCTTTCTGGCTTCAAAGGATGAGACAGCAGAAATGTTGATGACATTCTTTACCCAGATTGAACATCAATTCAATCGAGGAGTGAAGAAAATTCGAAGCGACAATGGCTTAAAGTTCAAGAACTCGGTATTGAACGTCTTTTGCTTAAGCAAAGGAATTCAACACCAATTCAGTGCACCCTATGAGCCACAGCAGAATGGTGTCGCTGAAAGGAAAAACAGAACACTGATAGAAGCAGCAAGAACTATGCTGGCTGATTCAAAGCTTCCTGTCATGTTTTGGGGAGAAGCAGTGAATACAGCTTGTCATGTACTTAATAGGGTTTTAATTGTCAAGAAATATAACAAAACGTGTTATGAGCCTCTAAATGGTCGCAAACCTAATCTTACTGGTTTAGAGCCATTCGGTGTTTGGTGTACTTTATTGAAGACCAAACATCAATCTAAATTTGGTGAAAAGGCGGACGAAGGATTGTTTCTAGGATATGAAGCCGGATCTCCAAATAAAAGGGTCTTTAATCAGACTGCTGGAAAGGTTGAGATTGTATTTAATATACAATTTATATCTTATACTCCATCCGTTCAGACTGGACCAGAATGGATGTTTAACTATGATACAGTCTTCAAATCATTCAATCTTCCAATCCTAAGTGACAATGACACTTTGGGGTTAGAACATATGATACTTGATGATGGTGAAAACGATGAGTTTGCACCTAGATCCAGTGTTCCGTGTTCAGAAGATCTAACTAATAAAGGGAAAGATATAGCTGTCGATCCTATTGGGAATAGTGATTTAAATCTGAAGGTCAATCCATCTTCTTTAGAGGTTACAGCTACTGTTCAAGAAATTGCTAAGAATAGGGTAACACCTCAGGGGAAGATTGGATCAAATCTAGGATCTGACTTGCCGGTTGACACTACGGTTTCGACTCGTGTGAACAAGTATCATCCAATTGATAATATCATTGGTGATCCAAGTTCTAGAGTAAAAACTCGTAGAGAGATATCGGACAGCCACAGTCTATAAGTGCATGTTTAGCTGTTTTATATCTCAGGTTAAACCGAAAAATGTTCAAATGGCTTTAAAAGAGAACTCCTGGGTAGAAGCTATGCAATAGGAACTTGCACAATTTGAAAAGCTCAAAGTTTGGGAGCTTGTTGATCTACCAAGAGGTGAGTTTGCAATAGGCACCAAATGGGTGTTTAAGTGCAAAAGAGATGATAGAGGTAACATAACTCGGAATAAAGCGCGGCTAGTAGTACAAGGCTTTAACCAACCGGAAGGAATTGATTATACTGAAGTGTTTGCACCAGTAGCAAGGCGAGAAGCAATTCGATTGTTTCTGGCATATGCTGCACCTAAAAGAATCAAAGTATTTCAACTCGATGTAAAGAGTGCATTTCTTTATGGAAAAGTTCAAGAGCTTGTATTTGTACAACAAGCCCCGGGGTTCAGTGATCCAGACCATCCAGACCGAGTCTATAAACTAGATAAGGCTCTGTATGGACTGCATCAAGCACCCAGAGCTTGGTACGAGACTCTATCTACCTATCTCTTGGAAAATGGGTTCAAGAAAGGACAAATAGATAGTACGTTGTTCATCAAATGGAACAAGGATGATTTTCTTCTTGTACAAGTGTCCGTCGATGATATTATCTTTGGGTCATCTGACGAGAACATGTGTAGAGATTTTGAGCAAGTAATGAAGCGACGGTTTGAGATGAGTGCTATGGGAGAACTGAACTTCTTCTTAGGATTACAAGTTGATCGAAAGAAGGATGGTTTCTTTATTCATCACACGAAATATGTGCATGAAATGCTCACTCGTTTTAATATGAAAGATAGTTCATCCTTTGGCACTCCGATTCAACAGAATCATAATCTTGGACCTGATACTGAGAGTACCGAAGATGTGGATCCGACTCAATATCGGGCTATTATCAGTTCTCTCATGCATTTAACTGCTTCTCGACCGGACATAATGTTTGCAGTCTGCTTGTGTGCGAGATTTCAATCAAATCCAAAAGAATCACACATGAAGGCAGTAAAGAGAATTTTGCGCTATCTAAAGGGAAAACCTAAGTTAGGTCTTTGGTATCCCTCTGGAGGCAATTTTGACTTTGTGGCCTACACAGACTTAGACTATGGTGGTTGTAACTTGAACAGGAAATCCACTACTGGTGGTTGTCAATTGTTAGGTGGTCGTATTGTCTCATGGCAATGCAAAAATGTAAGTCACTAGATCTTGGTTCGATAACAACGTTATCTTAAAGTATTGAGGTGCGGAATCCCTCAATACGTTTGATTAAAGTTTATATAACTTATCTATATAATTAAAGGCTTTGTTTTGATAATTAACAAAAGTTAATCCTTCAAAACCTAGCCTATTAATATATTAATATTCTCTGAGCACAGAAATCGAGGTGTATGTGTAATAATGACTGAGAGTGATGTAAGTCACGGATACCTAGAAATGACCTAATCATTTCTATTTGTATCCGTTTCAACTCGCAACCCATGGGCCTTGTGAGTCGAGATGGTTTGGGAGCCCAGAATTCATCTCGCAGGTTTAAACCTGCAGCTTGAGTTGGCACTGCAAGTTGAGATCTCATCTCGCAAGTCTTATGACTTGCGATTTGAGTTCTCGATTCGCAATTTAGACTTTAGTTTGTATTCATTACTTGACTAATATTATTATATTTAATAAATAATAATATCAAACTAATATCATATATTTACAAATCTAAACCAATGTACAAACTTGATAATAATTACACATGTCCTATTACAAGCTATATCTGTTGTCACAAAACATGTCCCAACAAAAAAGCAAACCTCGGTCGCCATCTCAACCTGTGAGGCTGAGTATGTGGCAGCAGGTAGTTGTTGTTCACAAGTTTTGTAGATACAACAACAGCTGCGTGATTATGGTTTAAATTTTTCAAACACCCCCATTATGTTTGATAATCAGTCCACAATGTCCATAACTAATAATCCGGTTAAGCATAGTAAAACGAAACATATTGACATTAGGGTCGTTTTATTCGTGACTGGGCTGAGAAACACCTGATTAATTTAGTTAAAGTTCCAACAGATGACAATCTAGCCGACCTATATACCAAGGCATTTGATAGGTTTCGGTTTGAGCTATTAATCCAACTAAATGGGATGAAAAATCATGTGTAATTATTTCCACTTTACTATGTATTGGTAGGCATTAGACCTAAAGGTTTTCAAGTACTTACTCTATTATAAAATATACGATTTTTTTGTGAAATCTTTATTTTGATGTACGACTTAAGTCTTAATTCTTAGGCAATAGATTGTTGCTGAATGCTTGTTATCAGATAAATAATGAAAATAACTCATCTGGGGGATTCACTGACTGTTTCTTTTGCTACATCCTGAAACATGCTGACCTAGATTCAGTCAGTGTATTCTAAATCTAGAACAAACTAGACCGCGAAAACAAGAATACCGTTTTCAAGGTCTCTAGTCAAACTATGTCGCTCTGTTGTACGAAAGTACAGACTTGTCACCTCTGGTTTGATTTTAGATTTGTTTGCTTTTAACCCGAGTCTTGTCTTATAGCTGAAACATGTACTTATGTACATTGCTGATAAAACAAAATGACTCAACTTTAAAGATGACATAAAAAAAATATATATATATATCCGATTCATGATATTCTTGACTTTCTAAATTCTAAGGGTATATCAAATGTAAGATACATAAACGATCGTGAACAATAATCTAATATGTACTTGAGAACTCTGAGTGTCAAATGTTTAAGTGGACAACAATACCGATAATCGAAGTGATTTATGATTTACAACCATAATAATCAAAGGAATAAATGAAAATTCCTACCTGTGTTTTTGTGCTCATCATGGTTAATTCGATCTTTGTATCAGTGACACTCTCAAAAAGACTGTATGTTTCAAAATACGAACAATTTCAAATTTGAGTGTTTATAATTCAAAGTTATTTTATTTTTATTTAATCAACGTTCTTCATTTACGGGAAAAACATACATTTTGCTGGATTCGTTGCTCAAACCATGCTCTATCAATTGTCTAAGTGTATTGGTAGTCGTTACATGTTTTCAAGTTTGAAAAAGTTTGAATTTTAGAAAAATGGTAAAACTTAAAAAGTTTGATTTTGGCTAAGTGTCTAAGTTCGTACGAACTTAGATGTTCGAATGTCTAAGTTCGTACGAACTTAGAATAGTATATAAGGGGCTGACCGGGTCAATCTTCTTATGCTTTCAAACCATTCGAACTTACACAACCTTCGAACTTACTGGAGCCTTCGAACTTACGATATGGCCAAAATTTTGAAAAGTGATAAAGTGTTCTTGCGTTCGAACTTACTGGTTCGTACGAACTTGTAAGTTCGTACAAACTTAAGTTTGACTTAGTCAAAAAGTAAGTTCGTACGAACCTATACAGGGCTGTAAGTTCGTACGAACTTATAAGTTCGTACGAACCTACAAGGTTTTGTGCAAAACTCTAAACCTTTATTATTTAACATTATGTTTAGTCTATAAACTGTTTTAAATTGTTGAATCTTTTGTGCAGGATTCTAAATTAATTATCGTTTATTGCTAACACTCTTGTTATCTATTTTGGTTTGGTTTTTGGCTTGTGTGCAGAAATGGCTGATCAACGTGCTTTCTTCAACAAACACAACCTTGCAATCTCTTTTGATCTTGCTGATCAGAACACTGTGCCGTTCTGGGGCATGCTGGATTTCATTACCTGGTCGAGAGTGTTCTATGCACTGACTCATTCTCCGAGTTTAAAGCTTCAGTTTTTAAGGGAGTTCTGGGCGACTGCTGAGCACGATTGTCGTCCTAACCCTCCAGTTATCCGTGCAACTGTGGGCGGAAGGGTGATTGAATTCTCTGCACCTTATTTGAGAATGGCACTGCATCTAGGGACTGAGGAACAAGAAGCCGGTCCAACATCATTCCCACTAGAGTTCCGAGCTGGGGCATTTCAAAGAATGGGTTACGTTGGCGACGTGACTCATACCCAGTATACAAAGAGTCTACTATACGGACAATGGAGGTACTTGATGCATATTTTGTTGGTCTCTTTCGGGCCAAAGAAGGCATGTTTTGACACCATGAACCACAAGATGCAATCCGGCATGGATTCATTGGTATACAACAAGCCTTACTGCTTCTCTCAATTCTTTTTTGATGAGATGGTGCTGCAGATCAGGGGGAGCGTCAAAGATCAATTTATTTTGTATCCGCGCTTTGTGATGATGATTTTGAACGGGCTGATTCCGAATCTCCCTGCTGGCAATCCGGAAGTCCATCTTATGGTGACCACTTTGACTGCCGTTGTCACAAGCCAGGAAGTTCGAGTCACAAATTTGACGGCTATCAACGAGCGCTTAGAAAAGAGCCTTGAAAAGTTAGAAGATCAAGTGAGGCTAAATGAGGTTACTATCTTCCAAATGAAGCGCCAGTCGCTCAGGGGGAGTCAGACAAAAGGGTGACCCGTGCAGGGAAGATGAGTTGAGGTTTAAGTCTGATAATGACCGTGACGATGATCCCAATGCACCCAGAGAAGGTGAGCTGCCTGGCTCTTCATCTAGAAAGCAAGGTGCAGCAAAAGCTCAGGGGGAGTCGAGTCATCAAGTAGGTGGGAGCGGATCAGCTCAAAATCCTGTAAATGTGGATGAATTTGACACCATCGAAGCACTGTTTGGCTTAGATGAATTTGATAGCGATGGGTCAGAACTAAAAGAAGGAGAGATCCTCAGTACAGGTGTGGCAGACTGGAAGTTACACGAGGAGACTGTTCAAGATACAGATATTGACATAGATGAACATGTCGTGACTAAGCAACCTGTTACTGAGGTGATTATTGAGACTGAGTCTGGTGAGAAAGTTTTAGATCACAAGGACATAGAGTCAGAAGATGATGAAGTCCTTGGCGATGAGACAACTGAAGAAAAAGAACTATCCATAGCTGAAATGAAAACCCTATAGTTTAAAGAGGCAGAAAAGGAACCAGAGTTAAAGTATAAAGGTGATATAAGGGTCAAGGGATCAGGCAAGCTGAAGAAAGGCATCATAAGTTGGTTCTATGACAGTGAACTCAAACTGTTCATAATTAAAAGATATGATGGAATTCAGTACTTGAGAAGAAAACTGAAAGTATTCAGCTCGTTGCCGAAAATTGAATTAAAGGAACTGGCCTGGATTGACCTGGTGAACTACAATAATGATCCTTACGCAGGGACTTTAGCGAGAATCATAAAGCGTGAAGGAAGAACGAATAACTTCGTTGATTTAAAACCAAGAACAGGCAAAAGAGTTCCCGACCTGACCAGGATTGATCCCATTATAAACAAGCCGTGGATGAAGATGGTTTATAAACCGGTCAAGTGCTTGAAGAGGGTTCCGTTAAAGAAAATGCCACAGGATGTTCTGGCAAACCTCAAATGATGGTCTGTAGATAGTGAAACTGCAGAGGCAGTTATGGAGGACATTGAAGGGAATGTGATTCTAAGAGTATACGACAGCTTGCATTTGGTCAACCTATCTAAAGATGATCTAATGACGCTGCATGTCAACAAGATTCTCTATAGAGATAATTGGAGACATAGGGTAGAAGATATCAAAGAGTTGTCGATGTTTGTGTCAACAAGGGAATTTGGGCTGGATGTAATCAGAGTTAGAAGACAAAAGGCTCTGAAGACAAAACGAAGACTGAAGACTAATAGAGCTATTGTCAAGGGGGAGTCTGTTGGTACATGTTTGTGACAACAGCTTCTATTGTGTAATATATTAGCTTTTGTAATAGTCTTTGATATTAATGAATGAATATTTAGTTATAATAATTGTTTATTAATATAATGTGTTAGAAATATATTGTATGATTATAGGTTCGTACGAACTTACTCAAGGTACGAACTGGTAGGTTCGTACGAACTTAGGAGCTGCTAAGTTCGTACGAACCTAGCAGCTTATAAATATAAAGTTCGAAAATATTATTTCTAAGCTTTTCATACGAACTCAGATCAGTATATCCGGTTCGTACGAGTCATCCTAGTTCGAACACATTCGAAGTAAGGTATTGTTATTGAGATAAACGTGTTTTGAACACTTGTATCGTTTCTAAGAGTATTCCGCACTCTTACAAGCGTTGTTACCCCGTTGGATCCGTTCAAGGGTGAGCTACACTCCCCTTAACCTGTTCAAGCTTACTAAGTCTTCTAGTTGAAGAGTTAGGCAGCTCCGAATCATTTGGTCTACTGCTAGGTAGCTCACCATCATTCGGTCACGGATCATCGTCTCTGTCTCTGTTTCTTTTTCAACACATCCTCTTTACAACCAATCTTCTCCCCCTGAGCTGCCGCGCTCTTCAACAAGGGATTGATCTCTGCCTAAGCTATGGTGAAATAGTTGTAATAGGTGCAGTTGGAATTGTTGTTGTGATTGTGGGTGTGGTGGTGGTTGTGGTTGTGGAATGGGCAATCGGCTCACTAATGACAACCCCACTAGAACGTCTTCTTGTTGGACCATCTAGTGAAAAATGAGGTATCATTATTAGAATCAACATCGTCATCTTGCAATGTATAATCATTGTCTTCATTCAACTTATGTTTGCCTTTATCCGTAGTAAAACGAGACCCTTATGCTTCTCAGCATCCATGTTGGCCATATATGCAATGAAGTCCTTTGTACTCATAGTATCAGTTGACTCCAATCTTATAAACCTGGTCTCTGAAGTAGGTAACTCTCTCTCAGTCTTCTTCTCACTAGCATCCTTTTGATCTGCCTCATCAATTGTGGTCACGAATTCCTGAGGCTCTTCAACATGTGTACTCCAATCATATGAACCGTCATGTGTTTGAGTAACCAAGGCTCTGGAATGTGTACTATTCTCTTAGTATTGATCACTAGTAGACTTCTTTTGATATGAGTCAGCCTTACTCTCTTTGATCTGTTCACTACCGTCGAATCTTTTCTCAAAAGCTAACCATAGCTCTCTAGATTAGTTGTAACGTTTGAAGGTATGCTTAATTACTTTAGGAAGACAGTTGATGCTAGCAGACAACGCCTTGTATCCTGCTTCATAAATCCTTTTGTCTGCCTCCTTCATCATTGAATAAGAATAAAACTTATGTTTCCCTTCGAATTCATAAGCAGGTGTATCGTACCCTTCATTGATAAAGATCCACATTTTGATGTCATTGAATTTTGCAAATGATTCAAATCTATCTCTCCACCAGAATTAATCTTCAGCCTTTAGAAGCTTTGGTGGTGAAGCAGCTTTACCTACTTCATGATCCATCTCAATCAGCTTGTTCAAATTTGACATCGTACTTAGAGAGAGTATACGAGTTCGATTTTCCCTCCAAAATTCACGAAAATTTTCGGAGTAAAATTTAAATTTTCTCGAACCAAAGTTAAATAATGGTAAGCCTTAATTCAAATTTTGGTGAAATAAATTATTTTTTCCGAAATTTCCCGCCAATTTAAATTTTCTCGAACCAAAGTTAAACAATGTAAGTTCAAATGGTATTCCAGGTAAGTTTGTACGTAGCTTTCTAAGTTCGTACGATCTGCTGTTGAAAAACTCAGATCTGAAAATTTCAGATCTGGGTTTCTTTCAACCTGCAACTTCGAATACCCATTGCTAGGGGTGATCTCTAACACCTTTGGAAGTTAAAAACAAAGATTCTAACGTCCAAATCTTTTGTAATCTCTCGTTTCCTTAACGTTTCTTTACCTCGAACCAAATCGAACGATTCGAAAGGCTCTGATACCACTTGTAGGTTCCCGTAACCTGGATCTACGAGGTAACCACATTTATATGAGTGCGGAATCCTCATAAACTAAACGATAATAAACGAGTAATAACAAATATGTTTCAATCACAATTTAAGCGTTATTGAATGTAAATATGTATTACATTCGAACTAAGACTTACAAACACAAGGTATTCGAACTAGTCTCCTGGAAACTCAGTTCTTCAACCTTTTCTTTTGTAAATCCTATTTTCGGACTTGTGTAAATATAGGCACACAAGTTCATCCGAACTTAGCAACTTCTAAGTTCGTACGAACTTACTAAGTTCGTACCTACTCTAAGTTCGTATGAACCTACAAAATACACATACAAAACTAAAATTAATAATTACAATGATTAACAAAATGACTTATAAAACTAACTATTACAAACTAGAAGCTATTGTCACACAATATGCACCAACATATATTTTGATGTAAATTATAAACTTAGAAAATAGAATTTTATAACTTAAATTTTAACCATTAAAACATCACAATTAAACATTACAATGTGCATAAAATTATAACAAATTAATTATGTAACATATAAGCCTTTTATTTCACAACATTTTGGCAAAAAAATCAATAAATAAAATACCCCCTCCTAAAAACGGTAGGCCCCCCCCCCCCACCTTGACTATTCAAATCCCTAACCATTTCTTTAGCTAACATGCATAATCATTCTATCATTTCCCCTAACACGCACTCATTCATTTCCTCTCATTTCTCTCTCATCTATTTTTCCATTAAAGATCATCACTTTGAAGGTGTTCTACCACCAAAACAAATAACCTAAGGTAAAACCAACATCTCTAGCTTTCATTACTTGCATTTCTTTACTTATTTCATGTAAAAACTAGGATTTTAAGCCCTTAGCATGGCTACAATCCTCATATGAGCTTAATTATTTGCAATTATCCTTTAAACATGTTCATATGTTAAAAGAAAGGATAACCCATGATCAAAATGAAAAATCAAGTCGAAATCGTCTTTTGTTGGCTAAAATGATCAAATCACTTGTTCTTGTTAGTTTAAATTGTTTGAAAGGTTGGAAATCATTTCTAACACATCATGGATGTATTTTAACACCATGCATGTGTTGGAACATAGATTTAAAGGATTAAAAGATCAAAAGCTTTGGTTGCAAGTGGTGTTCTTCTTGTAAGAACCAAAAACCCGATTTTGAGGCTTTCATGCACCAAATTCTATTGCTAAATCATGATCCATGGAAAAATATGTAGTCTAAACACTCCAAAAGGTTAACTTTTGTCATGCATGTAATCTGTCCAGGTTTTGACCCAACTTTGATTGACCATAACTCAGTGAATAATGGTCCAAAAATCTTAATTTTTCTTCTGGGATTTCACCCAATGTCTTAGCTTTCAATCCCCATTGGTCTCACTCAAGACCATTGAGTATTCGACCTCCAAATGTATCACACAAATATGGTGTGCAAACAGGAAACTTTTTGTGGACACTAGATTGTGATGCATGTTCATGGGATCTAAATTGTTCAATGAATAAAAAAAAAAAATTAGTCCCTTAACATATGTATCTCAGTAGAATCAAAAGATGGTATTTTTATGTAGTGATCTTATATTTTTAGAAAATGCATGAACACAACACTATGAATAAGCTTTGAAATGTGAAAGCTTTATGTTTGTAATATTACAAAAATCCAAAAATTCTTCAAAAATCGTGTTAAAAATATGAGAATTAGTTTTCTCAGTAATCTACACATTAGAAGAGTCTTGAGAATCAAAATTGGAATTTTTGAGAAAATATAAGTATTTTTCCTAAAATAGTGCAAACAATGGCTATAAAATATGTTTTAATCATGAATATTAGTTATATGTCCCAATTTTCACATCTTTTGGAGGTGTTTTGATATGTCTTTCGGTTTACGTTTTGTTAAATCGTAAGTTTTTGGGAACCAATGTTCCAGTGCTCACAATTAATTGGTAGAAACTGACTTGGTAAAAATTCCAGAATTTTTTGTGAATATTTGCTATTTTTCCCAAATTTCCTCCACTTATTAGACATAAATTGATTATAAATAATCTATAAGTCTAAAAATTCCTAAATTTTCACAGAAAAATTGTGAAACCATATTGTATGATGTATACCAAGTTTGGTGATTTTTAGATGTTGTCTTCTCATGTTTCCATTATTTTGTTCACAATGCAATGTAAGTCCGTATGTATAGGATCGATAACGAGGTTATCTTTAGGTATTAAGGTGCAGAATCCCTCAATACTAAGTTATAGGATCTATAACGATTTGATTCACAATTAATTGGTGAATCGGAATACTAATACACTTTGTATTGATTATCAAGAGTGTTGATCGATCAATACCTAGCCTTTAGATTGCTAGAAAAGTCTCTGGAACAATAACAATTTCGTATGTTAATAATGGGAGGAGTTAATTAGGTTTAGAACCTAATTTATATAAATAACCGTCTCAGTTCGCAGGTTCTGGGCTCTGCGACCTGACTCAGTTCGCAGCCCACCTTGGCCCAGCGAACTGACTCGGTTCGCTTTGCAGCATTGACCTGCGAACTGACTCGGTTCGCAGTCAACTGTGGTCAACATTTTTCAGCAAGTTAATATTTTACTCTAAAATGTTTACCAACCAATATTTTTCATTACCAATTCAAAACCAATGTACAAACTTGATTACAATTACCATTAGTCCTATTAAAAGCTAGATCTGTTGTCACAAAACATGTCTCAACATGCGAACATTAATTGATAATGAATTCCGAAAGGAAATTCAAACTATAATGGCACTTTGTAATTTAATTAGCAAGCTAAGCAATTCTAACAAACCGTATTAGACGAGAATCTAATTAGAAACCTTGTGTTCATACGACTTGGATAGCAGCTTCTAAGTTCGTACGAACTTACCTGCAAGTTCGTATCAGACATAAGTTCGTACGAACCTTCATAAATACACAATTAAAATATAATCATTCTAGTAATTAATAAACAACGTTTAACAAAATATTCTTTATTAATAACAAAGACTTATTACAAACTAATTTATTACACAATGTTCAGGGTAAAGAAATCGAGTGGTAACTTGTTAGTATCAGAGCTTATAACTTGTTAGTTTAGGTTCGGGGTATAGAAATCGAGTGGTTACGAGAGTTTGGACCGTTGAAAGTGTTGTTTTTTGCTTCCAAACTTGTTTATAATCACTTTGTATAGTGTAGTTCAAATTTGCTCGGTTGAAAGTAACTCAAAATCACATATCTGAGAATCTGAGTTTGTTAAACAACCATCGTTCGAACTTATACGAAAGCATCGTACGAACTTACTTGAAATATCTTGTTGAGATTCGACAACCTAGCCTTCGAACTTGTAAGTTCGAACAGTTTGAATTTCTTGTCAGTTTAGTTCGTTTGACTTTGGTTGACCATTCGAACTTAGGGAATCTAAGTTCGTACGAACCTGTCCTGTTTGACTTTTATTGACTTTACATAAAGATGTCGAATCTCAACAAGATGATGAAAATGGATCACGTGGTTGGGAAGTCGGCCTCACCACCGAAACTCCTAAAGGGAGAAGACTATTTTTGGTGGAAGCATCAGTTTGAATCCTTTGCCAAGTATAATGATGTTAGGATGTGGATCTGCATCAAAGACGGATATGAAGCCCCCACTTATTTATTCGAAGGAGAACCAAGAGTTGTTTCTTATTCGTCGTTGAAGGAGAAAGAGAGAAAAATGTATGAAGCAGAAAATAAAGCGTTATCTGCTCTCACTATGTGTCTTCCTCAGGAGATCAAGCACACATTCAAAAAATACGACCTCTTTAGAGAGCTTTGGTTAGCTTTGGAGAAGAGGTTTGAGGGAAATGAACAAATCAAGGAGGGTCGAACTGATTTGCTTACTAAACAATTTTATGTTTTTAAGCATATGAAATCTGAGTCATTAGAGGATATTATCACTCGATACTATCATCATCAACAGAGATGAAAAGCGTTGGACTTAGCTATACTGATATAGTTAAAAATAATAAACTTCTTGAGGCTTTGCCGTCAAAGTGGGATATTTATACTTTGATGATAAAGGAGAGTAGCAATTATAAGACTCTCACGCTTGATGAAGTGATAGGTAAATTGCGTGTTTATGACTGGAACATATAGAGGAAAGAGACGGGATCCGATCAGGTTTAGGATCCCAGCATTTACCACAGTAAACGGTCTGATTCCGTTGCATCGACGAGTAATGTTGTTGAGGCTTTCTATACTGGCGAGGCTGAGACAGACTCGGCTATTAGAAATTCTGGTAGCAATGTCTGTTACATTGCCTCATCTGACGACTTAGGGATTGACTGGAAACCAAAAACTGGGACAACAAATGGTTTCAAATCAATGCCCATGAGCATCAAGTCCGCCGAAGAAGAAGTTGCCCTACTTGCCTCTTTCATAGCCTCACGTGAAAACTTCATCTGTAAGTCACTAGATCTTGGTTCGATAACAACGTTATCTTAAAGTAGTGAGGTGCGGAATTCCTCAATACATTTGATTAAAATTTATATAACTTGTCTATATAATTAAAGGTTTTGTTTTGATAATTAACAAGAGTTAATCCTTCAAAACCTAACCTCTTAATATATTAATATTTTTAGGGCACAGAAAACGAGGTGTGTGTGTAATAATGACTGAGAGTGATGTAAGGCACGGATCCCAATAAATGATCTAAGCATTTCTAATTATATCCATTTCAACTCGCAGGCCATGGGCTTTTGCGAGTTGACTCAACTCGCAGCCCATGGGCCTTGCGAGTGCAGATGGGTTGCGAGCCCAGATTTCATCTGGCAGAAGAGAGTCTGCGAATCCAGATTCTCATGTCGCAGGTTTAGGCCTACGACTTGAGATGGGCTTGCGAATTGAGATCTCATCTCGCAAGTCTTATGACTTGCGACTTGAGTTCTCAATTTTCAATTCAAACTTTAGTTTGTATTTGTTACTTGACTAATATTTTTATATTTAATCAAACAATAATAACAAACTAATATCTTATATTTACAAATCTAAACCAATGTACAAACTTGATAATAATTACACCAGTCCTATTACAAGCTAGATCTGTTGTCACAAAACATGTCCTAACAGACTCCCCTTTGACAATAGCTCTAGCTTCGTTATCTTCATCTTTGTCTTTGGTCTTTACTTGTAAATTTTGCTTCCCATATGTATCTTCAGTCTAACACAAGTCTTTACCATCATTTGATAATCTCGTGCAAGATCACCCCATGTTTCAGTCGTCAAGATCATGTTTTCATTTAACTTTAACAGGTCCTTCTTCGACAGATTCATCAAGTGTCGATGGTCGTAGACTTTCAAAATTTCTCGTTCTCCTCCTTCAACCTCATCATCAGCTTCAACCATAACAGTTTCACCAGTTTTTGAATCCACGTGCCAATTCTTAAGATTTCCCAATACATTTTGTGGCATTGTCTTCAGTGGTATTTGCTACACACATTTGACAGCGGGATAGGTTTTCATTCTTCGACGCCTTCCTGTTCTTTCGCTTCTTTCGTTAAGTTTGATAGTTTTTCCAACTCTTGGCTTAATTCTTTGAAATTTCATTGACCGACCCTCAGTCTTGATAATCCTTTCTACATATCTTCCAAAAGGATCATTACTGGGGTTATTCAACTCTAATCTAGCCAAGTCGCGAATTTCAAACCGAGGCGAAGAAACTGAAGACTGCAAGCTTCTTTTCAAAGTATTGAACTCCGTCATATCTTTTTATAGCAAAAAGCTTCAGATCGGCGTCGTAGTACCATCCGATGATTCCTTTTCTTGGTACTTTCTTTCCAGTAATATCAACCTCAGACATCCCAATCTTTTACTTTTTCCTTTTCCAAGGTCTAAACATTGGATTGTTTCTGAGTCTTTCAGGAAGCTCATCTTTAGATTCAAAACTAGTTGATTCATCTAGATTTTCATCTAAATCAACAACTCTTTCTCCATCTTCGACCTGAATAACAACTTTGGTTTTGGATGGGCTCACGATATGTTCATCAATATTGGCATTGGGATCTACACCTTCGTCAAGCCCAACATCAGAAGTGGAGGTCCAATCTTCAGGAGGTACAAATTTTCCCTCCTCTAGATCAAAATCAATGTCCTCATCTATTTCATCTGGCATATTGCCTTCAGAATCGGATAAGTTCAACATTTCCAGACCTAAAGAAATGCATACACAAGTATATTAATATCATAAATCCTTTCATTGATTTCCCTGAATCAATCTAAGAATTTTCTTATTAATCCCTTTGTGTGTTTAAAATACATTATATATAATTATAAATCTTTCATCGATTATCATAATCAATCTAAGATTTCAAAAGTCTTATAATATACAAACATTCATAAATTATAAAATTTAAACATTAATGTATTACACATTCAAGTTCAAAAATCTTAATTACACAATTATATTACAATACAAAGTGTTGTTTCAACTTGCTTCACCTTCTTCAGCAGCTTCACCAGCATCAGCATCAACACCAGCACCACTTCCACTTGTACCAGCAGACTCCCCCTGAATTACAGTCTGCTAACCAGTCTTTGGAGGACCAGCCAGCTCACTTTCTTTCGGAGCCGTGGGATCATCGTCTGTGTCATCTCTACGCTTCTTTGCTAGCTCATCTTCTCGACAGGACCCTTGGTAGAATAGTATCTCCCCCTGAGATGGCTTGTCCTTGAGAAAGCTGGTAACCAAGCGATCAAGTCTGTCAATCTGTCTTTGCTTATCAGCTACATCATCTACCAAATTGCAGTTGGTCTTGATCAGCAGTGAATAAGCTTTATTCTGTTCAGTTACATTATCTGACAAGGACAGAACTTTAGATGCCAAGGTGTTGGCGATATCCTCCAACTCTCGAACCCTAGACTCTAAGCTGATAATGCGTTCAGAATCAGTCGTAGGTGAGGTTGATGGAGCAGCAGTAGTTACTGGTGGAGGTGTGGAAGCAGGTGGTTGCATTTTCTTAGCTATCTCAGTAGCTACATCTGTCAAAAGGCGAGAGGCAACCCTGCTGGACTTGGTGGTTGGATGCGAAGACGGGCGAACCAAAGCAGCAATCATTTCAGCTTCAGAGGGCGTAGAACTTGATTGAGTAGGAGCTGCAGAGGTTGAAGCTGTTTGCTTAGACAGCTTGCGAGGGCGAGGGACAAGTGACTCCTCCTCTTCATCTTCATCTTCATCTTCTTCAACAAGAATGAAGTCAGGATCCTAATCAGCGGCTTTTCTTTTTAATTTCAGTGCTGGGTCCATAATCAACTTTGACCCTTGACGAATCATGCCGGCTGGAATCCCGGAGACAGACCCAGATGGTCGAGTCTCATCATCATCAGATTCAGAATCAGAAGCAGAAGCAGCTTCTCCATCTCTTCCCGATGGACCAGCATCACCAGATGGCTCAGCAAGTGGAGTCGGTCCAGAAGTACTCGGACCCTCAGCCGAATATTGATCTACATCTCTCAAGATCGGATCAGTAGCATCATCATGTTGTACTAAAACATCTTGCACTAGCTGTGCAGCAACTTCAGGATCCACCTGAGGCCCAGGTTGGTTTACCTGATCCAAAACCTCCTCAATCAGCTCCTGTGGCTCAGGTACAACCTCTGCCACATCAACATCAAGCCAACCATGATTTGGTGGCGTTATGTACTAAGGATTGATCAGATAGCCAAAAAGTTCAGTCTGCTGAAGCTGCATATCAAAACGCCTCGAAGTATGCATGAACATTGCGTTATATCCACGCAGGCCGATAGTATCCACATGAAGATCGGCTTGAATATCCAGCAAATCAGGAATAGTAGCCCTGATGATCAGCATGCAAAATCGTGGATATATCATAAACTGGGATCGAACACCTCCCATGATCTGGCGAACCAGTTCACTAAAAATATAGTCCGAGAAACTGTATGGTTTATTGTAAACCATTGACAGTACGGCCGAAAGCAAAGAAGGGCTCAACTCATCATAACCTCCCTTCTTCAGACCAAAAATAGTGACAATAACATGCCACAAGAATCTCCATTCTCCGAAGACCAACACATTTAAAAATTGGCGTCCACGCATTGGCCCGACGTAGCCCATACGTTCAAGTGCTCCTTCGATGAAGTCCAAGGGAAACACTGTAGGTCCGGCTTCCTGATCGATGGTTCCCAACCATAAAATGTTACATAGATCAGAGGAAGAGTAAACAACGGGTTGATCGTTCACCCGTGTGCGAATCACCGGTGGATTTACAACAGTATCATACTGAATATTAGCCCAGAATTGAGTTAATAAATCCTGTGATAGAGCGGGGGACTCCGTGATAGCATATTCGATTCTGGAACGAGCTAGGAATGTAAGAATCCGAGCCACCCGTGCAGCACCTCGTGCATTGACGTCCAAGTCAACCAGCACGTTGTGATGAGCAGCGAATTGTCTAGCCATATCTGCAATGCAAAAATCACACAAATGTCAGACAATTAGTGTAACATATATTGATAAAGTTATATAATCTACGACTCGTAATTGAACTATTAAGTTATCACCCTTAATCAACAATTATAGTCGTTAATTATATATATAGTCAATAGGTCTAACCGTTTGCTTAACTTGTTACAAAAAGTCTCAAGTTTGAAAAAATATATATAACTTATTACGAGAAGTCGTAAGTCTTATAGAAAGAGTGTATGGTTTTACGTGTTCACATTTAAGTCGACACGACTAACCATAGAACATTTTAACTTATAACTCTTAATCAGGTAATTAATCTACAGTTCGTAAATTAAAACTAAGTAGTCAACTCGAAGGTCAATAGGTCAACACGCAAGTCACAAGTCAACTCGCAAGTTTCAACTCGCAAAGTCAACAAGTCAACTCGCAGTTCAACTCGCAAGTCAACAAGTAGTTCAACTCGCAAGTCAACTCGCAAGTTCAACTCGCAAGTTAGGTCTGCGAATTGATTGGATCTCAGTTCGCAGGATGAACTGCAAGCATGATGTCACAATCAAAAATCAAGTTTAGCAGGTTTTAAGGCAATCAAGTTAGATTGAGCATTATATCGTTGTGATTTGTATAAGTTTTAAAACAAAACCCTCATTTTATAAAAATGTCGATTCTGAGTTAATTACTCGGTGAAATCAGTTGATTTATACCTTAATATGTTTGCAATGCAAAGATGTATAAGATCTACGGTGTCAAAGGTTCGGTA
The DNA here is from genome assembly GCA_963921325.1 of Logfia minima. Lineage (NCBI taxonomy): Eukaryota > Viridiplantae > Streptophyta > Magnoliopsida > Asterales > Asteraceae > Logfia > Logfia minima. The sequence continues at coordinate 16,929,657 of OY992774.1, read as the reverse complement.
CTAGAACTGAAATCTCAAAAAAATAAAATGATAATGGCTATTTTCGTTTCGGAGATTGTGGGTTCGCAAGAATCAAAATGTCAATTCGCAGGACTGTGTGTGTTTGACAAGTGAACTCGCAAGTATTTATACCATGTTGACTCGGCTCGCAAGATTGACTTAACTCGCATAGTGAGTTCAACTCGCAAGCCCTGTCAATTCGCAAAAATTCAATTCGCAAGGTCAAAAAGTCAATTCGCAAGTTTGACCAGAAACCAAATTTTATACTTGGAGTTATTTTAATCCCACAAAAATAAACAAGTCTAAAATAAACGTATTTTTCACTTGTTTTTGAGAACGTTAAACAACACAAATGACAACATCATAAAATATAATAAAATAAGATAAAATAAAATAATAAAAATAGGAATAAAAACATAAAATAAAAACGACAAAGATTCATGATAAACATTGGTATCAAGTACCCTTGTATTAATGAAACAAATAAATGAAAAATAAAATATTATGAGAAGGCGTTAAAAATTTATCTGCAGTGGGATCATATTAGAAAGAAAAAGCGAAACCAATTGTGGATTAAGAAGTCTAAGAAGATTGTTAGTATACATACCTCATGAAATTCACAATGAGTTACACAAAAAGTACAACTTAACCATTTATCAACTTATATTTATAAAAGCATAACTTGGTTACTGTAATGTCGCTAGATCTTGGTTCGATAATGGATTAGCTTTAAGTATTGAGGTGCGGAATCCCTCAATACGTTAGGTTTAAGCTTATATAACTTTATTATCAATTAAAGGGCTTCGTTTTAATTATTAACTAAGTTAATCACTCAAAATCGAGCCTTTAATACTATAAAAAATATATCTGCACGAAAAATGAGGAGAATAATTAAATATTTGGTGTGTGTAATTATGGCACAAATTTGTAGATTTTTTCAATAAATGAGCAGCAATAAATATTTATATCTGTTTCAACTCGCAGCTCATGGGCCTGCGAGTCCAGATGGCATTGCGAGCCCAGATCTCAACTCGCAGGTGAGACCTGCGAGTCCAGATGGTCTGCGAACTGAGATCTCAGCTTGCAAGTCTTGTTGACTTGCGAGTTGACTTCTCAATTTGCGATTTTGATTTTAACTTGAAATCGATAATTATCAAATAACTTTTAACAATTAATAATAACAAGTTAATATCATACATTTACGAGTCTAAACCAATTATACAAGTTTGACAAGAAATACACTAGTCCTATTCAAGATAGATCTGTTGTCACAATAACATGTCCCAACAGACTCCTCCTTGACAATAGCTCTAGCGTCGTTATCTTCAACTTCAAAATCCTTGGTCTTTACGTGTAAATACTGCTTCCCATATGAGTCTTCATTCTGACACAAGTCTTTACCATTAATTGATAATCTCTTGCAAGATCACCCCATGCTTCAGTCGACAAGATCCTGTTTTCGTTTAACTTTAACAGGTCCTTCTTTGACAGATTCATCAGGTGTCGATGGTCATAGACTGTCAGAATTACTCTCTCTCCTCCTTCGACTTCATCATCAGCTTCAACCATGACAGCTTCACCAGTCTCTGAGTCCACGTGCCAGTTCAGAAGATTTCCCAGAATATTCTGTGGCATTGTCTTCAGTGGTATTTGCTGTACACATTTGACAGCTGGATAAGTCTATTTCCTTAATCTTCGGCCAGTTCTCTGACTTCGTTCCTTTAATTTGATCGTCTTTCCGACTCTTGGCTTAATCTTCTCAAACTTCATTGATCTACCCTCAGTCCGAATGATTCTCTCAACATAAGTTGCGTAGGGATCATTACTGGGATTTATCAGTTCTAAGCGTGCCCAGTCTCGAATTTCAAATCGAGGAAGCGAACTGAATACTTTGAGCTTCTTATCAAAATATTGAACTCCGTCAAACCTTTTGATAGCGAAAAGTTTCAAGTCAGAATCAAAATACCAGCCGATGATCCCCTTCCTTGAAGCTTTCTTTCCAGTTATATCTACTTCAGACATCCCAACCTTTTGCTTTCTCCTTTTCAGAGGTCTAAACATGGGATTGTTTCTGAGTTTTTCTGGAAGGTTATCTTCTGATTCAGAAATGGTTGATTCATCTAGATTTTCATCTAAATCAACAACCCTTTCTCCATCTTCTTCTTGGATGACCACTTTAGTTGTAGATGGGCTTACGATGTGTTCAACAACATCAGCGTCAAGATCTACACACTCGTCTGCCTCATCATTAACAATGAAAGTCCAATCTTCAGGAGGTACAAACTCTCCTTCTTCAAGGTCAAGGTCAATGTCCTCATCTAATTCATCTGGCATGTCGCCTTCAGAATCTGATAAGTTCAACATTTCATGACCTATAGAAATACATACACAAATAGATTAATATCATAAGTTCTTTCATTGATTTCCCTGAATCAATCTAAGAGATTTTTTTTTTTATTAATCCCTTTGTGTATTTAAAATATATTATATATACACTTATTCAAATCTTTCATCGATTATGATAATCGATCTAAAATTTGAATAAGTCTTATAAAATAAGCGATCATTATATATTATATGATCTTATAACTCTTTTATCGATCATAGTCAATCTAGAATTACAAAGGCTTATAATATACAAACATTCATAATTATAACATTTTAAACATTCAAGTTTAAACTTCTTAATTACAGAATTATATTACAAAATAATTCAAAGTTACAATGTATTAATAATTACAATAAGTCTATATTAATACAAGTGTCACCTTCAACAGCTCCACCCTTATCAGCACCAGCACCAGCTCCACTACCACTAGCTCCAGCAGACTCCCCCTGAAGTGTAGTTTGCTGACCAGTCGTTGAAGGACCAGCCATCTCACTTTCCTTTTCAGCAGAGGGATCATCGTCTTCATCATTCTTCTTTTTCTTTGCAAGCTCATCTTCTTTACAAGACTCTTGGTAGGCCTTTATCTCCCCCTGAGATGGCACGTCCTTCAGAAAGGTGTGAGCAAGGCGATTAAGTCTATCAATTTGCCTCTGTTTGTCAGCTACATCATCTATCAGATTGTTATTCGTCTTAATGAGCAGTGAATAGGCATCATTCTGATTAGTCATGTTATCAGACATAGACAGCATTTGAGAAATCAAGAATTTGACGGTTTCTTCCAACTCTCGAACTCTGGACTCTAAGCTATTAATACGATCAGAATCAGTCGTAGAGGAGGTGGATGGAGCAGCAGTAGTTGTGGTTGGTGGCGTGGGAGCGGGCGGTTGCATTTTCTTTGCTATCTCGGTAGCAACATCGGTTAATAGACGCGCCGCAACCCTGCTAGATTTGGTAGTTGGGTGCGAAGACGGGCGAACCAAAGCAGCAATCATTTCAGCCTCTGAGGGCGTAGAACTTGATTGTATAGGAGCTGCAGAGGTTGAAGCTGTTTGCCTGATCAGCTTGCGAGGTCGAGTAATAAGCACCTCCTCCTCTTCTTCTTCTTCTTCTTCTTCGTCAACCAAAACAAAATCGGGATCTTGGTCCACGGCTTTCCTCTTTAACTTCAATGCTGGATCCATAATCAATTTTGATCCTTGACGAATCATCCCTTCAAGGATACCGGAGACAAACCCTGGTGGTCCAGTCTCATCATCATCATCATCAGCATCAGACTCAGATTCAGAAGCAGAAGCAGCTTCTCCATCTCTGCCCGATGGCCCAACAGCATCAGATGCCTCAGTAGGTAGAGGTGTACCAGAGGTACTCGGACCTGCAGCCAAAAATTGATCTATATCTTTAAAGACCTGATCAGTGTCCTCTTCAACTCGTGGTGGCTCAGCAATATATTGATCCACATCCTGCAAGATAGGATCATTTGCATCATCATTTTCAGCCTAAACTTGTTGCACTACTTCAGCAGCAACTTCCGCATTAACTTGTGGCTCTTGCTGATTTGCCTGATTCAGAACCTCCTCTATCAGCTCTTGTGGTGCAGGCACGGCTGCAGCCACATCAACATCAATCCAACCATTGTTCGGTGGCGTAATATACTCAGGATTAACCAAAAATCTAAACAGCTCAGTCAGCTGAGGCTGCATCTCAAACCTACGTGAGGTTTGCATGAACATAGCATTGTAAGCCCTGAGCCCAATAGTGTCGACCTTCAGATCTGCTTGAAAGACCGGCAGATCAGGGATAGAAGCCCGAACGATCAGCATGCAGAATCTGGGATATATCATGAACTGAGACCTGACACCTCCCAAGATTTGGCGAACGAATTCCCCAAAGATGTAATCGGAGAAACTGTATGGTTTGTTATAAACCAGTGACAGTAAAGCAGATAGGAGAGAGGAGCTCAACTCATCATAGCCTCCCTTCTTAGGTCCAAAAATAGTGACAAGAACGTGCCACAGGAACCTCCATTCTCCGAAAACGAGCGCCTTCAAAAACTGACGGCCTCTCTTGGGTCCAACATACCCCATTCGTCCTAGAGCTCCCTCGATAAAGTCAGACGGAAACTCAGTTGGTCCATCTTCCTGCTCTACAGTTCCCAACTGTAATATGTTTCGCAGATCAGAGGCAGAGAAGATAACCGGACGATCATTAATCCGCGTCTGGATGACCGGAGGATTCACAGAGGTATCATATACAATATTTGCCCAGAACTGGGTGAGTATATCTCTTGATAGGGCTGGTGACTCGGTGATGGCATATCGAATTCTCGACCGTGCCAGATATGAAAAAATCCGAGTCAATCTAGATGCACCCCGTGCATCGACGTCTAAATCCACTAGAACATTATGATGTCCAACGAATTGTCGAGCCATATCTGTAATATCAAAGATCATACAAATGTCAGACAATTAGTTTAACTAAGATTGATCAGCTTATATGATCTACAAAATATAATTGAACTATTAAGTCGTGAAACTTAATTAACAATTATAGTTGTTCATCATATATAGAATCAATAAGTCTAACTTTCTATTTAACATGCTACACGAATATATTACTTATTACTGAAAGTCATAAGTCTTATATATAGAGTATACAGTTTTACGTGTTTACATTTAAGTCGACACGTGTAACCGTAGACTATTTTAACTTATAAACGCTTAATTAGATAACTAACCGAGAGATCGTAAATTAAAATTAAGAAATCAAACTTTTCAAAAGTCAACTCGCAAGTTCAACTCGCAGGTTCAACTCGCAAGTTCAACTCGCAAGTCAGAATTGCAAGTCAACTCGCAGGTTGGACTCGCAGGAGCGGGCTGCGAGTTGAGTCTGGATCTCAACTCGCAGCAAGAACTGCAAAGATGACATCATCTTAAAATTTAATTTTTTGACAAGATATAGGACAATCAGGTTATGCCATTATGTTCATAATACTTTTATTAACATAAACCCTAACATTCCTTGTTAATCTAAGCATTATTTTTAGTGATTTTTGTGATTTTAAAATCAAAACCCTCATTTTTATTAAAATGTCGATTGTGGATTAATTACACGATAGAATTGATTGATTTATACCTCAAAATGTTCGCGTTGTTAAGATGTATAAAAGTCACAAGATCAAAATCTCTTCACTTCGAAATCAAAGTCAAAATATTGCGAGTTCAAATCTGGGTTCGCAAAGGAAATAAGGTGAGCTCGCAGGACTGTGTGTGTTTATTTTTCAACTCGCAGCCCTTTTAAACCCTTGACTCGGCTCGCAGAACTCAACTCGCAGAGTTGAGTTCAACTCGCAGCCCTGTCAACTCGCAGCACTATTCTCGGCTCGCAATTTTTGTCCAAAAAATACATTTTAATTATAAAACGTAATTTTTAAGTCCAAATCGCGTACAAGTCTAAAATCTGAGGATCTTTCACTTGTGATGCAATCATGCAATAATACGAACAATAAAAACAGAAGTAAAATAAAATAAAGAGAAATAAGATAAAATGAAGTAGATAAAAGTACAATGATTCATAATAAACATTGGTATCAAGTACCCTTGTATTAATGAAACACTTTGACTAAAATAAAATTACAATAAAATAAAGTAAAATAAATCCTAATCGAGGGCATTAAGAAATTATCGACAGCGGGATCATATTAGAAAGAAACAGCTGAATCAATTGTTGAGTAATGATCTAAGAAGATTGTTAGTATGCATACCTCATGAAATTCACAAAAAGTTACACAAAATCTCACACCTTAACCATTTTTCAACTTACATTTATAAAAGTATAACTTGGTTACCTATTTCCACAGAATATAATATTCACATCAAAATGAAGTGATTTAAATATCATAGACAGTTCAAGATGATTACCGGTATTATAATCTATATAAACAAAGTCTACACTGATTTCCAAGCAAACCTTTATTGTTTGTATGTGAATTACCTAATGTGATCCAAAATATGACATACTGAGAAATCAAGTGAAACACATAACACTGTATCTTTCACATTCAAGGTAGAGGTCACTAAATGATGTTTTTTTTTTTTTTTTTTTTTTTTTTTTTTTTTTTTTTTTTTTGAAGCATATAACATACCTTTGAGTGAATTTTTAAATGTGACAAACATCAAACCCGGTTTGTAGATACTAGTGGTTCTAGTTCTGTACTTAGTACAAAATAAGATCCCTTAGTATAGACAAAACAAGCTTGAAACCATTGGCAAAACTAAAGAGTCAGGTCTGTACTTAGTACAATAAAGACACCAGTAGTTTTACTAATAGCTGTAGATCCCAGTATGCTTAGATCTTTGAATCAAATCGTGCACAAAACAATTCACTTGCAAGTATAAAGATTAAATCAATAAGAACTAAATCCAAATCACTTTATATAGCAAGAACTCAAATTCTCTGAGAGAAATACAGCAAAAAACGTACTGAGAGAATATATGAAAAGTCTAACCAATTAAATCAGTAATTAGGCTATTTATACTAATCTGACTGACTTATGCGACACAAGACTTGTGTCGCAGGATTCACTATTGCGACAGAAGCACTGTGTCGCACCTATCACTTATGCGACACAAGCCTTGTGTCGCAGTACACAGAAAATGTAACTTTATTTACTCTATTACATTTACAGACACAGTACAGACTTGACCAACTGACAGACACTCTAATATGTATCAACAAACTCCCCCGTGTCTTCAGCTTGGTCTTCAAGATCTTCGTTCAAACCCAGCCTGCTGGGAATACACCGCCAGCGTGTATCCCATGTGTCACACAAACATTTACAATCCTCTGATATTGAAGTGCGATCTTCTTGTTCACAGCATTCTTCTCATTAAAGCGAATCGGATTGTCAAACAATTTTCTCAAGTCCTTTGATGACATGTTTATCAAGCTCATAGGATCAAACACTCTAAACTGAGCTTTCTTCAAACCATACAGCGAGTTCCTCTCTGGTTGCTCTATGTCAGGAACAAAAACCAAAACCGCTTCACCGGTATGAGCATCCAGTTCCCAGTAATGAAATCTTCTCAGAAAGTCTAGGGGAATTATTTCCAGAGGAATATTCTTCAAACAATCAGCCGGAGGATAACGCATTCTGCATATTGGCTGTTTAGTCACCGGGTCTATCCTTTTCTTATAGATATACCTAATTCCCAAAGTCGATTTGATGAAGTTATATCTCTTTGTGCGTATCTCTCGCTGTAGAGTGGTTTGGATATAATTTGCACGATCATCTTTGGACGGATTTATCAAAGAGAGTTGAGCAAGACGATTTACTTCTCCTTTTGGTAAAGTGCTCAACTTGGTGAATGATCTTTTGAAATATTGGATACCATCAAGTCTCTTGATCATGAAAACACCATTGGATACCTTCCAACTCTTTATCAACCCCGTATACACCCCACTAACCTTGTATGATTTGCAGGTGACGGGTATCTGAATTCCAGCCTTACCATGAGGCCACCATTTAGCAATTTTCTCAGCTCTTGTTTCAGTAGTTTCAGTTTCAGTTTCAATGGTCGGTGCATCATCATAGAATTCATCATCATCAAGTCCTTCCTCCTCAATATCAACATCATCGGAATCCTCAAAGTTTTCACTTTCATTTTCAGAATTGACTTCGTTTATCATTTGTTGAATAAACGAGAGGTCAGCACACGAATAATCAACCGCTAGAGGTCTCGGTTGACCTGGAACTCTGTGAACAGGGAAGTACTCTAAAGTAGGTATTTCATTAGATGGTTCAATAAGTACATCATCTGTTACAGATTCAGAACCCGGTCCTATTGGTTCTCTTGATGGACCGGTGGGAACAGACTCCCCCGGACCAATAGACCGGTTCTCTAACTCCCTAAACCTATCCTCTAATTGATTGATTCTACAAGTCTGAGCGTCAATTAGGGCGGCTTTGTGACTGAATGAGATTTGCTTGATCGTGCACAGTCTTTTGCATCTCCTCCATCCGATCTAGAAGTTGCTTTATAATGTCAGGATGAGGATGCACTGGAGTCTGAATCTCCGAAGGCCCAGCAGTTGAGGAAGTGCGCGGTCGACTGGATGTAGGAATGTCGTCTGAGACAATGTAAGTGACATCCTCACGTGGCCTTTTGCCCGTTGACCTGGGAGGAGAGGGACAGATCTCATCAATATCCCGCATAATATCTTCAAATTGAGGATCGGGATTTTGTTGTTGTTGTGGTTGAGACTGTTGTTGTTGTTGTTGGTGTTGTTGTTGATGAATCGGTGCCTGTGGTTGAGGTGACAGTGGCCTAGGAATAGGAGCCGGTTCTGCAAATTCGTCACCCTCCGGAGGCACATAGGCCTCATCCACAATATGGCCAAATAGTGGCACATCAGGCGGGACCGGTGCGCCCTTTGCATATTGACCGGATACCACAAAGATCCGGGTATTCATCGGTGTTGGGCGAAATTGGTGTTGTGGGGCCACCGGTAACCCTGGGAGTAGATGATTTAGCAATAATTGGACAAAATGTGGGTACAAAGCCCACTGTCCCTCCCCAACCTGTGCATTATCTACCATAATCCGAAAAATATACCCCGAGAAGTTGTAGGGTTTGTTGTATACAAGTGCCAGCATAGCGGATGCAGTAGATAGACTCATCCCATCAAAACCAGCCTTCCTACCAGACAGGCAAACAATCATAACGTGCATCAAGTACCGCCAGACCTTAGTGAGATAGGCCTTGCGGTATTGATCACGTGGGATAGTCGGGTATCCAAGGCGACCCATGCCCCCGGCAATAAACACATGGGAGAAAGCCACGGGCATCTCCGAATCGTCTGGAAACTGAAAGAAATCCCGAATGAGTTGCTCAGAGATAATAATTTCTCGCTCGTTGACATGAGAAATGATCCGCGGATATCCAAGGTCTGAATTGACCGCAGCATTAACCCAAAACTCTGAGACTTGATCCTTGTATATGGATGTTGTAGCAGTGATAGCAGTATATATACGGGATCGGCGGAGAAAAGCAATCATCGGACGGTACGGGGCCGCCGATTCCTTTTCATCATCTAAGAACGCCGTGACATTATGTCTCGGTTCCCAAAACAAAGCGTTAACGTGAGCCATATCTGAAATAAGACAAGAAACTTGAAAACCATTAGTCTCAACAATTAACATTGACATTTTTGAATTTAAAATGTCTTGTGACACAAGCCTTGTGTCGCAGGATAGACTGCGACATAACGAGTTATGTCGCAGTTTTGCAATTTAATCAATTTAATGATTTACTAGCGACATAAGGATTGTGTCGCACAAAAAGGGTAGCGACATAAGAATTGTGACGCAGACATAGTCAGCGACATAAACCAGCGACACAACAATTGTGTCGCTACATGACGAGCGTCATAAGACAGCGACACAATAATTGTGTCGCTATATGACCAGCGTCATAAGGCAGCGACACAAGTATTGTGTCGCTATATGACCAGCGTCATAAAGAAGCGACACAACGCTTGTGTCGCAAAGATGAACACTTTGAAACCCAGAAATTTTCAGATGAGCAAAAATTGGGGGTTTGTGTTTATATCATGTCCGAAGGTATACCATTATAGCAGGAGCATAAATCAACAAGTATTACACGCATTTAAACAGTTTAAGTCGTTCAATTTGGCAAAACAAAATAAAGCCTAAAACCCGAAACTTTAAATGCAAATGATATCAAAAATAAGCAGTGATAAATGTTAAGATTGGTACCTATAGATGCGGAAATGGAAGGAGAACAAGATTTCGTTGAAGAAACACACAGAAAACGCAGAAAAAACGAAGAATCGAATCGGGATGCTTGTGTCGCCGGTTTTGCTTGTGTCGCTGGATTCGAATTTTTGTGTCGCTGGTAATTAATAACTAATTACAGCGACACGAGGGTATTTATACCCCTGACACAAGTCAGCGACATAGTGTGCGACACAAGCCTTGTGTCGCTGGAAATATCAGCACAATAAGCGACATAAGGGAGCGACACAATGTCTGTGTCGCTGGGCCACAAGTATGCGACACAAAGTCTGTGTCGCAGGATGGTCAACACAAATAAGCGACACAAGCCTTGTGTCGCAAAAGTCAATCAAGAGTTCACGTTTTTAAGATTTTGTATATTTGTGACACTTAGTGAACAAAATAAATAGACTAAGAAGCAAAAAAAAAAAAATAATAAAAACAATGAAAAGAACAGATTTAGATGTGTCATTGTAGGAATCATATTAGAAAGACAGACTCGCAAGACAATATCAGACTTTAATTCGATTACCAGTATAGTTGTCCAATTATAAGTTTACCAAGAAAGTTATCAAGCCTTAGACGCAGTCTGAAACAAGACGATTATCAGTATTGTTTATCCACTTAAACATGTAACACACACAACTTCAAGCTTAGCAGTTATTGTGAGAGTGAATAGATCTCTGTGACGCCCCCATAGATATACTCTTAGTATTAAGTTATGCTCAAAACTTCGATTAGTTAGAGAAAGTGTTTGAATTCAACATTTTTAAGAATCAAGCCAGCGGTGACAGGTCTGTACTTACACACAACAGAGCGACATACACTTGATTCAGGTGTAAGCAAAAACAAACTTGGTCAAACCATTTGGCGACCTTGTAATTAATCTTTGATTTTATAAGATTTAAAAGTACTTTGACTTTTGTTTGCTTAAAGTTTGAAAGTATATTGACTGAGACCAGGTCTGTACAAACGTACAACAAAGGAAACAGACAGTATAAATCCCCAAATGTTGTCAGATACAAACTCAAGTCAATTGAAGCATGGCAAGCTAATACATAAGAATTTAAGACACATTGTCATACATCATATGATGGTCATCACAAAAGAGTAAACACAGATTTAAGTATTTCTTAATTGCTCAAAGAAGTGTGGAAACATGTCTACCAATAAATCGTGCAAGTAGTCAGTTGTTTATAAGAGCAAGAATAACATATACAAGATAAACCTACTGATATATCGAGGATAAAATTTGAGATTGTCGTTTGAGGAGTGTCTCCTAATGTACTATCATATTCCTAGTTGTTTTGAGACACAACTAAACGTCTTTTAACAAATATTGCAACGTTGCATTTCTTAAATGTTAAATAAACATAAAGATTGGCTATTGCTTTACTTCCACCCCCCTTTTTTTTTTTTTTTTTTTTTTTAAACATTTCTAATAAGCAAACACAACAGACTAAGGTCACAAATATTTATTTTTTAAGTTGAAAGAAACGTAACCCTATCATGTTGACTAGCTCATCGAAACGAGCACGGGAAAATGCTTTGGTGAATAGGTCGGCATTCTGCTTAAGTGTATCTATCTGGACCAGATCAATTAGGTGTTTTTCATAACAGTCACGAATGAAATGATACCTAATTTCTATATGTTTGGTCTTAGAATGCTGGACAGGGTTTTTAGTAATAGAAATTGCAGCAGTATTATCAATATGTATAGGAGTCATAGTTAAGAGTAAACCGTAATCTCTCAACTGATGTTGTATCCACAAAACCTGGGAACAGCAGCTGGCAGCAGCAATATACTCAGCCTCTGCGGTTGAGGTAGAGACTGTGGTTTGCTTTTTGCACTGCCAGGAGACGAGCCGCGGTCCTAGAAATTGACATCCTCCTGAAGTTGACTTCTTATCCATGCTGCAGCCGCCATAATCCGAGTCCGAATAGGCAGTGAGCGCGAAGGTTTTCTCATTTGAATACCATAGACCAAGAGTTGGTCTATATTTGAGGTATCCAAAGATTCGCGTTACCGCCCGCATATGAGACACCTTCGGTTGGGACTGATATCTAGAACAGAGAGAAACGGCAAAGACAATGTCCGGACGTGATGCAGTGAGATACATCAGAGAACCAATCATAGATCGGTACTCTTTTTCCGGACAGTCCTCTTCGTCCTCTGCTGGACCAACATGATGGTTCAGTTCCAAAGGCGTCCCATAGGATTTACAATCAGTCAAGTTATAGCGAGTTAACATGTCGTTAACATACTTAGACTGATGGATGTAAATCCCTTTAGCAGACTGCTCAACTTGCACACCCAAGAAAAATTTGAGCTCCCCCATAGCACTCATCTCGAACTCCGACTTCATGATCCGTTCGAAATCTCTACACATATCATCCTTGGTAGCACCAAAGATGATATCATCTACATAAACCTGCACTAACAAAAGATGGTTATCTGCATGTTTAATAAATAAAGTACTGTCAATCGTACCCCGTACAAAGCCATTTTTCAACAAATGCGTTGCAAGTCTCTCATACCAAGCTCTAGGAGCTTGATGAAGACCATACAACGCCTTGTCCAGCTTGCATACGTAGGACGGATTGACAGAGTCCTCGAAACCTGGCGGCTGCTTCACGTAAACCTCCTCCACAACTTGACCGTAAAGAAAAGCACTCTTCACGTCAAGTTGATATACCCGAAATCCCTTGAATGAAGCAAATGCCAAAAATATACGTATCGATTCCAGACAGGCAACCGGGGCAAACACTTCATCATAGTCCAATCCTTCAATTTGAGTGAAGCCTTGGACCACTAGTCGGGCTTGTTGCGAATAACAACACCCCGGTCATCCTTCTTGACTCGATAGACCCAACGGGTGCCAATGGGATGAACACCCTTGGGAAGCGGCACCAGAGTCCACACTTGCAACTTCTTAAACTGTTGAAGTTCTTCTTGCATCGCTTCAACCCAGTGAGGGTCCTTCAATGCATCAGCAGTCTTCTTCGGCTCCACTTGTGAAAGAAGGCATTCTTCAATGTGCGAAGCCAGACAAACATGTTCGGAATCTTCAGCAAGTGTAGATGTTGAAGCAGACTCAGCATCAGCAAGTTGACGTCTGGTCAGTACTCCCTGATTTAAATCACCAATGATAGCATCAACCGGATGTGACACATTGATACGAGAACTCGGAATGTGGGCTGGAATAATGACAGAGTCAAGATTCGTAGAGTCAGCCTCCAGTTCGAGCTCAAGATCAGATGTATCAGAAAGATCGGATGCTGGTGATGGTTCGGGTTCAGAGATGGGAGATAGGTCGGAAGCTTCAAACATGGGTTCCTCATCAGGAACACTCGCAGGAGCAGGCGTAGATGGAGAGTCGGTAGAGACAACAGGATCATTGGCGGGTGTGGCTGGAGATGGAGGAGACACAGGAGCAGTAGAATTGTTAGATACTAGATCCAACCCATGAAGTAACGTTACAATTTCTTGTTCTTCGTGTTCCTCAAGAAGGTTGAAGGAATCGAACAAAGTTTGTTGGTGTGCAAAATCGTGCAGAGACACCCAAACGGTTCAAGGAACTGAAGATTCGGCTTGCGGTTGTTGAACAATTCATAAGAAGTTTTGTTCATCTTCTTGACCGTTAGAACCCGATTTAGAACATAACAGGCCGTGTTAACAGCCTCAGCCCAAAAAGTGATTGGAAGCTTGGAATCAGATAACATTGTGCGAGCAGCTTCAATCAAGGTTCGGTTCTTTCGTTCTGCGACTCCGTTCTGTTGTGGAGTCCTCGCGGCACTGAATTGATGTTCAATCCCGTTACTCAAGCAGTAAAGCTCTATAATGGAGTTCTTAAACTCCCTACCATTATCACTGCGAATCTTCTTAATCCTCAACTCACATAGATTTTGCAATTTGTCAAACAAATAAATGAGAATTTCCGGCACCTCATCCTTGGTCTTTAGAAAGTATACCCACGAAAATCGCGAGTAATCGTCCGTCACAACCAGACAGTAAGAAGCTCCTCCCAAACTCTTCTTTCGAACTAGCCCGAAAAGATCCATATGAAAAAGCTCCAAGGGCTTTTCAGTGGAATTGGCCAACTTTGGGTTGTGAGATTTCTTATGTTGTTTTCCCTTCTGGCATGGGACGCAGTGATCGTTTAAACCAAAAGATTGTCGGGGAACACCTCGCACAAGATCATTCTTAACCAAATAATTCATTTTGCGAAAGTGCAGGTGTCCCATACGACGATGCCATAGCAGTGATTCCTTCTCGGGAGCTTTGGATAAGAGACACGTGAGTTGTGTTGTTTCCACAGTACTCATGTCCAGAATGTAAGTATCACGCTCCCGGGGTGCCCTCAGTAGCACCCATTCCTCAGGGATAACAAATCCCGGCTTCAAGATGCAACACTTAGTGTCTGTGAAAGCAGTAGTGTACTTTTTATCGCACACTTGTGAGACACTGAGAAGATTATGTTGCAGCTGTTCTACGAAGTTCACCTTCTCAAAGCTTACCATTCCATTGGTAAGCGTTCCTTGGCCAGAAATAACACCTCCCTTATCACCAGCGAAAGCCACATACCCTCCATTATAGGCATGGACTTCAGATAGGAGAGAGACATCTCCGGTCATGTGCCGGGAGCAACCGCTGTCGATGTACCATTTGCTGTTCTTTACAGAGTCGGATTGCTGCGGCACCAAAAACAAAGGGAACTAGTTAGTAATGGAGACCCAAGCCTTGATAGTCTTGGGTTCTCCAGTGACATCATCAACAACAACCACATCAGTCAAAATTTTATTTTCAAATATTTTGGAATGTTTGACTGATGAATTATTGTCGGATGCAGAATCTTGAGAAGATTCTTTTATCTTCCAAACCTGTTTTGGTTTGGTTGCTTGCTTGGCAACAACTTTGAGCTTTGTATTTTGCAAAGTGGTTTGCTCAATGTTGTTGACCTTTACAGCAGGAACAGGTGTGGTTGAGCCTTTCTTTGAGATGGGCTTCTTAAAAGAATTTTGAATTTTAGTAACTTTAAACCCCTGTTTCCCTGACTGCTTTTTAGCAAGCACGGGACAATCATTAATCAAGTGACCTTGCTTCTTGCAATAGAAGCAAGATCTTAGCTCAACATTCAATTGAGATTGAGGAATAAAACGATGAGCTTTACCAAAAGAAACATGTGTTGAACAGTTACTTTTACGTGAGCATTCAACAAGAGATGGTTTAGAGAACATTTGAGAAGATTTATTTAAAATATTCGTTTTATTAATAATCTTCTTTTGAGGTCCAGCCATAGCTTTACCCTTTTCTTTTGTAATAGCCTGTTCATTCTTTTCAATAGTTATTATATAATTCTCAGGCTTAGCATATTTCTTAACTAGTCTATACTCTAGATCAGTTATATCCTCAATTTCAATTTCCTCTTCAATGATTGGAGGAAGCACAGAAAGAGCCTTTCCTAACTTAGGCTCAACAATAGAATCAGACTTAATAGGCTCAGTCTGATGGTTTTCAGCCTTAATAGGCTTAATGATCTCAACCTTTTGAGTCTTACTTGATTCAGACTTACTAGAATTATCCCTAACAAGCACGGGCTTACTTGTGTTAGGTTGAGATGATGCAATGACAACCTTTTCAGCCTTAATAAACTCAGGCTTACTTATCTTGATGCTCACAGAAGATTTAACAGGTTTGACGTCTATCTTAGTCAAGACAGACGTCAGGTCATTGACAGTTTCCCGAACAGGCATCGGAAGATAATTTTTAGGAGGTGGGACTTGATGAAAACCAAGTCCTGCCTTGCTCTTTGTGTCAGTTCTTTGAGCCTGTAGGATCTCGTCAAAGACTAGAGAGGATGTTGAGAAGTTAGAAAGCTTTTTCTTTAAGTTTAAAACTTCATTTTGTGATTCAACAAGTTCCTTTTTAACTGATGATAGCATATCAACGTAGCTACCAATTTCATCTTGTTGTTCAAAAATTTTAGCTTTAAGTTCTTTCATTTCTTCTAAAATAGCTTTTAATTTTTGACCACTTGCCTTATCACTGTCACGTAACATATCATTTGTTTCATTTAACTGTTCAATGGTAGTGTTAAGGCGTGTGGTATCCTCTCTATACCTGTTTAATTGATTTGTTAGTTTAATGCATGACACACAAGATAATGGTTCATCATATACCTCATGCACTTCAGCCATCAGTGCACGTTCAGTGTCTTCTTCATCAGGATCAGACCATTCCCAAGCATTATTTGAGAGAAGGAGCGCAGCGGAAACCATAGCCTTCTCTTCAGTTCTAGTCTTGTCCGATGAATGGTGTTGGGAAGGTTTGGATAACCCAGAGGGTGGGTTCTTCTTTCTGTCACATTCCCGAGCAAAGTGTCCATATTGTTGACACTGGTAGCACTTAACTTTGCTCTTATTAAATCCTAAACCCTTCTCTTCAGGGTCTGTGACATTCTTCCTCCCAGTCTTCTTGAGAAAGTTCTTGACACGCCTAGTGAGCATCGCCATGCTCCACTTTAAGTCCATGCGTTCAAGTTCCTCATTATCTATCTGACTGAAGTCTTCTTCAGTCAAGGACACGGTGCTATTCTTGTTTGATAAGAAATCATCGTAAGCGGACAAGAAAGCAGTAAACACAGCAGCGTGTTCTTCGGCAACTGCAGGAGATGCGCCTTTGAAATTTTGATAAGCAGCACCTCCACTGGAAGAATTGGTGGTGTTGTATCCAAAGCCACCAGATGTACTAGGAGCACCGGAGCCCCCAGATAGAAAAGCAGTTCCGGCAGCAGGAGTTGCTGCAGAAGGAGCATCTACGCCATAGAGCTTTGGATTTTGTAGATGAGCAGTAGCTTTAGTCTCCTTCTTTTGCATATCTAGGAGATCAGCAGCAATCTGGCCGATGAGATCGTCAAGCTCCATGTCCATAATGTCCTCATCTTTCTCCATGAGCAGCACTCTAGTATTCCACTTCTTGGGTAAGGAACCCAGAAGTTTCTTATTAACATCGGTTTTGTCAAGATTGACTCCACCTTCGACTAATTCACTCACCAGTTGTGAGTATCTGCTGCACATATCCTCTAATGACTCAGTAGGCAGCATATCAAAAACTTCAAACTGCTTTTTCACTAAGTCCAGTTTGTTCCTTTTGTATTGATCACTGCCTCCACACTTCTTCTCGAACCCCTTCCAAAGATCGTATGCAGTCTTGTGATGTCGGAATTGTCTAAGTAGTGGTTGGGGTAAGGCCATGGTAATAGCGGAGTACGTTTTCCGCTCGGTGTCGAAGGCCTTACGCTCTTCAGGAGTCATGGATTTAATGGACTTCTCCGGTATTGGTCCATTAAATATACCTGTTCTACCAGGGCGTTCATATCTCTCTTCTAGATAGATAAGCATCTCCGCATCATTAAATGATACGAATGCCTCAAAACGTTGACGCCAGTCGAGGTAGTTCATCCCAGCGGTATACATAGGCGGTTTGTTCGTGGAGCCCACCTCACTATTATGTCTTAACATAGCTCCAACTTGCTGAAGTGAAGTAGAAGTCGAAGCAGACATGATACTGAATGAAAGAGACTTTTCAAAAAAAAAAATAAAAAAATAATTGGAAACTGAAAAGTGCGACACAAGGGTTGTGTCGCAACAGTATGTCGCAAAAGAAACTACGGCGACACAAAGGTTATGTCGCAAAAGAGGTACTAGCGACACAGAGATTATGTCGCAATGAAGGCAAAGGCGACACAGAGATTATGTCGCAAAAGATACTGGCGACACAGAGGTTATGTCGCAAGAGACATTTCAGCGACACAGAGATTATGTCGCAACAGTATGTCGCAAGAAAACCCTACAGCGACACAAATATTATGTCGCAACGTTGTGTCGCAAAACGGCGCTGTTTGATGCCAAAACCTCAAAAAAACGAAATTTTTGAAACCTAAACGAATTTTATTAACAATTTTCGTAAAAACACAGTTTCTAAGGCTCAAAAACAACACAATTCAGCTCCAATAACACCTGCAATGAAAATCAAACACCAAAACAAGATGTTAAATGATCAAAATAAGTGTAAACAATTAACAAACGATTTGATACCACCCAAAATCCTTAGATTTAAAGGCTCTGATACCAATTGTAGATCCCAGTATGCTTAGATCTTTGAATCAAATCGTGCACAAAACAGTTCACTTGCAAGTATAAAGATTAAATCAATAAGAACTAAATCCAAATCACTTTATATAGCAAGAACTCAAATTCTCTGAGAGAAATACAGCAAAAAACGTACTGAGAGAATATATGAAAAGTCTAACCAATTAAATCAGTAATTAGGCTATTTATACTAATCTGACTGACTTATGCGACACAAGACTTGTGTCGCAGGATTCACTATTGCGACAGAAGCACTGTGTCGCACCTATCACTTATGCGACACAAGCCTTGTGTCGCAGTACACAGAAAATGTAACTTTATTTACTCTATTACATTTACAGACACAGTACAGACTTGACCAACTGACAGACACTCTAATATGTATCAACAATAGCCATAATTCTTATTATTTGTCTTGACATATTGTCATAAATTCTTGATAACAGTGTATGGTCAGACTGTCCTTCATCAATTAAGACTTATGTCATACATCATATAGCAAAACACACGAGATAACACACAGAAGATTTATAGCTTATTATATGCTCAGAAATCAAAGCTGAGTTTGCCTACCAGTACATCATATAATGAAGCTGTCAAGATCTAAAATTTTCAAGCAAGTTATAAAGTGTGGTTTTAAAGATGTACAGTTCATGTAACTAATTTGAATCTGCTAACACATCTGACTTAAGACTTTTACCTACAATTATTAAGCTGATTCCTCTAATTTACTATCATTTCCCAGTTGATAAAGACTTAACCCTTATCGGATGCGATTCCCCGTAGGTAACAAGCAAATGAATGCCATATGCCTGACCCCCTTTTCCCTTTTGTTTTTTTTTTTTTTTAAAATAAACATAAACTAATAAATATAAACGACTAATTATTACAAACCAACTCTATGGATGACTAATCCTCTGGATTTCTCATTCCATTTAGTTGCACCAATTTCTCGAATCGAGCTCTGTCGAACGCTTTGGTGTATAAGTCTGCTAAATTATCCACAGATGGAACCTTAGCTAACTTTATCAGGTTCTTCTCAGTACAGTCTCTAATAAAGTGATGTCGAATATCAATATGTTTAGTGTTACTGTGCTTGACCGGATTATTGGTTATTGAGATCGTTGATTCATTATCAATCATCATAGAAGTATTTGTTATACTCAACCCATAATCAAGCAATTGCTGTTGTATCCACAGAACTTGGGAACAATAGCTGCCAGCTGCAACATACTCAGCTTCACATGTAGAAATGGCTACTGAGGTTTGCTTCTTGCATTGCCAAGAGACCAGTCTACCTCCTAGGAATTGACATCCACCGGTTGTAGACTTTCTATTCTGATTGCATCCTCCGTAATCAGAATCAGTGTAAGCCACAAAATCTAAGTCTCCATCAGTCGGATACCAAAGTCCCAGCTTCGGTTTCCCTTTGAGGTAACGAAGAATCCGTCTTACAGCTTGCATGTGAGATTCTTTAGGAGTAGCTTGATATCTTGCGCAGACACATACTGCAAACATTATATCAGGCCTTGATGTTGTAAGATACATTAGTGATCCAATCATGGCCCTGTAAAGAATAGGATCCACGTCTCTATCACTCGATGTATCTGGACCAATACCATGGGCTTCAGGAATAGGAGTATGAAAAAGTCTTGATTCTTCCATCTTAAATCGTTCTAGAAGCTCATTAGTATACTTAGTCTGATGAATGAAATATCCATCTTTCTTTTGATCGACTTGCAATCCTAAGAAAAATGTCAATTCACCCATTGCTGACATCTCAAACTTGTTCAAATTCACTACACATCTTTTCGTCAGATAACCCAAAGATGATGTCGTCAACATATACTTGAACAAGTAGAAAGTCTCTCTTTTTCCATTTGACAAAGAGTGTACTATCTATTCTTCCTCTTGTAAAATCATTTTCAAGAAGATAAGTAGATAATGTTTCATACCACGCTCTCGGTGCTTATCAAGACGATATACTCTATCTGGATACTTTGGATCAGTAAATCCCGGTGGTTGAGAAACATACACCTTTTCTTTGACTTTGCTATACAAGAAGGCACTCTTAACATCCAGCTGAAAAACTTTCATTTTCTTTGAGGCTGCAAATGCTAAGAATAACCTAATTGCTTCAAGCCTAGCCACAGGTGCAAACACTTCATTGTAATCAATCCCCTCTTGTTGATTGAAACCTTGGACAACTAGACGAGCTTTATTGCGAATCACGATTCCTCGATCGTCTTTCTTGCACTTAAATACCCATCTAGTTCCAATTGGATATTCTCCAAGAGGTAAGTCAACCAACTCCCAAACATGCAATTTTGTGAACTGAGACAGTTCTTCCTGCATTGCCTCGACCCACGAATTTTCCTTCAAAGCTATCTGAACATTCTTAGGTTCAATTTGTGAGATAAAGCATGAATATAGACATAGATTAGAAACCCCTGTCTCGTTCATTTCAGCATACAAGCTTGAATGAGTAGATGTACTAGCTTTAGATTGATTCCGAGTCAGAACAGGAGAATTTGGATCACCGATGATATTATCAATTGGATGAATCCTATTAATTCTTGTTGAAGTAACAGGTTCAACTAGAATATCATCCTGTAAGTTGGCACCAATTTCCTCCAAAGGTGGTATACCTTCATTAGTAGTTGATATCCTTAATTGTCTCAGAGGAGTAAGAACATCATCCATAATCCTTTGAGAAGCAATTTCAGGATCTTCACTCTCTTGAGGTATATCATCTTGAGGTTGTTGTGACTCGATAGGGGGGACCACATCAGTATCGACAATATTCCTAGCATCAGACGTTTGAGCACTCGATGTTGGAGAAGGAGTGGGATCCTCATCTCCCGACAATAAATGCTAAGGAATATCTGAGTTACTGACATAGTCACTGATAGGGACTTTAAATGACTTGAAAAGATCTGAATAATCAAATTGCCAATCCAATCCCTTATGCGAGTCATGTGTATAGCTCGTAACTTCGATGTTATAAACTATTTCAACACGTCCCGAAGTTTTATTGAAGACCCGTTTGTTTGGTGAGTTAGGCATGTAACCTAGGAAGTATCCTTCTTCAGCCTTCTCACCAAATTTAGGTTGGTGACTTGTTTTCAACAACGTACATGAAACTCCAAAGGGTTCAAACCCTTTTAAGTTCGGTTTCTTTTTGTTCAAAAGCTCATAACATGTCTTGTTCTGCTTTTTAACCGTAAGAACCTGATTGAGAACATGACATGCTGTATTCACTGCTTCTGCCCAAAATATGACCGGAAGCCTTGAATCTGCAAGCATTGTTCTCGCTACTTCAATTAGAGTTCTATTCTTCCTTTCAGCAACACCATTTTGTTGAGGTTCATATGGTGCACTGAATTGATGTTGAATGCCTTTGCTTAAGCAATATACATTCAATGTAGAATTCTTGAACTCAGTCTCATTGTCACTACGAATTCTCTTAACTCTTTTTCTATAGATGTTCTCTATTAGATCTAGAAACTCCATTAGAATGCCCGGAGTTTCATCCTTAGATCCCAAAAAGAATACCCAAGAGAATCTAGAGAAATCGTCTGTGACAACCAGACTGTACCATTTGCCACCTATGCTTCTCTTGCTTATTGGGCCAAAGAGATCCATATGTAACAGCTCAAAAGGCGAGGAAATAGAGTTCACAGTTTTAGACTTGTGTAGTTTCTTATGTTGTTTTCCTTTCAAGCAAGAGATACACTTGTCTTCAAATGCAAAGCTCTTCGGTGGTACACCCGGAATTAACTCATGTTTTGTTATGTAGTTCATTTTACGAAAATTTAGGTGTGCCATTTTCCTATGCCATAGGAGAGAGTCTGATTCTGAAGCCTTGGATAACAGACAAGTAGACACCATTGAAGTAATAGGAGCATTCATGTTGATAGCATAAATGTCCTTCTTCCTTGGAGCTTTCATCAGTATCCATTTTTCGGGAATGATAAAACCCGGCTTCAGGATCCAGGCCTCTTTCTCAGTGAAGAGAACAGGATGACCTTTATCACAGACTTGGGAAACACTCACTAGGTTGTGCGTTAGTTCTTCAACATAATTCACATCCTCTAGAGTCAAAGTTCCATTTGAAACTGTTCCTTTCCCAGTAATTACTCCTCCTTTATCACCAGCGAAGTGCACTCCTTGTCTCAGTCCACCTCTGAAGTCTGTCAGTAGACTTCTGGTTCCTGTCATGTGCCTAGAGCATCCACTGTCAACATACCACCAATTATCATTGTTCCCAGTCTGCTCCTGCACATACAAGATGTACACAATCAGTTATCAAGAGGGACCCAAGCCATTACGGTCTTGGTTTGTCCCTTATCATCGAAAAACTGTAGCTCTTTAAAGTAACCATCCTTCCCATAGGTCACTTTTGAAGGAGCGTCAGCTTGCTGATGATTAGTGGTCCTGGGTCTATGAGTTGACTGACTTCCAACCCTCCCCGATACATAACCCTGGAATTTCTGCCCTTGATTACGATTATTATAGGTCCCTTGGTTAACTCCTTGTGAGCGAGATGTAGAACCAATCTCAAAGTGACTTTGGTTCCTTCTCGGAGTCATAAACCTCGACGGCACTTGATCTTTATTAGAATGTTCATGCCGATTAGGTTTGGGCGGCGAGACACTGTGAGAAGCATCTCTTTTAAGGCAGTAACAGGTTTAATACCAATTCCTGGTCTGGTACCTAACCTATCTGTGCTCGAACTAGAGATGATTTTAGTCTTATCACTGTTCTCGCGGTTAGGAGTAGCTTCCGTCTTCTTATTGGGACAACAAGAAGATACGTGTCCTCTTTGATGACACTTGAAGCATGACATCTGCTTTCGTGACTTAACAGTCTTAGCAGACTCCTTCTTTGTCTGATCAGAAGACACTGAAGGTAACTCCCTATGTTTCTTAATTCCCTTATTGTTTACATTAGTACTACCAATCATTCCACTTGATACAAATTGTACTTTAGTGAATGAGTTGACTGTACTCTTGTGTAATGATAGGTCATTAATAATATTTTTCTGAGTCTCAGATGCTTCAGACTGTTGAGTTTTCAAATCCTCAGTCTCAGGATTTGCATCTGTCATTTCTAGGTCAATAGAAGTAGAAGCAGTGTAATTGGCATTAAAGGGCGGAGGAACATCAGAATATCCTAGGCCAGTAACATCTGTCACACTACGTTGAGAGCTAATGATTCTATCTAAGGTCAAAGAGGATGTTCTATAACCTTCAAATTTTCTATTTAGCTCTACTACCTTCATATTTGACTTTGAAAGTTCTTTATCCCTAATAGCAATATTTCTATTTAGCTCATTAAGGTTTAGATATAACCCGTCTATCTTAACACATTGTTCATTAATTATGTCAGTTAGACTAGTCTTATCTAAGGCATCACTCTTAATCTTTTCAGTTAATGCCAGCTTATCCTCACCTAACCTACGAACATCAGACTTAGCTATATCTAATTCAGATGTTAAGGTTTTGTTAGATTCAGCAAAAACACTAACCTGAGTCTGTAAGTCAGTAACTAAGTAACAGACATCAGCAAGAGTAAGAAGATCCAGACATACCTTTTTCTTGTCTGACTGTACATCAGCCATGTATGCAACGAAGTCATCGGGACTCATTTCTTCAGTCGAGTTGATGTAGAGCACATCTTCCTCGTTCCTCTTGACTTCTGTGTGTGGCACATTAGCTTGACATTCCTCAGCAGTTGGCATGTATAGAGTTGATTCAGTTGGTTTCTCCTGATCGTCTATTTCAGCCATGAGAGCTTGCTCAGGCGGAGTAGACCAATCATAGGAACCATCAATTTGCTGAACTACCAAGACTTTGGAAGTTAAAGTACTTCCCGAGTCTTGTTTTGCAATGCCTGTATCAGCCTTCGGTCGTTGACACTCCCTGGCAAAGTGTCCGTAACCTTGACAGTTATAACACTTGACCTTGGACTTGTCAAACCCTGGTCGATTTCCAACAACTCTCTTACCCGTACGCTTTAGGAAATTCTTTACTCTCCTTGACACCATAGCCAGTTGCTACTGGAGGTCCATTTCCTCTAAGTCATCAGGGTCAACCTGATCATAATCTTCATCAAATTATGCAGGATCATTAATCTTCCCTTGAATATAATTTTCATAGGAAGCAACGAATGAAGCCAGAACCGAAAGTTGTTGTTCTGCTGATTTCATACTCATCGGCATCTTATGATGCCCTTGAGTAGACTTATCAGAAGAATTGTTCCTGCTTCGTTTTTCACCGCCATCCGAAGCTATGAAGCACATATCCTCTGTTAACATTTCTCCAAGTTCATCAATTTCACCAGCAAACAATGCAGTGGTCGAATTGGATGAAGGATTAGAGATACTGGTCTTTCCATGGTATAAACCTGGATTCTGTAGGTGATCAGAATCTGTATCTCTTGTTTTCTTGGAGAAATCATAACCCCTGAGCTTGTCAATAGCCTGCTCTAGGGTCATAGTAGCATATCGTTCATCATTGTCTTTGAGCATGATACCATACATTTCCCACTTACAAGGTAAACCCTCAATGAATTTGTCGGTTTTCTCCTTGTCATTGTAGAAAATTTCGTGGTCGTCAAGTTCACTTAATAAGTGATAAAACCGGGTGGTGTAGGCTTCAAGGTCCTCTTCTCTAAAAGCTTTAAATACCATAAACTGCTTTTTCAGAAGATTACACTTGCCTGCCTTCACCTGAGGGCTTCCCTCACACCTTTTCTCTAGAGCATTCTAGAGCTCTTTAGCTGTGTGAAAGGACTTCAATTGGTGATTGATTTCCTTGGGAAGGCTCATTTTTATCGATGAATGTGCCTTATTATCAATAGTGAATTCTTTCTTCTGATTGTCATTCATCCTTTCGTAAGGCACAATCACAGTTGCATTCCCTACCTCAGCTGTAGGTGCAACATATCCGTTCTTAATACACAGCCAAATAGTGATGTCGTGGAATCTACAGTAACTTTCGAATCTGTCTTTCCACCCGTAATAGTCCTCAAGTCTGAGTAGCTTTGGTGGAACATTAGATTTGCCAATCTCGTGTTCCATCTCGATCATTCGACTCAAATCAGACATTTTAAGGTCAAAAATTAAGTTATCTTGCGTATTCAGTAATCTCAACTCGCAATTAAACTCAATTCGCAGGTAAAGTCAGTTCGCAGAAATCTCAGCTCGCAGAGGATCTCAACTCGCAAGGGAAACTCAACTCGCAAGTGATCTCAACTCGCAGAAATCTCAACTCGCAATGGAAGTTCAACTCGCAAGTGATCTCAACTCGCAAGTGATTCTCAGCTCGCAAGTGAATCTCAGCTCGCAGGAAATCTCAACTCGCAGAAATATCAACTCGCAGCTAACAAAACCCTAATCTCAACTCGCAGATAATAGTAACCCTAATCTCAACTCGCAAAACGGCGCCTCGAAATCTGGGAACTGAAACTTTTTGGTATTTTACGAATAAATCGGTAGATTTCGTTCGAAAAACGACCCTAAAGATGTTATATAACCAAGAACCTTGTAACCACAACGTTTCTAAGCCCGAAAGCTCTGATACCAATTGTAATGTCGCTAGATCTTGGTTCGATAACGGATTATCTTTAAGTATTGAGGTGCGGAATCCCTCAATACGTTAGGTTTAAGCTTATATAACTTTATTATCAATTAAAGAGCTTCGTTTTGATTATTAACTAAGTTAATCACTCAAAACCGAGCCTTTAATACTATAATAAATATATCTGCACGAAAAACGAGGAGAATAATTAAATATTTGGTGTGTGTAATTATGGCACAAATTTCTAGATTTTTT
This sequence comes from Logfia minima, assembly GCA_963921325.1. Taxonomy (NCBI): domain Eukaryota; kingdom Viridiplantae; phylum Streptophyta; class Magnoliopsida; order Asterales; family Asteraceae; genus Logfia; species Logfia minima. The sequence continues at coordinate 16,903,487 of OY992774.1, read as the reverse complement.
CAATAAATGAGCAGCAATAAATATTTATATCTGTTTCAACTCGCAGCCCATGGGCCTGCGAGTCCAGATGGCATTGCGAGCCCAGATCTCAACTCGCCGGTGAGACCTGCGAGTCCAGATGGTCTGCGAACTGAGATCTCAGCTCGCAAGTCTTGTTGACTTGCGAGTTGACTTCTCAATTTGCGATTTTGATTTTAACTTGAAATCGATAATTATCAAATAACTTTTAACAATTAATAATAACAAGTTAATATCATACATTTACGAGTCTAGACCAATTATACAAGTTTGACAATAAATACACTAGTCCTATTCAAGCTAGATCTGTTGTCACAATAACATGTCCCAACAGTTACCTATCTCCACAGAATATAACACGTTCATTAACCATACTTTTACAGTAATTAAGAACGAATGATTCATCAAAATGGAACGTTCAATTATCATAGACAGTTCAAGACGATTACTGATCTTATGGTCCACATAAACAAAGTCTACACTGATTACCAAGCAAACCTTTATTGTTGGTATGTATATTACCTAATGTGATCCATAATACGCCATACTGAGAAATCAAGTATAACACATAACACTGTATCTATCACATTTAAGGTAGAGGTTACTAAATGATATTTTGTTCGAAGCATATAACATATCCTTGAGTTATTTTAAAATTTGACAAACATCAACCTGTTTTGAAGATACTAGTGGTTCTAGATCTGTACTTAGTACAACAGAAGATCCCTTAGTATAAGCAAAACAAGTTTGAGACCATTGGCAAAACTAAAGGAGTCAGGTCTGTACTTAGTACAACAGAGTCACCAGTAGTTTTGCTAATAGCCATATATCTTACTATTTGTCTTCACATATATTCATAGATCCTTGATAACAGTGTATGGTTAGACTATCATTCAATAATTAAGACTTATGTCATACGTCATATAGCAGATCACACTAGATAACACACAAAAGAATTATTGCTTATTATATGCTCAGAAATCATAGTAGAATTTGCCTACCAGTACATCATATAATGAAGCTGTCTAGATTTAAATTTTCCGAAGCAAAATTATAACGTGTGGAGAATGGTGTATACTAAAATAAATATAAATAAAGTCCAGGTTGTAAATATGTAAAGTTAATGTAACTAACTGGAATCTACTAACACATCTAACTTAAGACTTTTACTTATTATTATTAAGCTTATTCTTCTAATGTACTATCATTTCCCAGTAGATAAAATCTTAACAATTTTATCAGAGGCCATTCCCCTCAGGTAACAAGCAAATGAATGCCATACGCCTACTCCCCCTTTTTTTAAAAAAAAAAGAAGCTACTAACAAAGACATAAGAACCCTACGGAAGACTAATCACTCTGGATTTCTCATTCCATTCAATTTCACCAATTTCTTAAATCGAGCTCTGTCGAATGCTTTGGTGTATAAGTCTGCTAAGTTATCCATAGATGGAACCTTAGATAACTTTATCAGGTTCTTCTCAGCACAATCTCTGATAAAATGATTACGAATATCAATGTGCTTCGTCTTGCTGTGCTTTACAGGGTTGTTGGTAATTGACATGGTGGATTCGTTATCAATCATCATTTGAGTTGCTGTTGTATCTACAGAACTTGGGAACAACAGCTGCCAGCAACAACATACTCAGCTTCACATGTAGAAATAGCGACTGAGGTTTGCTTCTTGCACTGCCAAGACACTAGTCTTCCTCCTAAGAATTGACATCCACCAGTTGTAGACTTTCTATTCTGATTGTATCCTCCATAATCAGAATCAGTGTAAGCCACAAAATCTAAGTCTCCATCAGTTGGATACCAAAGTCCCAGCTTAGGCTTCCCTTTGAGGTAACGTAGGATTCATTTAACGGCTTGCATATGAGACTCTTTAGGAATAGCTTGATATCTTGCGCATACACATACTGCAAACATTATTTCAGGCCTCGATGCAGTAAGATACATTAGTGATCCAATTATGGCCCTATAAAGAGTAGGATCCACATCTTTATCACTCGATGTATCAGGACCAATTCCATGAGCTTCCGGAATGGGAGTGTGATAAATTTTAGCTTCATCCATCTTGAATCATTCTAGTAGCTCATTTGTATACTTAGTTTGATGAATGAAATACCCATCTTTCTTTTAATCAACTTGCAATCCTAAGAAAAATGTCAGTTCTCCCATAGCGGACATCTCAAACTTGTTCTTCATGACTTGTTCAAATTCACTACACATCTTTTCGTAAGATGACCCAAAGATGATATCGTCAACATATACTTGAACAAGTAGAAAGTCTCTCTTTTTCCATTTGACAAAGAGTGTACTATCTATTCTTCCTCTTGTAAAACCATTCTCAAGAAGATAAGTAGATAGTGTCTCATACCACGCTCTCGGTGCTTGATGTAATACATATAGAGCCTTATCAAGACGATATACTCTATCTGGATACTGTGGATCAGTAAATCCCGGTGGTTGAGAAACATACACCGTTTCTTTGACTTTGCCATACAAGAAGGCACTCTTAACATCCAGCTGAAAAACTTTCATTTTCTTTGAAGCTGCAAATGCTAAGAATAACCTAATTGCTTCAAGCCTAGCCACAGGTGCAAACACTTCATTGTAGTCAATCCCCTCTTGTTGATTGAAACCTTGAACAACTAGACGAGCTTTATTGCGAGTCACGATTCCCCGATCATCTTTCTTGCACTTAAATACCCATTTAGTTACAATTGGATATTCACCAGTTGGTAAATCAACCAATTCCCATACTTGTAACTTAGAGAACTGAGACAGTTCTTCTTGCATTGCTTCGACCCACGAATTGTCCTTCAAAGCTATTTGCACATTCTTAGGTTCAATTTGTGAGATAAAGCACGAATATAGACATAGATTTGTAATCCCTGTCTCTTTCATTTCAGCATACAAGCTTGAGTGAGTTGATGTACTAGCTTTCGATTGATTCCGAGTTTGAACAGGAGAATTTGGATCACCTGATATCATCAATCGGATGATTCCTATTCAATCTCGTTGAAGATATAGGTTCAACTGGTATATCAGCTCCTAAGTTAGTATCAATTTCCTCCAATGGTGGTATAACATCATTAGTAGTAGATATCCTTAATTGTTTCAGAGGAGGAAGAATATCATCCTCAACAATTTTAGAGTCTACATTCTCTTGAGATATATCAACTGGAGGTTGTTGTGACTCAATAGTTGAAACTTCATCAGAATCAACCATAGTCCTAATTCCAGACGTTTGAACATTCGATGTTGGAGAAGGAGTAAGATCTTCATCTCCAGACAATAAATGCTCAGGTATCTTTGAATTACTGACATAGTCACTGATAAGGACTTTAAATGACTTGAAGAGATCTGAATAATCAAATTGCCAATCTAATCCCTTATGTAAGTCATGTGTGTAGCTCGTAACTTCAATGTTATAAACGATTTCCACACGTCCCGTAGACTTATTGAAGACACGTTTGTTTGGTGAGTTAGGCACATAACCTACGAAATATCCTTCGTCAGCCTTCTCACCAAATTTTGGTTGATGGCTAGTTTTCAACAAGGTGCATGAAACTCCAAAGGGTTCAAACCCTTTTAAGTTAGGTTTCTTATTGTTTAAAAGCTCATAACAAGTCTTGTTCTGCTTTTTAACCATAAGAACTCTATTAAGAACATGACATGCAGTATTCACTGCTTCTGCCCAAAAGATGACCGGAAGCTTTGAATCTGCAAGCATTGTTCTAGCTCCTTCAATCAACGTTCTGTTTTTCCTTTCAGCAACACCATTCTGTTGAGGTTCATAAGGTGCACTGAATTGATGTTGTATCCCTTTGCTTAAGCAATATATATTGAACGTTGAATTCTTGAACTCTGTTCCATTGTCACTACGAATTTTCTTAACTCTTGTTCCATAGATATTCTCAATTAGATCTAAGAACTCCATAAGAATACCAGGAGTTTCATCCTTAGATCCCAAAAAGAACACCAAAGAGAATCTAGAAAAATCGTCTATGACAACCAAACAGTACCATTTGCCACCGATGCTTCTCTTGCTTATTGGGCCAAAGAGATCCATATGTAGCAACTCAAAGGGCGAGGAAATAGAATTTACAGTTTTAGATTTGTGTGGTTTTTTATGCTGCTTTCCTTTCATGCAAGGTACACACTTGTCTTCAAATGCAAAACTCTTCTGTGGTACACCCAGAACTAACCCATTTTTGGTTATATAGTTCATTTTTCCAAAGTTTAGGTGTGCCATTTTCCTATGCCTCTAGGAGTGAGTCTGACTCTGAAGCCTTGGGAAAGAGACATGTAGACTCCATTGAAGTAATAGGAGCACTCATGTTGATAGCATAAATGTCCTTCTTCCTTGGAGCCCTCATCAGTATCCAGTTTTCGGGAATAACAAAACCCGGCTTCAGGACTAAGGCCTCTTTCTCATTAAAGAGTACAGGGTGACCTTTATCACAAACTTGGGAAACACTCACTAGGTTGTGCGTTAGTTCTTCAACATAATTCACATCCTCTAGAGTCAAAGTTCCATTCGAAACTTTTCCTTTCCCAGTAATTACTCCTCCTTTATCACCAGCGAAGTGCACTCCTTGTTTCAATCCTCCTTTAAAGTCTTTCAGGAGACTTCGAGTTCCTATCATGTGCCTAGAACAGCCACTGTCAACGTACCACCAATTGTCGTTGTTCACAGTCTGCTCTCTTTTCTTGTTTGTCTGAACATCAGCCATATATGCGACAAACTCATCAAGACTCAACTCTTCAGTTGAGTTGATGTAGAGCACATCTTCATCACTCTCTTTGACTTCAACCTCAGGCACCTTAACTTGAAATTCATCAGCTGTTGGCATATAGGATGTAGATTCAGCAGGTTTCTCTTGATCATCAACTTCAGCCATAAGAGCTTGCTCAGACTGAGTAGACCAATCATAGGAACCGTCCATTTGTTAAACCACCAAGACTTTGGAAGTTAAAGTACTTCCCGAGTCTTGTCTTCCATTACCACTATCAACCTTTGGTCGTTGACATTCCCTAGCAAAGTGTTCATAACCTTGACAGTTATAACACTTAACCTTGGATTTGTCAAACCCTGGTCGATTTCCTACTACCCGTCTACCAGTACGCTTCAAGAAATTCTTAACTCTTCTTGACACCATCGCTAGTTGCCACTGAAGATCCATTTGTTCAAGGTCATCAGGATCAATCTGATCATAATCTTCATCAAATGCAGCTGGATCATTGATTTTACCCTGAATATAATTCTCATAGGAAGCAACAAAGAAGCAAGAACAGATAGTTGTTGTTCAGCAGATTTCACACTCATAGGCATCTTGTGATGCTCTTGAGGTGACTTCTCAGTAGTTTTCCCTTTTGTTTGGCTTCCAGATGAAGCGATAAAGCACAAATCTTCGGTTACCATTTCACCATGTTCATCAGTTTCACCAACAAATAGAGCAGTGGTCGAACTGGATGAAACATTCGAGAGAACAGACTTTCCATGATATAATCCTGGATTCTATAGTTGATCATAATATGTATCTCTTGTTTTCTTAGAGAAATCATAACCTCTGAGCTTATCTATAGCTTGCTCCAGAGACATTTTAGCATACCATTCATCATTGTCTTTAAGCATAATTCCATACACTTCCCATTTGGAAGGTAGACCTTCAATAAACTTGTCGGTTTTCTCCTCATCAGAATAGAAAATCTCATGGTCATCTAGCTCACTCAGTAAGTGGTAGTATCTAGTGGTATAGGCTTCAAGATCCTCTCGCATCTTTTCTCAAGAGCTTCCCAGAGCTCTTTAGCAGTGTGAAAAGACTTCAGCTGATGATTGATTTCCTTAGGAAGACTCATCTTAATTGAAGAATGAGCCTTATTTTCAATTGTAAACTCCTTTTTCTGGTTATCATTCATCTTGTGATAGGGTACAACCACAGTAGCATTCTCAACAACAGCAGTAGGTGCAGCGTATCCATTTTTGATACATAGCCAGATTGTCAAGTCATGGAATCTACAATATGATTCAAACCTGTCCTTCCATCCATAGTAATCCTCAACTCGGAGCAATTTAGGTGGAACATTAGATTTTCCAATCTTATAGTCCATCTCAATCATTCTACTCAAGTCAGACATTGTAGAAATCAGAAATTCAGATTAAACTGCGAGTTCAGTTAATCTCAGCTCACCACACAACTCAGTTCGCAAGTATTTTCAGTTCGCAGAAGAACTCAGTTCTTAGAGAATTTCAGTTCGCAGAGAAACTCAGTTCGCAGATGAACTCGGTTCGCAGATAAACTCAGTTCGCAGATGAACTCGGTTCGTAGATAAACTCAGTTCCCAGATGAACTCGGTTCGCAGAGAAACTCAGTTCACATATAACAGTTGAAACCCTAATCTCAACTTGCGAAACGGCTGTGAAAACCAAAAAGTGTCCAGAGATTAATTTTTGGCTGTAAAGAGTACTTAGAGCACTAAAAACAACCCAAAATCACTAGTTATATAAACTAAAATCTTGAAACCACAATATCTTAGCCCGAAAGCTCTGATACCAATTGTAAGTCACTAGATCTTGGTTCGATAACAACGTTATCTTAAAGTATTGAGGTGCGGAATTCCTCAATGCGTTTGATTAAAGTTTATATAACTTGTCTATATAATTAAAGGTTTTGTTTTGATAATTAACAAGAGTTAATCCTTCAAAACCTAACCTCTTAATATATTAATATTTTCTGGGCACAGAAAACGAGGTGTGTATGTAATAATGACTGAGAATGATGTAAGGCGCGAATCCTAAGAAATGATCTAAGCATTTCTATTTATATCCATTTCAACTCGCAGGCCATGGGCTTTGCGAGTTGACTCAACTCGCAGCCCATGGGCCTTGCGAGTCCAGATGGGTTGCGAGCCCAGATTTCATCTCGCAGAAGAGAGTCTGCAAATCCAAATTCTCATCTTGCAGGTTTAGGCCTGCGACTTGAGATGGGCTTGCGAATTGAGATCTCATCTTGTTGATCCCTTTAAGATGGATCTTTTAATCAAATCGTATGGAGGAGACAATCACAAGAATATAAAGCAAAAACAAAGTGGAGCAAATGCAATAAATAATACTTTATATTCCCAAATACCCAAATATTCTCTCTCAATCAATGTAGCAGCCAAAAATACAGAGAATAAAGTGTGTGTGAAAGTCTTGCCCTAAATATCTATATCTTTGATATTTATACTAAACAAACTGGCCGACTTATGCGACACAAGACTTGTGTCGCAGAGATCACTATTGCGACACAAACACTGTGTCGCAACTACAACTCATGCGACACAAGCCTTGTGTCGCAGAACACAGAAAATGTAAACTTAACAAGTCTATTACATTTACAAACACATTACAGACTCGACCAACTGACAAACACAGTAAGATGTATCAACACATCTCGCAAGTCTTATGACTTGCGACTTGAGTTCTCAATTTACAATTCAGACTTTAGTTTGTATTCGTTACTTGACTAATATTTTTATATTTAATCAAACAATAATAACAAACTAATATCTTATATTTACAAATCTAAACCAATGTACAAAGTTGATAATAATTATACCAGTCCTATTACAAGCTAGATCTGTTGTCACAAAACATGTCCCAACATCATCAAGGAAAGATCACGGATCCCAAATTAATAAATGAGGATTATGATCAATTGGACCAAGATGACTTAGAAGAAATTGACTTGCAATGGCAAATGACCATGATGCAAGAAGGGCTCAAGGATTCATGAACCGGACTAGGAGAAAGTTTGTGAGTAGCAAACTAGGTTTTGATAAGTCCAAAGTTAAATGCTATAACTGTGATGGTTTTGGGCATTTTGCTAGGGAATGTCAAAGACCTAAGAGGGAATAAACTCCGAGTCATAACAAAATGAGATATTTCAGTCAAGGCTCCTCTGATAAACACCAGAACTCAGGAAGTAATCGGACTTCAAAAGTTCTGGTGGTACAGTCACAAGAAGGAGTGTATGATTGGAGTTCTAAATCAGAAGAACCGCAAGCATTCATGGCCTCCATTGATGTAGAAAAGGAGGAAACCAATGCAGGATGTGATTTAGAAAAGGACATTGCAACTAAAATGGAGATTGAGGTACCGGCTGATGAAACAAGAATCAAGCAATTGAAGTCAACTGAAGACATGAGCTCACAGGACTTCATTGCGTACATGGCAAATCTGGATGCTGAAAAGCAAAAGGTACTACTCAATCTAGATTTGGTTGTTAAAGCATGCGTTCTTTGTACTAACTTTCAGGAACAAGCTGAGAAGTTGGTAGAATCATCTGCTATGATAACATCGCAGCTCAATATTCTAAAAGAAGAGAACACTATCTTGAAAATCAGAAACTCGGAGCTTTTAAACAAATCAAAATCTGAGAAGGCAGATATGAAATTTTTAAAAGATAGAGTGAATGAGCAAAGTATAATAAATGACTTAGCTCACAAACATATCTTAGAATTAACCAAACTATCTGCAGATAAAGAAAAGGAGTTGGCTGATGCTAAGGTTAGGATAGCAGACCTTAATAGAAAACTAGAATTAAGGAAATTTTCTATCGAAACTTTAGATATCATGCTTAGTGTTCAGAAAGAACCTGGTGATCATAGGGGAATAGGTTACACTGAAAGCCCTCCGCCCTTTAATCACAATTATACTTTTATTTCTAATGATACTGAGATGTCTACCTTAGATTATTCTGTCAATCAATCAGTAGTTCAAAGGCTAATGCAATTTGTTAGACCTGCGAAAGCTAAGAAAGTAACTGTTAAACATATTCAAGCAATATTATGATGAATGATTGAGAGAGTTTTACTTGGAATGATTTTCACAAAATGATTTTACGAGGTAAGTGTTACAAATGATTAAGTTTAGCTACCTCTTTATACTATAGAAGTTAATCACATGATTAATCACTAAACAAGCGTTACAATCTATATTTTAATACCTAACAATCTCCCCTGATTGTAAACTTTGCTTGGATAGTCTTCATTTCAAATATGTATCTTTTAAGCTTGAACTTCGAGAATCTTTTATTAAGCTGAAAACCACGTTGAAGTTAACTCTCGAAGATAATCTTGAAGACAAATCCTTTTTCTTGATCTTCAACGACAACTTCTAATCTTGAATGTGTTGTTGGAATATTTCTCTTGAAAGCTCAGTCTTTGAAAGCACCTTTTCTTTATCTTAATCCTGAATGTATATCCCAAATGGTAGTTGCCGATGAATCTTCTTTGAACTATTTGATTCCAATGTATGAAAGATTTATTTTTTTGTCTTTGCAATATTGATCTTTCATTAATACTTTTGAAGCTTCTCTTCTATTGTGCCCCCTCAATTTAATATTGATCTTCTTGAACTTCACTTTCTAATTGAACCATTTTTGAATCCTATGTTGCTCCCCCTCAAATCAGTAATCTACTTGCTCCCCCTCAAATCAGTTATCTTTTCCCAAACTTGTAGAAAGATGATATTAGTTCTTCATTGAAGCTTTATCTTTCATTAAACATATTATCTTCAAAATACAAACTCTTTTCTTTACTTATTCTCAAACACTAACTCTTTTCTTTACTATCTTTAAACACTAATTCTTTTCTTTACTATCTTCAAACACTAATTCTTTTCTCCCCCTTCATGATGATTATGATACATCGTGAACATCATGAATGTGGTGTAGCACAACGTGTTTGAAGAATAGTAGACTACATCTAATTATCGGAGCAACGAACTTTCAAGAACATTCCGTTGAATGTTGTATCTTCAATAAGCGACATACGTTACAAATCTGATACTTGCTTAAAATACTGTCAAATCAATAATCTCGAGATAATGATCAAGTAAGCATCAATTTCGTAACCATTTGGGTAAGATACCTATTTACTTGAGTAAATCAAGAAAAAGTTGTTTGTATTTTCAAAAAACACATTTATGAAAATACTATAACTCCTGGATCACATAGATTACCAGTTTACACATCAATTGAAAACATTAAATGAATCAACTGAGTGACCTACTTTCAATGTTGGCTTTGATGTTAGCATTGGTAGGATTTCCATTCAATGATTACGGAATACCATTATTAGGTATCACTATGAATGTTCCGGCAATATCACATAGATATGCATAATGTCACTTACACATGGTGTGTAAAAATACACTTTGTGTCAAAAAAATATTTTTATATCATTAGGCTCTAGACTCAATAAGTGCATGACATGAAGTCAGGGACTGAAGCAGATTGTCCTCTTGTTTCAATATTAACAATCTCTGAACGCGATGTCAATAGCATATGTGCTAAATCTCTATAAGAAAATTGAAACAAGGAGTTTTTAAGAAATACTTGAGTGGCTAGGTGGGTAATGTGCATTGTATCACTAGGTCCATGATGTCTTCTTCAATACCAGAAAACAACGAATGAAATTCGATAGTAGATGTGACAACCCGGCGATTAATTGTTTTAGTGAGGGTTTTCTTTTTCTTTTAACCCTTTCACACACTTGTAACACCCATGTTCCAATAATGAAACGAAAAGTCACATTTATTACTATTTAATTAAAGTCAACATAATTTTCATAGAATAATAAATAACCAAAGTTTAAATGCAACCATAAATGTTGTCTCCAAACGATAACTTAAAATCTCAAAATAATAAATAAGTCCAAACTAGTAAATCAAAGGTAGGTCTGATTGCAGCCCGAATGGTCGGTTTTTATTTCAGTCGTCGCGGCGTTGTCGCCGTCGCCGAAACGATTGACCGATCGCTGAGTGCGAATCAGATGGGGGGGTGTAAGTTTTAATATTTATAGTGCCGGGAAGCCTAAACTACTAACTACGTACTAGGGCTAGTAAGTGGTGAGTATGATCTAGGTGTCGTTCTAACAGACTAACTGAATTGAAACTAAGGTGTTTCAGGCGAATAAATTCTAACTAGTGAGGGATTTATCAACAGAGGGGAAAGTTTTGGTTTTTAAATAAACTAAAGCAAAGTGATTAAAATAAATGTAAATGCAGATAATAAAGGAGCGGTGTTTGTTATGATTTCGTTAGCTATATTATGGGATAATGCGTTTAAAGTTGTGTTTAACAGAAACGTTTATCAGGTACTATTTATTTGGTTATATTGAGTGTTACTGGTCTAGACGCGAAATTCCCTACTAATCGATTAGCATGTCACCAGGAATTCGACCGTAATGATTATGATCGGAAAGGCATTGCTCGACTCTCAACATTGCCCAGTTACGGGAACAATGACCCTTCTTGGAATATGAACATTCCTGGGTGAATGAATAAAGTAGGAAGAACCCATATCTCCTAGTTTTTCCCGAATGTCATTTTTGACAAGAGCTGAGCATTCACTATTAAGAGGGAGATTGTGGACTTCGGGAATTTTATCCTTGGTCGAGAGGAGTTTCCTAATGTATTTGTTACGACTAGGAACTCGAGACATGGTATTAAGGAATTTTCTGTCTAGTCTAAAAGAGGAGATTTTGTAGGTACGGTCTTTTAGACGTCCTCGGGAAAGGAATGCGTACCTCGTTATGCGGAGTGGGCACAGACTTTGTGGCTGTAGTTACGGTAACTGCAGGCTGTTCCTCCACTGGCGGGGGAACTGAAGGTTGGCTCGGTGCCTCCTTTGAGTCTTGTGTGTCCAATTTCTTCGCTTCCTCTATATGTGGGTTATGGACAGTATTACTAGGAAAACTACTCCTGGGTCTAGAGTCGAGTTTTTGTGCCAATTGGCCTAATTGGGTCTCGAGACTCTTTAGTAAAGCAAGCTGATTTCTCATAAAGAGATCAGCTTGATCTTGTCTGGCCGTGGTCTTCTGGTTCACTTGGTATTGACCTCGCATGAATTGGGCGAGAACGTCTTCTGAGCCAGTTACTAGGGTGTTGGTCTTAGCACTTGATTCGGCAGATTAGGTGTTATCTGACGTTGGTCCAGTGAGTGGAAGTGGTTGATTATATGGAATCTGAGGTTGTTGAGGGTAGATCGGGTATCTTGGTGGGTACCTAGGTTGGAAGTTATTCCTAGGTGGGTATTGGACACCTCTGGATTGGTTTGGTGGGTTGTGGGTAAATCCAGAGGGTTAGTTTTGTGGGCGAGCAGGGAATTGAGCATAGTAAACAGTGCCATTAGGGTCCTCGTATTCAACCTGGTAGTCTTCCGTAGGATGTGGATTGGTGCAGTTTGAGCAGGCTTGAACTTGGTGGACTTGCTGAGGTTGCTTCTTCAATTCTCCGATTTGCCTTGCCAACGCTTCCATCTGTTCGCTGAGGGATTTGATAGCCTGAGTGTGAACACGATTGGCAGCAGAGGTTGATGCTGACGATGAGGAGTGGTCATCACTATTCCTGTCGTGATGATGCATCGTCATGTTTTCAATTATTTCCCATGCTTCTTCAGCGGTATGCTTCGAGAGATTCCCTTGTGTTACCGCATCGATGTAGTACGATTGTTGGATGTAAGGCCATTATAGAATGTATAAAGGCGGTTTTTCAGATCGATTTGGTGGTTAGGGCATTTCTTGAGCATACCCTTATAACGCTTCCACGCACCGTAGAGTGATTCATCAGTAAACTGTCGGAAGTTTAAGATGTCATTCTTGAGTTTGCTGTGCCTGGCTAGAGGAAAGTATTTAGTCAAGAACTTAATGGCCATTTCCTCCCATGAAGTAATAGAGTTAGTCTCTAACCTTCAAACCAGGTTTGTGCATGGTGAGTGAGGGAGTAAGGGAATAAATGCAAACAGGTTATGTCTTGATCGACCCCGTTTTGCCTGTAAGAGTTTGACAAGGAGATGAACTTATTGAGATGAGAGTTGGGATCATCACTTGGTAGGCCATGAAATTGGCAGTGATTCTGGATCAACTGCACTATATGGTGTTTGAGTTCAAATGATTTTCCTTGAATCTCGGGGTAAAGTATCGGTCATCCTCGTCCTTCAATAGATGGTCTAGTGCTATCGGCGAGAGTGATGCGTTTGGCCATTGCTACTTGCTGGGCAGATGAGCGTTTCTCTCATCGGATGGTGCGAATGATTGATTCGGGATCAGCAAATAGATTGATAGGTACTGATCCGGAGAATCGGGTCATTCACTGAAAATAAGAAAAACAAAAACAAAACAAATAGAAGAACCAAAAAACAAAGCAGGTAGTAATATATATATTTAGAAATATTTATATATATATATATATCTTTATTTTATTTAATAGATAACTATCCTCAGGCTTCACTAGAAAGAAAGTTCATCTGGAAACCCCTGAATCGTACAGTTACTCCCCAGCAACAGCGCCAAAAACTTGATTACAACCCGAATGGTCGGTTTTTATTTCAGTCGTCGCGGCGTTGTCGCCGTCGCCGAAACGATTGACCGATCGCTGAATGCGAATCAGATGGGGGGTGTAAGTTTTAATATTTATAGTGCTAGGAAGCTTAAACTACTAACTACATACTAGGGCTAGTAAGTGGTGAGTATGATCTAGGTGTCGTTCTAACAGACTAACTGAATTGAAACTAAGGTGTTTCAGGCGAATAAATTCTAACTAGTGAGGGATTTATCAACAGAGGGGAAAGTTTTGGTTTTTAAATAAACTAAAGCAAAGCGATTAAAATAAATGTAAATGCAGATAATAAAGGAACGGTGTTTATTATGATTTCGTTAGCTATATTATGGGATAATGCATTTAAAGTTGTGTTTAACAGAACGTTTATCAGGTACTATTTATTTGGTTATATTGAGTGTTACTGGTGTAGACACGAAATTCCCTACTAATCGATTAACATGTCACCAGGAATTCGGCCGTAATGATTCTGATCGAAAAGGCATTGCTCGACTCTCAACATTACCCAGTTACGGGAACAATGACCCTTCTTGGAATATGAACATTCCTGGGTGAATGAATAAAGTAGCAAGAACCCATATTTAACATCCGATCGTTCTTACACCGCATAACAATCAATATAGCCCTAGGCTCTGGTGTGTTAACTTGCTTACCTAGCCTTGGTAAAATCTAAGTGCGAAAGACAGTAAAAGTAGAATGCTTGTTGATTCTTTAATCTTTCATTTTAGATTTATAAACCGAGTTTGTATTTTAGCACATATAACAGCTATATTTATGTTTTAAAAACAATCTTTCCAAAATATACCAATGAATCCCTAAACTTTTGGCTAAGTACTATATTGTCGGTATTTCCGTAGATTCAAGTTCAAACCATGTTTAGAAAACGCCCTAGGGTTGTTGACAATGTGAATCGACTATTAATTAGTTGTTCAATTGCTTGGAGTATTTCACGATGTTGGTTCACAGTATTTTCCATTATAGTTACTATGTAATATTGACGGTTCCATAGCAATCTTTACCATGTACTATTCCGGTACTAATAACAAATCCTCCCCGGCATGTTTAATGAAGAGAGTACTGTCGATTGTGCCTCGAACAAAACCGTTCTTCAGAAGATGAGTTGCAAGCCGCTCATACCAAGCTCTTGGGGCTTGATGTAGACCATACAATGCTTTGTCTAGCTTGCAGACATAGTTTGGATGAACAGAATCTTCAAATCCAGGCGGCTGTTTGACGTAGACCTCTTCAACAACCTGACCATACAGAAAGGCGCTCTTCACATCAAGTTGATAATACCGAAATCCCTTGAAAGAAGCGTATGCCAGAAAAATGCGAATGGATTCCAAACGAGCAACCGGAGCGAATACTTCATCATAGTCCAAACCTTCAATCTGAGTGAAACCCTGAACCACTAGACGTGCTTTGTTACGAATTACCACACCCCGATCATCCTTCTTCACACGATATACCCAGCGAGTGCCAATTGAATGAACACCCTTGGGTAAAGGGACCAAAGTCCATACTTGCAACTTTGTGAATTGTTGAAGTTCTTCCTGCATAGCCTCAACCCAGTATGGATCCTTTAACGCATCAGCTGTCTTCTTCGGTTCTACTTGGGAGAGAAAGCATTCTTCAATTTTCGAAGCAAGACAAACAGGATCAGTAACGGTAATAGGAGACGATGTCGACACAGATTGTTCAGCAGCAGCAATCTGTCTTCTTGTTAAAACACCTTTGTTTAAATCACCAAGAATGACATCAACTGGATGTGACACATTTATCCGAGAACTCGGAATTGCAGCTGGAACAATGATAGAATCAAGGTTTGTGGAGTCAGCTTCAAGTTCGTGTTGAAGTGCCGGTAAATCTTCAAGGTCAGATGCAGGTGATTGAACAGAATCCTCAAACATTTGTTCCTCATCATTTGTAGGATCAGGAACATTCTCAGTAACGAGTGGAGGTGGAGTCTCACAAGAAGCAGCAGGAGCAGTTACTGATGTTCCTGTTGGTGGTGGAGGAACAGAGATAGGTGGAACTTCAGAAGCAATGTCCAGCCCATGAAGTAGTGTCACTATATCCTCTTCTTCATTTTC
Organism: Logfia minima; assembly: GCA_963921325.1. Classification (NCBI taxonomy): domain Eukaryota; kingdom Viridiplantae; phylum Streptophyta; class Magnoliopsida; order Asterales; family Asteraceae; genus Logfia; species Logfia minima. The sequence goes on along the minus strand of OY992774.1, from coordinate 16,887,985 downwards.
TTCAGGAACATTGAAAGAATCAAACAGAGTTTGATAGTCAAACAAATATTCGGGTCCCTTCCCTTGAGGGTTGTCAGTGTAATGGAAGAAGGTAACCTCAAAGTGTTCTTCCACACGCTTGGTCACTAGGTTATACACACGTTTGTTTGGTGAGTTATTAGAGAATCCTAGAAAAACACCTTCACAAGATTTCTCACCAAACTTAGCAATTCGTTCTTTGGTGTGCATAATAGTGCATAGACAGCCAAATGGTTCAAGAAATTGTAGATTAGGCTTTCTGTTGTTGAACAATTCATAGGATGTCTTGTTCTTCTTCTTAATAGTTAATACCCGATTTAGAACGTAGCAGGCCGTATTCACAGCTTCGGCCCAGAAGGTGATTGGAAGCTTAGAGTCAGATAGCATTGTACGTGCAGCCTCAATCAAGGTTCTATTCTTACGTTCTGCAACCCCGTTCTGCTGTGGAGTCCTTGCGGCACTGAATTGGTGTTCAATACCATTACTCAAACAGTACAGTTCCATAATCGAGTTCTTAAACTCTGTACCGTTATCACTCCTAATTTTCTTGATTCTCAAATCACAAAGATTTTGCAGTTTATTGAATAGATAAATAAGAATCTCAGACACTTCATCCTTGGTCTTCAGAAAATACACCCAGGAAAAACGCGAATAATCATCTGTCACAACTAAGCAATAAGAAGTACCTCCCAAACTCTTCTTTCTGACAGGCCCGAACAAATCCATGTGCAAAAGTTCTAACGGCTTCTCAGTTGAATTCACCATCTTTGGTCTGTGAGACTTCTTGTGTTGTTTGCCCTTTTGGCATGGAACGCAGTGATCATTTAAACCAAAGGATTGTTTGGGAACACCTCGCACAAGATCATTCTTGATCAGGTAGTTCATCTTGCGAAAGTGCAAGTGTCCCATACGTCTGTGCCATAATAACGATTCTTTCTCAGGAGCTTTAGAAAGAAGACAAGTGAGCTGTGTAGTTTCCACAGTACTCATGTCCAGAATATACGTGTCTCGCTCCCGAGGTGCCCTCAGTAGCACCCATTCTTCAGGGATCACAAATCCCGGCTTCAATATACAACATTCAGTGTCTGTAAAAGTAGTAGTGTACTTTTTATCGCACACTTGAGAGACACTGAGGAGATTGTGTTGTAATTGCTCCACAAAATTTACCTTCTCAAAGCTTACCATTCCATTGGTAAGCGTACCTTGACCAGAAATAACTCCCCCTTTATCACCAGCGAAGGCCACATACCCTCCATTGAAAGCATGAACTTCAGATAAAAGGGAAATATCACCGGTCATGTGCCGAGAACAACCGCTGTCGATATACCATTTACTATTCTTTACAGATTCAGGTTGCTGCGGCACCACAAACAAGGTAAATTAGTTAGAAATGGAGACCCAAGCCTTTATAGTCTTGGGTACTCCAGTAACATCATCAACAATGACCACATCAGTCAAAACTTTGTTTTCAAAAAGTTTAGAAAGTTTTACTGATGAGGTATTGTTGGATGTAGAATCTTTGCAAGATTCTTTAATCTTCCAAACTTGTTTTGGTTTGGATGCTTGAAGGTCAACAACTTTGGGCTTTAAGTTTTGCAAAGTATTTTGCTCAACTTTGTTGACCTTAACAGCTGGGATAGTGGGCTTAGAGCATTTCATTGAAATAGGCTTCTTTGAAAGTTTAAGTTTTGAAACTTGAGAAACCTGTTTCCCAGACTGTTTCTTTGCAAGCACATGACAATTATTTATCAAATGACCTTGCTTCTTGCAGTAGAAGCAAGATCGTTGCTCAAAACAATATTGAGATTTAGGAACAAACCGATGAGCTCGACCAAAAGAAGCATGTGTTGAACAATCACACTTGTGTGAGCATTCAACAGCAGCAGATGCTTTAGTTGAAATTTTAGAAGATTTATGTAATTTAATCGTTTTAGAAACGATCTTCTTTTGAGGTTCAGCCATAGCTTTACCTTTTCCTTTTGTTATAGCCTGTTCTCTTTGTTCAATAGTAATTATATGATTTTCAGGCTTGACGTTTTTCTTAACTGGTCGATATTCTTGATCAGTTATATCCTCAATTTCAATTTCCTCTTCAATAATACGAGGTAGCACAGAAAGAGTCTTTCCTAATTTAGGCTCAACTGTATTTTCAGATTTAATAAGTTCAGTTTGATGAATCTTGGCCTTAAGAGGTTTAACTTTCTCAACCTTTTGAGTCTTACTTATGTCAGACTCACTAGTATTAGCCCTAATAGGTTCGGGCCTACTAGTTTCAGGTTGTTCACATGCAATGATGACATTTTCAGCCTTAACTAGCTCAGGCTTACTTATATTGATGCTCACAGTTGGTTTGACAGTTTTAACATCTATCTTAGTAAAGATAGGCATCATATCATTGACATTATCCCTAACAGGCATAGGTAAATAATCCTTAGGAGGTGGGACTTGATGAAAACCAAGTCCTGCCTTACTCTTAGTATCAGTCCTCTGTGCCTGTAGGATCTCATCAAAGACTAGAGAGGATGTGGAAAAGTTTGAAAGCTTTTTCTTCAAATTTAGAACTTCAGTTTGAGATTCAACAAGTTCCCTTTTAACAGATGATAGCATATCAACATAGCTACCAATTTCATCTTGTTGTTCAAAAATTTTAGCTTTTAGTTCCTTTTTCTCTTCCAAAACAGCTTTTAACTTTTGACCACTGGCCTTATCACTGTCCCGTAACATATTATTTGTTTCAGTTAAATTTTCTATGACAGTGTTAAGGCGTGTGGTATCCTCTCTATACCTATTTAGCTGGTTAGTTAATTTAATGCATGATACACAAGATAAGGGTTCATCATGTACCTCATGCACTTCAGCCATTAGTGCCCGTTCTGTATCATCTTCATCTGGGTCAGACCATTCCCAAGCATTGTTGGAAAGCAGTAGCGCAGCGGAAACCATCGCTTTTTCATCAGATCTGGTCTTCTCAGATGAGTTGGACTGAGAGGGCTTGGACAAACCGGAAGGTGGATTCTTCTTTCTGTCACATTCACGAGCAAAGTGTCCATAGTTGTGACACTGATAGCATTTTACCTTGCTCTTATTGAAACCAAGACCCTTCTCTTCTAGATCAGTGACGTTCTTCCTCCCAGTCTTTTTCAAGAAATTTTTGACGCGTCTTGTGAGCATAGCCATGCTCCACTTCAAATCCATTCTTTCAAGCTCTTCTTGATCGATTTGACTGAAATCTTCTTCAGTCATATTCACAGTGCTGTTCTTGTTTGATAGGAAATCATCATATGCTGACAGGAAAGCGGTGAATACAGCTGCATGTTCCTCAGCAACTGTAGGAGATGCTCCTTTAAGATTGGAGTAAGTACCACCCCCACTAGCAGAGTTTGTGGTAGTATATCCAAAACCACCAGATAAATTAGGAGCACCAGAACCCCCAGAGAAGAATGCAGCCCCAGCAGCTTGAGTCGCTGCAGCAGGAACATCTACACCATATAACATGGGATTCTGAATATGTGCAGTAGCCTTGGTCTCCTTCTTCTGCATGTCCAAGAGGTCAGCAGCAATCTGTCCAATTAGATCATCAAGCTCCATATCCATTATATCCTCGTCTTTTTCCATCAGCAGCACGCGTGTATTCCATTTCTTTGGTAATGAACCCAGAAGCTTCTTGTTTACATCAGTTTTGTCGAGATTTACTCCACCCTCAACCAATTCACTTACGAGCTGAGAATATCGACTACACATATCTTCCAGAGACTCAGTAGGTAACATGTCAAAGACCTCAAACTGTTTCTTAACCCGATCCAGTTTGTTTCTTTTGTACTGATCACTACCACCACATTTCTTCTCAAACCCTTTCCATAAATCATAAGCGGTCTTGTGATGACGTAGTTGTCTCAAGATCTGTTGAGGTAAGGCCATAGTAATCGCAGAATAGGTCTTTCGTTCGGTATCGAAGGCCTTACGCTCTTCAGGAGTCATTGATTTGATGAATTTTTCAGGAATAGGTCCATTAAATATACCGGTTCGAACAGGACGTTCATATCGTTCTTCAAGATAGATCAGCATCTCAGCATCGTTGAAAGATACAAAAGCTTCAAACCGTTGACGCCAGTCTAAGTAGTTCATGCCCGTAGTGTACATCGGTGGTTTGTTTGTAGAACCCACCTCACTTGAATGCTTCAGCATTGCTCCAACCTGTTGAAGTGAAGTAGAAGTAGACATGGTAATGGACTCGAAAGACTTTTTCAAAATTTTTTTTTTTGAAAAACTGAAAAATTGCGACACAAGGGATATGTCGCAGAGGTTATGTCGCAAAAGACTAGCAGCGACACAATGATTATGTCGCAACTGATCAGAGAGCGACACAAGTGTTATGTCGCACACTGTGTCGCAGTATTAAGGTCGCTGAAGACCTTGTGTCGCAATACTATGTCGCAGAATTAAGGTCGCTGAAACCCTATAGCGACACACTATTATGTCGCACACTGTGTCGCAGAAACGGCGCTGTCAGTACGAACAAGCCTCAAAAACATATATTTTCGAACCCTAAATGTTTTTTATCCAAAAACCAATAAAGATACAGCTTTCTAGGTTCAAAAACACTACAAAACAACTATATAGCACCAATAAAGAAGATCAAACACTAATAAAATGTCAAATGATCAAGAAAATGCATACAAGTTCAACCAAATGATTTGAAACCACTATCAATCTGTTGGTGCACGTTTGGTGACAACAGCTCTTATTTTGTAATAGTTAGTTTTGTTATTAGTTTTGTAGTTAATAATGTAATTTGTTTATTAACTTAGCCTTTTTAGTATTAAGTTTGTATGTTCGTACGAACCTAGGAAGTTCGTACGAACCTAGGAAGTTCGTACGAACATGTAAGTTCGTACGAACCTAGGACCAGTAAGTTCGTACGAACTTACTGGGTATAAAAACTAAGTTGTAATATTTCATTAAAGAGCTTTTGGAAATCAGTTATATTCGAACATACAGTGCTATCTTCGAATACCTACGAACTTATACACTAAAACACTTGCATTTCACTTGTTTTATTGTTGTTTGTTGTGTATTATACCTTTCCGCAAACTAATACACGTTGCAATCCCGTTTGGATCCGTTCAAAGGGACTTTCAATTGGTATCAGAGCTTCAACAAGTCTTTGTTGGGTTCGGGATTGATAAAACACAAAGAAAACAAGATTTGAGAGTGTTTTGGAAGATAAAAGTTGTACTTTCGGCTTCCTTTTGTGTTCTAGAACCAAGTTGTACAAGTTCTAACCATTTTCCACGGTTAAATCTTCCTAGATCTGAGTTTTTGCTCAGATTTGAGTTTGAACAGCAAGTTCGTACGGACAAGAAAGTGTCGTACGAACCTACCCAGAATAGCATTCGAACCTATAGGTTCGTACGAACCTAGTAAGTTCGAATATTTGAATTTTGGTTCTAAGTTCGTACGAACCTAGGGGTTGACCAGAGTGTTGACTTCATCGAACCTAGATAGTATTCGAACCTAGTAAGTTCGAATAAATTCTAAGTTCGTACGAACTAGTTATTTAAAAAAAAAAAAAAAAAAAAAAAAAAAAAAAGGAGGTTATTTGGAGGGAAAATTGCTCTACTTCCAAAATTTAAATTTAGGCTTACCATTATCTATCTTTGGTTTGAGAAAATTTAAATTTTTGCTCAGAAAATTTTCGATAATTTTTGGTGGGAAATCTGTGTTCTTCTACAAACTTCTATCGACTTTTTGACAAGATGACTAATTTAAACAAAATGATTGAAATGGATCATGAGGTTGGTAAATCCACCTCACCACCAAAACTTCTTAAGGGAGAGGATTACTTTTGGTGGAGAGATCGATTTGAATCTTTTGCCAAGTTTCATGATGTCAGAATGTGGATATGTATCAAAGATGGATATGATACACCGACATATGAATATGAGGGTAAACAAAAGTTATGTACTTACTCTATGATGAAAGATGAAGACAAGAAGATGTATGAGGCAGAAAACAAGGCCTTGTCTGCGATCACTATGTGTCTTCCACAAGAAATCAAACACACTTTTAAACGTTACCAATTCGCGAAAGAGCTTTGGTTAGCGTTAGAAAAGAGGTTTGATGGGAATGACAAGATCAAGGAAAGCAGAGCAGACTTGATTACCAAACAGTTTTATGTCTTCAAGTATATGAAAGGCGAGCCACTAGAGGAGATTATCACTAGATATTACCATCTAATGACTGAACTGGATAACAGTGGACTTTCATTCACTGAAACTGTGAGATGTAACAAACTCCTTGAAGCTTTGCCTTCAAAATGGGACATATACACCTTAATGATCAAGGAGAGTGCTGACTACAAGACTCTGACTCTCGATGATGTTATAGGGAAGTTGCGAGTTTATGACTTAAACATGCAGCGAAAAGAGACCGGATCTGATCAGGTTCAGGATCCGAGTGTTTACCATGGTAAACGATCTGATTCCGCTGTATCTACTAGTACAGGTGGAGTTGCAGCCTTCTATACTAACGAGGCTGAAACGGACTCGGCTATTCGAAATTCGGGTAGCAATGTCTGTTATATGGCATCATCTGAGGAATCAGGGATTGATAGAAAACCAAACACTGGGACATCAAGCGTTTTTAAATCAATGCCCATGAGCAAGAAATCAGCTGAAGAGGAAGTAGCCCTACTTGCCTCTTTTGTTGCTTCTCGTGAGAATTTCATTAAGGGCAAAATCACTGATCCTGAGCTAATAAATGAAGATTATGATCAATTGGATCAAGATGATCTAGAGGAAATGGACTTGCAATGGCAAATGGCCATGATTGCAAGAAGAGCTCAGAGATTCATGAATAGAACTGGGAGGAAGTTCGTAAGCAGCAAACTAGGCTTTGATAAATCCAAAGTTAAATGCTATAACTATGATGGTTTCGGGCATTTCGCTAGGGAATGTCAAAGACCTAAAAGGGATCAAACTCCTAGTCAGAATGATCAGAGACAATACAGTCAAGGCTCTTTTGGAAACAACCAGAACTCAGGAGGTAATCAGACCTCGAGAGCTCTGGTGGTTCAATCTCAAGAAGGAGCATATGACTGGAGCTCAAAATCTGAGGAACCACAAGCATTTATGGCCTCCATTACTGAAGAAAAGGAGGAAAGCAATGCAGGATCTGATTCAGATAAGGACACTGCAACAGATATGGAGATTGAGGAGCCTGCAGCTAAGACAGAAATCAAACTGCTGAAATCAACTGAGGATATGAGCTCACAGGACTTCATTGCATACATGGCAAATCTGGATGCCGAAAAGCAAAAGGTAGTACTCAGTCTTGATATGGTTGTTAAAGCATGTGTTCTTTGTACTAATTTTCAGGAACAGGCTGAGAAGTTAGTAGAATCATCTGATATGATTACATCTCAGTTAAAATCTCTAAAAGAAGAAAACACTAGGCTAAATATCAGAAACTCTGAATTACTTAGTAAAGCAAAATCTGATAAAGAAGACATAAAATATTTAAAAGAAAAGTTAAATGAGCAAAGTGTAAGAAATGACTTGGCTCATGAACATATTTTAGATTTAACAAAACTGTCTTCTGATAAAGAAAAAGAGTTAGCTGATGCTAAGGTTAGAATAGCTGATCTTAACAGGAAACTAGAGTTAAGAAAATTTTCTATTGAAACCTTAGACAATATGCTTAGTGTTGGAAAACAGCCTGGTGATCACAGGGGAATGGGTTATACAGAAAGCCCTCCTCCCTTTAACCACAACTACTCTTTTATTTCTGATGACACTGAGATGTCAACTGCTGATGATTCTGCTAAACAACCAGCCGTTCCTGGTCTAACACAATTCGTTAGGCCTGCGAAAGCTGAAACTAGTACTGAACCTGAATCAACATCTACTGACATTTCTATACCATCTAAAATAAAAATGAGTTTTGTAAAAGAGAATATGGTTGAACAAGGAAATGTCAAAGAAAAGGTAGAGAATAGAGTTGATCTTGATTTACCCAAGCCTGAAAATGAAAATATACTTAATAAGGGTAAAAAGGTTATGATTGAATTCTCTCCAAGTTTGCCTGAATTGGACAGGCTAGCGATTCAAAAGGCCCCTAAAAAGGCGTTAGTGAAACGTTCATGCTTCACATGCCATCAAAAAGGGCATGTTGCAAGTATTTGTCCAAACAAGGGCAAAATTAAAAAATCACAGGTGAAGAAAGACCAATCACCTGTAAAAACAAATTTGACTCAGGAAAGGAAAAATACATCTCCTGAGAAAATAAGTTTAAAACAAAGAACTGCTAGTGTTTTCTCACGAATGAATAACTTAAATGAAAATGCAAGCACTTCTGGGAGAATTGGGTTGGGATTTAAGAGAACACCAAGTTCTCAGAAAATTCAACCCTCATTAAAATTTGTTAAGTTTTCGACTCATGATAGTTCTAGGAGCACCACCTCTTCTGGAGATAGTTCTCATGGACAGTCTTCAAGGTCTAAGACTCCACAGAGATTTCAAACTCCTAACAACCGTTTTACCAACCCTAATAGTCATAATAGAAATTATCAAAATTCTAGTTATAACTATCCTACTATGGTTAGATCTACATCAAACCCTAGGCATGTCAACCCGAGACTTTTTCAAAAGTCTCCTGAGCGAAAGCCTAGTGGTAGCTCCTCCCATTCTCACGCGAATGCGATTCCCAAAGCATCTAGCTCTACTTATAAGAGCAATGGATACTTGAAGGAGTTTACATTCGTAGATGAAAATGGTAAATCCAAGTCCGTCGTGGCTTGGGTTCCCCTTAACGACTAACTGTTTTCAATTTATGTGCAGGAGTTGACCAGAAGAGCTATTAACTGGTGGTATGTTGATAGTGGTTGCTCCAGGCATATGACGGGGGAAAGACAGCTTCTTGTGGACTTCATACACAAGAAAGGAGGATACGTGAATTTCGCTGGATCTAAAGGTGGGCTAATAACAGGATTAGGTAAAGTAACGAATGGGAAGATTATGCTAGAGCAAGTCAACTATGTTGAGGAGCTAAAGCACAATCTTATGAGTGTATCTCAAATTTGTGATAAAGGACATCCAGTCCATTTCACGGATAGAGAAGCACTTATATTAAAACCTGGATTTATCATTCCAGAAGAATGGATAATCATGAGGGCTCCTAGAAAGAATGACACTTATGTAATGGACATGAGTGTTTCTGAAACAGTGCAGGAGTCAACATGTCTTATATCCAAGGCATCTGAGAATGATTCTCAGCTGTGGCATCGGAAAATGGCTCACCTGCACTTTAGAAAGATGAACTACATTGTCAGAAATGGACTAGTGCTAGGTGTACCAATGCAGAGGTTTGGACTAGAGGACAAATGTGTGCCATGTCAGAAAGGAAAACAGCACAAGAATCCTCATAAGTCAAAATCTCAAAATTCCAATGCCTCAATTTTTGATCTTCTTCACATGGATTTATTTGGTCCTGTGAATGCAAGGAGTATAGGCGGTAAACACTACTGCCTAGTCGTCACTGATGACTTCTCGCGTTTCTCATGGGTATTCTTTTTGGGAACAAAGGATGAGACGGCTGAATTGCTGATGAATTTCTTTACCCAGATCAAACATCAATATGGACGAGGAGTCAGAAAGATTAGAAGCGACAATGGCCTAGAGTTCAAAAACTCGGTGATGAACGTCTTTTGCTTAAGCAAGGGAATTCAGCATCAGTTTAGTGCACCCTATGAGCCACAACAAAATGGTGTCGCTGAACGAAAGAATAGAACCTTAATTGAAGCAGCAAGAACTATGCTGGCTGATTCAAAGCTTCCCGTCATTTTCTGGGGAGAAGCAGTGAATACAGCCTGTCATGTACTTAATCGGGTTTTAATCGTGAAAAAGCATAACAAAACGTGTTATGAGCTTCTAAACGGTCGAAAACCAAATCTTACTGGTCTAGAACCCTTCGGTGTTCAGTGTACCTTATTAAAGACTAAAAATCAACCAAAATTTGGTGAAAAGGCTGACGAGGGATTTTTCCTAGGTTATGAAGCCGGATCTCCAAACAAAAGAGTCTATAATAAGACATCTGAAAGAGTTGAGATTGTATATAACATACAAGTCACATCTTATACTCCAGCTATACAAACAGGACCAGTTTGGTTATTTAATTATGACACTGTTTTCAAGTCATTTAATCTTCCGATCCTAAGTGAAGATGACACTTTAGGATTAGAACATGTTATACTAGATGATGGTGAAAATAATATATTTGCACCAAGATCTAGTGTTCCAAGTTCAGAAGATGCAAATGATAAAGGGAAAGAAGTAATGGTTGATCCGGTTTTAGACTTTGATCCCACATCAATCGATATTCCTTCTTCATCTGAAGTTACCAATTCTGTGCAAGAAACCGCTACAGAAGAAGCAACATCAGAGGGGGAGATTGGATCAAATCTAGGATCTGACCTACCGGTTGATTCTACGATCTCGACTCGTCTGACTAAGTATCATCCAACTGATAATATCATTGGTGATCCGAGCTCTCGAGTAAAAACTCGTAGAGAGATATCTGACAGCTCCAGTCTATATGTATCGATTCAAGACACAGGGATCATGCATAAGTGTCTGTACAGTTGTTTTATATCTCAAATAGAGCCGAAAAATGTTCAAATGGCTCTCAAGGATAACTCCTGGGTAGAAGCAATGCAAGAGGAACTTGCTCAATTCAAAAAGCTAAAAGTTTGGGAGCTAGTTGATCTGCCCAAAGGAGAACATGCAATAGGCACCAGATGGGTGTTTAAATGCAAACGTGATGATAAAGGAATCGTAATTCGAAACAAGGCGAGGCTAGTAGTTCAAGGATTTAACCAACAGGAAGGGATAGACTACACTGAGGTGTTTGCACCAGTAGCAAGGTTAGAAGCAATTCGATTGTTTCTAGCATATGCTGCACATAAAAGAATTAAAGTCTATCAACTCGACGTTAAAAGTGCCTTTCTTTATGGAAAAGTTCAGGAACTAGTTTTTGTTCAACAAGCTCCAGGGTTCAGTGATCCAGACCATCCAGACCGAGTCTATAAATTAGACAAGGCCTTGTATGGATTGCATCAAGCACCAAGGGCTTGGTATGAAACACTATCTACCTATCTCTTGGAAAATGGGTTCAAGAGAGGACAGATAGATAGTACTTTGTTCGTTAAGTGGAAAAAGGATGATTTCCTACTTGTACAAGTCTATGTCGATGACATTATATTTGGGTCATCTGACGAGAATATGTGCAGAGACTTTGAACAAGTGATGAAGAGGAGATTCGAAATGAGTGCCATGGGTGAGTTGAACTTCTTCTTAGGATTACAAGTTGATCAAAAGAAGGAGGGATTCTTCATTCATCAGACAAAATATGTGCATGAAATGTTATCTCGTTTTAATATGCACGATAGCTCGTCTTATGGCACTCCAATTCAACTAAATCATGGTCTCGGACCAGATAATGAGAGTACTAAAGATGTGGATCCGACTCACTATCGGGCCATTATTGGTTCTCTCATGTATTTGACGGCTTCAAGACCAGACATAATGTTTGCAGTATGTCTGTGTGCTCGTTTTCAATCAAATCCTAAAGAGTCACACATGAAGGTAGCAAAGAGAATTCTGCGATATCTAAAGGGAAAACCGAAGTTAGGTCTTTGGTATCCCTCTGGAGGCAATTTTGACTTTGTAGCCTACACCGACTCAGATTATGGCGGTTGCAACTTGAACAGGAAATCAACCACTGGTGGTTGTCAATTACTAGGTGGTCGCATTGTCTCATGGCAATGTAAGAAGCAAACCACGGTCGCTATCTCAACCTGTGAGGCTGAGTATGTAGCAGCAGGTAGTTGTTGTTCACAAGTGTTGTGGATACAACAACAGCTGCGTGACTATGGTGTGAACTTCACAAATACCCCTATTATGATAGATAACCAATCAACCATGTCCATAACTAATAATCCTGTTAAGCATAGTAAGACGAAACATATTGACATTAGACATCATTTTATTCGTGACTGTGCTGAAAAACATTTGATTTAAATTAGTTAAGGTCCCCACTGATGACAATCTAGCCGACCTTTATACAAAGGCATTTGATCGGTCTCGGTTTGAGCTTTTACTCCAACTTAATGGGATGAAAAATCCTGAGTAAATATTTCCATAAAGAACTTAGTATGTTTCTATTTCTATTTCTTAGTTTATTTTACCTTTTATCTTTGCAAAACCAATAAAAATTTTGAGGGTCACTGTACTAATTGCAAAGAAATGATGAATCTTTTACCCATGCCTAGAACATTTCATATGTGTGGCTCTAAGATGCAGAACATTCACAGTAAATGTACCTAAAAATGCAAACGTATTTGATAGCTTCACTTTACGATGTATTGGTAGGCATGCGACATAACGGTTTTCAAGTACTTAATTTATAATAAATAATACGATTTTTGTGCTATCTTTATTTTGATGTACGACTTAAGTCTTAATTCTTAGGAGATGGGCCGTTCATGAATGCTTGTTACCGGATATAAAACAACATTAAATCATCTGGGGGGTTCACTGACTGGTTCTTCTGCTTCATCTAGAACTATGTTGACCTAGATTCAGCCAGTGTATCCTAAAAACTAGAACAAACTCGACCGCGAAACAAGAATACCGTTTTCAAGGTCTCTAGTCAAACTATGTCACTTTGTTGTACGAAAGTACAGACCTGTCACCTCTGGTTTGATTTTAGATTTGTTTGTTTCTAACCATAGTCTTGTCTTTAAATTGAAACATGTACCTATGTACATTGCTGATAAAGCAAACAGACTTGACTTTAAAGATGAAATAAAAATGCAAAATATCCGTTACATGTTGTTCATGACTGTCTAGATCTTAAGGGTATATCAAATGTAAGATTCGCCAGAGATCGTGAACAATAATCTAATATGTACTTGAGAATTCTGAATATCGAATGCTTAAGTGGAAAACAATACTGATAATCGTTGTGTTCTATTACTTACAACAACAATAATCAAAGGAATAAATGAAAATTCCTAACTGTGTATTGCTCTCATCATGGCTAATTCGATCTTTGTATCAGTGACTCTCTCAAAAATATTGTACTTTTCAAAATATGAACAATTTCATATTTGCAAGTTTTATTTTATGCTATGTTATTTTTTAAGTGTTTTAAATAAATAAATGAATAAAAGTTATTTGTCTTTGGGAAATGTTTACATTGTGTTTGTTTAAATTGTTCAAACCTTGCTCAAGTGAATGCCTAAGTATTTAGATCATTGCCTTTATTTTTAAAATAGAAAAAGTTAAACTTTTTAATTTTAAAATTCTAAGTTCGTACGAACTTAGAAGGTAAGTTCGAAGGATATGTTCGTACGAACATACAGGTTCGTACGAACCTACTTGGGGTATAAAATGGTCAACCTCAGTCAAACCCTTCACATTTTCAGAAACCCTAAGTTCGTACGAACCTACTGGAGCCTTCGAACCTACATACGAACATACCTGCGATTTCAATTTTTCGAATTAAAAATCACTTTGGGACTGTGTTTTTGTGTTATTGCCCAATAATCTTCATCACTATCATATTCCTAATTTCAGTAAGTGATTTTTTCATGATTTAACACGCTAAACCTCAACATATTCGGATTGAAGTTAGGTTTTGTGAAAAACAAACTTAAAATCAAAATTGTGTCACTTTAAATGATTAAAATTGGTGTGTTATGGTTCCTTATGCTGAAACGAACCTAGGCGCCACTTTTTCCATGATCAGATTGCATTTTTGAGTGAAAATTTTTTGAACTTAGTTTATCAGTTCATCTGTTCGAACTTACTAAGTTCGTACGAACCTAGCCAATGTAAGTTCGTACGAACTTAAGTTTGACTTGGTCAAACAGTAAGTTCGTACGAACCTACAAGGGCAGTAAGTTCGTACGAACTTATAAGTTCGTACGAACCTACTATCTTTTGAACTTTGAAATTTTTTTTTAAGACTTGTTTTAATCATAGAATCTTGTTTGCAGGGTTCGAAGTTAATTATGTCTTATGACTAACATTATTATTCTTTACTTTTGGCGTGTTTGTGTTTGTTTTGCAGAAATGGCTGATCTTGTGCGTGAGTTTCACAACAAGCACAATGTGGCAGTTTCTTTTGATCTTGCCAACCCGGCGACCGCACCGTTTCGAGGCATGCTGGAGTTTCTCATGCGCTCACGGGTGTTTTATGCTCTTACTCACTCACCAACGCTATATTTTCCATATCTTAGCCAATTTTGGGCTACGGCAATTCATGATTGTGAGCCTCAGCCTCCGGTCATAAGGGCTACTGTCAACGGGGTCAATATAGAGTTTTCTGCCGACCTTCTGAGGCAGGTTCTGCATCTGGGAACTGAAGAACAGGAAAATGGCCCAACTTCTTTCTCTCTTGATATGCGTGCTGGCGCGTTTCAACGCATGGGCTATGTGGGAGATGTTGTCCACACCCAATACACCAAGAGTCTAGTATACGGCCAGTGGCGCTATCTGATGCATATTCTACTGGTTTCTTTTGGACCAAAGAAGGCAGGGTTCGATACAATGAACCATAAGCTACAGTCTGGGATGATTTCACTTGTTTACAACAAGCCCTACTGTTTCAGTCAGTACTTCTTTGATGAGATGGTTCAGCAAATAAAGGGGAGTGTGAAGGAGCACTTTATTCTCTATCCTCGTTTTGTCATGATGCTGCTCAATGCTCTAATTCCCAATCTTCCAGCTATCGACCCGGTGGTTCATTTGATGCCGGTAGACAAGAAGATCTTTGGGCACTGTCTCAGCCACAACAAGAGACGTGCAGTTGCTGATAGGCCACAAGATGTGCCTTTGTTTGGGGCAATTATTGATGTAAACTATCAGGCTCCACCAGATGATGGCTGGTTGGATGTGCCTGTGCCCCAGGCAGCTGTTGAGGTTCACGCTCAAGAACCAGACCCGGCACCAGCTCGAGCTGAGGTGGCTGCTGATGAGCCACAACAGGAGATTGTTGAAGAACTCCTACACCAGATAGAGCACCCTGCTGAGGGAGAGCGTGTTGACGCTGATATTGCTGCTGAGTTGGTTAGGGAAGTTCTTCAGGGCGAAGCAGGGCCCAGTTCTGAGCCCACTTTTGATGATATCTTCAAGGACATTGATGACTACTCTGTAGTCCGAGACACATGGTCTCCACCTGCTGCTGAAGCTGATAAGGATGCAGCTCTTGATTCTGAGGCTACAGAATCTGATGATGATGATGATGGTAATGATGATGATGATGACGAGGACCGCCCTATGATTGGGTTTCATGGGTCCAAGGGGGTGTTGATTGACCCTAAGGCCGCCCGTGAGAAGGAAAAGGGCAAGCGAAAGGTTCAGTTTGATGATGAATATGTTCCCGAGGACTCCGATGATGAATCAGAACCGGAACAGTTCCGGTTGCAGGCACGCAAGCGCCAGCGTCCAACTAGTGTGGTTATTGGAGCGGGTGGTTCTGCTCCTACGATTATCACACCTACACCACCACCCGTTGCTCCATCAACAGTACAATTACCACCAGTTGCATCTACAACCACACCACCCACACCTTCTACTGCTCCACCTACTACTCAACCCACCCGATCTATTCCCAACCCGGCTGCTCTTCTCTCAGATCCGGATAAGTTTACCTATCTTGAGGGCCGGATCACTAGCTTGATGGATATGGTGACTGCCTTGACTGCTGTGGTTACAAGCCAGGAAGTTCGAGTCACAAATTTGACGGCTATTAATGAGCGCTTAGTAAAGCAACTTGAAAAGGTAGAAGATCAAGTACGGCTCAATGAGGTCACTGTCTTCCAAATGAAGCGCCAGTCGCTCAGGGGGGATAAGACACCAGGATGCAAGGAAGATGAGCTGAGACTCAAAGCTGATAATGACCGTGACGATGATCCAAGTGCACCCAAAGGAGGTGAGCTGCCTGGCTCTTCATCTAGAGTGCAAGGTGCAGTTATAGCTCAGGGGGAGTCTGGTCAAGGTTCTGGTGTGAGCGGATCTGGACAAGGTGCTTCAAAGCCTCAAGAAGAGACTGAACCATCTGGAGGGTGGAACAAAGAGTCCAGTGAGGCACAAGCAGAAGGGACAGACTGGAGCAAGAAAATCGAAGAAAAAACGGATCAGAAAGGTGGTTGGGGAACAAAATCAGGGTCTGGTGTTGGTGCAGCGGCAGATGGTGGTGGTAGCCAAAAATCAGGGTGGGGTGCAAAGAAGAATGAAAATGAAGCTGAGAAGGCTGGTAGTAAAACACTAGAGTCCCCTGTAAATATTGCTGAAACTGATACTATCGAGGCATTGCTTGGTTTAGATGACCCGGATAGTGATTGGTCAGAATTAGAAGAAGGGGAGATCCTCAGTAAAGAGGTTGCTGATTGGAAATCAGATGAAGAGGTCCTACCTGATGCTGATGCAGATGTGGACGAATTCGTGATAGATACACAACCTGTTACTGAAGTTGTGGTGGAGAGTGAATCTGGCGAGAAAGTGATCGACTTGGAGCATGACTTAACTCCTGAAGTTGATTCAGATTCAGAAGAAGTTGAACCAACTCGAGAAGAGTTAAAGAGGTTATGGTTCAAAAAGGTTGAAAAGGAACCAGAGATTAAATATAAAGGTGATATCAGGGTCAGAGGATCGGGCGGGTTAAAGCGTGGAATCATAAGTTGGTTTTATGACAGTGATCTTAAACTGTTCATATTAAAAAGATATGATGGGATTCAGTACTTGAAAAATAAACTAAAGACCTTTAGCTCGCTGCCGAAGATTGAATTGAAGGAGCTTGCCTGGTTAGACTTAGTAAATATTGACAATGATCCTTACGCTAGTACTTTGGAAAGAATCTTAAAACGTGAAGGAAGATCCAATAAGTTTGAAAGTCTAAAGCCAAAACCGGGTAAAAGAGTTCCAGATCTGACCAGGATTGACCCTTTCACTAACAAGCCATGGATGAAGATGGTCTATAGACCGGTCAAGTGCTTGAAAAGAGTTCCTTTGAAGAACATGCCACAAAACATTCTTGCAAATCTTAAGTGGTGGTACGTTGACAGCAAGACGGCTGAAGCTGTGATGGAAGATGCTGAGGAAAATGTGCTGCTAAGAGTTTATGATAGTTTACATCTGGTAAACTTATCAAAGGACGATCTGATAAAGCTTCATGAAACCAAGATCTTTTATAGAGACGATTGGAGGCATGAAGGTAGGAAGTATCAGAGGGTCGTGAAGGTGTGTGTGGAAAAAGGCTTATGGGCTGAGAGTCGACAGAGTTGATCAAGAATCAAGATTCGACAGAGCCAGAAGACTGAAGACTGACCGAGCTATTGTCAAGGGGGAGTCTGTTGGTGCACGTTTGGTGACAACAGCTCTTATTATGTAATAGTTAGTTTTGTTATTAGTTTTGTAGTTAATAATGTAATTTGTTTATTAACTTAGCCTTTTTAGTATTAAGTTTGTATGTTCGTACGAACCTAGGAAGTTCGTACGAACCTAGGAAGTTCGTACGAACATGTAAGTTCGTACGAACCTAGGACCAGTAAGTTCGTACGAACTTACTGGGTATAAAAACTAAGTTGTAATATTTCATTAAAGAGCTTTTGGAAATCAGTTATATTCGAACATACAGTGCTATCTTCGAATACCTACGAACTTATACACTAAAACACTTGCATTTCACTTGTTTTATTGTTGTTTGTTGTGTATTATACCTTTCCGCAAACTAATACACGTTGCAATCCCGTTTGGATCCGTTCAAAGGGACTTTCACAATCATAGATATTGGCTCTGATACCAATTGTGGATCCCTTAATGGTGATCTTTACTCAAATCATATGGCTAATGAAGACAAAACAATAGATATAAAGTTTGTATTGAATGCAAATCAAGTGAGAACAAAACTTTATAATCACTAATCCCCAAAATATTCCCTTACAATCAGTGAAGCAGCCAAAACAGAGAATAAAAATGATTCGGAAAAATGTCTTACCCTAAATATCTATAACAAGGGTATTTATACTAAACTGTCTGGCCGTTCTGCGACACAAGCCTTGTGTCGCAGAGATCACTATTGCGACACAAGCACTGTGTCGCAACTACAACTAGTGCGACACAAGCACTGTGTCGCAGTACACAGAAAATGTAATTATTCTAAGTCTATTACATATACAGACACAGTACAGACTTGACCAACTGACAGACACTCTAATATGTATCAACAAAGATTACTTCTGGTAGAGAGATATATTTGAATCATATGTAAAATTCAATGACATCAATACGAAAGGATGAAGGGTATGATACACCTTCTAATGAATTCGAAGGGAAGCGTAGGCTTGATTCGTACGAAAGGATGAAGGAGGCAGACAAAAGGATGTATGAAGCAGAGGACAAGGCGTTGTCTTCTATCATCAAGTGTCTTCCTCATGAAATTAAACATACCTTCACACGTTGCCACTTTTCTGGAGAGCTCTGGGTAGCTTTAGAGAAAAGGTTTAAAAGTAATGAGCAGATCAAAGAAAGTAGGGATGACTCATCTCAAGGGACGTCTACTAGTGACGGTTCATATGATTGGAGTGCACATGAGAAAAAGACTGATAGAGAGTTACCTGTTTCAGAGACTAGGGTTATAAGGCTGGAGTCTACCGATACTATGAGTACTAAGGACTTCATTACATATATGGCCAACATGGATGCTGAGAATCATAAGGTTATTCTAAACTTAGACTCTGTAGTTAATGCTTGTGTTTTATGTACTAACTTTGCAGAGCAGGCTGAGAATTTGATTGAATCATCCAATATGATGACGGCGCAACTAAATGCTTTAAAAGAAGAAAACACAATTTTAAAACTTAGAAACTCTGAGTTAGTTAATAAAGCTAAATCTGATAAAGAGAATTTAAAAGTTTTAAAAGACAGAGTGAACGAGCCGAGTCAAATAATTGACTTAGCTCGTGAGCATGCTTTGGAAACTAAATAGTCTTCAAATAAAGCAAAAGAACTAGTAGACACTAAGGTTAGGATTGCAGATCTTATTAGAAAACTAGAACTAAGAAGATTTTCGATCGAAACTTTAGATAATCTACTAAGTGTTCAGATGCAGCCCAGTGATTACAGGGGAATGGGTTACACTGAAACCCCTCCTCCATTTAATCATAATTATAATTCTACATCCGATGAAACTGAGCTGTCAACTGTCAATGACTTTTTCAATCAATCAGCAGTCCCTGGGATATACAATTTGTTAAGTCAGAGAGAGCTGAGTCAGGGACCATTGAAGAGTCAAAAACTAAAATTGAGTTTGTTAGACCTAAAATTGAAGATTTTAAGGATAAAAATGAAAAAGGTAAACAAACAGAATTGGAACACCAAGCGATTCTCATGGCTCGAAAGAAAGCTTGGGAGAAGCGTTCGTGCTTCATGTGTCATCAAAAGGGACATGTAGCAAATGTGTGTCCATATAAGAAATCAAGAGTTTCGACAATTGATAGTCTAAGGAGCACTTCTCCTGAAACAGGAAGCTCAAGTAGAGAATCAATTCAGTCGAAACCTTCAAAAATTTTTAACAACCCCAACAAAAGTCTTTCTAACTAGGGTAATAGTAATAGGAATTTTTATAATTCGAATTATGAAAATCAATCTAGGGTTAGATATTCTTCAAACCAAGTGCCAGTCAATCAGAGGCTGTCACACCCCGCTAAGGCGGAAACACGAGATGTAACAGGACAATGATTTCATAATCGAAAATTACAAAAGATCACCGTTCAACGGTCTACAATTAATACATTACATAATGTCTTACAAGCGTTTACAGCACAAAAGTAAATAATCTAAACATGCGATTACATCCAAAAGAGACAAAATTCTGTAACGCTATAGCAGCATAGCTCATATAACAGGTTTAGCTTCAATAGACAAGTTGTGACTATTTCCTGAAAAGCATGTAAAAATAAACAGGTCAACTATGAAACATAGTTGGTGAGTACACACGTTTTGCGTAAGGAAAGACCCTTTTCAAGAGTTTACAAAGTTTAGTTTAGAAGTTCCACGTTACTACGTGATTAGTTCACAAAAGTAATCTGTTTAGTACCGAGGCTCATATAATGACGAAAATCATCCGATAATTTCATAAGATCAATTTTTAGGATGGTCAAGCGCTATTGCGCGGATAATTATAAAAGTAATTCATTAAAACAAGGCTCATTTAAGAGCGATACCCATTTGATAGTTAGATTCATTTGTGAATCGATGTTTTGTTTGCAAAAGAGGTTTATTTAAGTACAAGATTCATTTAGGAGTGATTCCCTTTGGAACTCAATTAAAAGTCGTAATTCGTTCATAACACCACGCTCATATTTTCAAAGAAATGTTCAATTCACTTTTATAAAACTCAAGATATAGTGTTTAATAAGTTCAAGTTATGTTTATAAAACTCATATTGTAGCATTTAATAGATTCAGGTTACGTTTATAAAGTCAATGGATCATCAAATCAATATCAAAACGTTTATAATCTCAACGGTTTATTATGTCGAAGTTCATAAGAATGCGAAGCGTTATTATGAAACCACGTCTATCATTGTCCACAACCACAATGATTTATAGTGTAAAACTCAGGTTTTAAATTTATGGTTTTAAAGAAGTATTGTTTCAAATGACAACGTCTTTGTAAAGTTCGGGTCGTAAGGTTTATAGTTTCAAAGAAATATCATTTTCAAATGACAAAACGTCATACGTTTATAGTTTTAAAGAAATATCGTTTCAAATGACAAGGTCATTGTAAAGCTCGGGTCGTAAGTTTATAATTTCAAAGAAATATCGTTCAGATGTCAAAGTCATTGCAAAGCTCCGGTCGTAAAGTTTATAGTTTAAAAGAGATATCATTTCAAATGACAAAGTCATTGTAAAGCTCGGGTCGTAAAGTTTATATTTTTAAAGAGATATTGTTTCAAAAGTCGAAACGTGATACGTTTATAGTCGCTTATGAATTTCTATGCTATCGCATTTTTGTCTATAGTCACAATGAATTATTATGCTTGAGTCCACAACCAAACCTACAACCGATAAACCTTTGCCCCAAAAGAGAGATGCCCTATCGTTGGCATTTAGGATGATGGGATGCACTCACGTGGCCGCGTGAGTGGGGAGGTGGTCTCGCTCCTAAATAGTACTATTCATATGCATCATTTGGCTCATATAGAGTTAATGGTCGTGTAGATATACCGGGGACTTTAGATACGATAGAAAACAAGCATATAATCATGTTCGCATAAACTTCAAACATTCAAAAAGTTATTCGTAATGAATACGACATTTTAACCATGTCAAGTATTCGAAAGTAAGCATAGCATATAGCATAGCATAGCATAGCATTTGTAAATCAAGGGTCGCATTTGTAAAACGAGCATAGTATAAGCAAAGCATTCGTAAATCAAGTATAGCATAATGATAATATTTGTAATCCAAATATAGTAATTAAATCATATAGCATGCTTTTCACCCCAAAACATTTAAGTAAAATGTTAAAAAGAGGGGCTGTGTAAACTCACAATTGAGCGTGAGCTTACGGATGGATGTAATGCGCGTGCCGACCGGGTTTGACTCCTATCCAATTCCTAAGAACATAAGGTTTCTAATTAGTTTCTCTACTAATATGGTTTGTTAGGATTTCTTAGCTATCTAATTAAATTACAAAGTGCCGCTAAAGTTCGAATTTCCATTGAATTTACGTTGTCGGTAATTGTTCGAGTTGTGAACAAAATAATGGAAATATATGTATACAAAATCTAAAAATTACCAAACTTGGTATGAAACATGAAATACAGTTCACAAATTTTCTGTGAAAATTTGAGGATTTTTAGACTTATGGATTATTTATAATCATTTTATGTCTAAAAAGTGGGATAAATATGGGAAAAATAGTAATTATCCACGAAAAATTCTGGAATTTTTACCAGATCAGATTCTACCAATTTTTAGGTTGGTGTAAAAGTTTCAAGCCGTTTTGAGCATTGGAACTTTGGTTCCTAACATTATGCGTTTTAACGAGACGTTATTTGGAAAACATATCAAAACACACCCAAAGAGTGTGAAATTTTGAGAATAGTGTCATTTTCTGAGGAAAATGACACAAAAATTTTCTCATAATTATTTTGTGTCCAAAAGTATTTTTCATGATTATATCACCTTTTGTAGGCTTTATTTGCATTAATTTAGGAAAAATACTTATGTTTTTCCAAAAATTC
Organism: Logfia minima; assembly: GCA_963921325.1. Taxonomy (NCBI): domain Eukaryota; kingdom Viridiplantae; phylum Streptophyta; class Magnoliopsida; order Asterales; family Asteraceae; genus Logfia; species Logfia minima. The sequence goes on along the minus strand of OY992774.1, from coordinate 16,865,656 downwards.
CAATTTTTATTTTCAACACTCTTTTCATGATCTAGATACTGAGAAAAATAATCCCCAAAATTTTAAGACGTTTTATCTAGCACTTATGTATTTTTGAATCATCACAACACAAGTATTTATAATTTACAAGATTACAACAATGCATGATGTTCATGCATTTTCTAAAAATATGAGATCAACAAGATAAATTACTATCTTTTTATTCTACTGAGATACACTTTTTAGGATTCTAAAAACAATTTTTTTTGAATTTATTGAACATTTTAACCCCCATGAACATGTATCACAACAAGATTGCTCACAGAAAGGTAGTTGTTTGCGCATCAGTTTTGTGTGAAACATTTGGGGGTCGTAAACTCAATGGATTTGAGTGAGACCAGTGGGGTTTTAAAGTTAAGACATTAAGCTAAATTCTAGAAGAAAAATCAAGATTTTTGGACCATTATTCACTGAGTTATGGTCGTTTCAAGTAGGGTCATAATCTGGACAGATTGCATGCATGACAAAGTGATCTTTTTGGTGTGATTTCACTACCAAACGATTTTTAGACCTCATCTAAAGATTGAAGTCTTGTCTTTTATGCATGAACATGTGTTTTACAGAAACATAAACATATTTTAACATTTTAACCATTTATTCTAGCAAGAACATGTAAATAACTCTATAACATCAAAAAGTCGACTTTTCGGTTTGATTTTCGGTTTGATCATAGGTTGCCCTTTTGTTTTAACACTTAAACAAGTGTAAGGGAACCTACAAACCATCAAACCTTGTAAGAGATTTTTAGCCATGGTAAAAGGCATAAAAATCATGTTTTTACAAGATTCAAAGTATGAAAATGCAAGAATGGAAGTTAAAGATGGTGTTCATACCTTGGAATGTTGGTTTAGGTGTATGAACACCTTCAAAGAGATGATTTAAGGATGATAAGTTGCTGGAGTTTAGTGTGTGTTTAGAGAGAATTGTGTGTGTTTTTGAAAGTGGAAATGAGAGAAATGATGAAAGTGGAAGAGTGTGTAAGTGTAGAAGGCTTTTTGCATGGAATCTTGATATGTGAGTGGGGGTTTTGAGTGGTCAAAGGGGGAGGCCGGTTTTTGGGCATCAAAATGAGTTATTATTTTCATTTTTTTGTTAAAATATCATATATATTATTTTTGATATTTATTTGTATTAAAATCTCACAAGTCTTGCACATTTCAAAGCTTTAAATTGTGTTGTTTTTATGCTTAATATAAGGGTTATAAAAATTGATGTTCTAAAATTCTAAAATGCTTCAAATTGTATTTTAGATTGTTTATAATGGATATTCAAGTATTAGTTTGTCGGATTCGAGTTTCGTTTATTCGATTCGGGTCGCGTTCGCCGAGTTACGAAATTTCGGTTAATTCCGATTTTTGTGATGTTTTTGTGGTTAAAGTTTGAGTCATGAAAATTTATTTTATAAGTTTATAACATTCATCAAAATGTATTTGATTCGATCACGATTGACATTCGCGAGTTAATTAACCGATTTCCGGTTGCGTTTACCGAGTTACGGAATTTCCGGTTAAATTCTGATTTTTGCGATATGATAATGACTTATGAAATTTAATTTCATTTGTTTTCTTTGGCACTTTGTAACCTAATTTTCGTGTTCATCACGGTCTTAAAGTCCGCTAAGCAATCTCCTAGAACGTTACGCGATTTCGGTAACTTACGGTTTCGGTACTTAAGGAGTCGTAACCTAGACTTTTCACTAGGATTTTAGAGTGCTGTAAACGTAAAAATATGTACTAGGAATTTAAGTGCGGTGTTGACCTGAGATTTTTGACGGTTGTCACATAGGCTTTTCCAAAAGTCTCTAGATAGAAGGTCTAGTGGTAGCTCCTCCCATTCCCCAACAAGAAAGAATTCCAGAGTATCCAAGTCACCTGAAAGGCGAGATGGATATCTGAAAGAATTTACATTTGTTGATGAGAATGGTCAATCTAAGTCCGTGGTGGCTTAGGTACCCCTTTGTAACTAATGATTTTTATCTAGTGTGTAGGAACACAAACCTCATCGGCTACAAGTTCAGCAGAAGACGTAGCGACTGAGGGGGAGATAAGATCAAATTATGAGATGATAATCTAGCTGATTTTTATGGTAAGGCTTTTGATAAATCAAATTTTGAATTGTTAGTCCACATCGCTGGAATGACAAATCATGAGTGACATATCTCCCTTAAGAACTTTTATCTATCTTTATTTCTTAGGATTTTTAGTTAGTTTGGAAAAACTATCAAAAATATGAGTGTCACTGTAATGACGCGAAGAAATAACGAAAACATTACCCATGCCTAGAACATTTTTATATGTGTGGCTTTTAGATGTAGTACATACACAGTAAAAAGTACTTTAAATATAAACGTAACTAATGGCTTCATCATATGATGTATTGGTAGGCATACAACATAACGGTTTTCAAGTACGTAATAAACCTTAAATAATACGATTTTTCTGTGCAATCTCTATTTTGATGTATGACTTAAGTCTTAATTCTTAGGAGATAAATTGTACCTGAATACATGTTAATTGGATAAATATAAATCATTTCATCTGGGGGTTCACTGTCTGTTTCTTTTGCTACATCTTGAAACATGCTGACCTAGACTCAATCAATGTATCCTAAAAATAGAGCAAACTCGACCGTGAAACAAGAATACCGCTTTCAAGGTCTCTAGTCAAACTATGTCGCTTTGTTGTACGAAAGTACAGACCTGTCACCTCTGGTTTGATTTTAGATTTGTTCGGCTCTAACCCTTCTCTTCACATGTACAAAAGTACATTGCTCTTAATATAAAGGACTTGACTTTAGAGATGAAATTAAATTTAAAAAAAAAAAAAAAAAAAACATCCATTACATGGAATTTTGGACTTTCTTGACTCTAAGGGTATATCAAATGTGAGATACATAGTTAATCGTGAACAATAACTAAATGTGTACTTGAAAATTATGAGTGTTGACTGCTTAAATAGACAACAATAAATTACATACATAATAACCAAGGAATACTATTCCTACTGTGTACAGTCTACATCATGGCTAATATGATATTCGTAACAGTGACTCTCCCAAAAAGAATGTGCTTTTTAATATTAATAATTTCATATTTGTTTGTTTATATTTAGTTATTTTTTCATTTTAAATTGTACAAATTTAAGTTCTTACAAAATGGGGAGATAATTACTTTTGATTGTTTATCTATACGATTGGAGAAACAACTCGAATGCGAATTAATTCAAAGCCTAGGTATCATAAACCATTGAAGCTAGAAGATCTAAATTCGAGGAGGATATTAGGGGTTTGCGTGTAAACAGACCGAAAGTGATGATGAAAGTGATGATGACGAAGATATTCCACATAGTTGGATGAATCTAGATCTAATAAAACTTGGATCTCACTTAGGGTCTCGTTTTACTACGGATAAAGGCAAACTATAAGTTAAATGAAGATGATGATTGTAAATTGCAAAATGATGATGCTGATTCTGGTAATGATACTAACTAGACAATCCAACAAGAAGACGGTCTAGTGGGGTTATCATTAGTAAGCCGATTGCCTAATCCACAACCATCACCACCTACACATTACAACAACAATTCCAACCGAACCTATTACAACTATTTCACCATAGCTTCGGCGAAGATAAATCCCTTGTTGAAGAGCGCGGCAACTCAGGGGAAGAAGCCTGGCAGGGGGTGAAGACTGATTGTAAAGAGGATGTGTTGTGACAGAGACAGAGACAATGATCCCAGTGACTGAATGTTAGAGGGCTGCCTAGTAGTAGACCAATTTGAGCTACCTAACTCTTCAACTTGAAGACTTTGTTAGCTTGAACAGGTTAAGGGGGAGTCTAGTCAATCTAACAGAGTCAGATACATAGTGATAAATTTGAGTTAGAGAATACCTACAGAAGTTTAGTTCAGAAAATGAAGAAATGTCTGAAGGTGAATCGTAGTGATAGACCTAGAGGAGTTAAGATCTGCAAAAGATGAAATTCCAAGGGTGACTCGGAAGCTACAAGAGTTGTTGAGGGTGTATGGCATGATCTGATCAAGATGTTAGAAGCTACAGAGATAGTTAGAGACATGAAGATTGAAGATGTCAGAGGGTAGTGAAGACTTTGTGGAAAAGGTGTTCTATGCAAGAAGACAAAAGAGCTTAACAGAATCAAAATCGAAGACAAATCGGGTGACAACATCTCGGGTGAAACCAGAGCTATTGTCAAGTGAGAGTCTGTTGGTGCATCGAAACTAGAGCTATTGTCAAGAACCAACCATCTGCTGAACCACCAAGACTTTGGAAGTTAAAGCACTTCCCGAGTCTTGTCTTCCATTATCAATATCAACCTTCGGTCGTTGACATTCCCGAGCAAAGTGTCCATAACCTTGACAGTTATAACACTTAACCTTGGATTTGTCAAATCCTAGTCGATTGCCTACTACCCTTCTACTAGTACGCTTCAAGAAATTCTTAACTCTTCTTGACACCATTGCTAGTTGCCACTGAAGATCCATTTCTTCAGGGTCATCAGGGTCAATCTGATCATAATCCTCATCAAACACAGCTGGATCATTGATCTTCCCCTGAATATAATTCTCATAGGAAGCAACAAAAGAAGCAAGAACAGATAGTTATTGTTCAGCAAATTTCACACTTATAGGCATCTTGTGATGCTCTTGAGGTGACTTCTCAGTGGATTTCCCTTTAGTTTGACTTCCAGATGAATTGATAAAGCACAAATCCTCAGTCACCATTTCACCATTTTCATCAGTTTCACCAACTAAGAGAGCAGTGGTCGAACTGGATGAAACATTTGAGAGAATAGACTTTCCATGATATAGTCCAGGATTCTGTAATTGATCATAATTTGTCTCTCTCGTTTTCTTAGTGAAATCATAACCTCCGAGCTTATCTATAGCCTGCTCAAGAGTCATTGTAGCATATCGCTCATCATTATCTTTGAGCATAATTCCATGCATTTCCCATTTGGAAGGTAAACCCTCAATAAACTTGTCGGTTTTCTCCACATCAGAATAGAAAATCTCATGGTCATCTAGCTCACTCAGTAAATGGTAGTAACTTGTGGTATATGCTTCAAGATCCTCTTCTCTAAAAGCTTTAAACACAGTAAAGTGCTTTTTCAAAAGATTTTTCTTGCCAGCCTTAACCTGTGGACTACCCTCACATCTTTTCTCAAGAGCTACCCAGAGCTCTTTAGCAGTATGAAAAGACTTCAGCTGATGATTGATTTCTTTAGGAAGACTCATCTTAATTGAAGAATGAGCCTTATTTTCAATTTCAAATTCTTTCTTTTGATTATTATTCATCCTGTGATAAGGTACAACCACAGTAGCTGTAGGTCCCTTAGATGATCTTTTAATCAAACCGTTCAATAACCCACGTGCGGAAATCGTAGGATGGTAATTATCACAAATATAAAGATTAAACAATGTAAAACAAATCAAAAATTACTTTATATTTCTTTTAACAAGTTCTCTAATCAGATACAGCAACAAAAACGCAGAGAATAATAATGTGGAAAAGTCTCTAAAAATCTAACCTAATTACAAAGTAATTAAGGGTATTTATACTAATCTGGCCGACTTATGCGACATAAGTACTATGTCGCTAAGATCACTAATGCGACATAAGACTATGTCGCAATTACAACTAATGACACAAGCCTTGTGTCGCATAACACAGAAAATGTAATTCTAACTAACTCAATTACATTAACAAACACAATACAGACTCGACCAACTGACAGACACACTAAGATGTATCAACTAACTCCCCCGTGTCTTCAGCTTGGTCTTCAAAATCTTCAATCAAACCCAACCTACTGGAAATACACCGCCAGCATGTATTCCATGTGTTACACAAACATTGACAATCCGCTGAAATTGAAATGCAATCTTTTTATTCACAGCATTCCTTTCATTGAAGGGAATCGGATTATCAAATAGTTTTCTCAAGTCTTTTGATGACAAGTTTATCAGCTCATAGGATCAAACACTCGAAATTGAGCTTTCTTCAAACTGTACGGCGAGTTCCTCTCAGGTTGCTCTGTATCAGGAACAAAAACCAAAACTGCCTCACCAGTGTGAGCATCAAGTTCCCAGTAATGAAATCTTCTCAAAAAGTCAATGGGAACCGCTTCCAGAGGAATAATCTTCAAATAGTCAGCCGGAGGATAGCGCATTCTGCATAACGGCTGTTTGGTCACTGGGTCTATCTTTTTCTTATAGATATACCTAGTTCCCAAAGTCGGTTTGATGAAATTATATTTCTTTGTACGTATCTCTCGCTGCAAAGTGGTTTAGATAAAATTAGCACGGTCATCTCCAGACGGATTAATCAAAGAGAGCTAAGCAAGACGATTAACTTCCCCTTTTGGCAGAGTGCTCAACTTGGTGAATGATCTCTTGAAATACTGGATACCATCTAGTCTCTTGATCATAAACACACCATTGGATACCTTCCAACTCTTTATCAACCCAGTATGCGCCCCACTAACCTTGTATGATTTACAAGTTACGGGTACCTGAATTCCAATTTTTCCATGAGGCCACCATTTAGCAATTTTCTCAGCTCTTGTTTCAGTAGTTTCAGTTTCTGGAGCCTGAGCCTCTAATGTTCCTTCAATAGGTGTCTCAGATGCTTCTTCAACTTCATCTTCAGAAGAATCAGTTTCAATAATTGGAGCATCATCATATACCTCATTTTCACTTAACCCTTCCTCTTCAATATCAACATCATCATTTACCTCAAATTCTTCATCCTCGGAATCCGAACGGACTTGGTTTACCATACGTTATATAAATGAGAGGTCTGCACAAGAATAATCAACAGCCAATGGTCTCGGCTGGCCTGGTATGTCGTGCACAGGGAAGTAATCTAAACTGGGCATTTCATTATCTTGATTAATATTTACATCTTCATTTACAGACTCAGACCCCGGTTCTATTGGTTCTATAGATGGACCCTAGGGAACAGACTCCCCCGGACCAATTGACCGGGTCTCAAACTCCCTAAACCTATCTTCTAAATCTGTAATCCGGGAGGTTTGAGTCTCTATCAGTGCAGCTTGAGACTGGATAAGTGAAGCTTGATCGTCCACAGTCTTTTGCATTGCCTCCATCCGGTCCAATAATTGCTTGATAATATCCGGATGAGGTTGCACTGGAGTCCGCATCTATGACGGCCCTGTGGATGAAGAAGTACGAGGACGATTAGAAGTCGGAATATCCTCAGAGACCGTGAAAGTAACATTCTCACGGGGCCGTTTGCCCAACGATACCACCTGTGAAGATCGAGGTGGCGAGGGCACATAGTCATCGATAACCTGAAAAATATCCTCAGATGAAGTATCGGTTTGCGGAGGCTGTTGCGATGTTTGAGTAGGTGGTTGTCGGAGAGGTGCCTGTGGAGGTCGGGAAAGCGGCCTTTGAACAGGAGCTGGATCTTGAAAATTATCACCCTCCGGAGGCACATAGGCCTCATTTATAACATGGTCAAACAAAGGCACATCTGCCGGGACCGCTGCGCCTCCCGCATACTGGCCAGAGACCACAAAAATACGGGTGTTCATGGGCGTCTATCGAAACTGGTGGTTGGGAACCACCGGTAGCCCGGGAAGCAGGTGATTGATCAAAAGCTGAATAAAACGTTGGTATAAGGCCCACTTCCCAGCACCCGCCTGAGGATTGTCAACAAGTATCCGGAAGATATAACCGGAGAAGTTGAACGGCTTGTTGTAGACCAAAGCCAACATGGCCGATGCTGTAGAATAGCTCATTCCGTCTAAGCCGGCCTTCCTGCCAAACAGGCAAACGATCATAATATGCATCAGATATCGCCAGACCTTCGTGAGAAAGGCCTTGCGATATTGATCACGCGGGACGCCCGGATAACCCAGCCGAGCCATAGCACCCGCAATAAAAGAGTTGGCAAAGGCAACAGGCATCTCGGAATCATCAGGAAATTGAAAGAAATCCCGAATGACCTGCTCCGAGATAATAATTTCGCGATCATGAACCCGAGAGATGAGTCGGGTAAACGGGAGATCCGAATTGATAAGTGCGTTAGTCCAGAAATCCGATACATGATCACGGTAGATCGGCGTGGTTGCCGTGATCGCAGTGTAAATCCTTGATCGACGGAGAAATGCAATCATCGGGCGATAAGGCACCGCCGATTCTTTATCATCGTCGAGAAAAGCCGTGACATTATGTCGCAGTTCCCAGAAGTAATCATTCACATTAATAGCAGCCATTTATGTCAATGCGTAATAGTAAGGGGAATAGGAAACAAGCAAAGAATCGAACTGAAATCCACAGAAAATCACAGATCTATCGAAAATTTGGAAACCGTGTGTTGTGTCGCAGGATCCAGTTGTGTCGCAAGGTTTTCAAAATTATGTCGCAGGTATTAATATTAATTACAGCGACACGAGGGTATATATACACCCGGACACTATGCGACATAAGGCTGCGACACAAGCGTTGTGTCGCGGGGTTGACAACACAAGTATGAGACACAAGGGTTGTGTCGCATAAGTCAATCAAGGGTTAAAGTTCTTGAATTTTTATTTGTGACACATATAAAAGAAAAAATTAAAAAGAAACATATATAAGGAATAAAAGAACGTTTTGAGGGTTGTCTATTTAGTGATCATATTAGAAAGACAGGCTCGCATAACAATATTAAATTTTAATTCGATTATTAGTATAGATGTCCAAATTTAAATTTACCAAGCATAGTTAACAAACCTGAGAAACAATCTGTAACAAGACGATTATCGGTATTGTTTGTCCACTTAAACATGTAACACACTCAACTTCAAGCTTAGCAATTATTGTGAGAGTGAGTATGTTTCCGTGAATCCCACATAGATATACTCCTAGTATCAAGACATGCCCAAAACTTCGATTGTTTAGAGAAAGTATATGAATTCAACATTTTTAAGAATCAAGCCAGCGGTGACAGGTCTGTACATACGTACAACAAAGCGACGTAAACTTGATTCAGGTTGAAGCAAAACCATACTTGGTCAAACCGTTTGGCGACCTTGTTAGGTATCTTTGATTTTATAAGACGTTTAAAGTACTTTGACTTTTGTTTGCTTAGTTTTTGAAAGTATACGGACTGAGACCAGGTCTGTACAGACGTACAACAAAGGAATCAGGCAGCATAAGTCCCCAAATGTTGTCATATAAAAGCTCAGGATAATAGAAGCATGGCAAGCGGATACATAAGAATTAAGACACATTGTCATACATCATATGTTGGTCATCACAAGATAATAAACACGGATTAAAGGTATTTCTTAGTAGCTCAAAGAGGAGTATGAAAATGCCTACCAATACATCGTGCAATGATACGAATGTCTGTAAGGACATGTATAACATATACGAGATAAACCTACTGATATATCAAGGATAAAACGTAAGATTGTCGTTTGAAAAATGTCTCCTAATGTACTATCATATCCCTAGTTGTTTACAGACACAACTAAACGTCTTTCGCAAATGTTGCAACCTTGCTTTTCTTTAATGCTAATAAGCACAAAGAATGGCTATTGCGTCTTTTCCTTCTTCTTTTTTTTTTTTTTTTAAATCAATAAGAACATAAGGTCACAAATATTACTATTTGATTTGAAAGAAACGTAACCCTATCATGTTGACAAGCTCATCGAAACGAGCACGGGAGAAGGCTTTGGTGAACAAGTCAGCATTCTGCTTAAGTGTATCTATTTGGACCAGATCAATTAGGTGTTTTTCATAGCAGTCACGAATGAAATGAAACCTAATTTCTATGTGTTTGGTCTTAGAATGTTGGACAGGATTACGTGTAATAGATATAGCAGCAGTATTATCTATATGAATAGGAGTCATAGTTAAGAGTAAACCGTAATTGCGCAACTGATGTTGTATCCAAAGAACCTGGGAATAGCAACTAGCAGCAGCAATATACTCAGCCTCTGCCGTTGAGGTAGAGACCGTCGTTTGCTTTTTGCACTGCCATGAAACGAGCCTAGGTCCAAGAAATTGACAGCCACCGGATGTAGACTTCTTATCCATATTGCAACTACCATAATCCGAGTCCAAGTAAGCAGTAAGCGCAAAGGTTTTCTCATTAGAATACCATAGACCGAGAGTTGGTCTATATTTAAGATAACCAAAGATCCGCGTAACCACCTTCATATGAGATACCTTCGGTTTAGCTTGATACCTGGAACAGAAAGAGAATGCAAAGGCAATGTCCGGACGTGATGCAGTAAGATACATCAGAGAACCAATCATAGATCGGTAATCTTTCTCCGGACAGTCCTCTTCATCCTCTGGTGGACCAAGGTTATGATTCAGCTCTAAAGGCGTCCCACAGGATTTACAGTCAGTCAAGTTATACCGTGTAAGCATATCATTGACATACTTGGACTGATGTATGTAAATTCCCTTAGCAGACTGTTCGACTTGAACGCCCAAGAAGAATTTCAGCTCCCCCATTGCACTCATTTCAAATTCCGACTTCATAATCCGCTCGAAGTCTCGACACATTTCATCCTTAGTAGAACCAAAGATGATGTCATCCATATAAACTTGTACTAATAGTAAGTCAGTCCCGTCATGCTTGATGAAGAGAGTACTGTCGATCGTTCCTCGTACAAATCCATTCTTCAGCAGATGAGACGCAAGCCGCTCATACCAAGCTCTAGGAGCTTGATGAAAACCTTACAACGCCTTGTCCAACTTGCATACGTAATTTGGATTTACGGAATCTTCAAAACCAGGAGGCTGTTTTACATAAACCTCTTCAAGCACTTGACCCTACAGAAAAGCACTTTTAACATCAAGCTGATAGACCCGAAATCCTTTGAATGAAGCATACGCCAGAAAAATGCGGATGGATTCCAAACGTGCAACCGGGGCAAATACTTCATCATAGTCCAAACCTTCAATTTGAGTAAAGCCCTAGACCACTAGACGTGCTTTGTTGCGAATTACCACGCCCCGATCATCCTTCTTCACACGATATACCCAATGAGTGCCAATTGGATGAACACCCTTGGGTAAAGGCACCAATGTCCACACTTGCAGTTGGATCCTTCAACGCATCAGCTGTCTTCTTCGGTTCAACTTGTGATAGAAAGCATTCGTCAATTTCCGAAGCAAGACAATCGAGATCAGTGTCTGCAACAAGTGAAGACGTCGAAGCAGATTGTTCAGCAGCAGCAAGCTGTCGTCTGGTTAAAACTCCTTTTTGTAAATCACCAAGAATGGCATCAACTGGAAGTGACACATTGATACGAGAACTCGGAACTGCAGCCGGAACGATGATAGAATCAAGGTTTGTAGAGTAAGCTTCAAGTTCGAGTTCAAGTGCAGGTAAATCTTCAGGGTCAGTGCAGGTAATGGTTCAAATTCAGATACGGGTGATTGGTCAGAAGCCTCAAACATTTGTTCCTCATCATTTGCAGAATCAGGAACATCATCAGTAACGGGTGGAGGCGGAGATTCAGAAGTGGCAGCGGGATCAGCGGCGGGTGTTGCTGTAGGAGGTGTAGAAACAGAGATAGGTGAAGTATCAGAAGCGATATCCAACCCGTGAAGTATTGTCACCATTTCCTCTTCTTCATGTACCTCAGGAAGATTAAAAGAGTCAAACAATGTTTGTTAATCAAACAAGTATTCGGGTCCCTTTCCCTGAGGGCTGTTAGTGTAATGGAAGAAAGTGACCTCAAAATGCTCTTCCACACGCTTTGTCACCAGATTGTACACTCTCTTGTTAGGTGAGTTATTAGAAAATCCCAAGAAAACACCTTCACAGGACTTTTCACCAAACTTAGCAATTCGTTCCTTGGTGTGCATAATAGTGCATAAACAGCCGAACGGTTCAAGAAGTTGTAGATTTGGCTTTCTGTTGTTGAACAATTCATAAGATCTCTTGTTCTTTTTCTTAACCGTTAACACCCGATTGAGAACATAACAGGCCATATTTACAGCTTCGGCCCAAAAGGTGATTGGAAGCTTAGAGTCGGATAACATGGTTCGAGCAGCCTCAATCAATGTCCCGTTCTTACGCTCCGCAACCCCATTCTGCTGTGGAGTCCTGGCAGCACTGAATTGATGTTCAATGCCATTACTCAAACAGTACAGCTCCATAATCGAGTTCTTGAACTCTGTGCCGTTATCACTTCTTATCTTTTTGATTCTCAACTCACACAAATTTTGCAGTTTGTCAAACAGGTAGATGAGAATCTCGGGCACTTCATCCTTAGTCTTCAGAAAATAGACCCAAGAAAAACGCGAATAATCATCTGTTACCACAAGACAATACGAAGTTCCTCCCAAACTCTTCTTTCTAACTGGCCCAAATAAATCCATGTGGAAAAGCTCCAATGGCTTTTCAGTTGAATTCACCAGCTTCGATTTGTGAGACTTCTTGTGTTGCTTTACTTTCTGACAGGGAACGCAATGATCATTCAGCCCAAAGGATTGTTTGGGAACACCTCACACTAGATCATTCTTGATCAGATAATTCATCTTGCGAAAGTGAAAATGTCCCATACGCCTGTGCCAAAGTAACGATTCCTTTTCGGGAGCTTTTGATAAAAGACATGTGAGCTGTTTGGTTTCCACAGTACTCATGTCAAGAATATAAGTATCTCGCTCCCGAGGTGCCCTCAGTAGCACCCATTCTTCAGGGATTACAAATCCCGGCTTCAATATACAACACTCAGTGTCTGTGAAAGCAGTAGTGTACTTGTTATCGCACACTTGAGAGACACTGAGAAGATTGTGTTGTAACTGCTCCACCAAATTCACCTTTTCAACGCTTACCATTCCATTGGTAAGCGTACCCTAACCAGAAATGACTCCCCCTGTATCACCAGCGAAGGCCACATAACCTCCATTGTAAGCATGAACTTCAGATAACAGAGAAACATCACCGGTCATGTGCCAAGAACAACCGCTGTCGATATACCATTTACTATTCTTTACATATTCAGGTTGCTGCGGCACCACAAACAAGGTAAATTAGTTAGAAATGGAGACCCAAGCCTTTATAGTCTTTGGTACTCCAGTGACATCATCAACAACGACCACATCAGCAAGATTTTATTTTGAAACAATTTAGAATGTTTGACTAATGAGGTATTGTCGGATGTAGAACCTTTGCAAGATCCTTTAATCTTCCAAACCTGTTTTGGTTTGGATGCTTGCGAATCAACAACTTTGAGCTTTAAGTTTGGGAATTTAGTTTGCTCAACTTTGTTGATTTTGACAGCTGGGACAAGAGTCTTTGAGCCTCTCATAGAATTAGGTTGCTTTGAAAGATTTTTGCATCTAGAGACTCACGAAACTTGCTTCCCAAACTGTTTCTTTGCAAGCACAAGATAGTCATTTATTAAATGACCTTACTTCTTGCAATAGAAGCAAGATTGATACTCAACACAAGATTGATATTGAGGAATAAACCGATGAGATCGACCAAAAGAAGCACTTGTCGAACACTCACATTGACGTGAACATTCAACAGGGGATGCTTTGGAAATATGTTTAGAAGATTTATGTTGAATATTCGTTTTAGAAACGATCTTCTTTGGAGGTTCAACCATAGCTTTACCTTTTCCTTTTGATATAGCCTATTCATTTCTTTCAATAGTAATTATATGATTTTCAGGCTTAACATTTTTCTTTATTGGTCTAAATTCCTTCTCAGTTATATCCTCAATTTCAATTTCCTCTTCAATAATTCGAGGAAGCACAAAAAGAGCCTTTCCTAACTTAGGCTCAACTACAGTCTCAGACTTAAGTAACTCAGTCTGGTTAATCTCAGCCTTAATAGGCTTAACTTTCTCAACCTTTTGAGTCTTACTAGTTTCAGACTCACTAGTATTAGCCCTAACTGGCTCGGGCCTACTAGTTTCAGGTTGTGAGGATGCACTGATGACAGTTTCAGCCTTAACTAGCTCAGGCTTACTTATTTTGATACTAACTGCAGGTTTAACAGGTTTGACATCTATTTTTGTAAAGATAGGCGTCAAGTCATTGATATTATCCCTGACAAGCATGGGAAGATAATCCTTTGGAGGTGGGACTAAATGATACCCAAGTCCTGCCTTACTTTTAGTATCAGTCCTCTGTGCCTGTAGGATTTCATCAAAGACTAGAGAGGAGGCGGAAAATTTAAAAAGCTTTTTCTTTAAATTTAGAACCTCAGTTTGAGATTCAACAAGTTCCTTTTTAACAGATGATAGCACATCAACATAGCTACCAATTTCATCTTGTTGTTCAAAAATTTTAGCTTTTAGTTCCTTTTTCTCTTCCAAAATAGCTTTTAACTTTTGGCCACTTGCCTTATCACTGTCTCTTAACATGTTATTTGTTTCATTTAAAGTTTCAATAACAGTGTTAACGCGTTTGGTGTCCTCTCTATACCTGTTTAACTGGTTAGTTAATTTTATGCACGAAACACAGGATAAAGGTTCATCATCTACCTCATGCACTTCAGCCATCAGTGCCCTTTCTGTATCATCGTCATCTGGATCAGACCATTCTTGGTGCATTGTTGGAAAGCAGCAGTGCAGCGGAAACCATCGCCTTCTCATCATTTTTGGTCTTATTAGATGAGTTGTACTGAGAAGGTTTAGATAAACCGGAAGGTGGATTCTTCTTGCGATCACATTCACGAGCAAAGTGTCCATAGTTATGACACTGGTAGCATTTCACATTGCTCTTGTTAAAACCCAGACCTTTCTCTTCCGGATCTGTCACATTCTTCCTTCCGGTCTTCTTCAAGAAGTTCTTGACTCTTCTTGTGAGCATAGCCATACTCCATTTCAAGTCCATACGTTCAAGCTCTTCTTGATCGATTTGACCAAAATCTTCTTCAGTCAGATCCACAGTACTGTTCTTGTTGGATAGAAAGTCATATGCCGACAAGAAAGCTGTAAAAACAGTCGCATGTTCCTCAGCAACTGCAGGAGATGCGCCTTTGAAATTTGAATAGGTACCACCTCCACCTGAGGAGGTAGTATTTGTATATCTAAATCCACCAGAAGTACTTGGAGCACCAGAACTACCAGAACCCCCAGAGAAGAATGCAAAACCAACAACTTGAGTCACTGCAGCAGGAACATCCACAGCGTATAACTTCGGATTTTGAAGGTGTGCAGAAGCCTTGGTTTCCTTTTTCTGCATATCTAGAAGATCCGCAGCAATCTGTCCAACTAAATCATCCAGCTCTATGTCCATGATGTCTTCATCCTTTTCCATCAGTAGTACCCTTGTATTCCACTTTTTAGGTAAGGAACCCAAAAGCTTCTTATTGACATCAGTTTTGTCGAGATTTACACCTCCCTCGACTAATTCACTCACAAGCTGTGAATATCTACTGCACATATCTTCAAGAGACACAGTAGGCAACATGTCAAAGACTTCAAACTGTTTCTTGACTAGATCCAGTTTATTCCATTTGTACTGATCACTTCCACCACACTTCTTTTCAAAAGCAGTCCATAAATCATATGCAGTTTTGTGATGGCGTAGTTGTCTTAAGATCTGTTGAGGTAAGGCCATGGTAATGGCAGAATAAGTTTTTTTTTTCAGTATCAAAAGCCTTACGTTCCTCAGGAGTCATAGACTTAATGGACTTTTCAGGTATAGGTCCATTATGGATACCGGTTCTCAAAGGGCGTTCATACCTTTCCTCCAAGTAGATAAGCATTTCGGGATCGTTGAAAGATACAAAGGCTTCAAACCTTTGACGCCAGTCCAAATAGTTCATACCATTTGTATACATAGGTGGTTTATTGGTTGAACCCACCTCACTATTATGCTTTAACATTGCCCCGACTTGTTGAATAGATGCTGATGCAGAAGAAGTCATTGTAACGGGCTCGAGAGACTTTTTAGAAAATTTGCTAAAACTGGAGTAAGCGACACTAAGGTTGTGTCGCAGATTATGTCGCTAATAAAGCTAGCAGCGACACAAAGATTATGTCGCAAAGAGGAACTATGGCGCAAGATTATGTCGCACCGTATGTCGCAACACTATGTCGCAAAATTAAGGTCGCAAAATATTTATGTCGCACAATTTACGTCGCTAAAACCCTATAGCGACACAAATTTATGTCGCAGAACGGCGCTGTTAGATGCCAAAAACCTCAAAAACGATAATTTTCGAAACCTAATAATTTTTTAACGAAAAACTTCGTAAAAGCTTATATTTTTAGGCTTAAAAACTCCAATTTTGAGCTCCAAAATACCTATAATGAAGATCAAACACCAAAAAAGACGTTAAATAATCAAAATATGTATTAAAAATGTACCACAAACGATTTGATACCACCAAAATCCTTAGATTAATGGCTTTGATACCAATTGTAGATCCCTTAGATGATCTTTTAATCAAACCGTTCAATAACCCACGTGCAAAAATCGTAGGATGGTAATTATCACAAAGATAAAGATTAAACAATGTAAAACAAATCAAAAATTACTTTATATTTCTTTTAACAAGTTCTCTAATCAGATATAGCAACAAAAACGCAGAGAATAATAATGTGGAAAAGTCTCTAAAAATCTAACCTAATTACAAAGTAATTAAGGGCATTTATACTAATCTGGCCGACTTATGCGACATAAGCACTATGTCGCTAAGATCACTAATGCGACATAAGACTATGTCGCAATTACAACTAATGCGACACAAGCCTTGTGTCGCATAACACATAAAATGTAATTCTAACTAACTCAATTACATTAACAAACACAATACAGACTCGACCAACTGACAGACACACTAAGATATATCAACAGTAGCATTCTCAACAACAGCAGTAGGTGCAACGTAACCATTTTTGATGCACATCCAGATAGACAAGTCATGGAATCTACCGTATGATTCAAACGTGTCCTTCCATCCATAGTAATCCTCAAGTCGGAGCAATTTAGGTGGAACATTAGATTTTCCAATCTCGTGGTCCATCTCAATCATCTTACATAAGTCAGACATCGTAAAAGTCAAAACTCATATTGTTTTGCGAGTTTAGTTAATCTCAGTTCGCAACACAATTCAGTTCGCAAGTAATCTCAGTTCGCAGATGAACTCATTTCGCAGGTTGAACTACGTTCGCAGAGGAACTCAATTCGCAGATGAACTCGGCAGAAGAACTGATTTCGCAAGAAATTTTGGTTCCCAGCTCAATTCGCAGATCTTAGCTGAAACCCTAATTTCAACTCACTAAACGGCTGAAAAATCCGAGAAGTTAAATTTTTAGGTATTTTCACGATTAAACCAGAGAATTTCGATCGTAAACAAACCTAAAAATGTCCAGAGATTGATTTTGGTCGTAA
Organism: Logfia minima; assembly: GCA_963921325.1. Lineage (NCBI taxonomy): Eukaryota > Viridiplantae > Streptophyta > Magnoliopsida > Asterales > Asteraceae > Logfia > Logfia minima. Next base: position 16,848,269 of record OY992774.1, on the reverse strand, counting down.
AAAGTACTTAGAGTGCTAAAAACAACCCGAAATCACACGTTATATCGACTAAAATCTTGAAACCACAACGTATTTAGCCCGAAAGCTCTGATACCAATTGTAAGTCCACTGATCTTGGTTCGATAACTCTGTTATCTATAGTATTAAGGTGCGGAATCCCTCAATACGATTAATTCAAGATTATAACGCGATTCTATTAACTAATATGCTTTGTTTTGATATTAACGAATGTTAATCAGTCAAACCTAGCTGTTAGTCTATTTAATACTCTCTGGAAACTCAAAACTTAGTAATTCGTCTTTTTCAATCCATTCTTAATAATTAATCAGAATATTAATTAAATACTCGTCTCAACTCCCAGCCCGTGGGCTTTGTGAGTTGACTCAGCTCGCAAGACAAGTCAGCCCATTGACTTTGTCTCGGCTCGCAAGTTATCTGAGTTGCGAATCCAGTTCTCATCTCGCAAGTCTCTAACTTGCGACTTGAGTTAACATTGCGAGTTCAGATCTCATCTCGCAAGTCTTATGACTTGCGACTTGAAATCTCAATTTGCAATTAAGACTTTAATTTGTATTCGTTACTTGTCTAATATTATTATATTTAACAAATAATAATAACAAACTAATATCATATATTTACAAATCTAAACCAATGTACAAACTTGATAAGAATTACATTAGTCCTATTACATGCTAGATTTGTTGTCACAAAAGATGTCTCAACACATCAACAAATTTAACTTCTTTAAAGTAACCCTCTTTCCAATCAGGAGCCTTGATTACTTTCGAAGGAGTTTGAGTTTGTTGATGAACAGTGGTCTTGGGTCTATGAGGTGAATGAGATGCAAACCTCCCTGACACATAACCTTGAGATTTTTGTCCTAGGTTATGAGTATTGGTATACCCGTAGTTAATTCCATGTGTACGTGAAGTAGAACCAATCTCATAATGACTATGGTTTCGTGAAGTAGAACCATTTTCATAATGACTATGGTTTCGTGAAGTAGAACCATTCTCATAATGACTATGGTTTCTATTAGGGGTCCTATATCTCGACGGTGTGTGATCTCTAGAATGATTGAAAGTGATATCATTTTGAGTTAAAAACCGTTTAGGTATAGGTTGAGAAACATTGTGTGTTTCTTTTCTTTTCAAAATGTTTACAGGTGTAATTATGATGTTACTACCCATTTCAGTTTTAGAACTTGACCTGTCTACATCCATCTTTGTTGAGACATGTTTTGTGACAACAGATCTAGCTTGTAATAGGACTGGTGTAATTATTATCAAGTTTTGTACATTGGTTTAGATTTGTAAATATAAGATATTAGTTTGTTATTATTGTTTGATTAAATATAAAAATATTAGTCAAGTAACGAATACAAACTAAAGACTGAATTGCAAATTGAGAACTCAAGTCGCAAGTCATAAGACTTGCGAGCTGACATCTCAATTCGCAGCCCATTTCAAGTCGCAGGCCTAAACCCGCGAGATGAGAATCTGGATTCGCAGACTCTCTTCTGCGAGCTGAGATCTGGGCTCGCAACTCATCTGGACTCGCAAGGCCCATGGGCTACGAGTTGAGTCAACTCGCAAAGCCCATGGCCTGCGAGCTGAAATGGATATAAATAGAAATGCTTAGATCATTTCTCGGGATCCGTGCCTTACATCACTCTCAGCAATTATTATACACATATCTCGTTTTCTGTGCCCAGAAACTATTATTATATTAAAGGCTAGGTTTTGAAGGTTTAACACTAGTTAATATCAAAACAAAGCCCTTTAATTAATAGATAAGTTATATAAACTTTAATCAAACGTATTGAGGGATTCCGCACCTCAATACTTTAAGATAACGTTGTTATCAAACCAAGATCTAGTGACTTACAATCTTAGAAGTACCCGGTGACATATCTCTGTTTACCGGTCTATGCATTGCTTCTGACTTCTTATTAGGACAACAAGAAGCCACGTGCCCTTTTTGGTGGCATTTGAAGCACGACATTAACTTCCTAGATTTGACTTCTTTTGCCTTTTCTAAGTCAGTATATTTCTGACTCACTGAAGTTTTAACTTTTTGTTCCTTAATATCCCTAATATCTAATTTAGTTTTACACTTGTTAGATGTTGGATCATTAATAACAGGCTTCTCTGTCTCAGATATCTCTGACTTATTAGTTAGATTATTTTCAACGTTAACAAGCACATCTGTCATTTCTAAGTCTACATAAGTATTAGTGTAATTAGAATTAAATGGAGGAGGTACATCATGACAACCCAATCCAGTCATATCCTTTATACTACGTTGAGTACTAATTATATGATCTAAAGTTAAGGAAGATGTCCTATAACTTTCAAACTTACGATTTAACTCAACCAACTTCATCTTAGACTCAGACAGCTCTTGATCTTTACTAGCAATATCTTTGTTTAAGTCTTTTAAGTTGAGATACAGACCATCTATTCGAATAGATTGTTCATTAATAGTATCTCTAAGTACGGTCTTATCTGCCATATAAGACTTAATCTTTTCTTTAAGAGCTAATTTATCCTCACTTAGCCTACGTACATCACTTTTCATTAGTTCTAATTCAGATGAAATAGTCCTATATGATTCTGCATATACATTCACTTGGGATTGCAAACTAATAACTAGTTGACATACATCAGTAAGAGTGAGAATATCAAGACATACCCGTTTTTTGACTGTTTGGAGTTCAGCCATTTGAGCCACAAAGTCTTCAGGACACAGATCTTCTATTGATCCCATGTCTAGCACATCATCAACAACTATTGTCTCATTTGATTCCTGTATCTTCACTTGAGATTCTTCCGCAGTTGGCATGTAAGATGTGGATTCAACAGTTTTATCTTGATCATCAATTTCAGCCATAAGTGCTTCTTCAGATAAAGCACTCCAATCATCACAACCATCAAGCTGCTGAACCACCAAGGCTTTGGATGCTAAGGACGTTGATAACGCGTAAAAAGTCATGCTTTTATGCACGTTATCTCATCCGTATTGATTAAATAATTAACATTTTGTATCAAATATTACATTTATTTGCTTTATTACGTTAATTAGGTAATTACAAAGACGATGCTGCAAACTTCACCAAAAACGAGTAAAAACTGAAGAAAATGGAGCAAAGTCAACACAAGACGATTCGCTCGCGTTCAAATCATCATTTTAATAATTTTATAGAAATTATCTTTGATCAACATCAAATTGAAGATCATAAGATTACGATCGCGGGGGTTCAAGAATCGCTAAAAACGGACGAGTAACGAAGAAGTTACAACGAAAACAAGCATGAACGATTTACGACCCCGCACACGGAAGCTCGACCTCGCAAATCCGGGCCAAACCACCCGTATACGGTCCAGATTGAACCGTATACGGATCAACGGCTCAAACGAACCGTATACGATTCGCGCGACCTGTATATGAATAGATCTTCAATCTTGATACGGTTCGCGCAATACGGGTCATTTTTGTGAAAGTCAAATACAGTTCGTTTGGTCAAAATACGGTTCGGGAACTTGCCTATAAATACCAACCTCCTCATTCAACAAACACACACCAATTTTTACTTCACACATTTCTTACACACACAAAACTACTCTCTAGTTTAGTTTAGTTTCTCACTCTAGTTTAGCCCTCTAGTTTAATTACTAATTATGTTTAATTAGTAATTAACTAGAGGGTAATTAGGATTAAATTAGTGATGTTAGAATGGCGACTTTATGTTTGTATTCAAGTGTTCGATGTACGTTCCGACTCAAGAATTCAACATTCGCTAATATTATTCTACTCTAATATTCCAGGTGATATCTCCTCTATTTCTCTTATTAATTTGTCATAATGTTCTTGTTTGATGTTTGTGATTTATTAATATTTGAAATTGTTAATTGCCATGATCTGTGAGTAGTTTAATATTGTGATTTGTCGGAACGTAATTAATTAGAAGTAGTGATGATGAATAACGTAACTGTGTTTTGTCTTAACCTCTATAATCTAAAACTGTGAATTAAATGACCCTCTCCATTTATCCATGTGGCTATAACCTAGGCATTAGAAATTGATTAAGTCTAAATGGGTAAGTAGTTATCTGTGTAAATAATCATACAGGATTAAGAAGCTACGAGACCACCGTTTAGTACATAGTCACTTTGTAAATACAAAGAGCTATGGAAAATACTGTGTATCACATAGTGGATCTTCCGACTTAGGTATGATTGATGTAAGGAGAATGTAAGCTTCAATTACATTATTACTTACTGAACTGCATGGTCTGCATATGAAGCAATGCTAAAACATTGTGAATAATCCAGGGATGTATATTTGCTTGTAGAGGAGAGGTTTAGGTTAAAGAATTACCATAATTTTATGGAGAAGCATCTAGTAAGTAAGTCAAAGCTATAGGTAGCTCCTAATACTTACAAACCTAGGTCTTACTTAATTGTTCGGACAAACCAAGTTAATTATTCGGATTTCTTAAAATAAACTTATATTAGGGGTTAAGAAAGGCCAAATCAATCATTGTTGTTTGCTACCTTATTCATGCACCTAAATAGGTCACTAGTTTTACATAAGAACAGTGTTGGGGGTCGAGCAAACTTATTTGGTCAGAATCACGATATTCTAGGTGACATGCCACATTAGAATCTAGACTAATATGGTAGGGCTCTAGTTTTACACCGACTATAGGTAAAACGAAATTTTAAGAATACTTATAACTCATCATCTCGAACCCTAAATGTTGCTACTCTGACAAATCATATTCTACCTGTATCTAATTTATCCTAATTATTTACCCTTGCTTTATTTTTATTTATTTGTTTTATTATAATTAGAAAAATACCAAAACCAAATCTACCTACTTTAATATCCTTATGAAAGAATTACCTTTTCTAAAGCATTACCTTCGTTTCAATTCGTTGCATTATCTATAATTTGAGCCCCAGCTCTTATAAATTTAAAACACTCTGATCGGCACTCCCTTTGGTCAGGATTGGAACCGACCGTCGGGTGCACCATCAAGTTTTTGGCGCCGCTGCCGGGGATCGTCAACGTACGATCCGAAGACGCTTTAGAAAAATAATTCCTAGGAGACCCTTTCGTTAAGGCTTAACCTTTTCGAAAGTTACATTTGCTTTCTTTAGAGTAATTTAATTTAGAATTTAATATTTCAAAAATATTTAAAAACACCAAAAAAAGGAAACTTCTCCCTATGATTCTACGCCCTCTAGCCCTTTCTCCCGACTCACTAACATGACGTCGGAAGAAATGCTAGAAATGGATGACTACAATTTCTTCGATTGCTTGGAACGAGAACTAGAATCAAACTTCTATTCTCCTGCAAGTTCTGATGCTGAAGAGACCATAGTCATCCATAACAAAGAGCCTAGAACCGTAGAAAACACTCCCAGTTTGGACTTAGATCCTGACGAATCTCTCCAGAAGATTTTATGTGACACCCGACACTTTAGGGTAATGATTTCCTTAAACTAGAACTCTAATTTCGTGTATTTAGTTCTTTATTAGGCTAAGTACTTGTGATTACTTGCAACTATTTGTATATATGTGTATATACACTTATGTAATTGTTTGAATTACACCTTCGTAATTTTTCGTAATTACGCGAAACAACCGGACGTGGTCCGACTATTTGTACGACGTTGGTGAAAACTATTCATAGATAACGCAATCATATTTTATAGTTAAAATAGTGGTTATATACCTTTATTATTATTTCAAATAATAATACACGAAAAACTTTGACGTTTTGTTTAAAACGTAACAAACGCGACGAAATCGCGCAAACCGAGCCCGACACCCGAGCAACACCCAAAATATACTTTTGTAACTCAATTTAGTATTTTAAGAATACTTACTTATCCCGAATATTATTCACAAATTAAAAATATATACAAAAGCTCAACGTAAATTATCAACTTTTTAAAATCACAAATTAACGTTTAAACGAACGGGGAACGAAACACGAAGTCGAGAAAACGAGTCACGAGCCTGAAACACCTTTGGACCAGGCCCAACTCGGTCTAGGCTAGTCCAAGAAGCCCACCCCAAATAGGCCCAAGCCCACCCCACAAAAACACCTCCCTAACCTCCATTTTCACACACACACAAGCCACATTTCTCTCCTCCTTCTCTCTACACTCTCTACTCTCTCTCTCTCTCTAAAAATCTGCCACCAACAACCACCTCCTCACCACCATCAACCACCTCATCACCACCATCAACCACCACTCCACCACCACGAGCCGCCATCACACTTTCAAGAAAAAGTTAAGAATTCTCACCTTCCTCTCCCTTTGATCGGTTTTTCAATCTTGTAAGGACATCTAACTCGTTTATAATACTTGTAGTACATCTATAAACATGTTGAAATGCTCACTTAACAAAGATATGTCCAAAAGATTTCACAAAAATCGTTTTCATAAGCTTAAAACATGCAAGAACTTTACATGAATAGTCCTAGAGATGACCATGTCCCAAATATGCATGCATTCTGCCCAGAAACTCGATCTCCTTGCATGTCTCCTGATTGGATACTTTTTGACCTCTGTGGAAATTTACAATTTTTATAAATACTTAGACTTGTCTAAAAATTCTGTAAAAATTATTTTAAGTACCTAACATACTAAGAAACAACATATATTTTTCTAGAATTTTTTCTCGAACATTTGAATTACGAAATAAAATCTGTAAAACTGATCTGTTTCTGACCCTGTGTCGCAGAAGCTCAATAGCCAATAGCGACACAACCCTTGTGTCACTATAACATTCGAACCGTCACATTTTGCGACACAACCCTTGTGTCGCTATAACATTCGAACCGTCACATTTTGCGACACAACCCTTGTGTCGCTATAATAATTGAACCGTCACATTTGCGACACAACCCTTGTGTCGCTCTATCATTCGAACCGTCACATTTGCGACACAACCCTTATGTCGCTATAACATTTGAACTGTCACCTCTGCGACACTAAAATTGTGTCGCCAAAACCACATTAGCGACACAAGCCTTGTGTCGCTGATGACCAAAAATCAAAACATTTTTACTAAAGAAATATAAGTTGAAATAAAAATTTAGGTAGGCTTCGACCCCAGCCAGGGGCCTTGCCCCTTGGACCCCACCAGGGGTTGCCACCCCTTGGACCCCGCCACCATGGGCACTGCCCCCGGACCCCCGTCATTCGTAGGCTTCGCCCACTTACTACACTAATCAACATTATGTTTTCACAAACTTTCACCAACGGGTCGTACACGTTTTCAATAAAGCAAACAAGAATGGACATACTAGTTAAGTGAACTACTAGCGAATAGGTGGGCATTAACCCTCCACCTACATGATTGGCTTAAGTGGACATTAACCCTCCACTTATACAATCACTATAGATGGTCTTTTGAGACATCTACTTACACAATCTTATACGTCTAGGGCGTTAGAAGATTACTCTTGGGAACACCAGTTGCTTGCTATTTGTTATTTGTTAAATAACATACTAATCTCAGGTGAGTTTCATAGCCCCTTTTTCTACTATTTCCACTCAGGGGTGAGAATACATACAACTGCTTTTAACAACTGCTATTTTTATGTGAACGCAAGTACAAAACACGATATATTGGTTGCATGAGTTATTTAACTAATCCTGAAAGTCCCCCACACATAGTTTGTTAGTATCGTTATAGCGTGAATGTTAATGAATAGTACTATTTGGGATTGACTCCCCCCGTCCGGGTTAGTCGCACTAACTGGTCAAACGGACGCATTATCATTTGTTCTTACGAGTGTTGGATTAGGCACTCGCAGGGAGGCACCACGATCGTGGCACTTGATTGTGACCCGACACCACAGTTAAGCTCGAACTATGGGCTCATGGCAACAATATACACCTCTTTTACATTTTTGTAATACATTACTATCATTGTTGGATGATACAAACAGGAAATCTTGTGTTCCACACGTTCCATACAATGTAATATCAATTGTTTTCAAACCTATGAGCTCACCAACTTTATGTTGACTCTTTTAGTATGTATTCTCAGGTGACCAGCCGAAGTAGGATGCTTTGGAAGCAATAGCTCGAGTCGCATATTTTGAAACAACCAAGGAATTAGATTGCATTTACTATATTTTGTAATAATAGTTATGTAATTCTACGTATCGGATGCGAACTCCTAGTTTTATGTGAACACTTTTAAGTTTGTAATGTAATGATTTTTGAAAACGTCTCATATAGAGGTCGTTTGTTGTAACTCTTGTGTTGTGATATTTGATTTGGTCGGCGCCCCCTTGACACCTCATACCTTCCGCTGCCACACGTCTTGGGGGTTGCGACATTTTACCTTATGAATCTTGTATTCCATGCAATCAGCCTCAAACTGATAAAGAGATTTCGTCACTTCTAAGGGACCATTCTAATCCTGGAGTTTGTTTTTACCCACCTTATAAAGGACTGAGTGAAATCGAACGTCTACACATAAAAGACGAGGAGGATTTTGAATGCCATCAATCCAAACTACCAACCCTTATCACTCTCATTCCAGAACCAACAGTGTCCCACAAAACACTTGCAGATTCCTGGAAAGAAATACCTGTCCTTCCCTACTTGGAAGATAAAATCCATTTTGTTGGCAATTCTTTGAAACCCGATAGGAGGTTAGACGTCTATAAGGCATACGCGAGGCAACTAAAGTCATCTGGACTTTCCCTATTCAAACAACCAAAGAAAAGTCCTTAGTGAGATAGATGACCAAGTAGGTATACTTCATCGTTTACCAAACAATAAGGAGGAAGGTATATTCACACACTATATTAATGGATTTATTTGCTAACACCGATTATCAGCCTGTCTCAGCAACCATGATTAATCGTCATGTTTCAGCAATGATTTATGAATTTGAGTTCGGGATAGAAAGAGACCCGATGATTCCTATAATTATTCCTGGAAATCTCCCTTTCTTCGTTGATCCCGCCGCCCACTTAATCTCAAAATTAGAAGATGTTTTTCCCGGTGCCACTGAAGAAAAGATTGAAGAAGCTTTCTTTGCTAGGCAAAAAGAGTCACATATTAAACTAGCCCAGTTATTTTCTCAATCTAAATTCCCTTTCACTTCCCTACAAAAATTAGATATTAAGGAAATCTTAGAGATGGTATTTCATACTAATGGAGATCCTGACTCTGAGGAAGAAAGGAAATTCCAAGGTGTCATCGGAAAATTCGTTTATCATCTTACTTTTAGAGATCAAGGAGTTCGAGATGGTATCTCAAATTCTAAGAAAGTGCGTAAGGAATTTAGGAAACTTGTTAATGATCTTATGGATTTAGGCTTAGAAGAACGGAAATTCTTAAGCGAATTCGAGCGCTTTTCCCTTCACCCCTCAGACCTAATTTACTCGGTCATTAACTCACTTAACAAATCTTTCATTCCTCGTCACACCTTCCCTAAATCAGAGGCCCAAAACGACATTTGGTGCCCAACATTGGATGAACCAGGTTAATTCATCCAGAAGTCGAGCTACCGACTTTAAACAAGCGCTTTTAGGAGGCACCCTAAGTTTAATTTAAATTTAAGTAAAATAATAATTAAAATTATAAAAATGCGTCCAAAGAAGTTTTATCCTAACTTTCTTAAAGCCTTCAAGTAAAAATCTCATACGAAAACTTATAAAAGCTTCGAGACTTTGGGAAAAGGATAACGCTTTTTAAACGCACAAAAATATATAATAATTAGGTTTTATTTGGCGCAACCCCCTTTAAATCTTAACTTACTATAAATTCTAAATTTTAATTAAGTTTAAGACTTTGAAAGTTTGCGTATTTATTATCTATAAATAAAATTGTTTGTCCTAACCACTACTTACGTATGAAGTATATTTAAAATAATATTCGTATTAAGATTTAAAAATACTTGTAGATAGGACATATGAAAATACTAATTTACAAAAATTTAATATGTCCTACCGAAATACTCACGTATGGAAAACTTGTTTAATTTTAGTCAAAATTACATTTTAATTAAAAGTAAACAAATGACAAACAAATTAAAAAAAAAAAAAAGAAAAAAAAAATAGGCAAAACCGGTTCAACTCGCCAAAATACGGATCAACCCAGCCAGATACGGTCCAAACCAACCGTATATGGTTGGAATGAACCATATACGGTCCAGACCAGCCGTATACGGCTCGGTTTAGCCGTATCCAGGCCACTTGACCCGTATCCGGCTCGTGTGCGTGTGTATCCGGCCCGCTTGGCTTGTATCCAGCCCACAAACACCCAAACACATACTTTCTTCCCAAATTAAAAATCAAAAACTCCTTCCTCCTTCTTCTTCCCCAAAACCGCTGGCCACCACCAAAAACCTCCATTAAACCTCCATTTTTGCAAGTTTTAAGCTACATTATCTTCCATATTTCCATACTAGTTCAATTATTCATCTTAAAAGGTAATCTTTAACCTTTAAATGCGATTTTTGCAAGTTTTAACCTAACTTTATTTACTTGTAATTTTGTGGTTAAATTTTGTGCATTTCTTGTTTAAATGTTTACTTATGATTATATTGTATGAATTATGGAAGCACATTGTTATTATCATGCTTGGATTTGTGATTTTGGATTTTAAAGTAGGATTCTTGGTGAAGAACTAGGTTTTAGACAATTTAAATGATGATATAAGTTGGTTACATGTTGGATTATGATAGTTAAGTGTTATAATTCCATAATTTGTAACTAGTTTTAAGATTAGGATGATGATCACTTGATTTCATGAATTAAAGTTAACTAAAAATTGCCCTAAGGCCTAGTTTAAACATTATGTTCTTAACATAAGACTTTTAAATCATAAAATGGTGTTTTAACTAGCTTAGAAACAATTTAACTCACCTTAGCTTTTAAGTCTTGATAAAACGAAAGATTAAAGTAAGTTTGAAGCTAGAAATAATAATTAGGAGAACCTAAGCAAACACTTGTAAGTTTGACATGTTTCTTACACTAGTTTCATTAGTTAACTAAAATCATGAAACCAAGAATATGAGTCAATTTGGATCGCATTAGTCAATATATGGCTATACCTACCTAAATTGAATGAAATCTACCATCCTTAATCACTCATGTATTTAAATTACTATTTCCTAATTCTATGTGAAAAGTTAGCCTTGCAAGACTTTGTCATAAGTATCATGGCTTTCTAAAATTCTCATTAATACTAACCATGATACTATGCCACTTGTACCTAACTTTAAAACATAAATGTTTGGTGTATTGATAATCTCATTGCATACCTCACTATTTAAAGTAAGTTACATATGCATACTTACTTTACACTCGCATTACAATGCCATGCTCATTTATTTGTAAGTCCACATTTTGTTCCGATAACTTAGTCATTTATTGAATTAGTTAAAGTAACATAAATCGGGCCTATAAATGATCTAAATGCAATGTGAGTAGTTGTACATGTGCGGTTTGGTTGTTATTATGTCTTTATAGGTTTATGGATTATTCATATTTTAAAGCCCTCATTTCGAATTTTTTTATAAAAATTCGAATAACTTAAAATAGTCCATTGACTTAGTATTCAAAAGAACAACCTAACGTTCTTCCTAATCTTTCTTTTCAGATGCCAGATACGATATTACCTGGACCAGAGGATCCTACCCCTATTCCCGATACACTTAGTCACATGAGAGATTCTAAGATACATCTGGATGGGGTTAGGCTGTGGATGAAGAGAGAATTTGGAAGAATGAGATTTATTGATTGGGAAGTATTTCAGATTTTGGGGATTAAGGAAGAAATGGAGGAGTTAGTGGATTACAGAACATGGGGCATTCTTTAAAGGCTTGGAGGCAACTGTTTACTATTAATGAGAAAGTCTACAGGGTGGTAGTCACTGAGTTCATGGTCACTTACAAGTTCAACCAATTAGTGACCGACTACCATAGCACCCGGATGATCAGTTTTCGCTACAGAGGTACCAAACACAGACTTTCACTTGCCCAGTTTGCACAGTATCTGGAGCTATACACCGAGGAGCAGATTTATACTCCTTTATTCAGAAGCAAGCACACCTCGTATCCTGACATTGAAGACCCCGCCCTCACATGGAGCTCTTTAGCTTCAGGGACGTTTGTCAGCAACGTCAAGGCTACATCATTTGTGCGCCCGGCACACCAGATCCTGCACAAGCTGATAGCTTGTTCTGTCCACAGCAGGAAAGCTACAAACGGTGCTGTTACACTGGAAGACCTCAAGTTGATAAGGGCAATCCTGAACAAGGAAAATATTCAGGTTGCCTTCATAGTTGCAGAAAGGCTAAAAGAAGAGAAGAAGTTTAAGCTTACAAAAGCTTCTTATCTTGGGGCAGTAGTGACTAAACTCATCAGAAAGATGGGTTTACTGGAGAAGGGGGACACACGGAAGTTCTCCTCTGAGGAGAAAGATAGTTCACAGGTCATTGACTATGCATTCTTAGCCAGAATGCATATCTTACGGATAGATGAGGAGGGACGAGTATTATGGAGAAGCCGAAGCAGTGTTCCAGACACTGCGGAGACCATGGTACCCAGCCTCATTATTGATCGCTCTCGACCTACTTCGAGGAAGAGACCAAGAGCGATATTAGAGGATATGGAGGTCCCGGTACGGAGACGGACCAGTGAGGCCGATCTACTACAGGCAGATAATGAGGAGGAATCACCGCCGATACCGGATGATGGAGCTAATAGCACGGTGCCACCAGCACCCAAGGTATATCACCATGGAGACCCTGTTGGTGCCGACTACCATTACGGATTGATGCATATGATGGTTACTTTCTACAACCATTTTCGGGATGTGGCTTCAAATCGAGGATACCCTCGCATCCCACCATCACCATGGGTTTGTGGACCGCCGCCTCCACCACCCCCAACCACAGGACCCTCATTCTCACCTATTAGAGAGACCACCATGCCTCCTCAGCCAGTCTATTCTATCAGGACACACACAGCACCTCCAGAGCCTTCTTCATCAGCTGTCCGCACCACATCGCGACCCCAGACACCTCAGCCACAGCACACCCAGGTCACTGCAGCACCCACAGTTGACCCATTCGCTGGACCTAGGTATGTACCTGTTGTTGAGGATCCGGCTGACGCGACTTTTGGTATGTCTGACCCCTTGCGGAGCACCGATACGGCACAGATGAGTGACCAGCTCGGATCACTCCCAGGTTCTTTCTTTTCTCTTTTACAGATGGATGCTGAGCAGATACAGCAGACACTGCAGAGCGGTCAAGATGTTATACAGACACAGGCTGAGTCTGATGCTAGGACGTTTGCTGCACTGGATGGAGTACTTCACTCCACATCTACAGGTTTCGTATCTCGGATGGAGTCTAGTGGTCAGATTTCTGCCACTGGATCCATCCAACAGCATTCAGCCACTGTACCTCCTGACGCTTCGCAGATATTACCATCACAGCCACCTCCACAGGATACTGCTGGCCCCTAGCCCTTTTATCTTTTTCCATTTACTTTTGATTACATATTTTGGGATGATTGTATAACTATCTTACTTGCTTTATGTCTTTATTTCTGTTATGCTTATTTTACTTTGTGTGGTTGTGTATGATTGATCGGTGAAAAATAGGAGTGTTGAACATTAGAAACAAAGAGATGATATGTTTTACACATGTTTATAGTCTAGCCAAAACGGAGCCACTCAACCAACTACAGCTAGCCAAGAACCATCAAACACACATCTCTACATTATATAGGGGAGTTCCTCGCTTCTTTCGTTAATACTAATACTTCATATAAATATTTCAAGTATCTCCCCCTGATGTGTCTAGAATTAGACAAGTTTTTATATGTGTTTCTTTGCAATTTTTCCCCCTAGACTGGCTAAATGTAGTGAACTTATGATACTTAAGTAGTTAATTGTGTTTGCAGCTATCCAGAATTGATCGCGCGAAGAAACGAGTCCCGAAAGGCGAAAAAAGTAACAAAATTTGTAAAGCAGGGAAATTACCCCGTTCGGGACACATTACCCCGTTCGAGACAAAGTGCCTGAACCATGCAATTTTTGATCAGAAGGTTAGTTTGAGAATTTCACGGTTGGGACACTAGATGTCCCGAACGCGAAATTTGGTACCCGGATCGCGAAATTTGGTGTCGGGCTGGTGTTAATTAGGTCAAAGTTTTGAAGAAAGGGGAGGTTGGTGTGTGGCCATTTTCTCTCAATCCTTAGACGATTTTTAGAGCTTTTGAAGATTCAAGACACTCGTCTACTTGGTTTGATTGCTATATTGAAGATCAATCATCACAAACACTTTGTAATCTCTTTTATTCATTATTTTCCATTCAAAACCATGTTTAATTTGATTTCAATGTTTGGTTTAGTTGTTCTTTGTTTGGTTATGGGCTAATCGCCTTTTCATTCACTTAGATGATGTGACCTATTGAGTAGGGGTGTTTATCTTTATTGTTTACATTGTTTCAATTTACGTTTAGCCGTAAAACCAATTGTAATTCAGTTTATTTATCAATCTAATTTGTTGATAAGTTAATCTTTGCTTATAGTGAACCGCTTCTGCAATTGCATTGATTTATTTTTAATTATTTGACCATGAATGATTACTAGATGATAGTGACCGCTAGATTCTAAGCAACATATTTTGATTAAACTTAATTGTGATTGAATTAAACTTAACAAGGGACATTAACTTAAGTTTAGGTAATCAGTGAACGCAGATTACTAGGTTAAGTCATGAATTGGCAAATTGAATTAGGATTTAGTTCTATTAGAAACCCAGAGTGAAAGCAAAGGGATACTTCTATTCGAGTGGTTGGGAGGAGTGAAAGCGAATCCTATTCCGAGTTCAATTTGTTTAAATAATGCTAAGTAAACTTGTTTTAACCAACAGCCCGAAATAGATAGTGAGCTAGTCTAAGTGAATGTCGTTTTAATTGATATCTCTTCTATTTGATACTTAAGTATCCACCAGTTACTTGTTTTAATCCGTTTTACTTGCAAAGCAACAATTCGGTTGCAAACCAAAACCTTATTTATTTTACTGTTTAGATTAGTTGCTACTTTCATTACACTTTCGATTGCTTAGTCCTTTGGTTCGACTCGGACTTACTGAAACTACACTACTACGCGAAAGGGTCCACTGCCCGGTTGTGTGATAGTGATTTTGAGGTATTTTCTAGTATAAATTTGTATACTTTATTTCACACATCAAGTTTTTGGCGCCGCTGCCGGGGACTAAGTGTATATTGAAAGTTTGATTGTTTGTAGTTAATTGAACCTTTCTAGGAAATTAGTTTCAAGAAAGTTACTGTCTCTATTTTTACTTGATTTGAATAGGTGCATTTGACGGTTTTATTTTTTGTTTGTTTCTGAATGTTTGTTCGCTAGTGGATGAGCATTAGAGCTTCCGGTGAAGAACTTGCAAGTCCGCTCTCAAATCCCGAGAAAACGAAACAAGAGAAAGAACCAACCAAATGCACCATCCAAATCCACTTCCGAATCTCCTGAATCGTCACCACCCGATCCCGAAATGGCCGATCCCGATATGGCAAACGAGGATGATACCCCGATATGGACATCCACCCGTACTGTGGCCGCCACACCACTTTCAACCGTCCGCCTACCACCCATAGCCGCAAATGTTTCCATCAAAGGAAACCATACCAAGATTTTGTTTGAAAACCAATTCGACGGAAGAATGCGGACCGACCCGCATAAGCATGTTGCAGATTTCTTGGTGATCAACTCGAATTTCAACTATGGTCCGAACACCGAGGCTATCCGGTTGAGATTGTTTCCTAACACCCTAACCGGAGACGCCCGAATTTGGTTCAATGAACTTGAACCGGATTCCATTACCACTTGGGAACAGTTGAGAGTTTTATTTGTGGCTCGATTTTTTCCTCCAGCCATGGCCGAGAGATTGTTGAACGAGATCCGCTCGTTTCAACAACTAGAGAGAGAGACGCTGGTAGAAGCTTGGTTGAGGATGAAGGAAATGGTGCGAAATTGTCACGGGAACAATTTGCCAAAGAAGGAAATCATCCAACTCTTCTACAATGGGTTGGACGAAGCCACTGCCGCCATCCTCGACTCGATTGGGGGTGGAATCTTCTTGTACCTAAGTGCCAATAAGGCTTATCAGATCCTTGAAGATCGAGTTCTTCTCCAAAGGTCCAAGTTACAAAAAGGGAAGCAGGTTAAGAAAACAGTAGCTAGCGCCGATGTTAGTTATGACAATGCGGCAATGATGCAAGAGTTGAAGGCGATGTCGACTCGGTTCAATAATCAGTTTAAGAATCTGCAGGGAGAAATGAAGGAGATCAGAGAGGGGATTATTGACGATCAACCGATGATGTCACCTTGCTGTGAAGAAGACGATGAGGATGTTAACTTTGTTCAACAAAGTAACTACCAGAATAATTACCAACGGGGTAATTATCAGAATAGGAATCAAGGGAACTACACGGGTAGTTCAAATTATCAGCAGAACAGGTTCTCGAGGCCAAATCAATATAATAATCATAACAACACTTACAAGTCTCGAGATGACCCTCCACCTCCTGCCCTGAAAAAGGAAGAGTCGGGTATTTCCAACATGGAAAAGATGATGATGGAGTTCATGGCCGACCAAAAGAAGCAAAACGGGATCATGAAGACTCAAGTGATAAACCTGAGGCTTGCAAACGAGCAAAGTCAGAAGAGTCAGCAAGCGGTTATTCAAGATCTTGAGAGGAAACTAGATCGTGTATCAGATAGCCATTCTTCGAGACCATCGGGTGGACTACCGAGTAACATCCAGCAGAATCCGAAAGCAGCTTCGGGTTCGAAGTACCAACCACCTCCCACCCGAAACGAGCATTGCAATGCCATTTCAACACGAAGTGGTAAAGTTTTAAATTCACCTGTTAATGCAAATGTTTCTAATACTCATGTGCATGTTAGTTTAGAAGATGATGAGGACGAGGAGGTCGAGGTTGAAGATGAAGGGATGGAAACCGATCCACCTGTTGTTGCACCCGTTCCACCCGTGGCTATACCACCACTAGTGCCGGGTACGGTTACACCGGTTGTACAGGCCACTGTTAAGCCGTACAAACCGAAGATCCCTTACCCTTAGCGGTTAAGGAAGGAGAAGATAGCTGCTCAGTACGGTAAGTTTGTGGATATGATAAAAAGTATTCGTATTAACGTTACGTTAGTTGATGTGTTAGCAGGCATGCCTAACTATGCCAAGTTCATCAAGGACCTTGTGAGCAACAAGGACAAGTTAGAGGAGGCATCAGCCACATTCCTGAATGCGGACTGCTCAGTTATTCTTCAGAACCAGATTCCACCCAAATTGGGTGACCCAGGGAGTTTCATTATCTCTTGTACTTTGGGGAACTCTCTTACTTGTGATGCCCTAGCAGACTTAGGTGCCAGTATTAATCTGATGCCTTATTCTTTATATGCTAAGTTGTCTTTAGGTGCATTGAAACCCACCCGGATGAGTATTAGACTCGCTGACCGGTCATTCCAGTATCCAGTGGGTATAGCTGAGAATATGATAATAGATGTAGGAAGGTTTACTTTTCCTGTTGATTTTGTCATACTTGAGATGGATGAGGACAGTAAGGTCCCATTGATTTTAGGGCGTCCTTTCTTGCATACTGCTGATGCTATTATTCATGTTAAGAATAAGGAGTTGACCTTAGGTGTAGGTTCAGATAGAATAGCTTTCACTGTAGATAAAGCTATGAGACACCCCTACTCGACAGATGATACTTGTTTTTGTATTGATGTTATTGATGAGTCAGTTGATGAAGTGCAGGTACTTTGGGGTGATGACGACGATGAGCTGCTAGCAGACCTCGAGGAGAATCTGGATATGATGATGACAGAGATAGAGCTATTGGCGGGAACTAGGACTAAAAAGGAGGAATTACCCCAAATGAATATCATAAGATTACGATCGCGGGGGTTTAAGAATCGCTAAAAATGTACGAGTAACGAAGAATGTTGATGCATCTTAGTGTGTTGATGCATCTTAGTGTGTCTGTCAGTTGGTCAAGTCTGTATTGTGTTTTGTTAATGTAATTTAGTTTAGGTTGAATTACATTTTCTGTGTTATGCGACACAAGGCTTGTGTCGCATTAGTGATCTTAGCGACACAGTGCTTGTGTCGCAATAGTAAGCTTAGGACACAGTGCTTGTGTCGCAATAGTAAGCTTAGCGACACAGTGCTTGTGTCGCAGAACGGCCAGTTTGTTTAGTATAAATATCAAAGTTAGAGATATTTAGGGAAAGACATTTACACACACTTTATTCTCTGTATTTTGGCTGCCACATTTACATTGAGAGAATATTTTGGGTATTGAGAAATATAAAGTTTTATTCCTTTTGTTCATCATTTTGTTTAAACTTTATATCATTTGCTTGTATTCTTGTCTCCTTATCCACTTGATTTGATTAAAATATCACCCCATTGGGATCCACAATTGGTATCAGAGCCATAATCTAAGGATTTTGGTGGTATCAAATCGTTTTAGTAAGTTTTTAACACTTATCTTGCTTATTTAACATCTTTTTGGTGTTTGATCTTCATTATAAGTGTTTTGGAGCTGAAAAGTGGAGTTTTTGAAGCTAAAAATCTAAGCTTTTATCAAGTTTTTCGATAAAAAACGTTTAGGTTTCGAAAAATTACGTTTTTGAGATTTTTGGCATCTGACAGCGCCGTTTTGCGACACAAGGTTGCGACATAAATTTGTGTCGCTGTAGGGTTTCAGCGACCTTAATTGTGCGACATAACCTGCGACATAAGGTTCTTTGCGACCTTAATCTTGCGACATAGAGTTGCGACATAAGGCTGCGACATAGCCTGCGACACAACTCTAGTGTCGCTTACTTACTCTTATCCAAAAAAAAAAAAAAAAAAAAAAAAAGAAATTGGAGGGAAAAGGCGGAAAATTCTACAATTATCAAATTTTGAATTTAAGGTTCCCGTTGACTAATTCTAATTTGAGAAAATTTTCATTTTACTCGGGCGAAATTCGAAAAAAATTGGAGGGAAAATGTACTCGCAATATCCCAAGTATTTGAAGGCTTTGTTCTATAACGACTATGCTAGCTGGCAGGAGAAGTTTAAAGAATATATTGAATACATTGATTCAGATTTGTGGACTTCTATTACTGAGAAATATGAGAGACCAACTCTCATTAGTCAAATGTCAGTCGCAGAACAAAAAGCTTTTGACAACGACAAGACAGCACGTGAAGAGATTATCATGTGTGTACCAAATGATGTGGCACAAGATATTCCACTTTACAAATATAAGGATACATCTTATGAATTGTGGAGATCACTTGAAGAAACCTACGGAGGAAAAGATAAACAGCAAATTCAAGAAGATCCAAGCGTTGAAATGCATGATTTGAAAGTTAAAGTATCAAATCAACAAATTGAAATCGACAGTTACAAGACTGAAATCAATTTACTTCGCAAAGAAAAGGCTGCAGCTCAAAGTGAAGTTTTAACATATCAATGCAAGCTCTCAAGTTTTGAAGCATCTTCCTTGAGGTTAAATCAACTGCTTCATTCTCAGAAAAATGATACGAAATCTAAAGCTGGTATCGGATATACATCAATACCGATCAAGGATGAGTTTGTTGAAATTGTTCATGAAGTCGAAGCATGTGATGTGCCAACACAACAGATTAACAAATCTGATGTCAAGCCTGAAAATCACATCATTACTACTGAGTATATTGTGGCTTCTAAACAAGGGAAATCTAAACGCGAAGCAAGAAGTGATAAGTTGAATAAATGTTCAGACAAAGGGATAAATGAGAAGTTGATAAAGAAGGAAGAAGAGATTAAAGCTTTCCAACTTCAAATACTTAACATGGAAACTGAACGTGAAGAAATGCGTTCAAAAATTGTTGAACTTGAAAAGCGGATTTTAAAATTTGAGCATCTAACCAAACCTCAACTCTCTCACCTACCTGAACAACAAGTCAAGGTGACTAAGAAGATTTACCCGACTAAATCTTCCAAACCATGTTCAAAAATGGTTTGTGCGAAAAAGATTTCACAGTTTACTAATTATTCTTTGCAAAAGAATAAGAAGTATTCTGAGAAATCAAAATCAACCAAAAATTTTGATCATCATAAGGTTGATTGTTGTGATTCCGTAGCCTTTGAACGAATCAAAAGATCGGTTTCAAGATCTCAAAAGCCAACAAACGTATTGAAACCGACACAATCGGAATCTAGTGAAACAAGATCTTTTGTATATTCAAGAAAGCAAATGCTTGATCTTGCACCATCTCGTCGTATGGTGGTGACAATGCAAAGAGATTTTGTTCCTTTCTCCTCAAGAATGGTTCTACCAACAATGGTTCCACGAAAAGTTATTAGATATGAAACATCACGTTTCAATTTCCGATGGAACTCAATGTCTTTGGATTATATCGATGCAACTTACAAATAGCTTTCCAAAAAGAAGAATCGTATTGGCAGCGTGCTCAAATGGGTTCCTAAAGTTGTTGCTTGAAGAAAAGATAACGATTGATTCTGCTGTTCAGGGGGGGTAATTATTAAATTTTGGTGAACAGTCAGATTCTTGATTCTTGAGGAAATTGTTTGATAATCCGATTCACTTTAACGAAAGAAATGCTGTGAATAAGAAGCTTGCGTTTCAATATCAGTGGATCGTCAAATGTTTGTATAACACATAGAATACATGCTGGCGGTGTATTTCCAACAGGCTGGGTTTGAATGAAGACTTTGAAGACCAAGCTGAAGACACGGGGGAGTTTGTTGATGCATCTTAGTGTGTCTGTCAGTTGGTCAAGTCTGTATTGTGTTTTGTTAATGTAATTTAGTTTAGGTTGAATTACATTTTCTGTGTTATGCGACACAAGGCTTGTGTCGCATTAGTGATCTTAGCGACACAGTGCTTGTGTCGCAATAGTGAGCTTAGCAACACAGTGCTTGTATCGCAGAACGGCCAGTTTGTTTAGTATAAATATCAAAGTTAGAGATATTTAGGGAAAGACATTTACACACACTTTATTCTCTGTATTTTGGCTGCCACATTTACATTGAGAGAATATTTTGGGTATTGAGAAATATAAAGTTTTATTCCTTTTGTTCATCATTTTGTTTAAACTTTATATCATTTGCTTGTGTTCTTGTCTCCTTATCCACTTGATTTGATTAAAAGATCACCCCATTGGGATCCACAAAGAAGTTATGACGAAAACAAGCACGAACGATTTACGATCCCGCACACGGAAGCTCGACCTCGCAAATCCGGGCCAAACCACCCGTATACGGTCCATATTGAACCGTATATGGCTCAACCCAACCGTATATGGTTGGGATTGAACCGTATACGGTTCGCGCGACCTGTATATGCATAAATCTTCAATCTTGATACGGTTCGCGCAATACGGGTCGTTTTTGTGAAGGTCAAATACGGTTCGTTTGGTCAAAATACGGTTCGGGAACTTGCCTATAAATACCAACCTCCTCATTCAACAAACACACACCAATTTTTACTTCACACCTTTAGTTTAATTTTTTAGACACACAAACACACAAAACTACTCTCTAGTTTAGTTTAGTTTCTCACTCTAGTTTAGCCCTCTAGTTTAATTACTAATTATGTTTAATTAGTAATTAACTAGAGGGTAATTAGGATTAAACTAGTGATGTTAGAATGGCGACTTTATGTTTGTATTCAAGTGTTCGATGTACGTTCCGACTCAAGAATTCAACATTCGCTAATATTATTCTGCTCTAATTTTCCAGGTCATATCTCCTCCTTTTCTCTTATTAATTTGTCATAATGTTCTTGTTTGATGTTTGTGATTTATTAATATTTGAAATTGTTAATTGCCATGATCTGTGAGTAGTTTAATATTGTGATTTGTCGGAACGTAATTAATTAGAAGTAGTGATGATGAATAACATAACTGTGTTTTGTCTTAACCTCTATAATCTAAAACTGTGAATTAAATGACCCTCTTCATTTATCCATGTGGCTATAACCTAGGCATTAGAAATTGATTAAGTCTAAATGGGTAAGTAGTTATCTGTGCAAATAATCATACAGGATTAAGAAGCTACGAGACCACCGTTTAGTACATAGTCACTTTGTAAATACAAAGAGCTATGGAAAATACTGTGTATCACATAGTGGATCTTCCGACTTAGGTATGATTGATGTAAGGAGAATGTAAGCTTCAATTACATTATTACTTACTGAACTGCATGGTCTGCATATGAAGCAATGCTAAAACATTGTGAATAATCCAGGGATGTATATTTGCTTGTAGAGGAGAGGTTTAGGTTAAAGAATTACCATAATTTTATGGAGAAGCATCTACTAAGTAAGTCAAAGCTATAGGTAGCTCCTAATACTTACAAACCTAGGTCTTACTTAATTGTTCGGACAAACCAAGTTAATTATTCGGATTTCTTAAAATAAACTTATATTAGGGGTTAAGAAAGGCCAAATCAATCATTGTAGTTTGCTACCTTATTCATGCACCTAAATAGGTCACTAGTTATACATAAGAACAGTGTTGGGGTCGAGCAAACTTATTTGGTCAGAATCACGATATTCTAGTTCCTGGTGACATGCCACATTAGAATCTAGACTAATATGGTAGGGCTCTAGGTTTACACCGACTATAGGTAAAACAATATTTTAAGAATACTTATAAGTCATCATCTTGAACCCTAATTGTTACTACTCTGACAAATCATATTCTACCTGTATCTAATTTATCCTAATTATTTACCCGTGCTTTATTTTTATTTATTTGTTTTATTATAATTAGAAAAATACCAAAACCAAATCTACCTACTTCAATATCCTTCCGAAAGAATTACCTTTGCTAAAGCATTACCTTCGTTTCAATTCGTTGCGGTTTTAAGAACGATCTCGAGTTATACTTACCGCTTACTAACAAGTAGGTAGTATCTATAATTTGAGCCCCAGCTCTTATAAATTGAAAACATTCTGATCGGCACTCCCTTCGGTCACCATCCTGCAAATCAATACAACACCGACGACACCTCGTCAGGATTGGAACCGACCGTTGGGTGCACCATCAGACGTGCCTTGTTTTACAGGAGTTGCAGATTGCTCAATCTTGGGTTTTTGACATTCCCTAGCAAAGTGTCCATAAGTCTGACAGTTATAACACTTTACTTTGGATTTATCAAATCCCGGTTTATTATCCACCACTTTCCTACCAGTACGCTTTAGGAAATTTTTAACTCTCCTTGACACCGTAGCAAGTTGCCACTGGAGATCTATTCCTCTAAGTCATCAGGGTCAACTTGATCATAATCCTTGTCAAATATAGCAAGATCAATAATTTTCCCTTGAATGTAATTCTCATAGGAAGCAACAAATGAAGCAAGCACAGAAAGTTGTTGTTCTGCAGATTTCACACTCATAGGCATCTTATGATGCCCTTGAGCGGACTTCTCAGAAGAAGAATTCTTGCTTCTTGTCTCACTTCCAGCTGAAGCTATAAAACATAAGTCTTCGGACAAAATTTCGCCACTGTCATCAATAGCACCAACCAGTAGTGCAGAGGTTGAGGTTGATGAAGTATTTGAGAGACTAGATTTTCCATGGTATAGCCCAGGATCCTATACCTGATCAGAATCTGTATCTCTCGTTTTCTTAGTAAAATAATAACCTCTGAGCTTGTCTATAGCCTGCTCCAGAGTCATTTTAATATATCTTTCTTCATTGTCCTTAATCATCACTCCATACATTTCCCACTTACGGGGTAAACCCTCAAGAAACTTGTCGGTTTTCTCCCTATCAGAACATGTAATATCATGGTTATCTAGTTCACTTAGGAGATGGTAATACCTAGTGATGTATGCATCTAGATCTTCTCCTTTTAAAGCTTTAAAGACTGTAAATTGTTTATTTAGAAGACTCTTTTTACCTTCTTTGACCTATGGACTACCCTCACATCTTTTCTCAAGAGCTATCCAGAGCTCTTTTGCAGTATGAAAAGATTTTAATTAATGATTAATTTCTCTTGGAAGACTCATTTTGATCGACGAATGAGCTTTGTTTTCAGATTCATAGTCCTTTTTCTGCTCATCGTTCATCCGGTTATAAGGAATAACCACAGTTACATTCCCAACAGTTTGAGTAGGTGCAGTGTATCCATTCTTGATACATTCCCAAATAATCAGATCATGGAAACGACAATAGGATTCAAACCTATCCTTCCATCTATAGTAGTTTTCAAGTCGGAGCAATTTAGGTGGAACATTAGATTTTCCAATCTCATGGTCCATCTCAATCATTCTACTTAAGTCAGACATTTTTGCAAATCCCAAAAATTAAAAGTATCACAAAAATTCAGAATGTTCAGTTCGCAGAAACTCAACTCGCAGTACTCAACTCAGTTCGCAAATCTCAGTTTGCAAATCTCAGTTCGGTTCCCAACTCAGTTTGCAGAATCGGCTGTTAACCCCAAAAACAAAAATTTTAGGTTTTTGAACGTCTAAACCCTAAGATTTCGAACGTAAACGAACCTAAAAGTTTCCCGAGACTGATTTTGGTCGCAGATACGCACTAATTGCACGTAAAACAACCCTAAATCAACCGTTATTATCCCAAATCAACCGTTATTATCCCAAATAACCTCGAACCTACGCGTATCTAGCCGTAGGCACTGATACCAATTGTAAGTCCGTATGTATAGGATCGATAACGAGGTTATCTAAGGTATTAAGGTGCGGAATCCCTCAATACTAGTTATAGGATCTATAACAATTTGTTTCACAATTATTTAGTGAATCGGAATACTAATACGCTTTGTATCGATTATAACGGATGTTAACTATCAATACCTAGCCTTTAGAATACTTTGAAATAACTCTAGAAACACAGGAAATTCGTATATGATTAATGGCAAAAGTTTTTTAGGGATTAAACCTAATTTCATTATATAACCGTCTCGGTTCGCGGGTCATGGGTTCTGCGAACTGACTCAGTTCGCAGCCCACTTTGGCCCAGCGAACTGACTCGGTTCACATTGCAATCTTGACCTGCGAACTGACTCGGTTCGCAGTCAAACATGGTCAACATTTTTCAGCATTTTAATATTTTGCTCTAAAATGTTTACCAACCAATATTTTTCATTACTAATTCAAACCAATGTACAAACTTGATTACAATTATCAAAAGTTCTATTACAAGCTAGATCTGTTGTCACAATACATGTCCCAACAGATTCATAGGTGTTCTTCTTCTTCAACAATCTTAGGTGAGTGTGTTAACATCTCTCAACTTTTGTTTATAAAGTTTTGATTGCTAATGAGATTTTGAATTTTGCTTCTTAATTATTGATACTAGTTTTATTAGAACCCAGATTTTTGGCTATATTAGAACATGTTCACGATGTATTTTGTGCTATAGATTTTTTAATCGCTGGCAGGGAGTTTTTCAACCAGACATATGTGGGGAGTAATACCTTCATATTTGTTATTGGAATGCTCTACGAGCAATGATATCAAGGTACATGTGTGTATTGTATAATGGACGCTCAAATGTTCGTTGATCATTTTCTACGGTAATGTCCACAATCAATTTGGAAGTTGATATCAAATGGGACATTTCAAACCATTCACCATTCAACATAGATTGACTTTAAGAACTGAAAGTCCCTTTGAACGGATCCAAACGAGATTGCAATGTGTATTAGTTTGCGGAATGGTATAATACACAAGAAACAACAACAAAACAAGTGAAATGCAAGTGTTTAAGTATATGTTCGTATGTATTCGAAGATAGCTCTATATATTCGAATATCTCAGTTTCAAAAGCGTGCAAATAAAACATTACAAGTTAGTATTTATACCCAACAAGTTCGTACGAACTTAGCTGGTCCTAGGTTTGTACGAACTTACATGTTCGTACGAACTTCCTAGGTTCGTACGAACTTACAATACAACTTACAAAAAGGCTAAGTTAATTAAACAAACTACAAATTAACTATAAAACTAATCACAAAATTAACTATTACAAAATAAGAGCTGTTGTCATAAAACGTGTACCAACAAGAACACAACCGTTTATTTCAATTTAGTTTTTAAAACCTTTTCAAATAAATAACAAAAAATCGTAGCACCGTTCAATTAATTTTCTATCATTGACAAGCATGTAAAATACTAATATTAAGTAAAAAGTAATGTGACACTTCCACAAATTCACGAGTTATAATCTAGTATTCACGTAAAACAAACACATTTTTATAACAAAAATAATTCTGATTTCTATCTATCCGATATATTTAAGACTAATTATTACATAGTCAAATACAAACGAATAAAATCCTTTTAACATTTCGAATCTATTTGCCGCCACGGCCGCCAGATCGGCCTATGGACAAACCAAGCACTTTGGATTCCCATAACCCACGTATGCCACTGTCATCTTCCCAATCACATCACGCCACGTGTACGTTCCTCATTTAACAAGATCTACCTTATTTTTTATTAATTTTATTTATTTCTTAAAACAAAACACGCTAAACAATAACTCAATAAATTTCTGAAAACATAAATTTGGCGGGCGTTCCAAAATTTTATTTCAAATTGCTGATTTCAAAACCCTAGCCCCCATTTCTTCTCTTCCTCTCTCTACAGGTTCGTTTGTTTCTTTTTACAATTATTGTTTCGATTGTGATTTTATTTCACTTTTTAAGTGTGTTTCTTTTCAATTGTTCTAAAACCCTAGGGTTTTGTATGTATATAGTTATATTGCTATTTTGAATTTAGTGTGTTGTTGATATAGATAACTAAAGTTGATTCCCTTTGTAGGTTTGTTTAGCTGTAAAGATTAGCTATTTTTTAGATTTGATACATAATTCAATTGCTGTAATGATTTGATCTCTATATTCTGTTATCTATTGTTTCAGATTTAGGAAGTAGAATGGGGAAAGTGTCTCCGAAAAAGAAAACATCAAAGAAATCGAAGCAAAAGCGGCGTATACGTGATTCTAACAAGTATTTAAAACCTGGTGCTCTTGCTCAGCTCCGAAATAGCAAAGCATCAGCATCAGCATCAGCATCCAAGTTGTATATGGATTTGGGGAAGAAAAGGTTTGCTATTTTGGATGCTGAAAAAGCTGATAGTAGTGTTTTGTTTCAGAATGAGTCTGGAAATGAGAATCCTATAAATTTATCGCCTGAAAAGTTTACAAACAGTTATGTGGCTGGACCTGTTGATTTGATGAAGGAGAATAACTTAATTAAAACGCCAACCACACCACGCCCTCAAGAATGGATCACGGATTATGAGTCAAGGATGGAGTCTCTTCCAATGGAATTGTTGGTAAATGTATTTTATGTTTCTGTCTTCATGTACTACTTAAGTTTTAAAGTTGATTAAGCTTAGCATAATCATATCACTAATGGGAGCGAGAAGGTTAGCAAGAACTAGTTTATTAAATGTTTGAGTATAAGATACTAATGTTTACTTTGTTTGTGTAATTTAGAAAGTAGATTATTGATCATAGATGAACTGTTTAGTTCCATATTCAGGGGATTAGTAAATAGTTCGTTTAGTCGCTCATGCCTCATTATAATGTATGAAAACATTTAGTCTATTTCCTCATTGAGCATAGTCAAAGTATATAAAACAACCATTGAACATCCGTCTTGCTTATTTAGATTGTTGTTTCTGTTATGCTTACATTACATTATCAATGCTAAGTTCGTTCCATGGCCAACATCAGCTGGAAATAAAGGACTTATCATGTGAAATTCAATGGACCGACAAAACTGTCATTTTAGAGAAGTAATATGCATGAAAAGTGAAGCCTTTTTTGGTTACAATTTGCTTTAGTAACAAGTCTCTTGAATGTGTTGCTTTTCATTAAGATTCTTTTGTGTTTTTTGCACCATCTCTATATGTATTAGGTGATAATGTTTTGATGTTTATCATCAACATTTCTGATCTGGATCTAACTTGTTCATCTTTGTATGTAATTAAAGGTTAAAATACTCTGTCACCTGCACCATGACCAACTTAGAGCTGTTTTCCATGTTTCCGAGAGGATCAGAACAGCTGTGAGTTTCTTTCTATATTTTCTTCTCTGTATACATACAAAAGTATCAACTTAAATATACGTGTAGAACTTTTGACTATTTTGGATAATGACTGCCTACGCATCGAATCAGGCTATTATAGCTCGGAGGTTTCATTTTAACTATACGACACCAGACAGGTCTCGACAAGAAATGCTGAATGCAATGACTCCACTCCCTACACAACACTGGCCTTTTGTGAGGTATTTCGACTCTCATTTCTTGCTTTTTGGATTCTGGAATGGATGGTTGCAAGCTGCTAATAACTAGCGACAATATGTGTGGTTTGGGTTGGGTTGGGTTGGGTAAGTGGACAAAACGGGTTTAAGTTGAATCAGGCCATATTTTAGTACATGCAAAAATGGGTCAGGTTGGGTTTGGCCTACATTCACACTTTTTTGCAATCCTCAAAACTTTTTTTTATAGATAATCGATGCATTAGTTATGATTACAAAACAATGTTAGTATTGTAATTATCTAAATATTTGAATAAGATGCTTTAGCAGGTTGTATGAAAAAAAAATATGACTTAGGGTGACTTTCAAGTTTCAACCAGTTTAACTTATTCCCTTTTAGCTAAATTTTCAATTTGAGCCATTTTACCCATTTGAGACAATATAACTCAAATTGTCAAATTGATCCATTCGTTAGTAGTTTGGTCAAAAATGCAACTTCTGATCACTGCTAACATGATTTCTCACCTACTACAGCAAGGAAGACGAGAAAAGGAAAGTAATGACATTACCAAGAACCCCAAAAGCACCTAGGCATGGTCCCCGTCCTCCTTCCCGCATTAAGTTAATTGAGATGCGCCAGGTGGCAGCTGTTTTGTTCCAGGAGTCGGCATTTTCTCCAAAGTACATTGTTCCATCTGTACTGCCAAGACCCGTGCGCAAATCGTTTCCTTCCAACAGAGTGCTGTTTGATGAAGAACTCGAGCTTTGTCAGGCTGTTGCTCAGAATAAACTTCGTTAGTATTCGGATAAGCCTCCTTTTATTTTATCTATGTATAGTTAAGTTATTATAGTTTCTTTCCCACCTTTTCGTTTCCTAGGTTCCTGTCATTTTGAGGTAGTAGTTAATGTAAGATGGTGGATTTTTAAAAAAATCTGATGTGGCGGTCAGCAGCTTGATGGCGGCCTAAGATTTGGGTTAGTTGGATAGTTAAGTTTTAAAGGGAATAATGTGTTCATGGTTTGTTTTGTAGATGTTGTGAAGACATCTTTTTTTGGTTAGAAGTATCTTTTCTCTTCCTGAGAAATTTTACTGTGCTACAATCCTACAATAGACTATATAGTGTGTTATTGGATGGTTTTTCTTATTCAACATTATATTTATGCTGAAAGACTATTCAGATTGACACAAAGTATGAAATCGTATCTGTGTTTGAGTAATTGAGTTATTGAGTTATGTTCTATGAATATGAAGCTGAATTTGTATAATTAGTTATAGAGATTTTAGACTATGATCAATCAGGTTGGGCCGTGGTTGTGATCCAGAAAATGTTGGCCCTTGGAGATAATCCTAACTGCAGAGTATTTATTAATTTTTTTGTTTTTGTTAAATTAAAGACCATTTTAGTCCTTCCCTTTTTTCTCCTCCATCTTCCCTCATAATACACACACACACACACTCCACGAACTTATCCATCACCTTTTCGGAATCTATCAAATACACAAGTACAAGGATAGTTATACTAATGTTAATTGTGAAAGAGTGGAACAATATACGAAACATCATCAAGAAGTGACCATTTCAGTCCTTCCCTTTTTATTTCCAAACAATTCGAGCACACAGTGTTAGGGACTTGCTTTTAGTGAAAGATTAATTGGTAAGTTGATCGTGGACAACTCCATGTTAATTTACATAAAATGAGTCCACTTCACCTAAACTCCTGCATAAACTTGGCTGAGTTTAATATAGACAACTTTTAGGAAGCAAATTATGGACCGAGTGTAACTTGATAACTTAAAAGATAAAATTTATCTTGACAATGATAGGCCAATCAATTTAAAGATACTGAATTCAAAATTTCATCCTTTGATATTGCTTATGTAGCTTGAATATCGGTAAAATGTTCTCTGAAGGTTTGAAGCTATCCAATTTCTGAATTTCAGGATGCGTTTGATTCATGGAATGTTTTTTATAGAATTAAAATTCATCAAAATAATAAAAATTTAAGGGGTTGTGAAATTCTTTAAGTTAAGGCATTTGACGAATCTCAACTATATTTATTTTTAAACGAAATACATTTATGAAATAAAGATTAGATTCATAGAAATAGGGACAAACTTTCATCCGGATCAATAGAAATAGGGACAAACTTAATAGTGGTTTTCGATCTTTTGGTTCTTAAACATCACTGACTCCGGTTCTTCTCCTCATTTGTCATGCATGCTTGCCGTGACTAGTGTACCTCTAAGGATGTGCAAGAGGTATGAGTGCATATAGTAAGGACTGCAAAATTTGGGCCACAATAATTTTAGATAATAATTTAATATTAGTAATATTAGTTTTGGGTCAAAATGTTAGTTGTGGGTTATTTGATAAAGAAATAAATAATTTTTAGGACCTCCAACTTTTCCCCTTTCTTAGGTCTTGTGTAATAATTCCGATGAGGGGTTGAAATCGCACTTCGTTGTGAGAGTGTACATCTAAAAAAAAAGATATAAAAAAGATATTATTATAACAATGTTCTAAAATCATTTAGTTTTAACTTATATAACTTATGAGTTCATTTATTTATTCGTAATGTTCAAAAGTCACAATTCTCTGTCATGCCATTTTCATGTATCAAAACCTTTAATTCAAATATTGTCTAAATGATAAGAACAATAAGCAAACTATAATGATAGTAATATTTTTTCTATAAAATTTTACTTTGGATTGTACATATATAAGGGATAGGTCGTATAATTGTAAACAAAAATAATCACAAAAGGATAAATATACTACTCTACACCAAGTTTGTATATGTATGTATATATAATATAATATAATGTATTTATAATATAAATGAGTTACATGCAGTTTGAAAACAAAAAATCAAAACCATTTATTCAAAATTCAGATCAGAGTCCAACTTCGCTTTCATAACAATTCATTACACTAGCAGCATCCCGAATGTCATTACTTTCATTTTCCACTTTATCTAATTATTATTTTAACATTTTTTCCATTTTTTCCATTTTGTGAGGCTCTTCATACAAGAATTTGTTATTAGAACTACAATATAAATATAGTTACACGTTGATTGTAATTTAATACATGGCATACTTCTGAGTCCAACTCCGAGCCATGGCTTCATACTTGACCTTGTCTATCTTGTACATGTGTGCGATTTCTGGAACCAATGGGTCGTCGGGATTAGGATCTGTCAGCAATGAACATATTGACAACAAAACCTGGATAAACCAAATATTTACATTAGGTCTTGGTAATCGTTAGCCGCAGGTTTTTAATTTCCAATAAGTGTTCGTGGTAAGAAATTAAAAAAGAACCTTGGATATGGTGAGGGCAGGACTCCATTGATCCTTGAGAATATCAAGACAAATGTTACCATTGTTGTTTATATTTGGATGGAACACTTTGGTCCTAAAGGCAACCTACAAGAATAATCAATACCAAACTTACGACAAAAAATAAGGGCAAATTGCACAAAATAGAAATGAGCTAACTGTCTTATTACAAATTCTAGAAATCAACCATCATAATTATTGGTAAATAAAAACCAACTCAAAATTCTTCATAATTTGTAGTAATATGTTACCTCGAAATTGAGAAAAAAATACGTATCATGTAAACTGTTACTAGAAATATGAAGAAATTGAATGTTGTTTTCTATTAGTAATAGTTTTGGCAGTTAATTTCTAGAATTGATCATCTGACAATACCTCAAAAATAAAACACGTACTTATAGGTGGTTAATTTTTTGGCAGTGAAGATAGAATGTTTACCTTAGGGGGTTTAAAAGGATAGTCAGGAGGAAAGTGAATAGTAACTTGAAAGACACCACCGGAGTAGGGACTATCGTTAGGACCGATGATAGTTGCTTGCCAATGAAACATATCTTGAGCCACAGGACCAGCACTGCATGAGGCTGGAGGGTCTCTTTGCAAGTCTTTGAGCTCTTTTAGAATCCTTCTAGAAGCCATTACTGTGAAACTATGAATGGTGGGTTTAAGATGAAAGAATACAAATCTGTTGGTGTATCTCCTAATGGGGTATGGAGATGGATATATATAGTTGGAGAGAGTTTTTGGAGAAGGTATAGATTCTAAGCAAATTTAAGTGAAGAACCATGGTTCTTTTGGGAAGGTAGGTCAAGAGCAACAAGATTCTTTCTCAACACCTCCATGCATTAAATAATTTCACATCATAATATAAACGAATATCAATTTAAGTTGTATTTCGTAGGAACAACACCATCATTTTCAATGAATACATTAAAAGTATACATTACAAAATTGTATTTGTATATATAAATAATTCACATTTTTAATGTATCTATGTAAAAAATGGTGTAAAAAATTGTATATATATGACAATAACCTTTTCGTTATATTTCATATAATAGTCATTTCACTAGTTTCTATCTCCTCTCATTCAGAGTCGACTAAAATTTTGATCATTAATAAAAAGACTTAGGTGAAATCGTGAATTAATCATAGTATTTTCTAAAACAGAAGTGATTGTCAACTAAATGAGTACCAACGATTTGTGAATATTATGCTCGATGGTAGAAACACTTGTCAACTAAATGAGTACCAACGATTTGTGAATATTATGCTCGATGGTAGAAACATTGGCACACCAAAAGCAAGTCTTTTTCACCTATTGAAATATGACTCGCAATTTGCTGCCTAGAACTCAAGGCAATCGTCACATTAGCTACCTAACGTGTCTTTATGCTGTACAATTCCAATAACACTACTCTAGCACTCAGCCACATTGCGTAGGGGCAACATGCCGAATACATGTTTATCAAAAGAAAAGGTTGACCCTTTGATCCATTACGGATGAATCAAAATCTTACTCCATTAATCATAAAGCATACGATCCACTTGCAAATAAAAAGCCTAAAAAAATCTGAAATGGACCATTCATATGCTACCCATAACTTGTGTCGTCATATTCATTCGAATTGGAAAGCAGAAGAGAGAATATACGGTGTCAAATCTTCATTCTCCAATTGAACACCGAAAGTCTAGAATAACATGACATAATCATGATGACAAGTAATGGTAGGGGAAATAGATGTTCAAATGCCAATGAACATAACTAATAGGATTACAATAAAGGAAAAATGTGAAAATGCATAACAAGCATCATAAGAAGACTGGTACACAGAGCAGGTCAAATACAAATTGACGAATATAGGAGAATGCATCCAAGAAAATTTCCTTAATCTAACTGGATCTCTGGCCAAAAGTAATACATAGACGAACACTGTTAGCCTCAATCACTTCCTTTAAAAGTGAGGAAAAGGCTTAAGGATAGTGGATAGAAAGGTAAAACCATAGCTAGATATTTTGTGTAAACCGTCTCTCATTGACCTTGTGATCATAATATAGAACAGGCCTTTTGACCTGCTTTCTTCTTTTTCTTTGACTTTGGAGGAGCGAGGACAACTTAATTGCAGCATCAAAAACTCCTTGACATTCCGAGAAAAATAATGTCACGTGTCAACTTTAAGAACTCCTAAGGGCGCGTTTGGTTGAAAGAATGTTGAAGGATTACGATGGAATTGAAATTGAATTCCATTCCGTAGCGTATTTGGTTGGCCAAAATGAAAGGAATTGAATTCGTAGGAATTTTTACATTCCTTCATTTAAAGGATTCTCATTGATGGAATTAAATTCCACTCATCTCTTGAATCTCCAAAAGACTGAACTACCCTCAACCTACGTTTTTTTTTTCGAATTTCTTATGTTTTCTTCGTTTTTTCGTTTTTTTTACGTTTTTCATCGTTTTGCTTCGTTTTCTTCATTTTTTACGTTATTCTTCGTTGTTTTTTACATTTTTCATCGTTTCGCTTCGTTTTTTTTCGTTTTTTGACGTTTTTCTTCGTTTTGATTCGTTTTCTTCGTTTTTTTATGTTTTTCTTCGTTTTACTTTGTTTTTTTTCGTTTTGCTTCGTCTTATAGTACCATGATGCACCATATCTTAAAATGACAAAAACGAACACGTTAAAAAGAGCCAAAAAAGGAGAAAAAACGGGAAATAAAGTTAATAAACAAAAAAACGTATAAACGGTAATAAAAACGTAATACGAAGAAAAACATAAAAAATGAAGAAAGACAAAGAAAAACATAATACAACGAAAAAAAACATAAAAAGAACGTAAAAAACCAAAGAAAAACGTAAAAATCGAAAAAGACGTAAAAAAGGAAGAAAAACGGAAAAAACGTTAAAAAACGATGAAAAACGGAAAAAACGAAGAAAACCTTTAAAAAAACAAATAATTGCAAAAAAGTGTATTTTCGTCAATTCACGTAATTACATTCCAATTCCTTTGACAAATTGACGAACCAAACAGAAAACAACAAAGGAATTAAATTTGATTCCATTCCATTTTCTGACAACCAAACGGGTTACAGAATCTAATTCCTCATAATCTAATTCTTTCATAATTCAATTCCTTTGACTGATTCCATTCATTTCAAAAACATTCTGCTAGCCAAACGGGACCTAAGTTTCTATCAAGAGAGAATCTCATGTAAATTTGTACATGCCTCCTGTGTTTTTCAACTGCATTCAATGTATTTGGGTGCTATAATCGTCTTCTTTAGCTCTTCCCCCTATAATAATTCCAAATATATAGATGTTAGGGATAAGAAAAAACTAAACCTACTGCTTCTAGCTACAGGTGGCAATTTTGACCTCACGAATGGATCAATCCCGGTCAAATAGGTATAATAAAAATATTCGTTAAGAAGGTAACGATTTGAAAACTCAAACTCCAATTTCAATAATTAAAACCTACGAATTGTTTATAAAACCAGACCCATAAAAAGAAGTGCCTGTTTTACCCATCACCCCACCAAGGCACCAACCCACCCACTCAGCCACCTTTACTTCTAGCAATCTGAGACATAAATTAACGGATGGTAATCTTTACCTGAGCATTAGTTATGGGTGTGGCACCAGGATGGTCTACAAAGAACTGCTTATCATCCCGAAGATCTATATCGACAAAGATTCAGATATGTTTTAAATAAAATCACATCCTCACTCTGACACGCTTAAACGAAGAAACTAATTCATACAACTCCACATGGATACCACAGCATTGATGGGAAAGTAAGTACGTGTATACATTAACGACTCTATCGATGCTGCAGATATAAGTACGGATATAGCCTCCCTCGAGTTTGAAGTTCGATAGATTAAGCCCTAGGAAAGGGAAAATTAGTAATTTGCACGTGACTGTATGAGCTTTTACACAAATCTAATATACCCTAAGGAAGCGGCGCTTCTCTTTAATTCAGTCGATAATTTGCAGAAATGATGGGAAGCAAGAAGCAAACCTGTTCACAATGAAAGAGATGCACATAGAGAAAGATACTTCTAAACACATGTTGTTCTAAGAGCATCTACGCAAGAACAAATCATATAGAAAATATGCATAGCTTTGATTTTTACAGCAAAAAAATTATAATGAAAAAAAAACACAAACTCAGGTGAATATTTTGTTCATTTGGAAGGCCTATTTATCTATTTGTGTGAGACAGTCGTAATAGAATCCTTCGAAATGTACACTGCAAACATATTTGGTGTTTAGAGCAATGAAATGATCTCCAACTATTCATTTAATATGGAAAATGCTTTAGAGGATTAAGTTGTATCAACTTTTTTGTAACAATAACATTTCTCTGTGTTAAATAATTAGTATATTAAAAAGTCAAGAATATATTATACACCAGATATCATCAGAAAATTTTGGTTGAGACTGTTTAAACCTAAAATATCGGGTATCAACAAAAGTAGAAGTAAACTTGAACATTGTTTAAAAACTAAAATATATTACAAAAGTAGTTCTATGACTTACCTTTATTGTATTAGATACATAATTTGTTCTACGACTAAATTAGGATAGGAAAAATTTGGAGTCGATATTATTTAGCGTATATAGTTGGAGTTGATCAAATTATGATGAACTTCATGAATATGCTCTCTTTTCATCTATATTTAGAGGTACACGGATAAAGATGGTTACAGATGACTTATTAAGGCCATCTCCAATGTATGCAAATTATAGTGTATACTAAATTTTTGAAAATTTTGGATCAAATTTGGTGCAACACTACAAATTTTTAATATTTAATTTAAACCCTTTTAATTGAAATAATTTTATTATGCAAGTCCAAAATCAAAAGAAAATAAGGGCAAATGATCCAAAAAGATAATGTAAGTTTTTAATACTTTATCATTGTAATATATTAGTTATTTATGTTTCATACTATAATCAAATTTGAATTTTTATAAATAATAGTTAATTTTAAGTATAAAGATATATAATTTAGGGGGCAATATGTAAATGCAAGTAACTATTTAGTGCAGAAATTTGATGCATATGTTGGAGATTAACTACATTTGATGCGACATATACTTTAAAGATTCTCTTTTTGCACCAAATTTAATACGTTGAAAATGCCTTAAAGAACAAACTTGACAAACCATCAAAGATTTTTTCACCCGCACCCATATTATCCTAGAAAGACCTCGAGATTAGTGGTTATATATCCCAAATAAGAAAGAAGTTGAATATTTCATGAAAAATAGAATATAAATAACAAGACCATTTCAATGTATACTTATCTTCGAGGGCCTTTTCCAAATAATGTTTAGAGGAAAGCTCAAATAAGAATGCTAAAAAATTAGAGAATGGGAGAATCAATAGGATTGCCCAATTTCTACATTTTTCTTTAAAATTAAATATCTCACAAACCGTACATCAATAAATTATAAAAATTACACCATTAGAATCAACGTCATTTGATCTTTAATTAGAGATCTTACATGATATACTTTCGACGATTTTTTTTTTCCTATTTTTTAATGGGTTTTAAAAGTTCGTAATGTTAAATTACATGTGATTTAAACACTGAATAATGATCACGTGTGATTATATCTCCAATCACATGTTATTTTAAATAATAATCATATATGAATTATCATATATCGGTAAGTTAATTATCAAAGATCAATTTTTAATTGAAAATCACATGTGATTATATACCAAATCATATCTAATTATATGTCAAATCATATATGATTAAATATCAAACTAGCAATCACATGTGATTTTTGCTGAAAACAAACGTAATCTTTCAAATTTTATTTATAATATTCATGTGAATAAATATTAAGTTGTAATCATGTGCTAAAGTATACCATGAATAAATATTGTGTACCAATTTTAACTTTTTATCATAAATAACATGTGATTATATTTTTAATACCCAATAAAAGAAAAAAGTTAGTCGGAAGTATAGCTTGTGGGATCTCTAATTAAAAATACAAAAACGCTAATTTCGAATATGTAACTTTTATAATTTATTGACTTACAGCTAGTGAGATAGTTAATTTTAAAAATTAAAGTGAAAATGAGTTTTGTAATAAATAGAGCGATCCCATTGGTTCTCTCATTATCTACTTTCTTGTCATTCTTATTTGAACTCACCCTATAAGTGTTACGCACTTCTACTTATGCAGATGAGCA
The DNA here is from genome assembly GCA_963921325.1 of Logfia minima. Lineage (NCBI taxonomy): Eukaryota > Viridiplantae > Streptophyta > Magnoliopsida > Asterales > Asteraceae > Logfia > Logfia minima. The sequence goes on along the minus strand of OY992774.1, from coordinate 16,810,379 downwards.
ATTGACTAAATCTATGAAAACCACCAAAAAAACATACCAGTTTTTCCTTTCTCCTTTCTTTCAGAGGGGATTATGAGAGGGGATTATGAGGATAAGGACATAATGTAGATTGTTAATTCCTTTTAGAACATTTACCTTGTAATTCCTTTTGGAGAGGATTTAAATACATAAGGGACTCAGTATCTATTACTTTCTCCTCAAGGTAGCTTAACAAAGAATACGTTTCTTATCCTGTTGATTATTTCATTTTTAATCATATATCTCGACATGATGGTGTTGAGAAGGATCATTTCAATTTAGTTACAGACACGGCATGTGTTATGGTTTGCAGCATTCATAATACAGGAACATCAATTTGTATGACTTATGACGGATCATTAATTTAGTTACTCACCGAGTTTGGTCCCGACAAGTACTATCGGAACACCAGGGGCATAATGCTTCAGCTCTTGAATCCACTATGAAAAGAAATATTTATATAGAAAAACTTCAGTTCAAGATCTACTTTTCACATCAAATTCTTAGAGGTTTGTATAACACAAAATCCTTACCTTCTTAGAAACATTTTCATAACTGGCCTTGCTAATTAGAGAAAATGCCAAAATGAAAACGTCAGCCCCACGTAACTCAATGGTCTTAATCTGTTAGAATCCTCCTGTCCTGTTCCCAGTATATCAGTTTCACATCATTAGCATACAGTAACATTACCTAAAAAAATACCTAAAAAGTAGAATAGAGTTCACAAATAAGTAATTTCTTACACAAGATTTCATAAGGTTACCCGCAGTATCCCACAAGCCTAGATTGACAGTGGCACCGTTGACAACAACATTCGCGCTGAAATTATCAAAAACGGATGGCACATAATACTGTTTGGAGCACAACAAAGAAATACAGTATATATTTAATTCGAATGATACATTGAGCTTTAACCAAGATATACAATTATAAACTAGCATTCCCCCTTTCCACCAATAATATTATCCAGCAACTAGGGAGCAATTAGCATACATTAACATTTTAAACATTTGTTTCCCAAAACTTTTTCATAATGATCAGGGCTAACATCCAACATAGACAATGGCAAAAATATCAAACTCTGCTACAAAAACACTTATGTTAAGTACTAGCAATGTGCAACACGTCATACAATGCATAAACAATACAGTGTTAAACTTCCAAACAAATTGTATAATACATTTATGGCTAAAAGAGGGACATTCATTTCGAAATTTAAACATATTCCATTTTGTGGATCCATTCGTAGGTATATAGAAACCAAGAAAGACCTCAACACCTGAAGATAAAGAAGCTTAACATCCTCAAATGTCTAAATTCGTCTGATGGAAAGGTAACTACTAATATTATCCAATCTAGGATTAACTAATACATAAATTCAATCAAATAAATAAATTCATAGTGAAAAAATAAAATATAATTTATAGCTACTTACCGTAAGGAAAAGTATTGCTGGTGTAGGAAATCAAGAGGCTAAGTTTTACCAACAGCACCATTACCTACAGTTACACATAATATTATTATTATATATTATTGTTATTATTTTCTCAATCTTTATTTTCTTCCTTGTCACGCTTCATTACCTAAAAAATAAATTTGTATAGTGTTGGTATATATTTGGTGACAACAGCTTTCTAGTTTGTAATAGTAAGTTTGATAAGTCTTTTTGTAATAATTTACTTTTATACTTTGTAGTGTACGTTCGTACGAACTTAGGTAGGTACGAACTTGGGATCATACGAATTTAGGTAAGTTCGTATGGGCCTGTGACCAGACAAGTTCGTAGGGTCCAGCCCGTACGAACATAGGTCCTTTATATAGATTGCTTTCTAGTTCGAATGTAATCAGTTGTTTTGTGTATTTTGTAAGGCTTAGCAAAGGCAAATTCTCATACTTGTTATTATTTTGTCTTAGGTTGAATGTAATTGATACTTACGTTCAATAAAAATGTTCTTTACTATATTCGTATTACTTGTTGATTAGTGTTATGTTTGTTTAAGGATTCCGCACTTGATAAACGTGATAACCTCGTAGATTCAGGTTTAGGGAACCTACAAGTGGTATCAGAGCCTAAACAATTGATTTGTTTAAGGTTCGGGGTTTAAACCATTTAAGAACGAGAGAATACGGAAGATTTGGACGTTTAATCATTGGTTTTTACGTTCAAGGTGTTAAAGATCACTTAGAATTCGATTTTAGAAGAGCTCAGATTCGATTTTTACGAATTAGGGTTGATCATATTGATCGTACGAACCTATTCAGTATCATACGAACTTATACAGTATCCTACGAACCTACAAGCTGTAAGTTTGTACAAACTTGACCTACGAACTTACCTCAAGTTCGTTTGACCAAGTTCGTTGACCAGGTCTTCGAACTTATCTCAAGTTCGTATTGACCAAATTTGACTTCTGTTCGAACTTAACTGCCAAGTTCGTACGAAGTTAAAAAGATACTGATTTCTACGAACTTATAAGACAAGTTCGTACATCCTTTTATATGATGTCAAGTTTAAGTAAAATGATTGAGATGGATCACGAAGTGGGAAAATCTGCTTCACCACCGAAGTTACTGAAATCTAAGGATTACTTTTGGTGGAAAGATCGGTTTGAGTCATTTGCTAGATATAATGACGTTAAAATGTGAATTTGTATCAGTGATGGGTACGATCCTCCAACATACGAATTCGAAGGAAAATAAAAAGTTTATTCGTATTCGACTATGAAGGAAGAAGACCGTAAAATGTATGAGGCTGAAAACAAAGTTTAATCTGCTCTCACTATGTGCTTACCTCAAGAGATAAATCACACCTTCAAAAAGTACAATTCCTCTAGGGAGTTTTGGTTAGCTTTGGAGAAGAGATTTGAAGGAAAATGAACAGATATAAGAAAGCCGATCAGATTTGCTTACCAAACAATTCTATGTTTTTAAGCATTTGAAATCTGAGTCATTAGAGGTATTGTCACTAGATACTATCATCTGATGAAAGAGATGGATAATATTGGACTGGCCTATACTGACACTTTGAAGAATAATAAACTGCTAGAGGTGTTACCTCCGAAATGGGACATATATACTCTGATGATAAAAGAAAGCAGAGAGTATAAGACCTTAACGCTGGATGAAGTAGTTGGGAAGCTAAGAGTCTATGATCTGAACATGCAAAAGAAAGAGACCAGATCTGATCAGGTTCAAGATCCAAGTGTATATCACGGTAAGAAGTCTGATTCTGCTGCATCAACAAGTACAGGTAATGGAGTTACAACGTTCTTCACAGGGGAATCCAATACAGATGATGCCTTGAGAAATTCGGGAAGCAAGGTCTGCTATATTGCCTCATTTAGGGATTCGGGCATAGATAGAACCTAACCATATGGAATAACTAAAGGGTTGAAGTCTATGTCAATGAGCATTAAGTCAGCTGAGGAATATGTGTCTCTTCTAGCATCATTTGTTGCCACTCAAGAGAACTTCATTAAAGGAAGGATCACCGATCCAGCTATGTTAACTGAAGATTTTGATCAAGTAGATCCTGATGATTTAGAAGAAATGGATCTATAGTGGCAAATGGCCATGGTGGCTAGGAGAGTGCAGAGGTTTGTCAATCTCATTGGATGGAAATTTGTGAGCAATCAGGTTGGTTTTGACAAGACTAAAGTAAAGTGTTATAACTGCGATGGTTTTGGACACTTTGCAAGAGAATGTCAGAGACCAAAAAGAGAGCAAACATCGAACCAGGCGCGACCAAGTTACTACTCAAACTCTGGAAATTCTTCAAACTCCAGAGCTTTCGTGTAAAAGACAGGGGGATATGTAAACTTTGCTGGAGCAAAGGGAGGACAAATCACGAGATCAGGAGCTTAAGCACAATCTCATGAGTGTTTCTCAGATTTGTGATAATGGACATCATGTCCATTTCACATATAGAGAGGCACTCATCCTGAAACCGGGGTTAGTCATCCTAGAAGAATGGATAGTTATGAGGGCACCGAGGAGGAATGACACTTATGTAATGGACACGAGTGTTGCTGAATCTTCAACAGCGTCGACATGCTTTTTATCCAAGGCTTCGAAGACAGAATCTCAGTTATGGCATAGGAGGATGGCACACCTGCACTTCCGAAAAATGAACTATATAGTCCGGAATGAGTTAGTGCAAGGTGTCCCAGTAAAGAGTTTCGGGCTAGAGGACAAGTGTGTGTCGTGTCAAAAAGGGAAACAACACAAGAAACCTCACAAGTCTAAGACTCAAAACTCCATTGCTTCGACATTTGAACTTCTTCACTTGGACTTATTTGGTCCAGTGAATGCGAGAAGTATAGGCGGGAAACACTACTGTCCAATGGTTACCGATGACTACTCGAGATTTTCATGGGCGTTCTTCCTGAGTTCTAAGGATGAGACAGCACAGATGCTGATAACATTCTTCACTCAAGTTCAACATCAATATGGTCAAGGAGTCAAGAAAATCCGTAGCGACAATGGTTCAGAGTTCAAGAATGAAGTGCTGAACATCTACTGCTTAAGCAAGGGTACTCAGCATCAGTTCAGTGCACCATACGAGCCACAACAAAATGGAGTCGCAGAACGGAAAAACAGGACACTTATTGAAGCAGCAAGGACCATGCTGGCTGATTCAAAGCTTATAGATATTTTCTGGGGTGAAGCAGTGAATACAACCTGTCACGTACTGAATAGGGTTTTAACTGTTAAAAGACTTAACAAAACCTGTTATGAGCTTTTACACGGTCGAAAACCAAATTTAATCGGGTTTGAACCTTTTGGTGTTCCTTGTACGTTACTTAAAAGAAGGAATCAACCAAAATTTGGTGAAAGAGCTGACGAAGGACTTTTCCTAGGATATGATGCTGGCTCTCCAAACAATCGAGTCTTTAATAAGACTTCAGGTAGAGTAGAGATTGTATTCAATATACAAGTCACTTCTTACACACCAGCTACTCAAATTGGTCCCGAGTGGTTATTTGATTACGATGCTGTCTTCAAAACCTCCAATGTTCCTCCTCTAAGTGATACTGGCACTTCATGGGAATCTTCAGGGTTAGAATATGTGATATTGGATGATGGTGATGAACCAAGATCCAATATTCCAAGTTCAGAAATTCCAACGGGTAATGGAAAGGTAATTGTTATCGATCAGACTCAAGATTTGATCCAATCTCCCCCTCAGTAGTTACATCTTCTTCAACAATTTCTTGTCTGGAACTAGTAGCCTCTGAAGAGTGAATTTGTTCACTAGAATCTTGTTAGTGCATTTCTGTGTGTCAGTCAGTTGGTCAATGTTCGTATTTGTCAAAGTCAATTAGTCTTACTATGTGATGTGATTAATGTGTATATTCAAGTCAGTGAATGAAATGTAATTATAGAATATACATAGAATATTGGTCATGCGACACAGAGCTTATGTCGCAATAGCGACATAATGCCTATGTCGCAGTGGGTTTGACCTGCGACACAAGGCTTGTGTCGCAGGGTCCAGTATGTCTATAAATAGTGAAGTCAGATTTCATTTGTGGGTGGAAAAAACCCTAAAGAGAGAGAGAGAGAGAGAGAGAGAGAGAGAGAGAGAGAGAGAGAGATTGTAAAGCTTATTCTTCAATTGTTCATATATACAAAACGTTAGAGAAACTGTGCTTGTGATTCAATATACGTTCAATACTCGATTAGTTGGATTCCGCCCTTCTGATTGAGTCATACGATCTGATTAGGTCCAACAAAAGGGTTCCTACAAGTGGTATCAGAGCCGTGAATAAGTTATTCAACGGTTTCAGATCGTGTTTTGAACGTTTTCGGTTTGATTCGCGAAGGTTGAATTGTGTAATCTTCGTTTTTGGGTTATTTTGCTTGAAGATTGTGTTTTTGGAAGAGTTTTTCTGGGTTTGTTCGTTGTTTTTCGTTCAAAATTCGTTAGGGTTTCGAAATTTTTCGTTTTTGGGGTTTTTGGAACTGATTAGCGCCGTTTTGCGACACAAGGTGCGACACAAGCATTGCGACACAAGCTTTGCGACACAAGCTTTGCGACACAAGCTTAGCGACATAGTGTTGCGACACAAGCTTTGCGACATAGTGTTGCGACACAAGGTGCGACACAAGCTTTGCGACATAGTGTTGCGACACAAGGTGCGACACAAGCTTTGCGACACAAGCCTTGTGTCCCAATAAAAAAAAAAAAAACTTTTGAAAGAATTTTTTTTGTGTCGCTAAATTCGAATATGAATTTATTAAATACAACCTTGAGAGGAAAATTGAAATCCTTATTTCATAAGGACTTTGATCGATGGAGAGTTGTGGTTGAAGTGTTGCTTACGCTGCATGATGCAAATTTATGGATATTCATTGCAAATCCGTATGAGAAACCTAGAATAGCCGGAGGTACATTATTCAAAATGGAAAACCAAATGTCTACCACAGAACGTGAAAATTTTAATTTGGAAAAGAAGACATTTGAGACAATATTGGCGTGTTTACCATGGGATGAAGCCTCATGTTACAAAAATCAAGATACTTCATTTAATTTGTGGTACAATCTTCAAGTAAGTTTCGGAAGTAATACTAAGATGAGAATGACAAGCTCAGAAGAAGAATTGAAGGAAGAAGTTGAAATCAAAGCTTCGGATAATCAGGTTGATTCTGAACCATCCTCATGTGCTTCATGTATTAACTTAACTGGTACGATTAAAAGGTATAGAGAGGATAATGAACGCCTTAACTCTAACATAGAACAACTAAAAGAAAGTAATGATTTGTTAAGAGAAAATGATAAGGCATGTGAAAAAAAGTTGAAAGCCATTTTTGAAGAAAAGAAAGAACTGAAAGCCAAAATTTTTTGTCAGCAAGATGAGATAGGTAGTTATGTTAATATGCTTACTCTTGTGAAGAAACAACTTGCTAACTCACAGGCAGAAGTTCTTTGTTTACAACGAAAACTTTCAAACTTTTCTACATCCTCTATGGTATTTGATGAAATTCTTCAATCGCAAAGGACAGATACCAAAAGCAAAGCTGGTCTTGGTTATCACCATGTACTACCTCCTAATGACTATCTGCCAATGCCATCAAAGGATTCCATCAAAGACTTTGTGCCTTCTTCTTCCAAAGAAGACACAAAACCTGTTAATTCATCAGTTAATGATTCTATCACTAAGGTTGAGGAGGGTATTGAGGTAGATGATATACCTGAAGTGTCTACCATTAAGGTTGAGAAATTAAATGTCAAACCTGAAAATTTCATCCTTGAAACTGAAAATGATGATTGTTTTAAAGGCAAAAGAAAAGCAAAGGTTTACAATGAATCCTCAATAGTTCAACATGTTAAAAGGGATTCAAAATCTAAATCTTCGGATAATTCACGGTCACCTGTGAAGAATCTCAAGAAAGATAAAGTAGTTGATAAATCTGAAAATAATAAATATTCAAAATCAACTAGCTCAACCTTAGGAACATCTACTTCAACATGCTCACCTAAGAGTACCTGTTCAACAAATGTTCCTATTAATAGACCTTCGGTGTATTATCCTCCTCTAAAACGATTTGAAGGAACTCATTGGAATCAATCTTTTGTGGATAGACGTTCTTGTTTTTGTTGTGGACAACAAGGACATGTTATTAGGGATTGTAAGTTGATAGCCCTAGACAGGTTTGGTAGAAGAATGCCTATAACTTATTCATATAGAAGTTCTTGTTCAAAATCATTGTCAATGCGTAGTTCACATTCGCCTTTATCTAGTTATGCATCCTCTTCACCTAAACCTATGGCCAGAGTAAACAAAGTTGTGCCTAGCAGAACCCAAGTTCAACAACACAACATTGTTGAAAACAAATCATCCAAACCTAAGCAGGTTTGGAAACAAAAATTCACAAACAACACATCAATGAAATCAAGTGACTTTTTAAAATATAATAAACTCATTGATGTGATAATTATGAACGATAATGGACAACCCAAGACTATCAAGGCTTGGGTGTCCCATAAAATCTAATGTTTCATTGTTTGTGGTGATGAAGTCAGTTTTTTGATAGATTATATTTTTAGTGACTGCAAGGATGTGTATTGTGTTAAGATTGCTTTCAAGGTAGTTAAGTGTGGTGCATTGTGACTGAATGGATGAGATTATCAAAGTTTCGAGACAGAATAACGTGGTTAAAAGAATTTGATTTGACGTGATATGTGATTTTGGAACTTTTATTTCGTCATTATTTGTTCAATTTGTTAGTATTGCACCAACCATTCTTTATACTTTTTAGTATCAAAGAAATGTAATGTTGCGAAATTTATTAAATTAAAAAAAAAAAAAAAATTAATTAATTAAAAAATTAGTTTAATTTTTAGGGGATTACCTTTGAATTAGAATTGAGAAAAGAATTTGCTGTTCAGGGGGAGAAATTTTAAAAAATTAAAAATTCTGATTATTTTGATCAGAAATTTGAACAGCAAGATTCTTAATTCTGGAAAACATTTTGGATTATGTTTGTAAACAACTTGGGATATGATAGTTCATTAGGTAACATGTACACAAAATGGAAATTTTAAGGTTTATGTTTGATGTGTCAGTAGGTTTATCTGGTATACCTACAACAGTTTTTATAAACATTAGCTTCATTATACGATGTATTGGTAGGCATTAACATATTATTCTTTAAGCTACTAAGAAATACATCTAATATGTCTTTATTTTCTTGTGGTGTCCATCATATGATGTATGACAATAAGTCTTAATTCTTAAGTATCAGCTTGTCATACCTCTATTGCACTGAGTTTTTATATGATAACATTTGGGGATTTATGCTGACTGATTCCTCTGTTGTACGTAAGTACAGACCTGGTTTCTGTCAGTATACTTTCAACCATTAAGCAAACAAAAGTCAATGCACTTTTAACATCTTATAAAATTAAAGATACTTAACAAGGTCGCCAAACGGCTTGACCAAGTATGGTTTTGCTTAAACCTGAATCAAGTTTATGTCGCTTTGTTGTACGTTTGTACAGACCTGTCACCGCTGGCTTGATTCTTAAAAATGTTCAATTCATATACCTTCTCTAAGCAATAGATGTTATGTTCATGTCTTGATACTAGGAGTATATCTATTGTGGGATTCACAGAAAAATAATCACTCTAACAATAATCACTTAGCTTGAAGATGCGTATGTTATATGTTTAAGTGGACAAACGATACCAGTAATCGTCTTGAACTAATTTTTTTAATGGTGTTCTATGTATGCTGAGTAAATTTAAAGAGGACAAAAGATACTGATAATCAAAATAACACTTGCTATTTCCTAATAACTGCATGTTATCCTGATATGATCCTTAAGCAGACATATTACAATCTTATCCCCGATTTATTTTCCTTTTGGTATTCTTTACTTTTTATTTATAAAGAAAATTACAAAAATATTTTATTTCTATGTTGTTTTATTCAATATCACATATCTTGCTAAAGTCAAATATTGAAGATATAAAGAATGTTGGTTATTCTCCAAAGACTGTGAAGATAAATTTTATTGGAGAAGCTGCTAAAAATTGAGAGATGGTCATATAGTTTGAAGATCTTATTGTATGCAAAAGGTGTGTCAGTCACATGAATCTGGACATCAATATTCTGAAAACCATGCTATCTCAATGGGGGAGTTTCTAATTGTTGATGACATAGAGGAGTTTGTTGGTGAAGACTAAATGAAGCCTATTTGACCAAGCTGATGACATGGGGGAGTTTGTTAGTGCATTTCTGTGTGTCAGTCAGTTGGTCAATGTTCGTATTTGTCAAAGTCAATTAGTCTTACTATGTGATGTGATTAATGTGTATATTCAAGTCAGTGAATGAAATGTTATTATAGAATATACATAGAATATTGGTCATGCGACACAGAGCTTATGTCGCAATAGCGACATAATGCCTATGTCGCAGTGGGTTTGACCTGGGACACAAGGCTTGTGTCGCAGGGTCCAGTATGTCTATAAATAGTGAAGTCAGATTTCATTTGTGGGTGGAAAAAACCCTAAAGAGAGAGAGAGAGAGAGAGAGAGAGAGAGAGAGAGAGAGATTGTAAAGCTTATTCTTCAATTGTTCATATATACAAAACGTTAGAGAAACTGTGCTTGTGATTCAATATACGTTCAATACTCGATTAGTTGGATTCCGCCCTTCTGATTGTGTCATACGATCTGATTAGGTCCAGCAAAAGGGTCCTACAAATCTGAATCAACTTCTTCTGTTTGATCGATGACAATTGGAATTTGTCCAATTTAAGTGTAAACGAGATCATCGTGGAATTGTCACCAGAAATAATACGAGAATTGTAGTAAAAGGATTCAATCAACAGGAGGGGATAGACTACACAGAGGTTTTTGCACCTGTAGCAAGGCTGGAAGCAATTCGATTATTTCTAGCGTATATATTTAAAGTCTATCAACTGGATGTAAAAAGTGCGTTTCTGTATGGGACGGTTCAAGAACTGATGTATGTTGAACAACCGCCAGGATTTACTGATCCAGATTATCCAAACCGTGTCTACAAATTGGAGAAGGCTATGTATGGTTTGCATCAAGCACCCCGGGCGTGGTATGAGACTTTGTCTTCCTATCTCTTGGACAATGGGTTCAAGAGAGGTCAAATAGATAATACACGGTTCGTCAAATGGCAGAGGAAGGATTTTCTACTAGTATAGGTTTACGTGGATGACATTATATTCGGGTCTTCTAACGAGAACATGTGCAGAGACTTTGAACAAGTTATGAAGCAAAAGTTTGAGATGAGTGCTATGGGGAGCTGACTTTCTTCTTAGGATTGCAAGTTGATCAAAAGAAAGATGGATTCTTTATCCATCAAACGAAATATGTGCGAAATGCTTGCACGTTTCAGTATGGCTGACAACTCGTCTTTTAGTACACCCGTTCCTCATAACCACAATCTCGGGCCGGACTCAGAGAGTACCGAAGATGTTGACCTGACACAATATCGGGCAATTATCGGCTCTTTGATGTATCTAACTACTTCTAGACCTGACATAATGTTTGTTGTTTGTTTATGTGCTAGGTTTCAGGCTAATCTAAAGGAATCTCATATGAAGGCCGTAAAGAGGATATTGCGTTATTTGAAGGGAAAACCGAAGTTAGGTCTTTGGTATCCCTTCGGAGGCGACTTTAACCTCTTGGCCTATACAGATTCAGACTATAGTGGATGTAACCAGAACAGGAAATCAACCTCTAGAAGTTGTCAGTTATTAGGAGGTCGTATTGTTTCTTGGCAATGCAAGAAACAGACCTCGGTCGCTATCTCAACCTGTGAGGCTGAGTATGTAGCAGCTGGTAGTTGTTGTTCACAAATATTGTGGATACAACAACAGCTGCGTGATTATGGTCTTAATATTACTACTACTCCAATGATGATAGACAACGAATCCACAATCTCAATAACTAATTATCCTGTTAAGCGTAGTAAAACGAAACATATAGATATATGACATCATTTCATTCGTGATTGTGCTGAAAAACAGATGATTAAATTAGTTAAAATTCCCACAGACGATAATCTAGCTGACTTATATACTAAGGCTTTTTATAGATCCCGATTTGAATTGTTAGTACAACTAAATGGGATGATCAATCCTAATAAAGACATCTCCTGCATGACCGTTTCTCTATCTGTTTGTTAAATCTTATGTTAAGTAACTTTTTGTTTTTAGTAACTTTCTATATTTCGTAAAGTTTCTATTTTTAGCAAGTTAGGAAAATTATCAAATAATTCTGCGAGTCACTGAGCTAATGCAAAGAGATGATGAAAACATTACCCATGCTTAGAACATTATTATATGCGTGGCTTTCAGATGCAGTACATACATAGTCTAATGTACCTTTACATATAACGTGTTTAATACATTGATCATATGATGTATCGGTAGGCATACAACATAAAGGTTCTCAAGTACTTAAAATACAAACTTTAATAAGGAGATTATTCTATGCTAACTCTCGGTTGATGTATGACATTAAGTCTTAATTCTCAGGTAATATTTAGTAACATAATACATGGTAATTGAATTGAACTAACTAATTCATCTGGGAGATGTACTGACCGATTCTTTTACTACATCCAGAAATATGTTAACCTAGTCTCAGTCAGTAGATCTTACACTAGAACAAACTAGACCGCGAAACAAGAATACCAATTTCAAGGTCTCTAGTCAAATTAAGTCGCTTTGTTGTGGGCAAGTACAGACCTATCACCGCTGGTTTGATTTTAGATTTGCTTGCTTCTAACCTTAGTCAAGTCTAGTTAACTCACATGTATAAGTGTGTACTTAATAATATTATTAAGGACTTGGCTTTAAAGATGAAAAACATTAAAGAGATTCAATACCTGGATTTATGGACATATCTTGATCCTAAGAGTATATCACACGTGAGGGACACATAGATAATCATGAATAATAACTAAGCTTGTACGCGAACAAATCTACGGGTTGTCTGTTTAAATGGAAAATAATATTGATAATCGTCTTGAAGTATTAATCACACGAATAATAATCTGGGAATAAACTAAACTTCCTATCAGTGTATTGTACGCATTATGGCTAATACGATCTTTGTATCAGTGACTCCACCAAAAAGAATGTGAATTCCAATATGAATAATTTGATATTTTAGTCTATAATTTATTTTTGGTCTATGCATGGAGATAACATACCTCTTGATCACTAACAATGGATAAATCTTAAGTCTTGTGTATTCCCTATGTGTCGTGCTAGCATATTATAAGTTCGAAAAAAAAAAAAGTTTTTAAATGTTCAAAAGGTTTGAATTCACAAGTTCGTACGAACTTGTGACTTAATTTCGCAGGCCTAAGTTCGTACGAACTTGGAACGCATTAGTATAAAAAGGTTTGACCAAGTCAAACCTTTCCTACTTTCAAAATATTCGAACTTACAGACCTACGAACTTACAACCCTCATTTGAACTTACGTCACTGTTGCATTTCCACCTTCAAAATCCTTAGGTTTTTAGTTGTGTTTGAAATTTGAATCCGTTCATCATCACTATATTCACATTACACAACTAAGTAAGTCACTCCTTCGTAATTCCATCCGCTAGACATATCCGATTTGGGTTTATTTTTAATTTTAAAGAAAACTTTACATAAAATCAAAATAGGGATTGTGGTTGTGGATTACGTTGATAACAACCTATTTTTCTATCTAAACCGCACCTACGCGCATCTAATACATCTAATGGATTGTGTTTTCGTTAACATAATTTTTGAATTTTGGAAAAGTTGTTCATCATTCGAACTTACAAGTTCGTATGAACTTGCTGAGTTCGTACGAACCTATGTAACTGTTACAAGTTCGTACGAACCTAGCTTGACTTTGGTCAAGTTCGTACGAACCTATGAAGTTTGAAAAATGAATTTTTTAAATAAAATTAATACATCATGTTTATCATAGTCTGATTCCTAACATCGGTTTTTAGAATGATTAACTTGATTATTTAACTTTATTATTTCCTATGTTTGGTGTGTTTGCTTGTCTTTCTTACAAGTATGATGTAGGTTCCCTAAACCTGGATCCACGAGGTTATCTCGTTTATTAAGTGCGGAATCCTTAAACAAATGCAACAATAATCAACGAGTAATATGAATATAATAAAGAACACTTTTATTGAACGTAAGTATCAATTACGTTCAATCTAAGACAAAACAATCACAAGTATTCGAACTTGCCTTTGCTAAGCTTTACAAAATATAAAAACAACTGATTACATTCGAACTAGAAAGTAATCTATATAAAGGACCTAATTTCGTACGAGCTGGACCCTACGAACTTGTCTGATCACAGGCCCATACGAACTTATCCTAAGTTCGTACCTACCTAAGTTCGTACGAACTTACATTACAAAGCATAAAAGTAAACTTATTACAAAAGACTTATCAAACTAACTATTACAAACTAGAAAGCTGTTGTCACTAAATATATACCAACAGACTCCCCCTTGACAATAGCTCTAGTTTCTTGAGTCTTGATCTTGATTCTTCATTCAGCTCAATTGACTTCCAGCCCACAATCCTCTTTCTACACAAAATCTGACCACCTTCTGATATATTTTGTCTTCATGTCTCCAACTATCTCTAAAGAGAATCTTTTTTTACATGTAGCTTCATCAGATCATCTTTAGAAAAGTTTACCGGATGTAAACTATCATACACTCTTAACAACTCATTTCCATCAACGTCTTCCATCACAGCTTCTGTTGTCTTGTTATCAACATACCACCATTTCATCTCAGTCAAAATATTCTGTGGCATCTTCTTCAAAGGAACTTTCTTCAAACACTTAACCGGTTTATAAATCATTTTCATCCACAGTTTGTTTGTAATCGGATCTATCTTAGACAAAACTGGAACTCTTTTCCCTGCCTTAGGCTTTAAATCAACAAACTTGTTCGATCATCGTTTCGGTCTTCATCATTTTTCTTCCTTAGCTCATCTCTCCTACAGCCAGGTATCTCCCCCTGAGCTGTCTGGCGCTTCAGACGGTAGAGAAGAATCTCATTATCCCGTATAATTTCTTCTAACTTGTCGTTACGCTCCATTAATTTCTCATTAAGAGCTATCAAGTTATTCACCCTGATTTCTTGACTCGTAACAACCGCAGTCAAGTTAGCGACCATATCCGATAAGCTTGATATCCAGCCCTGAAGATATAGAAAATTTTCAATCTTTGAAAGATTGGTAGCAGGATGTGACACTGGTGTTGTAGTGGAAGCGGGAGGGGTAGTGGTAGTAGCCGGGGTAACTGATGGTTGTGGTGGCAGTGTAGGTGTTGGTGGTGGAATAGTTATTGAGGCGGGTGTGGTGGTTGTCGTGGTGACGGGTGGTGTAGCGGTAATGGTGGTAGGAGGTGGAACATCACTGGGCTTACGAATGACCACCCCATTTGGACGTCTTCTTGTTAAACATATTCAAGCAATTCTTATGATGATTCAATGATAATTGAGAGAGTTTCCTTTGGAAGTGCTTTTCTATTAAACTTGGAAACTTGGAGAAACTTACAAATGATTACCACTAACTAGCTATTTATACTAATAGACTAGTCACATGATTAATTTCAATAACAAAGGTTACAATCTATATTTAATATCTAACAATCTCCCCCTGATTGTAAACTTTGCTTGGATTGTCTTTAATTCAGATATGTACCTTTTAAGTTTGAACTTCGAGAATCCTTTATAAGCTGAAAACCAAGTTGTCTCAGTTTTTATCTTTGAAGTTAACTCTCGAAGATAAATTGAAGACAAATCCTTTTCTTGATCTTCAAAGGCAACTTCTAATCTTGAATGTGTTGTTGGAATATTTCTCCTCAAAGTTCACTCTTTGAAAGCACATTTTCTTTATCTTAATCCTGAAAGTATATTCCACCTGGTTGTTGCCGATGAATCTTCTTTGAACTAATGAATTCCAATGTATGAAAGATTTATGATTTGATCTTAGAATTTTTGATATTTCGTTAATACTTTTGAAGCTTCTCTTCCATTGCTCCCCTCAATTGAATATTGATCTTCTAGAGCTTTTACTTTCTAAATTGAACCATTTTCGAATCCTATGTTGCTCCCCCTCAAATCAATAATCTACTTGCTCCCCCTCAAATCAATTATCTTTTCCCAAACTTGTAGAAAGATGATATTAGTTCTTCATTGAAGCTTTATCTTTCATTAAACATATTCTCACTTATTCTCAAACACTAACTCTTTTCTTTACTATCTTCAAACACTAATTCTTTTCTCCCCCTTCATGATGATTATGATACATCGTGAGCACTACGTGTTTGAAGAATAGTATACTACATCAAATTATCGGAGCAACGAACTTTCAAGAACATTCCGTTGAATGTTGTATCTTCAATAAGTGACATACGTTACAAATCTGATACTTGCTTAAAATACTATCAAATCAATAATCTCGAGATAATGATGCGGAAAAACGATAGTAAACTTCAAGTAAGCATCAATTTCGTAACCATTTGGGTAAGACAACTATTTACTTGAGTAAATCAAGAAAAAGTTGTTTGTATTTTTAGAAAACACATTTATGAAAATAGTATAACTCCTGGATGACATAGATTACCAGTTTACACATCAATTAAAAACATTAAATTAATCAACTGAGTGACCTACTTTCAATGTTGGCGTTGATGTTAGCATTGGTAGGATTTCCATTCAATCATTTTAAGTATCACTATAAATGTTCCGGCAATATCACATGGATATGCATAATGTCACTTAGACATAGAGTGTAATAATACACATGTGTCCTAAAATTATATTCTTTTCAGGCTCTAGACTCGATTAGTGTATTAATGATGTCAGGGACTAGAGCAAACTGTCCTCTTATTTCAATATCAACAAACTCCAACAGAGTTGTCGATAGATTATGTGTAAAATCTCCGTGAGAATACTGAAACAAGAATTTGTTAAGAAAATCTTGAGTGGTTAGGAGGGTATATGTGTATTGCATCACTGGGTCCATGATGTCTTCTTCAATACCAGAAATCAACGAATGAAATCCGATAGTAGATGTGGCAACCCGACGATTTCTTATTTAGTGAGGGTTTCCTTTTTCTTTTAACCCTTTCGCACACTCCTCACTCAACCTCTCACATTTTTCAACTCCTCCCTCTTTTGCATTTGGCATTATTGAATGTATGCTAATCTGCACTTTAATCTCCACCAACCCTCTCACTTAGACTTAATATACCCTCACATCCTAAAATTTTGGAAGGTGGCTCTTGTGGTAGATCTATCCAGCTCTGGTGGATCGTAGGAGTAATTTTATTCTATAACACTCAGTGCAGATGTCAGCATATGCCAAAAATTTGATCATTAATTGATCATCACATCATGATTTTGTGATTTTGGGATTACATCGATTTAGATGTCTTCGGTATGAATTCCCTCCAAGAGTATAAGAACCAAAATCATTTGAAAATCTTTCAAAGTGTTTGATAATGATAAAGATGTTAACACTTGAAAGTTATGATCTTTAAACACACTCCCCCTTAACATATGCAACGTATGAAGGTGAGTTGTCTTTTGATATTGTTCGAGCTCCCCTCAAATATATCAAACATTTATCAAAAAGTAAGTAGGACGGGAGCTCGATCTCAAATGAAATAAATGTCACTTTTGATCTCTTTAAATTATAACGGGTTTGAACTGAAATGTTTAGAAACCATCTTCATTTGAAGAACGAGTTATGAACCGATTTGTTCATAAGTCAATGAAATTTAGACAACAACTTTTGGAACCCATTTAAGCACAGTACCCTTGGGTTTTGAGAATTTGGAAAACCATTTATAAATTGTGTCTATTTGGTTTAAAGACGTTGAATTCCATTTGGAATTGAAACTTGGTGTTTCATTTCGAAATAAGTTTCGTGGAATCAATGGTGAGTGAATTCTTTTGGGAATAGAGGATATGAAATCATTCATTCTTGGCACCGAATAAGAAACGTTTTGTGGTGCAAGTGCAAACATTTTCGATCTTGAATAGTTGAATGATTTTGTTTGGGAAGATTGTTCAGAAAAGCTTTCTTTCGATTTCCAAACTTTGGTTTTCTTTGGAAATTGAGAAACCAATTTACGTGAAGTGTTGAAAGCATAAGAATGTGAACGATGAAAATTCTTCTGAGTAAATGTTCCAGTTGAGTGTGATTTCTTAGAATTCATCTTATCTTTTGCGAATAATAATTGGTGAACTGAGAAATCCTTTTTAAAAGTGGTTTGGAAGACTTATCCGTGTAAGTCTTCACTGGAATATTCACTTGAGGTTTCAAACTATTCTTGACATTGAAAGCTTTGTTTTGGTCAAACTTTTTTCCTAAGGTCTTCTCAAATTCAAGTTCATAGGTAGATTTTGATAATGATGTTGAACTAGATGAAGATGAAGTACTCTTTAGTTGTTCAATAGTTTGCAAAAGAGTTGTTCGTTCTTGATCATAATTTAGTTGTAGAGTGGTTATCTATTTTTCAAGATCAAAAATTTTATTTTCCAAAATTAAATTTGGAATATATAGTTTTGTTTTGACCACTTGTTCCATAACCTCATCTTGATCAACAACTGGTGTTGAACAACTTAGAAAATAATCCTCTGAAAGAGGAATTTTCCTTGTGCCATAACTTTCATTTAATTGTGTATAATTAAAAGAAAATTGTGCATTTTATGCCTTTGTTCTATTGAAGTTCTCAATCACTTCTTCCTCATTAGTTATTTGTAGAAAACTCATTTTTAAAATGCTACCCATGTTACCATAGTTATACAGGGTTGACACTTTAGAAATTGCTTTCTTCAAATAACATGGATTATTAAAACCTATCCATTCCCTTGAATTATGAAACTTGATATCCTTTGGTTTATTTAAAAAAATGGGTTGAACAATTTAACCACGTTTCAAAAAAGTATCTTAAAATTCTTTGATTTTGCTTAACAATGATTTCTTTTCATTAATTGCAAAATGATATCTTTGTTGAACAAAATTTGCATGTGTTGAGACATATTTTGTGACAACAGATCTAGCTTGTAATAGGACTGGTGTAATTTTTATCAAGTTTGTACATTGGTTTAGATTTGTAAGGATATGATATTAGTTTGTTATTATTATTTGTTAAATATAATAATATTAGACAAGTAACGAATACGAACTAAAGTCTGAATTGCGAATTGAGAATTCAAGTCGCAAGTCATAAGACTTGCAAGATGACATCTGAACTCGCAAGGTGACTCAAGTTGCAAGTCATAGACTTGCGAGATGAAAACTGGATTCGCAACACATATAGACTGGCTAGCCGAGATGAGTCACTGGGCTGACTTGTCTTGCGAGTTGAGTCAACTCGCAAAGCCCACGGGCTGCGAGTTGAAACGAGTATTTAATTAATATTCAGATTAATTAATTATTGAGGGATTGGATTAGACAATTAACTGAGTTTTGAGTTTCCAGAGAGAATTAAATAGACTAACGGCTAGGTTTTGACTGATTAACATTCGTTAATATCAAAACAAAGCATATTAGTTAATAGAATCGCGTTATAATCTTGAATTAATCGTATTGAGGGATTCCGCACCTTAATACTATAGATAACAGAGTTATCGAACCAAGATCAGTGGACTTACAACATGTTCTCTTAACAACTTGCATTGTTTATAAAAATCAAGAACTTCTTGATTCAAAGAAGTACTTTCTTTTCATATTTCTCATAACTAGTTTTATAACCTTCCATGTGATTTCGTAAAACTAATTTATCCCGAGTCAAAATTTTTATCACATCAAGGTTATTTGCTAAATCATTTTGCAGTTTATTAGCCTTTTCCTTTTCTGAGTTTAATTGTTGTTGACACTCAGTTAGAACTTTAGAATGTACCTCAGAGTGTGCCTCAATTTGAGTTTCAAGAAGCTTGACTTGTTGCAAAGCATTTGACTTTTCAGCTGACAGCTTAATGACTTAAGCATGTTCTTCCATATATTTTTCTTCCCAATTTACCATAACCGCTTTCTCAGCTTCCTCTTTATGTGCAATGAGCATCTTTTTCTCATAATATTCAGACGTTTTTTGAATAATTGTTGTTGCACTCTCTTGCTTTTGCAAATATGTTCTTGATTTAGAATGCCCCTTATCTAAATGCATAATTCTTGTAATACGTTTCATCTCTCTCATAAGTGTTTTGTATTCTTCATCTGAGTCATTCTCAAATTCGTCTCTTGACATCATAAAAATCGTTGGTTGAATGGATCTTTTAAAGATTAAAGATTTTGAATTGTTTAAAGAATCCGTTTCTTTAAGAAAATGTTGATCGAAAATTTCAAATTTGTCTGAACGAACTTTCCCTCCAAAATTTGTCGAAAAATTTCTCGAGTAAAATGAAAATTTTATCTAATCAAAAGTACTCAATGGTAAGCTTAAATCCAAATTTTTTTTTTTTTATGTATTGAAATTAAGTTCGCAAGTAAAACTGAGTGCGATTTTAATGATAAGTTCCCAATAATAAGGTCGCAGAGACAAGTTCGCAGAAATAAGGTCGTAGAGGCAAGTTCGCAGAAATAAGGTCGCAGAAGCTGATATGCGACACTACTAATAAGTTCGCATAGATAAAGTCGCAGAACTTGATAGTGTCGCAGGTACTGTTCGTCGTCTTCACCAAGAACACAAAATCTGAGATCGATCAAATGATGAAATTAACTCCTAAACTTGATTTCTGATTGATCCATAGCACTAATACAACACTTTGATCGGTGGAATTTCACTTAAACAAGCTTAATCAATACAAATCAAACTTAAACCGCCATTTTTATGTTTGAATCAAACTTGAGAATTTGAATGAATTGACCGTGAATTCTTCAATATATCTGTTGTATATCACTTCCTGAACCTTCGTTAATCCTTAACTTGATCAGAAACAGAAGATTTAATCGAATTTGATCACTAATCCGAATCTAACACTTAGAATACCCATTTTGACTTTTCTTCAAATTAGATGATCTTTATCTATAATTTGATAAAATTGATACTTGATACTTGTTCCTTGATCAGTAGTCTTCAATTCTAACGGATTACTTTCACCATAACACAATCAAATCTCCAAATTTGATCTTTATAGTCACAAATTTGACTTTTTGTTGACTTTTTCTTTGATGAATTCTTGATGTTTCAATCTGATTATCCTTCAAATCTTCAATCACACAAGCTCTGATACCAATTGTTGGATCGAATCTAGTGATTTGGACGTGATATGAGTGAAATCCGAATGTATGTATACGTATGTATATGTAAGTATATGAACAAGTAATCAAATAATTATGTATTGGTATTAAGAATCAGTTACAAGCTCTTAATCTCTCTCTGAATATGATATACAAACGCACACACAAATTCTCTCTAGGTCAACAACATCTGAAATGAAAAGAATAAGTCCTGTATTTATACTAACATGTTCCTGCGACTTTGTTTGTGACTGTGACTTTATTCTTAAAGTCGCATTTTGTGTTCTTGCGACACTATCTTAGTGTCACACTTAGTGTCGCAGGACCAGTTTACACATACAAATGCAAATCCTATTTTTATATCTAACAATCTCCCCCTAGGATTTAGCATCTTGTTTTTCTTGAATATCTTCTTTGATGCTAATATTCTTTTGAAGTCTTTAAAGATCTTTCTTTCTATTTCCTTTGATTCAGCTTTTTGTCTTGAATCTTTTATTTGTATGTCTTTGACATAGAGAAATAGAACTTTCTTTTGAGTTCTAGTCTTCTCTTCTCCTCTTTGATCATTTCTTCATATACGTTTTGTTGACTTTGAACTTCTTCTCTTGTGTACTCTTTCCTTTTAAACTTCTTTGAGATAGATTTTCAGCAGTCTTCTCTCTAGTTAGAACTTTCTTTTGACGTTATTTCTTGACTCTCAACTCTTGTTCTAGCTCCCAGACTTCTCGACACATTACCAACAGATGTCGTGGCTTCCTCAGCGCCAACAGTATAAGTCTCAATGTGGGCAATATCAACCTCAATATCAGCTTGTGGACTAGTAACAAACGCATCCACATCTGCTAACACATTTGAACTCGGCTCCCCCTAAAGGACATCTCTAACTACAGCTTCAACAGTATCACGATCAATATGATGACCCTCCTGGGGTTGCTCTAACTGTCGAAGAATTTCATCAACCACTTCATGCTCTAGCGGAGCAGCATTCTGTGGTGGAGTAGGAACCAAACCGAACCAAACTGAAGGAATTTGAAGGCTCTGATACCACTTGTAAGTCCCCTTGAGGCTCGGATCTACGTGGTAAACTTGTTTATACGAGTGCGGAATCCTCACATAAAAATAAACGATAACAAACGAGTATACAAATGTAAATATCACTTATATTCGAACTTAAACAAGGTTACATTCGAACATACAAAGAGTATTCGAACCTACACTCAAAAACTCAGTTTCTGAAACCTTTAACAACTGATTTTCGGACTTGTGTATTTATAGGCAGTCAAGTTCGTACGAACTTAGCTGTACGAACTTACTAAGTTCGTACCTACTCTAAGTTCGTACGAACCTACAAGTTCGTACGAACCTACAAAATACATAGATAAAACTTAAGTTAACGATTACAACGATTAACAAAATGACTTCTAAACCTAACTATTACAAACTAGAAGCTGTTGTCACAAAACATGCACCAACAGACTCCCCCTTGATAATAGCTCTAGTTTCGATGCACCAACAGACTCCCCCTTGACAATATCTCTGGTTTCACCGGAGATCTTGTCACCTGAGTTGTCTTCGATCTTGATTCTGTTAAGCTCTTTTGTCTTCGTGTATAGAACACCTTTTCCACAAAGTCTTCAACACCCTCTAACATCTTCAATCTTCATGTCTCTAACTATCTCTAGCTTCTAACATCTTCATCGAATCATGTCATACACCCTCAACAACTCTTGTAGTTTACCTTTAGGAATCATCTTTTTCAGATCTTAAATCCTCTCGGTCTATCACTACAATTCACCTTCAGACATTTCTTCATTTTCTGAACTAGACTTCTGTAGGTATTCTCTAACTCTGATTTTCACTATTAAACTTGTCAGTTCAATGGTATCTCTCTCTGTTAGATTGACTAGACTCCCCCTTACCCTGTTCAAGCGTACCAAGTCTTCCAATTGAAGAGTTAGTCAGCTCACATTGTTTGGTCACTGGGATCATCGTCTATCACAACACATCCTCTTTACATCCGTAGCAAAACAAGACCCTAAGTGAGATCCAAGTATGATTAAATGTAAGGTCGCTAGATCTTGGTTCGATAACGGATTATCTTTAAGTATTGAGGTGCGGAATCCCTCAATACGTTAGGTTTACGCTTATATAACTTTACTATCAATTAAAGGGCTTCGTTTTGATTATTAACTAAGTTAATCACTCAAAACCGAGCCTTTAATACTATAATAAATATATCTGCACGAAAAACGAGGTGGTGAATATTTTAATGCTATATGTAATAAATGGCACGGATATCAATAAATGAGCAGCATTATTTTATTTATATTTGTTTCAACTCGCAGGCCATGGGCTTTGCGAGTTGACTCAACTCGCAGCCCATGGGCCTTGCGAGTCCAGATCTCAGCTCGCAATACATAAGTCTGCGAATCCAGTTTTCATCTCGCAGGTCCATGACTTGCGACTTGAAATTGGACTGCGAATTGAGATCTCATCTCGCAAGTCTTTTGACTTGCGAGTTGACTTCTCATTTCGCAATTTTGACTTTAATTCGAATTTGTTACTTGTCTAATTATATTTAACAAATAACAAATTAATATCATTTATTTACAAGTCTAAACCAATATACTAAATAATAATTACACTAATCCTATTACAAGCTAGATCTGTTGTCACAAAACATGTCCCAACAGACTCCCCCATGACAATAGCTCTAGCGTCATTATCTTCATCTTTTGTCTTTGGTCTTTACTTGTAAATTTTACTGCCCATATGTATCTTCATTTTAACACAAGTCTTCACCATCATTTGATAATCTCTTGCAAGATCACCCCATGCTTCTATTGTCAGAATCCTGTTTTCGTTTAACTTCAACAGATCCTTCTCCGACAGATTCATCAGGTGTCGATGGTCATAGACTTTCAAAATAACTCGTTCTCCACTTTCAACTTCATCATCAGCTTCAACCATGACAGCTTCACCAGTCTCTGAGTCCACATGCCAATTCATCAGATTTCCCAAAATGTTCTGTGGCATTGTCTTCAGTGGTATTTGCTTTACACGCTTGACAGCTGGATAAGTCTTCTTTCTCAGTCTTCTTCCAGTTCTTTGACTGCGTTCCTTTAATTTGATCGTTTTTCCGACTCTTGGCTTTATCTTTTCAAACTTCATTGATCTACCCTCAGTCCGAATGATTCTCTCCACATAGCGTGCATAAGGATCATTACTCGGATTTATCAATTCTAAGCGTGCCAAGTCTCGGATTTCAAATCGAGGAAGAGAACTGAAGACATTAAGTCTTTTATGAAAATATTGAACTCCGTCAAACCTTTTGATAGCAAAAAGCTTCAGATCAGAGTCATAGTACCATCCGATTATTCCTTTTCTTGGTACTTTCTTTCTAGTAATATCAACCTCAGACATCCCAATCTTTTGCTTTTTCCTTTTCAAAGGTCTAAACATTGTATTGTTTATGAGTCTTTCAGGAAGCTCATCTTCAGATTCAGAACTAGTTGATTCATCTAGATTTTCATCTAAATCAACAACTCTTTCTCCATCTTCGTCCTGAATAATCACCTTAGTTGTTGATGGGCTTACGATGTGTTCATCGATATTTGCATCAGGATCTACACCATCGTCTAGCCCAACATCAATACTGGAAGTCCAGTCTTCAGGAGGCACAAACTCTCCTTCTAGGTCAAAATCAATGTCCTCATCTATTTCATCTGGCATATCACCTTCAGAATCGGATAAGTTCAACATTTCCAGACCTATAGAAATATATATACAAGTAATCATTAATATCATAAATCCTTTCATCGATTTCCCTGAATCGATCTAGGGATTTCCTTATTAATCAATAATAATTAATATTATAAATTCTTTCATTGATTTCTCTGAATCAATCTAAGAATTTCCTTATTAATTTCTTTGTGTATTTGAAATACATTACATTATATATACTTATAAATCTTTCATCGATTATCATAATGAATCTAAGATTACAAAAGTCTTATAATATACAAAGATTCATAAATTATAAAATTTAAACATTTATGTATTACACATTCAAGTTCAAAAATCTTAATTTAACAATTATATTACAATACAAAATGTTGTACTGTTTCAAATAGCTTCACCTTCATCCGCACCACCTTCTTCAGTACCAGTATCAGGACCAGCACCAGCACCAGCTCCACTTCCGCTTGCTCCTGCAGACTCCCCCTGAATAATAGTCTGCTGACCAGTCGTTGAAGGACCAGCCAGCTTACTATCCTTCTGAGCAGTGGGATCATCGTCTGTATCATCTCTTCGTTTCTTTGCCAGCTCATCTTCTCTGCAGGACTCCTGATATATCAATGTCTCCCCCTGAGATGGCTTGTCCTTCAGGAAGCTGGTAACCAAGCGATCAAGTCTATCAATCTGCCGTTGCTTGTCAGCTACATCATCTATCAAATTGCTATTGGTCTTGATGAGCAGTGAATAAGCTTTATTCTGGTCAGTCACACTCTCAGACAGTGACAGAACTTGAGATACCAAGAAGTTGACGGTATCTTCCAACTCTCGAACTCTGGACTCTAAACTGGTTATACGATCAGAATCAGTCACAGGTGGGATGGATGGAGCATCAGCAGTGGTTGGTGGAGTCGTGGCAGCAGGCGGTTGCATTTTCTTAGCTATCTCAGAAGCTACATCCGTCAGAAGGCTAGCGGCAACCCTGCTGGACTTGGTGGTTGGATGCGAAGATGGACGAACCAAAGCAGCAATCATTTCAACCTCAGAGGGCGTAGAACGTAATTATGTAGGTGCTGCAGAGGTTGAAGCAGTTTGCTTAGCCTGCTTGCGGGGGCGAGTGATAAGTGACTCCTCCTCTTCATCTTCATCTTCATCTTCATCTTCTTCAATAAGGACAAAGTCAGGATCTTGGTCAGCGGCTTTCTTTTTAACTTTAGTGCCGGATCTATAATCAACTTTGATCCCTGACGAATCATTGCAGCTGGAATCCCGGAGACAGACCCAGATGGTCCAGTCTCATCATCATTATCTGAATCAAAATCAGAAGCAGAAGCAGCTTCTCCATCTCGTCCCGATGGCCCAACATCACCAGATGGTTCATCAATGCGTGGTGGTTCAGTAACATATTGATCAACATCCTGCATAATCGGATCATGGGCATCATCATTTTGAGCCAGCACTTGTTGCACCACTTCTGCAGCAACTTCAGCATTGATCTTTGGGCCAGGTTGGTTTGCCTGTTCTAAAACCTCCTCAATTAGCTCCTGTGGCTCAGGTGCACCCTCGGCCACATCAACATCAAGCCAACCATGAATTGGTGGCGCCACATACTCAGGATTGATCAAAGAGCCAAACTATTCTGTAGGCCCAACTTGCAAGCCAAAACGACTCGGCTTATGCAAAAACATTGCATTATATGCACGCAAGCCGATAGTATCCACATGAAGATCCGCTTGAATAACCGGCAGATTAGGAATAGCAGCTCTAAAGATCAGCATACAGAATCTCGGATAAATCATAAACTGTGATCTAACACCCCCCAAGATCTGTCTATTGAGTTCCCCAAAAATATAATCTGAAAAACTGTATGTTTTGTGTAAACCAGTGACAGTACTGCTGATAAAAGAGAAGTGCTCAGCTCATCATACCCTCCTTTCTTAGGGCCAAATATCGTGACCAAGACATGGAGTGGAATCTCCATTCTCCGAATACCAGCGCCTTGAGGAACTGACGGCCTCTCATTGGTTCGACATATCCCATTCGTGTCAAAGCTCCCTCTACGAAGTCTGAAGGAAACACAGTGGGTCCATCTTCTTGCTCAACAGTGCCCAACTGTAATATATTGCGAAGATCAGATGAAAAGAAGATGACCGGGCGATCATTAATCCTTGTCCGAATGACCGGAGGATGCACAGCTGTATCATATACTATATTAGCCCAGAACTGGATCAGATGTTATAAGTGTCAAAATCTGGGACATTTTGCTCGTGAATGTGAGAAGAGTAGACAACCGTCTACTGGATTTACTAAATCTTCTCCTTACAAGAAAGAAACTGAGGTCGCCAAGGCTGCTCTACTGATGGACGATAAACCATATGATTTTTCTGCTACGGATAACTTAGCTCTTATGGCAGATGTCCAAAATGAGGTAGACTGTGATTCTTTTATTTGTAATTCTTGTATCAAACTAACTGGTAAAATCAACAGGTACATAGTAGATAATGATCGTTTGAATACAGATCTAACAAGTCTTATTCAAGCGAACAGAGTGTTAAAAGATAATGAAAAAGTTTTTGAAATAAATCAAAAGACACTTATTGAAGAAAAGAAAGAGTTGAAAGCTATTATCTACAGCAAACAAGATGAAATTGATAGTTATTTAAAACTAATTGCTCATCTTAAAAAGGATCTTGCTAATACTCAAGCTGATAATATTGATTTAAAACGAAGACTTGCAAACATTTCAACATCTACTATGGTCTTTTCCGACATCCTGCAAAGTCAAAGGACTGTTACAAATAGTAAGGCAGGAATTGGTTATCACAACCAACCTCCTCCCTCAAACTTGAATCAGCCCAGTCTCTCACAGGATGAAATAAAAGATTATGTCCCTTCTGTTCTCAAGAAGGATACAAACCCTGTTGTGAAACCAGTTACTGTTAAAGTTGTAGAGGTTACACAGTCTAAGCTTGTTAAGGCTGTTGATGTCAAGCGACCTGAGTTGCTTAAAGTCCCGAGTTCAAATAAAAAGAAGGCTGAGCTTATTAAGCCTAAATTTGAACCTATTTTGTTTGTGCCTTCAACAAATGTTGAAAAGGTGGTGGAAGTGGAGGATGTAACTCACGAGGTTACAAAGAAAGTTAAGAAGAATAACAACAAACCAGAAAATTTAATACTTACTACCGAAGGTAGAGGTCAAATATTTTCTAAAAAGATTTCTTCAACTGCAAATACATTTACTCCTTCATGTTCACATAAGTGTTCATGTGCTGTAAATGTACCTGAAAACAAGCCTCGTAAGTCATCTCCTTCACCGAAACCACTGTCGAGTGATGACCAAACTTTCCGAGAGAGACGATCATGTTTCTATTGTAAGAAGAAGGGTCATCTCATTAATCAGTGTCCGGTGCTTGCTAGAAAATGGGCATCACGAAATGATCCACGTCATACTAAATATAGAAACTTTCAGAGATCAAAACAACGTGGGTCATCTCGTAATTTTCAAATTTTAAAGGTTAATAACATTATACCTTCTCAACCGCTGGTTAGAAAGGTTGATGTAGTTAATCAGCAACCATCTTCATTCAATGTTAAGCAGGTTTGGAAACAAAAATCCGCAAACAATACATCAATGAAATCAAGTGACATGTTAAAATATCATAAACTCGTTGATGTAATGATTATGGACGCTAATGGACACCCCAAGACTATCAAGGCTTGGGTGTCCCATAAAATCTAATGTTTCATTGTTTGTGGTGTTGCAGTCAGCTCTTTGATAGATTATATTTTTCTTGACTGCAAGGATGCGTATTGTGGAAGTTAGGTGTGGTGCATTGTGATTGACTGGATGAGATTCTCAAAGCTTCGAGACGGCATAACGTGGTTAAAAGCATTTGATTTGACTTGATATGTGATTTTGGAACTTTTATTAGTACTGCAACAACCACTCTTTATACTTTTTAGTATCAAAGAAATGTAACGTTGCGAAATTTATTAACTTAAAGAAATTTTATATATATATTTAAACTTTTATATATATATATTTAAAATTAGTTTCATTTTTAGGGGATAACCTTTGAATTAAAATTGAGAAAAGAATTTGCTGTTCAGGGGGAGTAATTTTAAAACATTAAAAATTCTGATGATTTCGATCAGAAATTTGAACAGCAAGATTCTTAATTCTGGAAGATTCTTAATTCTGGAAAACATTTTGGTTTGTGTTTGTAAATACCTTGGGATATGATAGTTCATTAGGTGACATGTACACAAAATGGAAATTTTAAGGTTTATGTTTGATGTGTCAGTAGATTTATCTAGCATACTTGAACTGCCTTCTCTAAATATTAGCTTCATCATATGATGTATTGGTAGACATCTAACATAAAGGTTTTAAGTGCACAAAATAAACTTAAGTATCAAAATTATCATGTGAACACTTTCTTCTGATGTATGACGATAAGTCTTAATTCTTATGTGATAGATACTACCATAACACATGTCATTGAGTATCCTAAAGAATTCATCTGGGAGATATACTGAGTGTTTCTTTTGCTACATCCAGAAATATGTTAACCTAGTTTCAGTCAGTATATCTTAACATAGAGCAAACTAGACCAAGATACAAGAATACCGTTATCAAGGTCTCTAGTCAAACTATGTCGCTCTGTTGTACGAAAGTACAGACCTGTTACCTCTGGTTTGATTTTAGATTTGTTTGTCTTTAACCATAGTCAAATTTATTCTTTAATTGAATACAAATGTACTTGAACATTTATTCATGATTTGACTTTAAAGATGGAATACAATAATCACACTCATTACATGGATGTTATGCATGTATCCTGATCATAAGAGTATATCAAAAGGGAAGCTTCTCTAGTAATCATGAATAATAAATTCAAAATGCACTTGTAAATTCTGATTGCTAGATGTTTATATGGACAAACATACCAATAATCGTCTTGAACTAATATTTATACCCGGTGATTTAAATATGCTAAGTGAATTTTAATTTGGACAAATATACTGATAATCGAAATAACTCTTGCTATTTCCTAATAACTGCATGTTATCCTGATATGATCCTTAAGCAGACATATTACAATCTTATCCCTGTTTTTATTTTCTTTTTGGTATTCTTTACTTTCAAATTATAAAGAAAAATTACAAAAATATTTTATTTCTATGTTATTTTATTCAATATCACATATCTTGTTAAAGTCAAATATTGAAGATATAAAAGATGTTGGTTATTCTCCAAAGACTGTGAAGATAAATTCTATTAGAGAAGCTGCTAAAGATTGAGAGATGGTCATATAGTTTGAAGATCTTATTGTATGAAAAAGTGTGTTAGTCACATGACTCTAGACATCAAAATTCTGAAGACCATGCTATCTCAATGGGGGAGTGTCTAATTATTGAAGACATAGAGGAGTTTGATTGAAGACTTAACTGAAGATTATTTTTGAAGACCAAGCTGCAGACATGGGGGAGTTTGTTGGTACATTTAGTGTGTCTGTCACTTGGTCTAGAGTTTGAATTGTAATTAGTTAGTCAAATTCTGATGTATCCAGCGACATTGACAATATCGCTATAGCGATATTGGCAATATCGCCTAGGCGATATCATCAATATCGCCTAGCTGATTAGGTGATAGTATAAATACCTAATTAGGGTTTCGGTTTTGTGGCTGCTGTTGCTGAAATACGAATTTGTGCAGCCTGTGGTATTCTCTCTGGTCATTCATCTGTAATTCACATCTGATTTGTGTTGATTAATATAATTATATGTGATTACTTGTGTTGAGTTTAATTCTAAACGTACTTTGATTTTGCTATTGTATTCCGCGCTCTAGCATTTGATATTGATTCATTATGAAAAAAGGCCTGTCCTTTGCGTTCCTACAGACTTTCTATTCTAATTGCATCCTCTGTAATCAGAATCAGCGTAAGCCACAAAATCTAAGTCTCCATCAGTCGGATACCAAAGTCCCAGCTTCATGTGAGATTCTTTAAGAGTGGCTTGATATCTTGCGCAGACACATACTGCAAACATTATATCAGGCCTCGATGCTAGATACATTAGTGATCCAATCATGGCCCTATAAAGAGTAGGATCCACGTCTCTATCACTTGATGTATCTGGACCAATACCATGAGCTTCCGGAATAGGAGTATGAAAAATTCTAGATTCTTCCATCTTAAATCGTTCTAGAAGCTCATTAGTATACTTAGTCTGATGAATGAAATATCCATCTTTCTTTTGATCGACTTGCAATCCTAAGAAAAATGTCAATTCACCCATCGCTGACATCTCAAACTTGTTCTTCATAACTTGTTCAAATTCACTACACATCTTTTCGTCAGATGACCCAAAGATGATATCGTCAACATATACTTGAACAAGTAGAAAGTCTCTCTTTTTCCATTTGACAAAGAGTGTACTATCTATTCTTCCTCTTGTAAAATCATTTTCAAGAAGATAAGTAGATAATGTTTCATACCACGCTCTCGGTGCTTGATGTAATCCATATAGAGCCTTATCAAGACGATATACTCTATCTGGATACTTTGGATCAGTAAATCCCGGTGGTTGAGAAACATACACCTTTTCTTTGACTTTGCTATACAAGAAGGCACTCTTAACATCCAGCTGAAAAACTTTCATTTTCTTTGAGGCTGCAAATGCTAAGAATAACCTAATTGCTTCAAGCCTAGCCACAGGTGCAAACACTTCATTGTAATCAATCCCCTTTTGTTGATTGAAACCTTGGACAACTAGACGAGCTTTATTGCGAGTCACGATTCCCCGATCGTCTTTCTTGCACTTAAATACCCATCTAGTTCCAATTGGATATTCTCCAACGGGTAAATCAACCAATTCCCATACTTGTAATTTTGTGAACTGAGACAATTCTTCCTGCATTGCCTCAACCCACGAATTTTCCTTCAAAGCTATCTGAACATTATTCGGTTCAATTTGTGAGATAAAGCATGAATATAGACATAGATTTGTAATCCCTGTCTCGTTCATTTCAGCATACAAGCTTGAGTGAGTTGATGTACTAGCTTTTGATTGATTCCGAGTTAGAACAGGAGAATTTGGATCACCGATGATATTATTGATCGGATGATTCCTATTTAATCTGGTTGAGGTTACAGGTTCAACTGGAATATCATCTTGTAGGTTAGCACCAATTTCCTCCAATGATAGAATACCGTCATTAGTAGTAGATATCCTTAATTATCTCAGAGGAGTGAGAATATCATCCACAATCCTTTGAGAAGCAATTTTAGGATCTTCACTCTCTTGAGGTATATCCACTTGAGGTTGTTGTGACTCAATAGGTGAGACTTCATTAGAATCAACAATAGTCCTAGTTTCAGACGTTTGAACATTCGATGTCGGAGAAGGAGTAGGAACTTCATCTCCAGATAATAAATGCTCAGGAATCTCTGAATTACTGACATAGTCACTGATAGGGACTTTAAATGACTTGAAGAGATCTGAATAATCAAATTGCTAATCTAATCCTTTATGTAAGTCATGTGTATAGCTCGTAACTTCAATGTTATAAACTATTTCAACACGTCCCGTAGTTTTATTGAAGACACGTTTGTTTGGTGAGTTAGGCACATAACCTAGGAAATATCCTTCGTCAGCCTTCTCACCAAATTTAGGTTGATGGCTAGTCTTCAACAAGGTACATGAAACTCCAAAGGGTTCAAACCCTTTTAAGTTAGGTTTCTTATTGTTTAAAAGCTCATAACAAGTTTTGTTCAACCTTTTAACCGTAAGAACCCTATTGAGAACATGACATGCAGTATTCACCCCTTCTGCCCAAAAGATGACCGGAAGCTTTGAATCTGCAAGCATTGTTCTAGCCCCTTCGATCAACGTTCTGTTCTTCCTTTCAGCAACACCATTCTGTTGAGGTTCATAAGGTGCACTGAATTGATGTTGTATCCCTTTGCTTAAGCAATAGATATTGATCGTTGAGTTCTTGAATTCTGTTCCATTGTCACTGCGAATTCTCTTAACTCTTTTTTCTATAGATATTCTCTATTAGATCTAGAAACTCCATAAGAATGCCCGGAGTTTCATCCTTAGATCCCAAAAAGAACACCCAAGAGAATCTAGAGTAATCGTCTGTGACAACCAAACAATACCATTTGCCACCTATGCTTCTCTTGCTTATGGGGCCAAAGAGATCCATATGTAGCAACTCAAAAGACGAGGAAATAGAGTTCACAGTTTTAGACTTGTGTGGTTTCTTATGCTGTTTTCCTTTCAAGCAGGATATACACTTGTCTTCAAATGCAAAACTCTTTGATGGTACACCCAGAACTAACCCATGTTTGGTTATATAGTTCATTTTTCGAAAGTTTAGGTGTGCCATTTTCCTATGCAATAAAAGTGAGTCTGATTCTGAAGCCTTGGATAAAAGACATGTAGACTCCATTGAAGTAATAGGAGCATTCATGTTGATAGCATAAATGTCCTTCTTCCTTGGAGCTTTCATCAGTATCCATTTTTCGGGAATGATAAAACCCGGCTTCAGGATCAAGGCCTCTTTCTCTTTGAAAAGAACAGGGTGACCTTTATCATAGACTTGGGAAACACTCACTAGGTTGTGCGTTAGTTCTTCAACATAATTCACATCCTCTATAGTCAAAGTTCCATTCGAGACTTTTCCTTTCCCAGTAATTACTCCTCCTTTATCTCCAACAAAGTGTACTCCCTGTCTCAATCCTCCTTTGAAGTCTGTCAGAAGACTTCGGGTCCCTGTCTCAATTGTCGTTGTTCACAGTCTGCTCCTGCACATACAAGTTATACACAATTAGTTCTCAAGAGGAACCCAAGCCATTACGGTCTTGGTTTGTCCCTTATCGTCTACAAACTGTAACTCCTTAAAGTAACCATCCTTCCCATTAGGAGCTTTGGCCAACTTCAAAGTAGTATGAGTTTGTTGATGATCAGTGGTCTTGGGTCTATAAGTTGACTGATTTCCAACCCTCCCTGACATATAACCTTGGGATTTTTGCCCTTGGTTACGATTATAGTAAGACCCGTAATTAGTATCATGTGAACGTGAAGTAGAGCAATTCTCATAATGACTATGGTTTCTTCTAGTGAAATCATTTTCATGATGACTATGATTCATTGAAGTAGAACCATTTTCATAACGACTATGGTTTCTACTAGGGGTCATAAACCTCGATGGCACTTGATCTTTAATAAAGTGTTCAGGCCGTTTAGGTTTAGGTGGAGACACACAGTGAGAGGCATCTCTTTTAAGAGCATTTACAGGTTTAATACCAATTCCTGGTCTGGTACCTAACCTGTCTGTACTTAAACTAGAGATGTTCGGAGTCTTATCATTATTCACGCGCTTATGTGGGGCTTCCATCTTCTTATTAGGACAACAAGAAGACACGTGTCCTTTTTGATGACACTTGAAGCATGACATCTGCTTAGATATAACCCGTCTATCTTAACACATTATTCATTAATTATGTCAGTGAGACTAGTCTTATCGGAAGCATCACTCTTAATCTTTTCAGTCAATGCTAGCTTATCCTCACCTAACCTACGAACATCACTCTTAGCTATATCTAATTCAGATGTTAAGGTTTTGTTATATTCGGCAAAAACACTAACCTGAGTTTGTAAATCAGTAACTAAGTAACAAACATCAGCAAGAGTAAGAAGATCAAGACATACCTTTTTCTTATCTGTTTGAACATCATCCATGTATGCAACGAAGTCATCGGGACTCATCTCTTCAGTTGAGTTGATGTAGAGCACATCTTCATCCCTCCCCTTGACTTCCATGTGTGGCACATTAGCTTGAGGTTTCTCAGCAGTTGGCATGTATGAAGTTGATTCAATTGGTTCCCTTTGATCGTCTATCTCAGCCATGAGAGCTTGCTCAGGCTGAGTGCACCAATCATAGGAACCATCGATTTGTTGAACCATAAGACTTTGGAAGTCAAAGTACTTCCCGAGTCTTGTTTTGCAGCGCCAGTATCAACCTTCGGTCGTTGACATTCCCTGGCAAAGTGTCCGTAACCTTGACAGTTATAACACTTGACCTTGGATTTGTCGAACCCAGGTCGATTTCCAACAACTCTTCTACCCGTACGTTTTAGGAAATTCTTAACCCTCCTTGACACCATAGCAAGCTGCCATTGGAGGTCCATTTCCTCTAAGTCATCCGGGTCTACTTGATCATAATCCTCATCAAATTGTGTAGGATCATTAATCTTCCCTTGTATGTAATTTTCATAGGAAGCAATGAACAAAGCCAGCACAGAAAGTTGCTGTTCTGCTGATTTCACACTCATTGGCATTTTATGATGCCCTTGAGTTGACTTCTCAGAAGAAGTGTTCTTACTTCGTTTCTCGCTTCCATCTGAAGCTATAAAGCATAGATCCTCGGTCAACATTTCACCAAGTTCATCAATTTCACCAGCAAATAGTGCAGTGGTCGAATTGGATGAAGCATTTGAGATACTAGTCTTTCCATGGTATACACCTGGATTCTGTAGATGATCAGAATCTGTATCTCTAGTGAAATCATAACCCCTGAGCTTGTCAATAGCCTGCTCTAGGGTCATAGTGGCGTACCGTTCATCATTATCTTTGAGCATGATACCATACATTTCCCACTTTGAAGGCAATCCCTCAATAAATTTGTCGGTTTTTTCCTTGTCATTGTAGAAAATTTCGTGGTCGTCAAGCTCACTCAACAGATGATAAAATCTGGTAGTGTAGGCTTCAAGGTCCTCTTCTCTAAAAGCTTTAAATACCATAAACTGTTTTTTTAGAAGGTTTCTCTTGCCTGCCTTCACCTGAGGGCTTCCCTCACACCTTTTCTCTAGAGCTTCCCAGAGCTCTTTAGCAGTGTGAAAGGACTTCAATTGGTGATTGATCTCCTTGGGAAGGCTCATCTTTATCGATGAATGTTCCTTATTATCAATAGTAAATTCTTTCTTTTGATTGTCATTCATCCTGTCGTAAGGCACAATCACAGTTGCATTCTCCACCACAACAGTAGGTGCAACATATCCGTTCTTAATGCACAGCCAAATAGTTATGTCATGGAATCTACAGTAACTTTCGAATCTGTCTTTCCATCTATAATAGTCCTCGAGTCTGAGCAATTTCGGTGGAACATTAGATTTACCGACCTCGTGTTCCATTTCTATCATTCTACTCAAATCAGACATATTGGCAAGTCTTAAAAGTTGTCAAATTACAAAATTTTGCAAGTTCAGTTCGTAGGTAAAACTCAACTCGCAGCTAGTTTCAGTTCGCAAAGGACTTCAACTCGCAAG
This sequence comes from Logfia minima, assembly GCA_963921325.1. Classification (NCBI taxonomy): domain Eukaryota; kingdom Viridiplantae; phylum Streptophyta; class Magnoliopsida; order Asterales; family Asteraceae; genus Logfia; species Logfia minima. Next base: position 16,774,527 of record OY992774.1, on the reverse strand, counting down.
TAATTCTCAACTCGGAGCTGATCTCAACTCGCAAAGAAAAACTCAACTCGCAGAGAAACTCAACTTGCAGAGGAAAACTCAACTCGCAGCTGAATCTCAACTCGCAAGCCAAATCTCAACTCGCAAGTGAATCTCAGCTCGCTTATAACAGTGTAACCCTAATCTCAACTCGCAAAACAGCGCCTCGAAATCTGGGAACGGAAACTTTTTGGTATTTTTACGAATATATCAGTAGATTTCGTTCGTAAAACAACCCCAAAGATGTTATATAACCAAAAACCTTGAAACCACAACGTTTCTAAGCCCGAAAGCTCTGATACCAAATGTAAGGTCGCTAGATCTTGCTTCGATAACGGCTTATCTTTAAGTATTGAGGTGCGGAATCCCTCAATACGTTAGGTTTACGCTTATATAACTTTACTATCAATTAAAGGGCTTCGTTTTGATTATTAACTAAGTTAATCACTCAAAACCGAGCCTTTAATACTATAATAAATATATCTGCACGAAAAACGAGGTGGTGAATATTTTAATGCTGTATGTAATAAATGGCACGGATATCAATAAATGAGCAGCATTATTTTATTTATATTTGTTTCAACTCGCAGGCCATGGGCTTTGCGAGTTGACTCAACTCGCAGCCCATGGGCCTTGCGAGTCCAGATCTCAACTCGCAATACATAAGTCTGCGAATCCAGATTTCATCTCGCAGGTCCATGACTTGAGACTTGAAATTGGACTGCGAATTGAGATCTCATCTCGCAAGTCTTTTGACTTGCGAGTTGACTTCTCATTTCGCAATTTTGACTTTAATTCGAATTCGTTACTTGTCTAATTATATTTAACAAATAATAATAACAAATTAATATCATTTATTTACAAGTCTAAACCAATATACTAAATAATAATTACACTAATCCTATTACAAGCTAGATCTGTTGTCACAAAACATGTCCCAACATTAGATCTATCCAACTGTGGAATTTCATCTTCATTATCACTTTCATCATCACTCTCGGTCTGTTTACACGCAAACCCCCAATATCCTCCTCGAATTTAGATCTTCTAGCTTCAATGCTCGGTCATACCTAGACTTTGAATAAATCGCATTTGAGTTGTTTCTCCATTACAAAAAGTAATTATCTCCCCATTTTGTAAGAACTTAAATTTGTACAATTTAAAATGAAAAATAAACAAAAAGTAAAGAAAAAAAAAATATGAAATTATTCATGATAAAAAGTACATTTTTTTGTGAGAGTCACTATTACGAAGATCATATTAGCCATAATGCGTACGATACATAGTTAGGAATTAAATTATTCCTTGGTTATTATGTATGTAATTTATAGTTCACGGTGATTATTGGTATTGTTGTCCACTTAAGCAGTCAACACTCAGAATTTTCAAGTACACATTTAGTTATTGTTCATGATTAACTATGTATCTCACATTTGATATACCCTTAGAATCGAGAAAGTCCAGAATTCCATGTAATGGATGTTTTTAATTTAAAATTCATCTCTAAAGGCAAGTCATTTATATTAAGAGCAATGTACTTTTGTACATGTGAAGAGACTAGACTAGGGTTAGAGCCTAACAAATCTAAAATCAAACCAGAGGTGACAGGTCTGCACTTTCGTACAACAGAGCGACATAGTTTGACTAGAGACCTTGAAAACGGTATTCTTGTTTCGCGGTCAAGTTTGCTCTATTTTTAGGATAAACTGACTGAGTCTAGGTCAGCATGTTTCAAGATGTTGCAAAAGAAACAATCAGTGAACCCCCCAGATGAATTGTTTTATATTTATCCAATAACATGTATTCAGGTACAATCTATCTCCTAAGAATTAAGACTTAAAGTCATACATCAAAATAAGGATTACACAGAATAATCGTATTATTTAATATTGATTAGGTACTTGAAAACCGTTATGTCGTATGCCTACCGATACATCGTATGATGAAGCTATTAGTTACGTTTATATTTAAAGTACTTTTTTACTGTGTATGTACTACATCTAAAAGCCACACATATAATAATGTTCTAGGCATGGGTAATGTTTTCGTCATTTCTTCGCGTCTTACAGTGACACTCATATTTTTTATAGTTTTTCCAAACTAACTAAAAATCCTAAGAAGTAAAGATAGATAAAAGTTCTTAAGGGAGATATGTCACTCATGATTTGTCATACCAGCGATGTGGACGAACAACTCAAAACTTGATTTATCAAAAGCCTTACCATACAAATCAGCTAGATTATCATCCCAGATTTGATCTTATCTCCCCCTCAGCTGCTACGTCTTCTGCTGAACTTGTAGCCTATGAGGTTTGTGTTCCTGCACACTAGATAAAAATCATTAATTACTAAGGGGGATCCAAGCCACCACGGACTTGGATCGACCATTCTCATCAACAAATGTAAATTCCTTCAAATATCAATCTCGCCTTTCAGGTGACTTGGATACTCTGGAATTCTCACTTGTTGGGAAATGGGAGAAGCTACCACTAGGCCTTCTATCTTGAGACTTTTGGAAAAGTCTTTGATTGACTGGCCTATGTTTTGAAGAATATCTAACCCTAGATTTATAGCAATAACTAAAATTATGAAAATTCAGATTACTACTACCCTAGTTAGAAAAACTTTTGTTGGGGTTGTTTAAACTTGTTGAAGGTTTCGACCGAAATGATTCTCTACTTGAGCTTTGTTTCAGGAGAAGTGCTCCTTAGACTATCAATTGTCGAAACTCTTGATTTCTTATATGGACACCCACTTGCTACATGTCCCTTTTGATGACAGGTGAAGCACGAACGCTTCTCCCAGGCTTTCTTCTGAGCCCTGAGATGCGCTTGGTGTTCCAATTCAGTTTGTTTACCTTTGTCATTTTTATTCTTAACATCTTCTATTGTAGGTCTAACAAACTCAATTTTAGTTTTTGACTCCTCATTGGTCCCTAACACAGCTCTCTCTGACTTAGTCGACTCGATGATGTCTACCATCTCAGAGACTGCTGGTTGTTTGAAAGAGTCATTGACACTTGACAGCTCAGTTTCATCAGATGTAGAATTATAATTATGATGAATGGAGGAGGGGTTTCAGTGTAACCCATTCCCCTGTAATCACTAGGTTGTTTCTGAACACTTAGTAGATTATCTAAAGTTTCGATTGAAAATCTTGTTAGTTCAAGTTTTCTAATAAGATCTGCAATCCTAATCTTAGTGTCTGCTAGTTCTTTTTCCTTATTTGAAGACTGTTCAGTTAAATCCAAAGCATGCTCACGAGCTAAGTCAATTATTTGACTCTGCTCGTTCACTTTGTCTTTTAAAACTTTTAAATCCTCTTTATCAGATTTAGATTTATTAACTAACTCAGAGTTTGTAAGTTTTAAAATTGTGTTTTCTTCTTTTAAAGCATTTAGCTGAGCTGTCATCATATTAGATGATTCAATCAAATTCTCAACCTGCTTTGCAAAGTAAGTACATAAAACACAAGCATTAACTACAGAGTCTAAGTTTAGAATAACCTTATGCTTCTCAGCATCCATGTTGGCCATATATGCAATGAAGTCCTTTGGACTCATACTATCAGTAGACTCCAATCTTATAACCCTGGTCTGTGAAGCAAGTAACTCTCTCTCAATCTTCTTCCCACTAGCACTAGTATCCTTTTGATCTGCCTCATCAATTGTGGTCACGAATTCCTGAGGCTCTTCAATAGGTGTACTCCGATCATATGAACTGTCCTGTGTTTCAGCAACCAAGGCTCTGGAATGTGTAATATTCCCTGAGTATTGATCACTAGTAAACGTCCCTTGATGTGAGTCAACCTTACTCTCTTTGATCTGTGCATCATACTCAAATCTCTTCTCTAAAGCTACCCTGAGCTCTCTAGAATATCTGTAACGTTGTTTGAAGGTATACTTAATTTCTTCTGGAAGACACTTGATGATAGCAGACAACACCTTTTTCTCTGCATCATACATCCTTTTGTCTTCCTCCTTCATCGTTGAATACAAATGAAACCTAAGTTTCCCTTCGAATTCATAAGAAGGTGTATCATATCCTTCATTGATACAAACCCACATTTTGATGTCATTTAATTTACAAATGATTCAAATCTTTCTCTCCACCAGAAGTAATCTTCAGCCTTTAACAGCTTTGGTGGTGAAGTAGCTTTAACAACTTCAGGATCCATTTCTATCAGCTTGTTCACAATTGACATCTTGAAAGAGTGTATATGGATTTGAAGTAGGTTTGTAGTAGAAAGTCAACTAACGTCAAGTTCACTCAAAACACAAATTTCCCTAAAACATTTCTCGAAAATTTGCCGAGTAAAAATTAAATTTTCTCAAACCAAAGTTAAACGATGGTAAGCCTAAATTCAAATTTTGGTGAAACAAAATTTTTCGGAAATTTCCCGCCAAATAAGTTAGTATGAAAGGTTAAGTTCCTACGAAGTTAGGAATTTTCGAACTTATAAGTTCGTACGAACTTAGTATGTTCGAACAAAAACTAAGTTCGAAGGGTAGGTTCGTATGGTTATTATGGGTAAGTTCGTACGTACCTTTCTAGGTTTGTACGATCTGCTGTTGAAAAACTCAGATCTGAAAATTTCAGATCTGGGTTCGATTCAACCTGCAACTTCGAATCCTTGAATACTAAGTGATAATACACAACTTTAGAAGCTAAAAACAACAATCTAACTTCTAAATCTCATGTAATCACTCGTTTCTTTATCTTTTCTTTACCCCGAACCAAACTGAACGAATTCGAAGGCTCTGATACCACTTGTAAGTCCCCTTGGGGCTCGGATCTACGGGGTAAACTTGTTTATACGAGTGCGGAATCCTCACATAAACATAAACGATAACAAACGAGTATAAAAATGTGTAAATTCACTTTTGTTGAATGTAAACGAAGTTACATTCGAACATACAAAGAGTATTCGAACTTAGCCACAAAAACCTAGTTCCTAAACCCTAAAAACCACTATCAAACCTATTTTCGGACTTGTGTATTTATAGGCAGCCAAGTTCGTACGAACTTAGCTTACAAAATACACATCCAAAACTTAAGTTAACGATTACAACGATTAACAAAATGACTTCTAAACCTAACTATTACAAACTAGAAGCTGTTGTCACAAAACATGCACCAACATAACCCTAGCTTCTTCATCGGCCTAGGGCATGTCCAACCACACATCATTGAGTGGTGGAGCATAATCAGCATCAAGTACAACCCCAAAAAGTGGAGTAGCCTGAGGCCTCTCAGCAGTCGGACGTCTACTGCTATGGCTGAGGCAGTGAACAAATATTTTCTTATCAACCGTTGACAAATAGACAACAGGATCGATAGCAGGCAGGTTCGGTGCTAACCCATTAATAATCATCATGACAAACCGTGGGTAGAGAAGAAACCGATCTTTGACACTGCCGCGTATTTGCTGAACCATTTCATGGAAGAAATATTGTAAGAAGCAGTATGGTTTGTTGTACACGAGCGAAACCATTCCTAACTGTATCTTATGGTTCATCGTATCGAAACCCGCTTTCTTCGGACCAAATGAAACCAGTAGTATATGCATAAGATACCGCCATTGGCCGAAAAGGTAGCTCTTGGTGAATTGACTGTGTGTTACATCACCAACGTATCCCATCCTCTGGAATGCTCCAGCCCTGAGATCTAAGGACTATGAAGTGGGGCCATTTTCCTGAGCTTCAATACCTAGTTGGAGAATCAGTCGAAGATATGCAGCTGTAAACTCGATATTGCGATCTTCCACTAGAGTTCGAATGACCGGGGGATTAGACTCACAATCGAAAACCGCATTCGCCCAAAATTGACGGAGATAAGATATCCTCAGCGTCAGCGAATGGGAAAGAGCATAGTGTACTCGTGAGCGCATCAGGAACGTGAGAATGCCTCTATAATGTTCGGTGGCCGGATCCTCAAGATCAAAGGAAATTGCCAAATTGTGCTTATTGAAACCTGTCGATCAGCCATACTTGCAAGAAAGACAAGCAAACACACCAAACATAGGCAAATAATAACGTTAAATAATCAAATTAATCATTATAGGAACCACTTATGCGAATCTGACTATGAGAAACATGATTTATTAATTTTATTAAAAAGAATCATTTTTCAAACTTCATAGGTTCGTACGAACTTGTAACAGTTACATAAGTTCGTACGAACTTGTAACAGTTACATAAGTTCGTACGAACTTGTAAGTTCGAATGATGATCTGCTGTTCCAAAGTTCAAAATTTATGTTAACGAAAACATAATCAGGAAACTAGAAATGATGCGCGTTATAGCGGTTAAGATAAACTAGTAAGCAATTCCAATTTAATCCACAATCTCAGTAACTATTCGGATTTCCTTTTAGTTTTTCTTTAAAACCTAAACAAAACCCAAATCTAATTTATTTAGTGAATGAAATGGAGAATAAAGAGCTTACTTAGATACACAGTAATGAGGTGGTGATATTTTACGGATTCAAAACGCAAACACAACTTGAAATTGGACGAGTATAGGAAGAACATATGAAACAGTGACGTAAGTTCGAAGGGGGTTTGTAACTTCGTAGGTCTATAAGTTCGAAAGCTTTTGAAAAAGCAAGTGAAAGTCTCTTTTGAACGGATCCAAACGGGATTGCAACGTGTATTAGTTTGCGGAATGATATAATACACTAAAACAACAATAAAACAAGTGAAATGCAAGTGTTTAAGATGTATGTTCGTATGTATTCGAAGATAGCTCTGTATGTTCGAATATATCTGATTAAAAAGCATAAAAATGAAGTATTACAACTTAGTATTTATACTCAGCTAAGTTCGTACGAACTTAGATGCTTTTAGGTTCGTACAAACTTACCATGTTCGTACGAACATCCTAGGTTCGTACGAACATGTAGGTTCGTACGAACATACATAAAAACACTAAAAGACTAAGTTAATAAACAATACATATATTAACTACAAAAACTAATTACAAAGCTAACTATTACAAAATAAGAGCTGTTGTCACAAAACATGCACCAACAGACTCCCCCTTGACAATAGCTCTATATGTCTTCAGTCTTCTGGCTCTGTCGAACTTGATACTCGATCAACTTTGTCGACTCTCAGCCCATAAGCGTTTTTCAACGCATACTGTTGATGCACGTTTTGTGACAACAACTCTTATTTTGTAATAGTTAGTTTTGTTATTAGTTTTATAGTTAATATTGTAGTTTGTTTATTAACTTAGCCTTTTTGTAAGTTGTATTGTATGTTCATACAAACCTAGGATGTTCGTACGAACCTAGGACCAGCTAAGTTCGTACGAACTTGCTGAGTATATATACCAACTTGTAATGTTTTATTTGTACGCTTTTGGAAATAGTTATATTCGAATATACCGAGCTATCTTTGAATACATACGAACATATACTATAAACACTTGCATTTCACTTGTTTTATTGTTGTTTCAGTGTATTAAACCTTTCCGCAAACTAATACACGTTGCAATCCCGTTTGGATCCGTTCAAAGGGACTTTCAATTGGTATCAGAGCCTCAACAAGTCTTTGTTGGGTTCGGGATTGTTTAAAACACAAAGAAAACAAGATTTAGAGTGCTTAGGAAGATAAAAGTTGTACTTTCGGCTTCCTTGAGTGTTTGTGGTTCTTATTATTCAAGTTTCATTCGATTTCATCGGTTGAATCTTTGTAGATCTGAGTTTTTGCTCAGATTTGGGTTTGAACAGCAAGTTCGTACAACTCAGAAAGTGTCGTATGAACCTACCCAAAATAGCCTTCGAACCTAGCCAGCTGTACGTTTGTACGAACCTACATAAGTTCGAACATTTGAAAATTTGAAAAGTTTGACCTAAAGTTTGACTTATACGAACCTAGATAGTATTCGAACCTGTAAGTTCGAATTAATCTAAGTTCGTACGAACCTAGTGTTATACGAACCTAGTGTTGTTGACTTCAGTTGACTTTTTGCTTGACTTTGTTTGATTTTTTTCTCGCGATGTCGAATCTCAATAAAATGTTAGAAATGGATCACGAGGTTGGTAAGTCAGCCTCACCACCTAAGCTCCTCAAAGGAGAGGACTACTTTTGGTGGAGAGATCGGTTTGAATCATTTGCGAGATTTCACGATATCCGTATGTGGATATGCATTAAGATGGTATGACTTACCCACTTATGAATTTGAAGGGAAGACAAAGTTTTGTACATATTTTGTCATGAACGATGAAGACAAAAAGATGTACGAGGTTGAGAATAAGGCCTTGTCAGCCATTAACATGTGTCTCCCTCAGGAGATCAAGCATACTTTTAAATGTTACCAATTCTCGAAAGAGCTTTGGGAAGTGTTAGAAAAGAGGTTTGATGGGAACGACAAAATTAAGGAAAGTAGAGCTGATTTGTTGACTAAACAGTTCTATGTTTTCAAGTGTATGAAAGGGGAGTCATTAGAGGAGATTATCATAAGATACTACCATCTGATGACTGAACTGGATAACAGTGGACTTTCATTCACTGAAACTGTCAGATGTAATAAACTTCTTGAAGCATTACCATCGAAGTGGGACATCTATACTTTGATGATCAAGGAGAGTGCTGATCACAAGACTCTGACTCTTGATGACGTGATAGGAAAGTTGCGTGTTTATGATCTGAACATGTTGCGGAAAGAGACAGGATCCGATCATGTTCAGGATCCTAGTGTTTACCATGGTAAACGATCTGATTCCGTTGCTTCTACTAGTGCTGGTGGAGTTGCAACTTTCTATACAAGCGAGGCTGAAACAGACTTGGCCATCAAATTTCGGGTAGCAATGTCTGCTATATTGCCTTATCTGAGGATAACAAGTGGTCTCAAATCGATGTCTATGAGTGTTAAATCGGCTGAAGATGAAGTAGCCCTGCTTGCATCTTTTATTACAACAACTGGAAAATTTATTAAGGGCAAGGTCACTAATCCAATTTTGATTAATGAGGATTATGACTAGTTAGATCCTGAGGATTTAGAAGAAATGGATCTTCAGTGGCAAATGGCCATGATAGCCAGGAGGGCTCATCAGTTCATGAACCGTACTGGAAGAAAGTTCATTGGCGGTAAAGTTGGATTTGATAAATCTAAAGTAAAGTGCTATAACTGTGATAGTTTTGGGCACTTTGCTCGAGAATGTCAGAGAGCTAAAAGAGATCAAGCTCCTGGTCAAAACGGGCCGAAAAACTTTAATCAAGGCTCCTCTGGTAACAACCTGAACTCAGGAAGTCGTCAGACTTCAAGAGCTCTGGTAGTTCAGTCACAGGAGGGAGCATATGGTTGGAGCACAAAATCTGAAGAACCGCACGCATTTATGGCTTCCATTACTGAAGAGAAGGAGGAAAGCAATGCGGGGTCTGATTCAGAGAAGGAAGCAACTAGTGAGATGGAGATTGATGTACCTACTGATGAAGAAAGAATCAAGACTCTGAAGTCGACTGAGGAAATGAGCTCAAAGGACTTCATTGCCTACATGGAAAATCTTGACGCTCATAAATAGAAGGTATTACTTAATTTAGATCTAGTAGTTAAAGCCTGTGTGTTATGTACTAACTTTCAGGAACAGGCTGAGAAGTTAGTGAAATCATCTGATGTTATAACATCTCAATTAAAATCTTTAAAAGAAGAAAACACTATTTTAAACATCAGAAACTCAGAAGTAATAAGTAAAGCAAAATCTGATAAAGCAGACATGAAATACCTAAAAGATAAGTTAAATGAGCAAAGTGTAAGAAATGACTTGGCTCATGAACATATTTTAGAATTGACTAAATTGTCTGCTGATAGAGAAAAGGAATTGGCTGATGCAAAGGTTAGGATAGCTGATCTTAACAGGAAACTAGAGTTAAGAAAATTCTCTATCGAAACCTTAGACAACATGCTGAATGTCCAAAAACAGCCGGGTGATCACCGGGGGATGGGTTATACAGAAAGCCCTCCCCCCTTTAATCACAATTATTCCTTTATTTTTGATGATACTGAGATGTCTACCGTTGATGATTCTGCTAAACAACCAGCAGTTCCTGGTCTAATACAATTTGTTAGACCTGCGAAAGCTGAGACAAGTACTACACCTGAATCAACATCTACTGACACTACCATGCCACCTGTTTCTGAACTAAAAATGAATTTTGTAAAAGAGGGTGTTGTTGAACATGGAAGTGTCAAGGAGAAGGTAAAGAACAAAATTAATCTTGATTTACCCAAATCTGAAAATGATAATTTACATAACAAAATTGATAAGGGTAAGCATGTTGTAGCTGTCTCCTCTCCAAGTTTGCCTGAATTGGATGAATTAGCGATTCAAAAAGCCGCTAAAAAGGCTTTCGTGAAACGCTCATGCTTCACATGTCATCAAAAAGGGCATGTTGCAAGTATTTGTCCAACTAACGGCAAAATTGGAAAGGTACAGGTGAAGAAAGACCAATCATCTATAAAATCTGTGTCACCTCCTAAAAAGAAAAATCCTGAGGTGACAAGCATAAAACTGAGGTTGTTTGGCGTTTTCATATTGGAAGGTAAAACTAAAGAAAATGAAAATGCAGGGAACTCTGGGAGGAATGGGTTGGGATTTAAGAGAACTCAAAGTTCTCAGAGAACACAACCCCCACTAAAATCTGTGAAGTTTTCGTCTCATAATAGTTCTAGGAGCACTACCTCTTATGGAGTAGGCTCTTATGGACAGTCTTCAAGGTATAAGACTCCACAGAGATACCAAACTCTCAACAACCGTTTTAACAACCCTAATAGTAATAATATGAATTATCTTAATTCAAGTTATAAATATCCAACTACGGTTAGATCTACATTAAATCCAAGGCCAGTAAATCCTAGACTTTTTCGGAAGTCTCCGGAAAGAAAGCCTAGTGGTAGTACTTCCCATACTCAAGCGAGTGAGACTCCCAAAGCATCCAGCTTTACCGAAAAGAGTAATGGATACTTGAAGGAGTTTACATTCGTTGATGAGAATGGCCGACCCAAGACCGTCGTGGCTTGGGTCCCCTTGACAACTAATTATTTTCATTTAATGTGCAGGAGTTAATCCGACGTGCTGCAAACTAGTGGTATATTGATAGCGGTTGCTCAAGGCACATGACGGGGGAAAAGCAGCTTCTTGTGGATTTCAGACACAAGAAGGGAGGATATGTAAACTTCGTTGGAGCGAAAGGTGGCCAAATTACTGGATTGGGAATTGTAAAAAATGGCAAGCTTATGCTAGAGCAAGTCAACTATGTTGAGGAGCTGAAGCACAATCTTATGAGTGTATCTCAGCTCTGTGATAAAGGACATCCTGTCCATTTCACGGATAGAGAAACACTTATATTGAAACCTGGATTTTTCATTCCGGAAGAATGGATAATCATGAGGGCTCCTAGAAAGAATGACACGTATGTTATGGACATGAGTGTTACTGAATCTATTTAGGAGTCGACATGTCTTCTATCCAAGGCATCTGAGAATGATTCACAGTTGTGGCACCGGAAAATGGCGCACTTGCACTTTAGAAAGATGAATTATATAGTAAGAAACGGACTAGTGTTAGGTGTACCAGTACAGAAGTTTGGCTTTGAGGACAAATGTGTACCTTGTCAGAAAGGAAAACAGCACAAGAAATCTCATAAGTCAAAATCTCAAAATTCCATTGCCTCAACTTTTGACCTTCTTCACATGGATCTATTTGGTCCTGTGAATGCAAGGAGTATAGGCGGTAAACACTACTGCTTAGTTATCACTGATGACTTCTCGCGCTTCTCTTGGGTATTCTTTTTGGGAACAAAAGATGAGACATCTGAAATGCTGATGACATTCTTTACCCAAATTGAACATCAATATGGCCGAGGAGTTAGGAAAATAAGAAGCGACAATGGCCTAGAGTTCAAGAACTCGGTAATGAATGTCTTTTGCTTAAGCAAAGGAATTCAATACCAGTTCAGTGCATCCTATGAGCCACAACAGAATGGTGTCGCTGAAAGGAAAATAGAACCTTAATTGAAGCAGCAAGAACAATGTTGGCTAATTCAAAGCCTCCCGTCATTTTCAGGGGAGAAGAAGTGAATACAGCTTGTCATGTATTCAATAGAGTTTTAACCGTTAAGAAGCATAACAAAACGTGTTATGAGCTTTTAAATGGTCGAAAACCAAACCTGACTGGTCTTGAACCCTTCGGTGTTCATTGTACCTTATTGAAGACCAAACATCAATCTAAATTTGGTGAGAAGGCTGACGAAGGATTTTTCCTAGGTTATGAAGCCGGATCTCCAAACAAAAGGGTCTATAATAAGACATCTGGCAGAGTTGAGATTGTATATAACATATAAGTCACATCTTATACTCCAGCTGTACAAACTGGACCAAAATGGTTATTTAATTATGACGCTGTTTTCAAGTCATTTAATCTTCCGATCCTAAGTGAAGTTGACACTCTAGGATTAGAACATGTTATACTAAATGATGGTGAAGATAATATATTTGCACCAAGATCTAGTGTTTCAAGTTCAGAAGTCGCAAATGATAAAGGTAAAGAAGCGATTGAAGAACCGATTGTAGACCTAGATCCCACCTCAATCGATATCCCATCTTCATCTGAGGTTACAGATTCTGTGCAAGAAACGGCTGTAGAAGAAGCAACACCAGAGGGGGAGATTGGATCAAATCTAGAGTCTGACCTACCGGTTAATACTACGATCTCGACTCGTGTGAACAAGTATCATCCAATTGATAATATCATTGGTGATCCGAGTTCTGGAGTAAAGACTCGTAAAGAGATATCTAATAGCACCAGTCTATATGTATCAATTCAAGATACTGGGATCATGCATAAGTGCCCGTATAGTTGTTTTATATCTCAAATAGAGCCGAAAAATATTCAAATGGCTCTCAAGGATAACTCCTGGGTAGAGGCTATGCAAGAAGAGCTTGCTCAATTCAAAAAGCTCAAAGTATGGGAGCTAGTTGATCTACCCAAGGGAGAATATGCAATATGCACCAAATGGGTGTTTAAGTGCAAACGTGATGATAAGGGAATTGTAATTCGAAATAAGGCAAGGTTAGTAGTTCGGCGATTTAACCAACAAGAAGGGATTGATTATACCGAGGTGTTCGCCTCAGTTGCAAGGCGAGAAGCAATTCGATTGTTTCTGGCATATGCTGCACATAAGAAGATTAAAGTATATCAACTCGATGTTAAGAGTGCCTTTCTTTATGGTAAAGTTCAAGAACTAGTGTTTGTCCAACAAGCTCCGGGGTTCAGTGATCCAGACTATCTAGACCGAGTCTATAAATTAGACAAGGCTCTGTATGGACTGCATCAAGCACCCAGAGCTTGGTATGAGACACTATCTACCTATCTCTTGGAAAATGGGTTCAAGAGAGGACAGATAGATAGCACATTGTTCATCAAGTGGAAAAAGGATGATTTCCTACTTGTACAAGTCTATGTCGATGACATAATCTTCGGGTCATCTGACGAGAATATGTGCAGAGATTTTGAACAAGTTATGAAGCGGCGATTAGAGATGAGTGCCATGGGTGAGTTAAACTTCTTCTTAGGATTACAATTTGATCAAATGAAGGAAGGTTTCTTCATTCATCAGACGAAATATGTGCATGAAATGCGTTCTCGGTTCAATATGAAAGAGAATTCGTCTTATGGCACTCCGATTCAACTAAATCATGGTCTCGGACCGGATACTGAGAGTACTGAAGATGTGGATCCGACTCAATATTGGGTCATTATCAGTTCTCTTATGTATCTGACTGCTTCCAGACCAGACATAATGTTTGCAGTCTGTCTGTGTGCTCGGTTTCAATCGAATCCTAAAGAGTCACACATGAAGGCAGCAAAGAGAATATTGCGATATCTAAAGGGAAAACCAAAGTTAGGTCTTTGGTATCCCTCTAGAGGCAATTTTGACTTTGTTGCCTACACCGACTCAGATTATGGCGGTTGCAACTTGAACAGGAAATCAACCACAGGTGGTTGTCAATTATTAGGTCGTCGCATTGTCTCATGGCAATGTAAGAAGCAAACCTCAGTCGCAATCTCAACCTGTGAGGCTGAGTATGTTGCAGCCGGTAGTTGTTGTTCACAAGTATTGTGGATACAACAACAGCTGCGTGACTATGGTTTGAACTTCACAAGTACCCCTATTATGATTGATAACCAATCAACAATGTCTATAACACATTGACATTAGACATCATTTTATTCGTGACTGTGCTGAAAAACATCTGATTAAATTAGTTAAGGTGATCTCTGATGACAATCTAGCCGACCTTTATACCAAGGCGTTTGATAGGTGTCGGTTTGAGCTTTTAATCCAACTGAATGGGACGAGAAATCCTGAGTAAATTTTTCCCACAACAGAACTTAGTACATTTCTATTTCGTAGCTTATTTTACTTTTTGTCTTTGCAAAAATAATAAAAATTGAGGGTCACTGTATTAATTGCAATGAAATGATGACATCATTACCCATGTCTAAAACATTTTATATGTGTGGCTTTTAGATGCAGGACATACACAGTAAATGTACCTAAAATGAAACGTATTTGATAGCTTCACTTTATGATGTATTGGTAGGCATTAGGCATAATGGTTTTCAAGTACTAAATCTATAATAAATAATACGATCTTTTCTGTGAAATCTTTATTTTGATGTACGGCTCTAAGTCTTAATTCTTAGGAAATCAATCGTACATGAATGCTTGATATTGGATATAAAATAAAATTAAATCATCTGGGGGTTCACTGACTGTTTCTTCTGCTACATCTTGAAACATGCTGATCTAGATTCAGTCAGTGTTTCCTTTTACCCGAATAAACTTGACTGCGAAACAAGAATAACGTTTTCAAGGTCTCTAGTCAAACTATGTCACTCTGTTGTACGAAAGTACATACCTGTCACCTCTAGTTTGATTTTAGATTTGTTTGATTTTAACCTTAGTCTTGTCTGATAGTTGAAACATGTACCTATGTACATTGCTGTTAAAGCAAAATGACTTGACTTTAAAGATGACATAAAAATGAAAAATATCCGATACATGCTATTCTTGACTGTCTAGATCTTAAGGGTATATCAAATGTAAGATACACAGGAAATCGTGAACAATAATCTAATAAGTACTTGAGAATTATGAATGCTGAATGTTTAAGTGGACAACAATACCGATAATCGTTGTGATCTATAATTTACAACAATAATAATCAAAGGAATAAATGAAAATTCCTAATTGTGTATTGTTCTCATCATGGCTAATTCGATCTTTGTATCGGTGACGCTCTCAAAAATATTGTACGTTTCAAATATGAACAATTTCATATTCGCATTTTACATTTTATGTTATTTTACATTGTTTAAATAAATAAATGAATAAAAGTTCTTCGTTTTTGGGAATTATTTACATTTTTTTTGTTTAATTGCTCAAACCTTGCTCAATTAAGTGCCTACGTATTTAGGTTTTCCCTAAAGTTTTTAATTTGAAAAAATGTTAAATTTTGGTTTTGGTTTTTTTTTCTAAGTTCGTACGAACTTAGATTGTAGGTTCGAAGACTAAGTTCGTACGAACATAGTTTTTGGGTATAAAAGGGTCAACTTTCAGTCAAAACTCACATTTTTAAAAACCCTAAGTTCGTACGAACCTGCTGTGACCCTTCGAAGCTACATACGAACCTAGCCGTTGTTGATATTTTTCAAATTAACTTCAATTTTTGGACGTTGTTTAACAAATCCAAACCGATAAACTTCATCACGAACATATTCCTAAACTTAGTAAGTGATTTATTCATGATTTGAACCCCTAACCATGTACACATTCGGATTTAAGTTAGGTTTTAAGAAAAACAAACTTAAAAATCTAAAAATGTGTTGCATACTTGGTTAAAATTGTTGTGTTAAGGTTGCTAATGATAAAATGCACATGGGCGCACATTATTCCTAAGTTTGATTGCATTTTAAATTGAAAAATTTTGAAATTACTTTTTCAGTTCATCCGTTCGAACCTACATGTTCGTACGAACCTAGCCAATGTAAGTTCGTACGAACTTAAGTTTGACTTGGTCAAAGAGTAAGTTCGTAAGAACCTATAAGGGCAGTAAGTTCGTACGAACTTATAAGTTCGTACGAACCTACCTTGGTTCAAATTTTGAAATTTTAAATAATTATTTTTTAAGGCTCGTTTTAATCGTAGAATCTGGCTTGCAGGACTCTAAATTAATTATGTCTTATTCTAACATTATTACTTTCTATTTTTTTTGGTGTGTTTGCTTTTATTTTTGCAAAAATGGCTGATCTTGTGCGTGAGTTCTTCAACAAGTACAATGTAGCAGTTACGTTTGATCTTGCTAATCCGGCCACAGAACCGTTTCGAGGCATGTTGGACTTTCTCATGCGCTCGCGAGTGTTCTATGCACTCACTCATTCGCCAACTTTGAGTTTTCCATACCTCAGCCAATTCTGGGCAACGGCGGTACATGACTGTGAGCCTCAGCCACCGGTGATAAGGGCTACCGTCAATGGAGTCGATATTGAATTCTCGGCTGAGTTTCTGAGGCAGGTTTTGCAACTGGGCACTAAAGAACAGGAAGATGGCCCAACTAGCTTTCCTCTGGAGATGCGTGCTGGCGCGTTTCAACGCATGGGGTATGTGGGAGATGTTACCCACACCCAATACACCAAGAGTCTGGTGTACGGCCAGTGGCGCTATCTGATGCATATTTTGCTGGTATCTTTCGGGCCGAAGAAGGCAAGGTTCGATACTATGAACCATAAGTTGCAGTCAGGGATGATATCTCTTGTATACAACAAACCCTACTGTTTCAGCCAGTATTTCTTTGATGAGATGGTTCAGCAGATGAAGGGGAGTGTGAAAGAGCATTTCATATTGTACCCCCGATTTGTTATGATGGTACTGAATGCCTTAATTCCAAACCTTCCAGCTATCAACCCGGTTGTTCATCTGATGCCGGTCGACAAGAAGATCTTTGGCCACTGCCTCAGTCACAATAAACGCCGGGCTATTGCTGACAAGCCTCAGGCCGTGCCCTTGTTTGGGCCATTATTGATGCTGCTTATCAGGCACCACCAAATGATGGTTGGTTGGATGTGCCCCAGCCCCAGGAAGCTGCAGAGGTTCAACTTCAAGAACCGGGTCCGGCCCAAGTGGCAAAACATGTGGCAGTTGTTGTTGAGCCACCGCAGGAGGTTGTTGAAGACATCCTGCACCAAATCGAGCATGTTGGGACATGTTATTGTGACAATAGATCTAGCTTGTAATATGACTAGTGTATTTATTATCAATCTTGTATAAATTGGTTTAGACTCGCAGGCCCATGGGCTGCGAGTTGAGTCAACTCGCAAGGCCCATGGCCTGCGAGTTGAACCAGATATAAATATTTTAATGCTGCTCATTATTAGAGATCTAGAAATCCGTGCGATATACACACACACCAAATATTTTAAGTATTCTCTCCTCGAAATCTGTGCAGATATAAAAGCATTTATTGAATAAGCTCGGTTTTGATTGTTTAACACTAGTTAATATCAAAACGAAGCTTGTTAATTAATTGCAAAGTTATATAAGCAATAAACCTTAACGTATTGTGGGATTCCGCACCTTAATACTTAAAGATAATCCGTTATCGAACCAAGATCTAGCGACTTTACAATTGGTATCAGAGCTTTCGGGCTTAGAAACGTTGTGGTTACAAGGTTTTTGGTTATATAACATCTTTAGGGTCGTTTTTCGAACGAAATCTACGGATTTATTCGTAAAATACCAAAAAGTTTCAGTTCCCAGATTTCGAGGCGCCGTTCTGCGAGTTGAGATTAGGGTTACTGTTATCTGCGAGTTGAGATTAGGGTTTCTGCGAGTTGAGAATCAGCTGCGAACCG
This sequence comes from Logfia minima, assembly GCA_963921325.1. Lineage (NCBI taxonomy): Eukaryota > Viridiplantae > Streptophyta > Magnoliopsida > Asterales > Asteraceae > Logfia > Logfia minima. The sequence goes on along the minus strand of OY992774.1, from coordinate 16,756,592 downwards.
AGTTCCTTGCGAACTGAGTTTTCTGCGAGTTGAGAATCAGCTGCGAATCGAGTTCCTTGCGAACTGAGTTTCTGCGAGCTGAGATTTTCTACGAGTTGACATTTTTTAGTTGCGAGTTGAGATTATTAAATTCGCAATATAACTTAATTTTTCACTTTAAAATGTCTGATTTAAGCCGAATGATCGAGATTGAACACGAGGTTGGAAAATCTAATGTTCCACCGAAGCTACTTAGACTTGAGGACTATTATGGGTGGAAAGACAGATTTGAAAGTTACTGTAGATTCCACGACATCACTATTTGGTTGTGTATTAAAAACGGATATGTTGCACCTACAGCTGAGGTAGGGAACGCAACAGTGATTGTGACTTATGATCGAATGAATGACCATCAGAAGAAAGAATTCACCATCGATAATAAAGCACATTCTTCAATTAAGATGAGCCTTCCTAAGGAGATCAACCATCAGTTGAAGTCCTTTCACACAGCTAAAGAGCTGTGGGACGCTCTAGAAAAGAGATGTGAGGGGAGCCCTCAGGTGAAAGCTGGTAAATGTAATCTTCTAAAAAAGCAGTTTATGGTATTTAAGGCTTTTAGAGAAGAAGATCTTGAGGCTTACACCACCCGTTTCTATCATCTATTAAGTGAGCTTGACAACCATGCTATCTTTTATAATGACAAGGAGAAAACCGACAAGTTTATTGAGGGTTTACCTTGTAAATGGGAGATGTACGGTATCATGCTGAAAGATAATGATGAAAGATATGCAACCATGACCCTAGAGAAAGCGATTGATAAACTAAGGGGTTATGATTTCTCTAAGAAAACGAGAGATACGGATTCTGATCATCTACAGAATCCTGGTCTGTACCATGGAAAGACTAGTATCTCTAATTCCTCATCCAATTTGACCACGGCTTTGTTTGCGGGTGAAATTGATGAGATTGGAGAAAAATTGACTGAGGATCTCTGTTTCATTGCTTCGGATAACGGTGATAAACGAAACAAGAACACCACCTCAGATAAATCCACTCAAGGGCATCATAAGATGCCGATGAGTGTGAAATCAGCCGAACAACAACTTTCTGTGTTGGCATCGTTCGTTGCTTCCTATGAAAACTATATTCAAGGGAAGATAAACGATCCAGCACAATTTGATGAAGATTATGATCAGGTTGACCCTGATGACTTAGAGGAAATGGATCTCCAGTGGCAACTGGCTATGGTGTCAAGGAGAGTAAAGAATTTCCTAAAGCGTACGAGTAAGAGAGTGGTTGGAAATCGACCAGGTTTTGACAAGTCCAAGGTCAAGTGTTATAATTGTCAAGGTTACGGACACTTTGCCAGGGAATGCCAAAGACCAAAGGTTGATGCTGGAACTTCAAAACAAGATTCGGGAAGTAATCTAACTTCCAAAGTCTTAGTGGTTCAGCAAATAGACGGATCTTATGATTGGTCTACACCATCAGAGCAAGCTCTCATGGCTGAGATTGACGATCAAGAGAAACAAATTGAATCCACTTCCTACATGCCGACTACTGAAGAACTTCAAGCTAATGTGCCACACACTGAAGTTAAGGGGATTGAGGAAGATGTTCTCTACATCAACTCGACAGAAGAAATGAGTCCCAATGATTTTGTGGCATATATGGCTGATATTCAATCCAAAAAGAAAAAGGTATGTCTAGATCTCCTTACTCTCACTGATGTGTGCTATTTAGTTACTGATCTTCAAACACAGGTTAGTGTCTTTGCAGAATCTAACAAAACCTTGACCTCAGAATTAGACTTAGCTAAGTCTGATGTTCGTCGGTTAGGTGAAGATAAATTAGCACTGAACGAAAAGATTAAGAGTGATACTCTAGATAAGACCAGTCTGACTGACATTATAAATGAACAATGTATTAAAATAGACGGGTTATATCTAAACCTTAATGAGCTTAATAGAAATATAGCTATTAGGGATAAGGAGTTATCAGAGTCAAATATGAAACTGGTAGAGCTGAATAGAAAATTTGAAGGTTATAGAACTTCTTCTTTGACCTTAAATAGAATCATTGGCTCTCAACGTAGTGTAAAGGATGTTACTGGCCTAGGATACTCAGATGTCCCTCCGCCGTTTAATGCCAATTACACTGCTTCCACTTCTGTTGGCTTAGAAATGACAGATGTTAATCCTGAGACTGAGGATTTGGAAAATCAACAGTCTATTGCATCTGAGATCCAAAAAGAGACTGTCAATGATTCATCTTTAACCAAGAGTACAGTCAAATCCCTCACTAAAGTACAATTCGTATCAAGTGGGATGATTGGAAGTACTGATGGAAATAATGAAGTCATTAAGAAACATAAGGAGTTACCTTCAGTGTCTTTTGATCAGATAAAGAAGGAGTCTGCTAAGACTGCTAAGTCACGAAAGCAGATGTCATGCTTCAAATGTCATCAACGAGGACATGTCTCTTCTTGTTGTCCCAATAAGAAGAATGAAGCTGCTCCTCAGCGCGAGGCCAGTGATAAGTCTAAAAATATCTCTAGCACAGACAGGTTAGGTACCAGACCTGGTATTGGTATTAAACCTGTGACTGCTCTGAAAAGAGATGCGTCTCACAGTGTCTCGCCACCAAAACCTAAACGGCATGAAAACTTTGCTAAGGATCAAGTGCCGTCGAGGTTTATGACTCCGAGAAGGAACCAAAGTCACTTTGAGATTGGATCTACATCTCGTTCACAAGGAGTTAACCAAGGGTCCTATAATAATCGTAACCAAGGGCAGAAATTCCAGGGTTATGTATCGGGGAGAGTTGGAAGTCAGTCAACTCATAGACCCAGGACCACTAATCATCAGCAAGCTGATGCTCCTTCAAAAGTGACCAAAGCTCCTAATGGGAAGGATGGTTACTTTAAAGAGCTACAGTTTGTCGATGATAAGGGACAAACCAAGACCGTAATGGCTTGGGTCCCTCTTGATAACTGATTGTTTACAACTTGTATGTGCAGGAGCAGACTGGGAACAATGATAATTGGTGGTATGTTGACAGTGGATGCTCTAGGCACATGACAGGAACCAGAAGTCTACTGACAGACTTCAGAGGTGGACTGAGACAAGGAGTGCACTTCGCCGGTGATAAAGGAGGAGTAATTACTGGGAAAGGAACTGTTTCTAATGGAACTTTGACTCTAGAGGATGTGAATTACGTTGAAGAACTAACGCACAACCTAGTGAGTGTTTCCCAAGTCTGTGATAAAGGTCATCCTGTTCTCTTCACTGAGAAAGAGGCCTTGATCCTGAAGCCGGGTTTTATCATTCCTGAAAAATGGATACTGATGAAAGCTCCAAGGAAGAAGGACATTTATGCTATCAACATGAATGCTCCTATTACTTCAATGGTGTCTACTTGTCTGTTATCCAAGGCTTCAGAATCAGACTCTCTCCTATGGCATAGGAAAATGGCACACTTAAACTTTCGAAAAATGAACTATATAACCAAACATGGGTTAGTTCTGGGTGTACCACCGAAGAGTTTTGCATTTGAAGACAAGTGTATATCCTGCTTGAAAGGAAAACAGCATAAGAAACCACACAAGTCTAAAAATGTGAACTCTATTTCCTCGCCTTTTGAGTTGCTACATATGGATCTCTTTGGCCCAATAAGCAAGAGAAGCATAGGTGGCAAATGGTTCTGTCTGGTTGTCACAGACGATTTCTCTAGATTCTCTTGGGTATTCTTTTTAGGATCTAAGGATGAAACTCCGGGCATTCTTATGGAGTTTCTAGATCTAATAGAGAACATCTATAGAAAAAGAGTTAAGAGAATTCGTAGTGACAATGGGACCGAGTTCAAGAATTCTACATTGAATGTATATTGCTTAAGCAAAGGCATTCAACATCAATTCAGTGCACCATACGAACCTCAACAAAATGGTGTTGCTGAAAGGAAGAATAGAACTCTAATTGAAGCAGCGAGAACAATGCTTGCAGATTCAAGGCTTCCGGTCATATTTTGGGCAGAAGCAGTGAATTCAGCATGTCATGTTCTCAATCGGGTTCTTACGGTTAAAAAGCAGAACAAGACATGTTATGAGCTTTTGAACAAAAAGAAACCGAACTTAAAAGGGTTTGAACCCTTTGGAGTTTCCTGTACGTTGTTGAAAACAAGTCATCAACCTAAATTTGGTGAGAAGGCTGACGAAGGATACTTCCTAGGTTACATGCCTAACTCACCAAACAAACGGGCCTTCAATAAAAATTCGGGACGTGTTGAAATAGTTTATAACATCGAAGTTACGAGCTATACACATGACTCGCATAAAGGATTGGATTGGCAATTTGATTATTCAGATCTTTTCAAGTCATTTAAAGTCCCTATCAGTGACTATGTCCGTAACTCAGACATTCCTGAGCATTTATTGTCGGGAGATGAGGACCTCACTCCTTCTCCAACAACGAGTGCTCAAACGTCTGATGCTAGGAATATTGTCGATACTGATGTGGTAACCCCTATCGAGTCACAACAACCTCAAGATGATATACCTCAAGAGAGTGAAGATCCTGAAATTGCTTCTCAAAGGATTATGGATGATGTTCTTACTCCTCTGAGACAATTAAGGATATCAACTACTAATGAAGGTATACCACCTTTGGAGGAAATTGGTGCCAACTTACAGGATGATATTCCAGTTGAACCTGTTACTTCAACAAGAATTAATAGGATTCATCCAATTGATAATATCATCGGTGATCCAAATTCTCCTGTTCTGACTCGAAATCAATCTAAAGCTAGTACATCTACTCATTCATTCTTGTATGCTGAAATGAACGAGACAGGGATTTCTAATCTATGTCTATATTCATGCTTTATCTCACAAATTGAACCTAAAAATGTTCAGATAGCTTTGAAGGAAAATTCGTGGGTCGAGGCAATGCAGGAAGAACTGTCTCAGTTCACAAAACTGCAAGTTTGGGAGTTGGTTGACTTACCTGTTGGAGAATATCCAATTGGAACTAGATGGGTATTTAAGTGCAAGAAAGACGATCGAGGAATCGTGATTCGCAATAAAGCTCGTCTAGTTGTCCAAGGTTTCAATCAACAAGAGGGGATTGATTACAATGAAGTGTTTGCGCCTGTGGCTAGGCTTGAAGCAATTAGGTTATTCTTAGCATTTGCAGCCTCAAAGAAAATAAAAGTATTTCAGCTGGATGTTAAAAGTGCCTTCTTGTATGGCAAAGTCAAAGAAACGGTGTATGTTTCTCAACCACCGGGATTTACTGATCCAAAGTATCCAGATAGAGTATATCGTCTCGATAAGGCTCTATATGGATTACATCAAGCTCCGAGAGCGTGGTATGAGACACTGTCCACTTATCTTCTTGAGAATGGATTCACAAGAGGAAGAATTGACAGTACACTTTTTGTAAAATGGAAAAGAAGAGACTTTCTACTTGTTCAAGTATATGTTGACGATATCATCTTTGGGTCATCTGACGAAAGGATGTGTAGTGAATTTGAAAAGGTTATGAAGAACAAGTTTGAGATGTCAGCAATGGGTGAATTGACAATTTTCTTAGGATTGCAAGTCGATCAAAAGAAAGATGGATATTTCATTCATCAGACTAAGTATACTAATGAGCTTCTAGAACGATTCAAGATGGAAGAATCAAGAATTTTTCATACTCCTATTCCGGAAGCCCATGGTATTGGTCCAGATACATCGAGTGATAGAGACGTGGATCCTACTCTTTACAGGGCCATGATTGGATCACTAATGTATCTTACAGCATCAAGGCCTGATATAATGTTTGCAGTATGTGTCTGCGCAAGATATCAAGCTACTCCTAAAGAATCTCACATGCAAGCTGTAAAACGAATTCTTCGTTACCTCAAAGGGAAACCGAAGCTGGGACTTTGGTATCCGACTGATGGAGACTTAGATTTTGTGGCTTACACTGATTCTGATTACGGAGGATGCAATCAGAATAGAAAGTCTACAACCGGTGGATGTCAATTCCTAGGAGGTAGACTGGTCTCTTGGCAATGCAAGAAGCAAACCTCAGTAGCCATTTCTACATGTGAAGCTGAGTATGTTGCAGCTGGCAGCTGTTGTTCCCAAGTTCTATGGATACAACAACAATTGCTTGATTATGGGCTGAGTATAACAAATACTCCTATGATGATTGATAATGAATCAACAATCTCAATAACCAATAATCCAGTCAAGCACAGTAAAACTAAACATATTGATATTCGACATCACTTTATTAGAGACTGTGCTGAGAAAAACCTGATAAAGTTAGCTAAGGTTCCATCTGTGGATAATTTAGCAAACTTATACACCAAAGCGTTCGACAGAGCTCGATTCGAGAAATTGGTGCAACTAAATGGAATGAGAAATCCAGAGGATTAGTCTTCCATAGAGTTATTTTGTAATAATTAGCTGGTCTTATTTATTAGTTTATGCCAATTTAAAAAAAAAAAAAAAAAAAAAGGGGTAAGGCGTATGGCATTCATTTGCTTGTTACCGTTGGGGAATCGCCTCCGATACAGGTTAAGTCTTTATCAACTGGGAAATGATAGTAAATTAGAGGAATTGGCTTAATAAATGTAGGTAAAAGTCTTAAGTTAGATGTGTTAGTAGATTCAAATTTGTTACATGAACTTTACATCTTTAAAACCAGGCCTTCACTTATCTTTATTTTAGTATACTCCTCTCTCCACACGATATAATCTGCTTGAAAAACTTTAGATCTAGACAGCTTCATTATATGATGTACTGGTAGGCAATTTCTGCTTTGATTTCTGAGCATATAATAAGCTATAAATCTTCTGTGTGGTATCTCGTGTGATTTACTATATGACGTATGACATAAGTCTTCATTGATGAAAGATAGTCTGACCATACACTGTTATCAAGAATCTATGAAAATATGTTAAGACAAATAATAAGAATTATGGCTGTTAGTGAAATTACTGGTGTCTCTATTGTACTAAGTACAGACCTGACCCCTTTAGTTTTGCCAATGGTTTCAAGCTTGGTTTGTCTATACTAAGGGATCTTATGTTGTACTAAATACAGATCTAGAACCACTAGTATCTACAAAACGGGTTTGATGTTTGTCACATTTTATAAATTCACTCAAGGGTATGTCATATGTTTCGAAAAGAACATCATTTAGTGACCTCTATCTTGCAAAGTGAAAGAAACAGTGTTATGTGTTTTACTAAATTTCTCAGTATGTCATTTTTGAATCACATTAGGTAATACACATTCAAACAATAAAAGGTTTGCTTGGAAATCAGTGTAGACTTTGTTTATATGGATTATAATACCGGTAATCATCTTGAACTGTCTATGATATTTAAATCACTTCATTTTGATGTGAATATTATATTTTGTGGAAATAGGTAACCAAGTTATACTCTTATAAATGTAAGTTGATAAATGGTTAAGTTGTGAGTTCTTATGTAACTTATTGTGAATTTCATAAGGTTTGCATACTAACAATCTTCTTAGATTTTTTACTCATCATTTGGTTCAGCTGTTTCCTTCTGATATGATCCCACTGTCGATAAATTTCTTAATGCCCTCGATTAGAATTTAATTTACTTTATTTTATTGTAATTTTATTTTTCGTCAAAGTGTTTCATTAATACAAGGGTACTTGATACCAATGTCTATCATGAATCACTGCCGTTTATTTTATTTTATTTTCATTTTTTATGCATTTGTTCGCATTTTTCTTATTTTAGTAAATCTTCTTTAATTTTACTTTATTTATTTATCGTTCATGATATTGCATGATCGCAACACAAGTGAAAGATCCTCAGATTTTAGACTTGTGCGCTTTTTCCAAGCAAGATAAGTAAAAAATATTTTATTTTAGACTTGTGCGCTTTTTCCACGCAAGATAAGTGAAAAATATTTTATTTTAGACTTGTTCGCTATTCCATAAGAAAAACAAGTGAAAGATCCTCAGATCTTAGACTTGTACGCAATTTGGACTTAAAAAATGACGTTTTGTAATTAAAATGTAATTTTTAGACAAAAATTGCGAGCCGAGAACAGTGCTGCGAGTTGACATGGCTGCGAGTTGAACTCAACTCTGCGAGTTGAGTTCTGCGAGCCGAGTCAACAGGTATAAATACCTGCGAGCCCGCATACAATCCCACACAGTTCTGCGAATCCAAAATCAATTGCGAACCCACACAGTTGCGAACCGAGATTTATTCACTTCATTTCCAAAATTCTGTTGAGGATCGGATTTTTCAATTCCTAGATATTTTTCATCTTTACGTTGTGAACTTATTGAGGTAAAAAGCAACTAATTTTACCAAGTAATTAACCCACAATCGACATTTTATAAAAAATGAGGGTTTTAGTTTTAAAATTACAAAATCACTAAAATAATGCTTAGATTAAACAAGAAACCTTAGGGTTTATGTTAATTAAAGTATTATAAACAAAATGGCATACCTTGATTACACCAAAACTCGCCAAAATTAAATTTTATTGATGATGTCATCTGTGCAGTTCATGCTACGAGTTGAGATCCAGACTCAACTCGCAGCCTGCTCCTGCGAGTCCACTTGCGAGTCCAACCTGCGAGTTGACTTGCAAGTCTGACTTGCAAGTCTGACTTGCGAGTTGAACTTGCGAGTTGAACTTGCGAGTTGAACTTGCGAGTTGACTCTTGCGAGTTGACTTTTGTTGACTCTTGCGAGTTGACTTTTGTTGACTCTTGCGAGTTGACTTTTATTGACTCTTGCGAGTTGACTTTTATTGACTCTTGCGAGTTGACTTTTATTGACTCTTGCGAGCTGACTTGAACTCTGCGAGTTGAACTTGCTTGTTGACTTTGGTTGACCTGCGAGTTGAACTTGCGAGTTGACTTATGTTGACCTGCGAGTTGAACTTGCTTGTTGACTTTGGTTGACCTGCGAGTTGAACTTGCTTGTTGACTTTGGTTGACCTGCGAGTTGAACTTGCGAGTTGACTTTGGTTAAACTGCGAGTTGACTTATGTTGACTCTGCGAGTTGAACTGCTTGCGAGTTGAAATTCTTTTTAATTTGTAATTTAATTGAATTTACGAACTCTAGATTTTTATTAATTAAGAGTTATAAATTAGTTAACAATTAGACGTGTAGACTTAAGTGAAAACACGTAAAATTGTACACTTTAAATGGTTATAAGGCTTAGGACTTTGAGTAATAAGCTGTATTACCTTTAAACGAACATTCGAACATTAGATTTATTGAATTTATAATGAACGACTATAATTGTTAATTAAGTTTCTTAACTTAATAGTTCAATTGTAGTTCGTAGATTATATAAGTCTCTCAATGTTTGTTAAACTAATTGTCTAACATTTGTGTGATCTTTGATATTACAGGTATGGCTCGACAATTCGTTGGACATCATAATGTTCTGGTCGATTTAGACGTAGATGCCCGTGGTGCATCTAGATTGACTCGGGTTATTTCTTATCTGGCACGATCGAGGATTCGATATGCTATCACCGAGTCACCGGCCCTATCACGAGATATACTAACCCAGTTCTGGGCAAATATTGTATATGATACATCGGTGAATCCTCCGGTCATTCGAACGAGGATTAATGATCTTCCAGTTACCTTTTCTGCATCCGATCTTCGGAACATCCTACAGTTGGGCACTGTAGAGCAGGAAGATGGACCTACTGAGTTCTCTTCGGACTTTATTGAGGGTGCACTGACACGTATGGGGTATGTTGGACCCAAGAGAGGGCGTCAGTTCTTGAAGGCGCTCGTTTTTGGTGAGTGGAGGTTCTTATGGCATGTCCTTGTAACTATCTTTGGACCGAAGAAGGGAGGATACGATGAGTTGAGCTCTTCTCTCCTATCTGCTTTACTGTCACTGGTTTATAACAAACCATACAGCTTTTCAGATTACATCTTTGGGGAGATTGTACGCCAAATTTTGGGGGGAGTTAGATCGCAGTTTATGATCTATCCCCGATTTTGCATGCTGATTATTAGGGCTTCTATCCCTGATCTGCCGGTTTTTCAAGCGGATCTGAAGGTTGATACCATTGGGTTAAGGGCATATAATGCGATGTTTATGCAAACCTCTCGCAGATTCGAGATGCAACCACAGCTGACAGAGTTGTTTGGATTTTTGATTAATCCAACGTATGTGGCGCCACCAAATCATGGTTGGCTAGATGTTGATGTGGACGAGGGTGCTTCTGAGCCACAAGAACTGATTGAGGAGGTTCTTATTCAAGCAAATCAGCAAGAGCAACAAGTTGATGTTGACATTGCAGCTGAAGTGGTGCAGCAAGTACTGGCTGAGAACGATGATGCCAATGATCCCATCATGCAGGATGTGGATCAGTATGTTGCTGAGGCACCAAGGTTTGAAGAACCATCCACAGAGGCACCTGATGCTGTTGGGCCATCGGGCAGAGATGGAGAAGCTACTTCTGCTTCTGAATCTGGGTCTGATGCTGATGATGATGATGATGAGACTGGACCACCAGGGTTTGTCTCCGGTATCCCTGAAGGGATGATTCGTCAAGGATCAAAATTGATTATGGCTCCGGCATTGAAGTTAAAGAGGAAAGCCGTGGACCAAGATCCCGATTTTGTTTTGGTTGATGAAGATGAGGATGAAGAAGAAGAGGAGGAGGTGCTTATTACTCGACCTCGCAAGCTGCTCAGACAAACAGCTTCAACCTCTGCAGCTCATCTACAATCAAGTTCTACGCCCTCAGAGGCTGAAATGATTGCTGCTTTGGTTCGCCCGTCTTCGCACCCAACCACCAAATCTAGCAGGGTTGCGGCGCGTCTATTAACCGATGTTGCTACCAAGATAGCGAAGAAAATGCAACCGCCCGCTCCCACACCAACAACAACTTCTGATGCTCCATCCACCTCACCTATGACTGATGCTGAACGCATTACACAATTGGAGTCTAGGGTTAGAGAATTGCAAGTAGTGGCTAACACTTTTGCTAATCAGCTTCTTCAACTGTCCGATAATGTCACTACACAGAACAATGCTTACTCATTGCTACTCAAGACCAACAGCACTCTGGTAGATGACGTGGCTGAAAAGCAACGACAACTTGATCGTCTCTCTCGTCGTATTACATACTTAGAACAGAACCAGCCATCTCAAGGGGAGAAAGCTGCAATTGAGAAGGCTGCATTTGAAGAAGTTTGTAAAGAGGATGAGCTGGCTAAGAAGAGCCGAGATGATGAAGACGATGACCCCGCAGCTGGAAAAGAAAGTAAGCTGGCTGGTCCTTCAACGACTGGTCAGCAGACTACATTTCAAGGGGAGTCTGCTGAAGCAAGTGGTAGTGGAGCTGGTGCTGGTACTGCAAAGGGTGGAGCTGAAGAAGGTCATGAAATGTTGAACTTATCAGATTCTGAAGGCGACATGCCAGATGAATTAGATGAGGACATTGACTTTGACCTTGAAGAAGGAGAGTTTGTACCTCCTGAAGATTGGACTTTCATTGTTAATGATGGGGCAGACGAATGTGTAGATCTTGACGCTGATGTTGTTGAACACATTGTAAGCCCATCTAAAACTAAAGTGGTCATCAAGGAAGAAGATGGAGAAAGGGTTGTTGAGTTAGATGAAAGTCTAGATGACTCAACCAGTTCTGAATCAGAAGATGACCTTCTAGAGAAACTCAGAAATAATCCCATGTTTAGACCTCTGAAAAGGAGAAAGCAAAAGGTTGGGATGTCTGAAATAGATATAACTGGAAAGAAAGTTCCAAGGAAGGGGATCATCGGCTGGTATTTTGATTCTGACTTGAAACTTTTCGCTATCAAAAGGTTTGACGGAGTTCAATATTTTGATAAGAAGCTTAAAGTATTCAGTTCGCTTCCTCGATTTGAAATTCGAGACTTGGCACGCTTAGAACTGATAAATCCCAGTAATGATCCCTACGCAACTTATGTTGAGAGAATCATTCGGACTGAGGGTAGATCAATGAAGTTTGAAAAGATTAAGCCAAGAGTCGGAAAGACGATCAAATTAAAGGAACGAACTCAGAGAACTGGTCGAAGATTAAGGAAGAAAACTTATCCAGCTGTCAAGTGCATACAGCAGATACCACTGAAGACAATGCCACAGAATATTCTAGGAAATCTTCTGAACTGGCACGTGGACTCAGAGACTGGTGAAGCTGTCATGGTTGAAGCTGATGATGAAGTCGAAGGAGGAGAAAGAGTAATTCTAACAGTCTATGACCATCGACACCTGATGAATCTGTCGAGGAAGGACCTGTTGAAGTTAAACGAAAACAGGATCCTAACGACTGAAGCATGGGGTGATCTTGCAAGAGATTATCAATTAATGGTGAAGACTTGTATTAGAATGAAGATTCATATGGGCAGTAGTATTTACAAGTAAAGACCAAAGACAAAGTTGAAGATAACGACACTAGAGCTATTGTCAAGGGGGAGTCTGTTGGGACATGTTATTGTGACAATAGATCTAGCTTGTAATACGACTAGTGTATTTATTATCAATCTTGTATAAATTGGTTTAGACTTGTAAATATATGATATTAACTTGTTATTATTATTTGTTAAATGTTATTAGACAAATATCGATTTTAAGTTAAAGACTGAATCGCAAATTGAGAAGTCAACTCGCAGGTCAACAGACTCGCGAGTTGAGATCTCAACTCGCAATCCAATCTGGACTCGCAGCTCTCAGCTGCGAGTTGAGATCTGGGCTCGCTGTAAACTGGACTCGCAGGTCTTACCTGCGAGTTGAGTTTTGGGCTCGCAGCTATCTCGGTTCGCAGGACCTACCTGCGAGCTGAGATGTAGGCTCGCAGTCTATCTGGACTCGCAGGCCCATGGGCTGCGAGTTGAGTCAACTCGCAAGGCCCATGGCCTGCGAGTTGAACCAGATATAAATATTTTAATGCTGCTCATTATTAGAGATCTAGAAATCCGTGCGATATACACACACACCAAATATTTTAAGTATTCTCTCCTCGAAATCTGTGCAGATATAAAAGCATTTATTGAATAAGCTCGGTTTTGATTGTTTAACACTAGTTAATATCAAAACGAAGCTTGTTAATTAATTGCAAAGTTATATAAGCAATAAACCTTAACGTATTGTGGGATTCCGCACCTCAATACTTAAAGATAATCCGTTATCGAACCAAGATCTAGCGACTTTACAGAGCACCCTGCTGAGGGAGAGCGTGTTGACACTGCTACTGCTGAAGTGTTGACACTGCTACTGCTGAAGCGTCTCTTGAGGAGGAACTGAGAGAAATTGACAAGTTTTTCTCTGAAGGTGGAGCAGGGACCTCACCTGTTGATGTTGCTGAGCCAAGTAAGCAATGTGATGAAGCTGAAAAAGCTGATGCTCCAGATTCTAAGGCTACTGAGACTGATGCCGATGATGATGATGATAATGATGATGATGATTCGGATCAACCTATGATCGGTTTCCAGGGCTCTAAGGGGAGATAAACAATTACCAAAAGTCTTTTTCATTACGAAAAAGATTTGCCATTTTCTTGTTTACACTAGTTACGAAACTGTTGAAAACGTGGTTAGAAATGGGGGAGATAAACAATTACCAAAATTTCAAAAATTTCAACCTCGTTTCCAACCAGTGAAGTTCTCGATGGATGATAGTCCAAGGAACACTACTTCTGTCACAGGAAGTTCTATTGGAAAATCTATTAGGTCGAGAACTCCACAACGTTTTCATACCCCCAAACGAAATAGTTCTAATCAGGATAATACTAATAGGAATTATAACAATTCAAATTACACTTATCCAGTGAGGTTAGATCGACATCTAACCCGCGGCTAGTCAATCAGAGATTATATCAAAAGTCTCTTGAAAGAAGGCCTAGGGGAAAGACCCACCATTCACCTCCACGTGTAACTACTTCAGTATCCAAGTCTCAAGATAAAATAGATGGTTACTTGAAAGAGTTCACATTTGAGGAAAATGGCCGACCCAAGACCGTCGTGGCTTGGTTCCCCCTCGATAACTAATGTTTATTTCTTGAGTGCAGGAGTTGACTAGACGTGCCATTAACTGGTGATACGTAGAAAGCGGTTGCTCCAGGCACATGATAGGGAAAAGGCAGATAATGGTGGATTTCGTAGAAAAGAAAGGGGGTCATGTAAACTTTGCTCCAATAAAGGGAGGACAAATCACGGGATCAGGAAATGTTACTAATCGGAAAATAATGCTAGACCAAGTCAACTTTGTTGAGGAGCTTAAGCACAATCTCATGAGTGTTTCTCAGATTTGTGACAAGGGACATCTTGTCCATTTCACAGATAGAGAGGCGCTCATCCTGAAACCGGGGTTTGTCATCCCAGAAGAATGGATAGTTATGAGGGCACCAAGGAAGAATGACACTTATGTGATGGACATGAGTACTGTTGAGTCCTCAACGGCGTCAACTTGCTTGTTATCCAAGGCTTCAGAGACGGAATCTCATTTATGGCATAGGAGAATGGCACATCTGCACTTTCGGAAAATGAATTATATTGTCCGACATGATTTAGTACAAGGTGTTCGAGTACAGAGTTTTGGGCTAGAGAACAAATGTGTGCTGTGTCAAAAAGGGAAAGAACACAAGAAACCTCACAAGTCTAAAACTCGGAACTCCATTGCTACGACGTTTGAACTTCTTCACTTGGACTTATTCGGTCCAGTGAATGCGAGAAGTATAAGCGGGAAACACTACTGTCTAGTGGTTACCGATACTCGAGATTTTCTTGGGTGTTCTTCTTAAGTTCTAAAGATGAGACAGCACAGATGTTGATAACATTCTTCACTCAAGTTCAACATCAATATGGTCGAGGAGTCAAGAAAGTCCGTAGCGAAAATGCAGTGTTGAACATCTATTGTTTAAGCAAGGGTATTCAGCATCAGTTCAGTGCACCATACGAACCTTAACAAAATGGAGTCGCAGAATGGAAAAACAGGACACTTATTGAAGCAGCACGGACCATGTTAGCTGATTCAAAGCTTCCAGTAATTTTCTGGGGTGAAGCTGTGAATACAGCATGTCACGTATTGAATAGGGTTTTAACTGTTAAGAGACATAACAAAACATGTTATGAGCTTTTACACGGTCGGAAACCAAATTTAATCGGGTTTGAACCGTTTTCCGTTCCTTGTACATTACTCAAAACAAGGAATCAACCGAAATTTGGTGAAAGAGCCGACGAAGGACTTTTTGTCGGTTATGATGCTGGTTCACCAAACAAACGAGTCTTTAATAAGACTTCTGGTAGAGTGGAGATTGTATTCAATCTACATGTCACTTCTTATACGCCAGCTGTTCAAACCGGTCCGGAGTGGTTATTCGATTATGATGCTGTCTTTAAAACCTTCAATGTTCCTCTTCTGAGTAATACAGGCACTTCCAAAGAATCTTCAGGGTTAGAATATGCAATATTGGATGATGGTGATGAACCAAGATCCAATATTCCAAGCTCAGAAATTACAACAGGAAAAGAAAAAGAAATCGTTTTTGATCAAACAGAAGAAGTTGACTCAGGTTCATGCGAACAAATTCACTCTTCGGAGGCTACTAGTTCCGAACAAGAAATTGTTGAAGAAGGTGTAACAACTGAGGGGGAGATTGGATCAAATCTTGGGTCTGATACACCCGTTGACACTACGGTCTCAACACGAATTAACAAAGATCATCCGACTGACAACATAATTGGTGATCCCAGTTCCAGTGTAAAGACTCGTAGAGGAATCAATGAAAGCACTAGTCTTTATGTATCGATCCAAAACACAGGGATCATACATAATTGTTTATATAGTTGCTTCATTTCACAAGTTGAGCCAAAGAATGTACAAATGGCTCTTAAGGACAATTCATCGGTTGAGGCGATGCAAGAAAAGCTCGCACAGTTCGAGAAGCTTCAAGTTTCAAAAGCTAGTTGATTTACCTAAGGGAGAGTTTACTATAGGCACCAAATGGGTGTTTAAATGCAAACAAGGTGATCGAGGGATTGTCACCAGAAATAAAGCCAGACTCGTAGTAAAAGGATTCAATCAACAGGAAGGGATCGACTATACAGAGGTATTTGCATCTGTAGCAAGACTGGAAGCAATCCGATTGTTTCTAGCATATGCTGCATTCAAGAAATTCAAAGTATATCAACTGGATGTAAAAAGTGCGTTTCTGTATGGGAAGGTTCAAGAACTGGTGTTTGTCGAACAACCGCCAGGGTTTACTGATCCAGACTATCCAGACCGTGTCTACAAATTGGACAAGGCTCTGTATGGTTTGCATCAGGCACCCAGGGCTTGGTATGAAACTTTGTCTACCTATCTCTTGGACAATGGGTTTAAGAGAGGTCAGATAGACAATACCTTGTTCCTTAAGTGGCAGGGGAAGGATTTTTTACTAGTACAGATTTACGTGGATGACATTATCTTCGGATCATCTGACGAGAGCATGTGCAGAGAATTTGAACAAGTTATGAGGTGGAAATTTGAGATGAGTGATATGGGGGAGCTGACTTTCTTCTTAGGATTGCAGGTTGATCAAAAGAAGGATGGACTCTTTATCCATCAAACAAAATACGTGCATGAAATGCTTGTGCGGTTCAGTATGGCTGACAGTTCACCATTTAGTACTCCTGTTCCCCAGAATCATGATCTCGGACCAGACTTAGAGAGTACCGAAGATGTTGACCCGACACAATATCGGGCAATTATCGGCTCTTTGATGTATCTAACCGCTTCTAGACTTGACATCATGTTTGCTGTTTGTTTATGTGCTAGGTTTTAGGTTAATTCAAAGGAATCTCATATGAAGGCCGTAAAGAGGATATTGCGTTATTTAGAAGGGAAAACTGAAGTTAGGTCTTTGGTATCCCTCTGGAGGCGACTTTAACCTCTTGGCCTATACAGATTCAGACTACGGAGGATGTAACCATAACATAAAATCAACCTCTGGAGGTTGTCAGTTATTAGGAGGTCATATTGTTTCTTGGCAATGCAAGAAACAGACCTCGGTTGCTATCTCAACCTGTGAGGCTGAGTATGTCGCAGCCGGTAGTTGTTGTTCACAAATTTTGTGGATACAATAACAGCTGCGAGACTATGGTCTTAATATTACTACAACTCCTATGATGATAGATAACGAATCCACAATCTCAATAACTAATAATCATGTTAAGCATAGTAAAACAAAACATATAGATATATGTGACAACCATCAAAAATCTCAGGTTAACACCGCACTTAAATTCCTAGTACATTTAATTACGTTTACAGCAATCTAAAATCCTAGTGAAAAGTCTAGGTTACGACTCCTTAAGTACCGAAACCGTAAGTTACCAAAATCGCGTAACGTTCTAGGAGATTGCTTAGCGGACTTTAAGACTGTGAGGAACACAAAATTAGGTTACAAAGTGCCAAAGAAAACTAATGGAATTAAATTTCATATGTCATCACAAAATATTTATCATATCACAAAAATCGAAATTTAACCTGAAATTCCGTAAGTCGGTAAACGCAACCGGAAATCGGTTAATTAACTTGCGAATGTCAATCGTAAAAGAATCAAATGTATTTTGATGTGAATTATAAACTTAGAAAATAAAATTTTATAACTCCCATTTCAACCATTAAAACATCACAATTAAACATTTCAATATGTACAAACTTATACCAAAACAATATGTAACATTTAAACCTTTAATTACTTAACATTTAATAAAAATAAATACATTTTTTTTTTTTACTCCCTTCTCCCCCTAAAAACGGCCAGCCACCCCACCCCCCCCCCCCCCCTCTTGACCACTAACAATCTCCACTAACTCTATTTTTATTCCATGCAAAAGCTTATACACTCCCACACTCTTTCCACTTTCAAAAACACTCTCAATTCTCTCTCAAGAACACAACACTTTCCAGCCCTCTTTCAACCAAAAATCATAAATCTTAAAGTGTTCTTACACAAAAACACAACATCAAAGGTATAACCAACTATCTCTAGCTTCATTTTCTTCCTTTTCCTTTCTTTAAATCTTGTAAAACATGGATTTTATGCCATTTTCATGGCTAAAATTCTCATACAAGGTTTGATGGTTTGTAGGTTCCCTTACACTTGTTTAGGTGTAAAAACAAAAGGGCAACCAATGATCAAACCGAAAATCAAACCGAAAAGTCGACTTTTTGATGTTATAGAGTTTATTTACATATTCTTGCTAGAATAAATGGTTTAAAATATTAAAATATGTTTATGTTTATGTAAAACACATGTTCATGCATAAAAGACAAGGCTTCAATCATTGGATGAGGTCTAAAAATCGTTGGTAGTGAAAAACACACCAAAATGATCATCATTGTCTTATATGTAATCTGTCCAGATTTTGACCTCCCTTGAAACGACCATAACTCAGTGAATAATGGTCCAAAAATCTTGATTTTTCTTCTAGAATTTCGCTTAATATCTTACCTTTAAAACCCCACTGGTCTCACTCAAATCCATTGAGTATTCAACCTCCAAATGTATCACACAAAACTAATGTGCAAACAGTAACTTTTTTGTGAGCACCTTGTTGTGATACTTGTTCATGGGTCTTAAGGTGTTCTATAAATCTAAGAAAAATTATTTTAGACTCCTAACATGTATATCTCAGTAGTATAAAAAGATAGAAATTTAACTTGATGATTAAGTATTTTTAGAAAATGCATGAACATCATGCATTATTTTAGTCTTGTAAAATGTAAATAACTGTGTTGTGATGAATCAAAAATACAAAAATATTAGATAAAACGTGTTAAAATTTGGGGACTATTTTTCTCAGTAACTATATCATGAAAAGAACCTTGAAAATAAAAATGTGAATTTTTGGAAAAACATAAGTATTTTTCCTAGTTTAAATACAAATAAAGTCTATAAAAAGGAAAAATATTCATGAAATATACTTTTTGACATCAAAAAAATATGGGAAAATCCCTGTGTCATTTTCCACATAAAATGACACTATCCTCAAAATTTGACACACATTGGAAGTGATTTGATATGTTTTCCGATTTACATCTTGTTTAAACACATAAAGTTGGGAACTAAAGTTCCAGTGCTCAAAACGACATGAAACTTTTAGAAAAACCTAAAAAATGAGTTAAACTGATCTAGTAAAAATTTTAGAATTTTTCAAGAATAAATACTATTTTTCCCATATTTATCACACTTTTTAGACATTAATTGATTAAAAATAATCTGTAAGTCTAAAAATCCCCAAATTTTCACATAAAATTTTTGAATCATATTGTATGTTGTATACCAAATTTGGTAATTTTTGGAATCTTTTTTCATGAGTATCCATTATTTTGATCACAACCCGAGTAATTACCGACAATGATAATTAAACGACAAATCAAACTATAACGGCACTTTGTAACATAATTGACTTGTTAAGCAATCTTAACAAACCGTATTAGTCGAGAATCTAATTTAGAACCTTGTATTCGTAGGTCTTGGATAGGAGTCACTCTTGGTTGAAACGCGTATTACATCCCTTCCGTACGCTCACTAATGATTGTGAGTTACACAGCCCGTATTTTAACTTTTTACTTAAATGTTTTGGGGTGAAAAGCATGCCTATATGATTTAAATGCTATATTTTCTTTACAAATAATATGCTATACTTGATTTACGAATGTTATGCTTATGTTATGCTCGTTGTACAAATGCTATCCTTGATTTACAAATACTATGCTCATGCTATGCTATTGCTATGCTTATTTTGAATACTTGACATGGTTAAGATGTCGTATTGATTACAAATAACGTCTTAAATGTTTACCGTTTATACGAACGTGATTATATGCTTGTTTTCTATCGTATCTAAAGTCCCCGGTATATCTACACGACCATTAACTCTATATGAGCCAAATGATGCATATGAATAGTACTATTTGGGAGCGAGACCACCTCCCCACTCATGCGGCCACGTGAGTGCATCCCATCATCCTAAATGCCAATGATAGGGCATCTCTCTTTTGTGGCAAAGGTTTATCGGTTGTAGGTTTGGTTGTGGACTCAAGCATAATAAAATCATTGTGACTATAGACAATATAACGTGATAGCAGTCAGAGTCAAACTCAAGCTTGGAAAGTTGACCATGATGGGCCCTTGTTTTCCCTCCTTCCCTAGGCGATTTTTTCACCATGACTAAAACTTCTGATTCCCTTCTGATTTCTCTTGATTTATAGCGTAATAGCAGTCCATATTGATTGCTATCTGGGCGTTAAATTCCTGGGTTTTAGGGTATTGTTTAAGTTAGTTTGATGATCTTTCAAAATATCGTTTAGGGTTGTCGGTTTTTTGGATATGGGCTTGGGAGAGAAGGGCAATGATTCTGGGCATACTAACAACCTTGCTGCTAAAATTAAGAGTATTGATGGCAAGATTCTTGGAGGAGATGGGCGACAATTGCAAGCGCGAAGAATGGTTTCCTTTGCTGATTTTGCATTAAAATCTTCTCCTCCGCTTAAGGTGTTGCAGGATAATCAAACAGGAACTACTGTTGAATCAGATGATGGAATGGAGAAAAATTTTCATCAAGTGCATGGTGACCTCTCACATGTGCATGGGGAGGGGTCGCTGGATCAGGTGTCTGGAAATAAGGATATCATCCTCGATCAGGGTGACATACTGACCAAGGATCATGCGGATCATAAGGTTTTTTTGAACCAAAATACTAAACGTCAGGGATGTTCTGATAATATTGCTTCTACATCAGATATGGCTCGCACGAAGCTAGTTTCGTTTGCCTCCATAGTGACAGATCACACTGTCAAGAAGATGGTGAATCTTACTTCATTAACGAATGAAGAAAATGTTCCAGGAGCTAATGTAGCTATTCCATTGGCGTCGGTGGAGGAGGTAAGTTCTCGTTTTGCTAATACTCTATATGGATACCTTATTGGTAAGCGGGTTGCTTTTCCTGTAGTTGAGAATTATGTTAAAAACGCGTGGGCTAAGTATGGTATTGAACGTGTTATGTTAAATAATGGGTTCTTCTTTTTCCAATTCACATCAAAGGCAGGAATGGAGCAGGTGCTTGAAAATGGCCCCTGGTTAATTCGATTGGTTCCTCTTAATTTAAATATTTGGACGGTTAACACTAGGCTGAAAAAGTATGAAATTGCTATAGCCCCAGTTTGGGTGAAACTCCATAATGTGCCTATTGTTGCTTATTCTGAAATAGGTCTTAGTTTGATTACCACCAAGTTGGGTCGTCCAGTAATGCTTGATGCTTACACGAGCCATATGTGTATCCAATCATGGGGGCGGTGCACTTATGCTCGGGCCCTTATTGAAGTCTCATCGGCCACGGCTCTAGTTGATTCCTTAGTTGTGGCTATTCCTCATCAAAATGGGTCAGGACTTACCATGGAAACAATTAATATTGAATATGAGTGGCAACCTCCTAGATGTGCAACTTGTAAAATTTTTGATCATAAGGATGACCAATGTCCTAAGCTGGTAAAGGTTGTTGTCCAAACTTAGGCATCGGATGATGGATTTGTTGAAGTTACTCGCAAACACAGGAATGGAAAACAATCTGTTAAGTCTCGTCACATTGAAGGTGTGCTGCTAACTAAACCAGCCAAATTTTTACTACCGACCTGTTAATAAACTGGCTATTGTGAATTGTGAGGCGACTACATCGCAAAATCAAGGGCATCAGGTTGGTTTGGGTTCTCAGACTGATAGTGAGAGTAAGGGTGGGTTTAATATACCAGATCTTAAAGTTGTTCATGTTCAGAACTCGTTTGATGCTCTTCTGGCGGATGAATCTGATCTTGATGAGAATAATAACCTTGGAAATACCAGTCATGATGTAGGCAACGATAGTGATAGTGAGGAAGTTGAAGAAGTTTACGTGGAAAAGGAAATTCGTTTGGGAGATACCACTACTGCTAATGTTATCAAGGGGGCAAGCACTCCCTCTGATGAGGTTTCTAATGTATAGTGTGGCTTCCTAGAATATAAGGGGTCTGAATCTTGCCTAAACAAAAGGAGGTTCGTCAAATTATCAATGAGAACAATCTTGCTGTTTGTGCTATTTTGGAATCCCATGTGGCTACCTCCCGCTTGGATATGATCTGTTCTAGCGTTTATAGAAATTGGAAGTGGACATCTAATGGTACTCATTGTGACAAGGGCTCTCGTATTATTTTGGGATGGAATTCGGAAATAGTGGATCTTATTGTCATTGCTCAAGACGCTCAAGTTCTGCACACAGGTCTGTTTTTCAAAACTGATAAAAAAGGGCTATTATGTTCTTTTGTTATGCCCATAATCGCTACATTCATAGGTGTTCTTTGTGGAGTAATCTCATTACTCATTGTTGCTATGTGAGAGATCATCCATGGTGTCTTTTAGGTGACTTTAATGCTTCTCTTCACTTGGATGACAAGTCGGTTAGATCGTCTACCTGTGACATTGCTATGCGTGAGTTTCAGGACTATGTTGAAGCTATTGAGGTTTCTGATGTTAACAGTTCGGGTCTTAGATACACATGGAATCAGAAGCCAAGCAGTGAGGGTGGTGTTCTTAAGAAACTCGATAGGATTATAGCCAATATGAAGTTTTATGAGGCGTTTGTTGGAGGCATTGCTGTTTTTCAACCATACCGTTTGTTAGATCATACCCCGGCTATTCTTAGAGTTCCCATGATTAATCATCTTAAGCCTAAACCTTTTAAGTTTGCTAATATCTTGGTTCATAACACTCGATTTAAAGAGGTGGTTACTGATGGATGGAATACTTCTGTGAGTGGTTTTTGGATGTTTAAAGTGGTGAAAAAGCTGAAACTCCTAAAGAAACCCATGCGCAAACTTCTATATGATCAATGTAATGTTCATGCGAATGTAAAGAACTTGAGGCATGAACTTGATGAGGCCCAACGTGCGCTTGATTCTAATCCTTCTAATGATTCTATCTGTGAGGATGTTGTTGTTTATCTACATGCCTTCAATGATGCCCTTCTTCTTGAAGAACGATTTCTCAAACAAAAAGCAAAAATCGAGTGGCTCCGGCCGGGGGATTCTAATACGGCTTACTTTCATAATGTAGTGAAGAATCGAGCTACCAGGAACCCGATTGATAGTGTGACTACTAGTAGTGGTACTTGTGTGGAAGGTGATCAGGTTCCATTGGCTTTCATCGATCATTACACATCATTTCTTGGTCAATATGGAGTTACATATCCTTTTAATTCTAATGACTTATTTTGCAATAAACTTAATATTGATGTGGCTAATTATATGATTCGTACAGTGACTGCTCAAGAAGTGCGAGATGCTATTTTTTCTATGGGGGATGATAAGTCTCCCGGTCCGGATGGATACACGGCTGCATTTTTTAAAGAGGCTTGGGACATTATTGCGCATGATTTGATTAAAGTGGTCCAAGAATTCTTTGTCAATGGTATCCTTCTGAAAGAATTGAACCACACGATTATTGCTTTAATTCCGAAGGTTGCTACTCCTATTAGAATCAATGATTATAGACCCATCTCTTATTGCAATGTTATATTTAAGTGCATTAGTAAGATCATTTCCAACCGAATGAAAGATAACTTGTCAAGCTTGATTGTTGATGCATCTTAGAGTGTTTGTCAGTTGGTCAAGTCTGTACTGTGTTTGTAAATGTAATAGACTTAGTGAAAATTACATTTTCTGTATTATGCGACACAAGGCTTGTGTCGCATGAGTTATAGTTGCGACACAGTGTTTGTGTCGCAATAGTGATCTTTGCGACACAAGGATTGTGTCGCAAAACGGCCAGTTTGTTTAGTATAAATATCAAAGTTAGAGATATTTAGGGCAAGACTTTTGACACACTCTTTATTCTCTGTATTTTGGCTGCTACATGTTTGAGAGAATACCTTGAGTATAGAAATATAAAGTTTTATTCCTTTTATTCTTCATTGTCTAAACTTTATATTCTTGTGATTATCTCCTCCATGCGATTTGATTAAAAGATTCAAGATTGGGATCCACAATTGGTATCAGAGCCACAATCTTTGATTATTGGTGGTATCAAATCATTTGGGTAAGTATTTAAATACTTATTTTGATTATTTAACATTTGTTTTGGTGTTAGATCTTCATTGTAGGTATTTTGGAGCTGAAGTTTTGGTGTTTTTGAACCTAAAAATCTCTGTTTGTACAAGATTTTTCGATAAAAAAGTTTAGGTTTCGAAAATTTTCGTTTTTGAGGTTTTTCGCACTGACAGCGCCGTTTCTGCGACACAAGATTGCGACATAATATTGTGTCGCTATAGGGTTTCAGCGACCTTAATCCTACGACATAGTGTTGCGACATAAGGTTCTTGCGACCTTAATCCTGCGACATAAGGTTCTTGCGACCTTAATCCTGCGACATAGTTCTGCGACATAACAACTGTGTCGCTGTTTGTTCAGTTGCGACATAATACTTGTGTCGCTTCTAGTCCTCTTGCGACATAACTTCTGCGACACAACATTAGTGTCGCATTTTTCAGTTTTCAGAATTTTTGAAAAGTCTCTCGAGCTCATTACCATGTCTGCTTCTACATCAACATCACTTCAACAGGTTGGGGCAATGTTAAAGCACAATAGTGAGGTGGGTTCTACAAACAAACCACCGATGTACACTACTGGTATGAACTATTTAGACTGGCGTCAACGGTTTGAAGCGTTTGTATCGTTCAATGATGCTGAGATGCTGATTTATTTAGAGGAACGATATGAACGCCCTGTTCGAACTGGTATATTTAATGGACCTATTCTTGAAAAGTCCATTAAATCAATGACTCCTGAAGAACGTAAGGCTTTCGATACTGAACGAAAAACATATTCTGCGATTACTATGGCCTTACCTCAACAGATATTGAGACAACTACGCCATCACAAGACCGCTTATGATCTATGGAAGGGGTTCGAAAAGAAATGTGGTGGTAGTGACCAGTACAAACGAAACAAACTGGATCTTGTTAAGAAACAGTTTGAGGTTTTTGACATGTTACCTACTGAGTCTTTGGAGGGTATGTGTAGTCGATACTCTCAGCTCGTAAGTGAATTAGTCGAGGGAGGAGTAAATCTCGACAAAACTGATGTAAACAAGAAGCTTTTGGGTTCCTTACCAAAGAAGTGGAATACACGAGTGCTGCTGATGGAAAAAGACGAGGATATAATGGATATGGAGCTCGATGATCTGATTGGACAAATTGCTGCTGACCTCCTGGATATGCAGAAGAAGGAGACCAAGGCTACTGCACATATTCAGAATCCTATGTTATATGGTGTGGATGTTCCTGCTGCAGCGACTCAAGCTGCTGGGGCTGCATTCTTTTCTGGGGGTTCTGGTACTCCAAATTTATCTGGTGGTTTTGGATATACTACCACCAACCCTTCTAGTGGGGGTGGTCCTTACTCCAACTTTAAATGAGCATCTCCTGCAGTTGCTGAGGAACATGCAGCTGTCTTCACCGCTTTCTTGTCAGCGTATGATGACTTCCTATCCAACAAGAACAACACCGTGAATATGACTGAAGAAGATTTCAGTCAAATTGATCAAGAAGAGCTTGAACGAATGGACTTGAAGTGGAGCATGGCTATGCTCACAAGACGCGTCAAGAATTTCTTAAAGAAGACTGGGAGGAAGAATGTCACTGATGCGGAAGAGAAGGGTCTTGGATTCAATAAGAGCAAGGTGAAATGCTACCAGTGTCACAACTATGGACACTTTGCTCGTGAATGTGACTGAAAGAAGAATCCACCTTCCGGTTTATCCAAGCCCTCTCAGTCCAATTCATCTGAGAAGACCAAATCTGACGAAAAGGCAATGGTTTCCGCTGCGCTACTGCTTTCCAACAATGCTTGGGAATTGTCTGACCCAGATGAAGATGATTCAGAACGGGCACTGATGGCTGAAGTTCATGAGGTACATGATGAACCATTATCTTGTGTGTATCATGTGTTAAATTAACTAACCAGCTAAACAGGTATAGAGAGGATACCACACGCCTTAACACTGTCATCGAAAATTTAAATGAAACAAATAGTATGTTACTTGACAGTGATAAGGCCAGTGATCAAAAGTTAAAAGCTGTTTTGGAAGAGAGAAAGGAACTAAAAGCTAAAATTTTTGAACAACAAGATGAAATTGGTAGTTATGTTGATATGCTATCATTTGTTAAAAAGGAACTTGTTGAATCTCAAACTGAGGTTCTAAATTTAAAGAAAAAGCTTTCCAACTTTTCCACATCCTCTCTAGTCTTTGATAAAATCCTACAGGCACAGAGGACTGACACTAAGAGTAAGGCAGGACTTGGTTTTCATCAAGTCCCACCTCCTAAAGATTATTTACCTATGCCTGTTATGGATAATGTCAATGATATGATGCCTATCTTTACTAAGATAGATGTTAAAACTGTCAAACCTACTGTGAGCATCAATATAAGTAAGCCTGAGCTAGTTAAGGCTGAAAATGTCATCATTGCATGTGAACAACCTGAAACTAGTAGGCCCGAGCCTATTAGGGCTAATACTAGTGAGTCTGAAACAAGTAAGACTCAAAAGGCTGAGAAAGTTAAACCTATTAAGGCCAAGATTCATCAGACTGAACTTATTAAATCTGAAAATATAGTTGAGTCTAAATTAGGAAAGACTCTTTCTGTTCTTCCTCGTATTATTAAAGAGGAAATTGAAATTGAGGATATAACTGATCAAGAGTATCGACCAGTTAAGAAAAACGTCAAGCCTGAAAATCATATAATTACTATCGAACGAAATGAACAGGCTATAACGAAAAGAAAAGGTAAAGCTATGGCTGAACCTCAAAAGAAGATTGTTTCTAAACCAACTATATCAAATAAATCTTCTAAAAATTCTTCTAAAGCATCTCTTGTTGAATGCTCACGTAAATGTGACTGTTCAACACATGCTTCTTTTGGTCGAGCTCATCGGTTTATTCCTCAATCTCAATCAAGTGTTGAGCATCGATCTTGCTTTTACTGCAAGAAGCAAGGTCATTTGATAAATGTTTGTCCTGTGCTTGCGAAGAAACAGTATGGGAAACAGGTTTCGCGAGTCTCAAAATTTAAGAATCCTTCAAAGAAGTCTATTTCAATGAAAGGCTCAAAGACTTCTGTCCGAGTTGTCAGAATCAACAAAGTTGAGCAAAATACTTTGCAAAACTTAAAGCTCAAAGTTGTTGACTCGCAAGCATCCAAACCAAAGCAGGTTTGGAAGATTAAAGAATCTTGCAAAGATTCTACATCCGACAATACCTCATCAGTCAAACATTCTAAACTGTTTGAAAATAAAGTTTTGACTGATGTGGTCATTGTTGATGATGTTACTGGAGTACCCAAGACTATAAAGGCTTGGGTCTCCATTTCTAACTAATTTACCTTGTTTGTGGTGCCGCAGCAACCTGAAGCTGTAAAGAATAGTAAATGGTATATCGACAACGGTTGTTCTCGGCACATGACCGGTGATGTTTCCCTTTTATCTGAGGTTCATGCCTACAATGGAGGATATGTGGCCTTCGCTGGTGACAAAGGGGGAGTTATTTCTGGTCAGGGTACGCTTACTAATGGAATGGTAAGCTTTGAGAAGGTGAATTTTGTAGAACAATTGCAACACAATCTTCTCAGTGTCTCTCAAGTGTGCGATAAAAAGTACACTACTACTTTCACAGACACTGAGTGTTGCATTTTGAAGCCGGGATTTGTTATCCCTGAAGAATGGGTGCTTCTAAGGGCACCACGGGAGTGAGACACGTATATTCTTGACATGAGTACTGTGGAAACTACACAGCTCACATGTCTTCTATCTAAAGCTCCTGAGAAGGAATCGTTATTATGGCACAAGCGTATGGGACACTTGCACTTTCGCAAGATGAACTACCTGATCAAGAATGATCTTGTGCGAGGTGTCCCTAAGCAATCCTTTGGACTGAATGATCATTGCGTCCCTTGTCAGAAAGGAAAGCAACACAAGAAGTCTCACAGACCAAAGCTGGCCAATTCAACTGAGAAGCCCTTGGAGCTGCTTCACATGGATCTATTCGGGCCAGTCAGAAAGAAGAGTTTGGGAGGAGCTTCGTATTGCCTTGTTGTGACGGATGATTATTCGCGTTTTTCTTGGGTTTATTTTCTGAAGACCAAGGATGAAGTGCCTGAGATTCTCATCTATCTATTCGACAAACTGCAAAATCTTTGTGAGTTGAGAATCAAGAAGATAAGGAGTGATAACGGTACAGAGTTTAAGAACTCGATTATAGAGCTCTATTGTTTGAGTAATGGTATTGAACACCAATTCAGTGCCGCAAGGACTCCACAGCAAAATGGGGTTGCAGAACGTAAGAATAGGACTTTGATTGAGGCTGCACGTACACTGCTATCTAACTCTAAGCTTCCAATCACATTTTGGGCCGAAGCTGTGAATATGGCTTGCTATGTTCTGAATCGGGTGTTAATGGTTAAGAAGAAGAACAAGACATCCTATGAATTGTTCAACAACAGAAAGCCTAATCTACAGTTTCTTGAACCATTTGGCTGCCTATGCACCATTATGCACACCAAGGAACGAATTGCTAAGTTTGGTGAGAAATCCTGTGAAGGTGTTTTTCTAGGATTCTCTAATAACTCACCCAACAAACGTGTGTATAACTTAGTGACCAAGCGTGTGGAAGAACATTTTGAAGTCACCTTTTTCCATTACACTGAAAACCCTCAGAGGAAGGGACCCGAATATTTGTTTAATTATCAAACACTGTTTGATTCTTTCAATATTCCTGAGGAAAATGAAAAAGAGGATATAGTGACACTACTTCATGGGCTGGACATCGCTTCTGAAACACCACCCATCTCTGTTCCTCCACCACCTACAGGAACACCAGCAACTGCTCCTGCTGCTACTTGTGAGACTCCACCTCCACTCGTTACTGAGAATGTTCCTGATCCTACAAATGATGAGGAACAAATGTTTGAGGATTCTGTTCAATCACCTGCATCTGACCTTGAAGATTTACCTGCACTTCAACTCGAACTTGAAGCTGACTCTACAAACCTTGATTGTATCATCGTTCCAGCTGCAATTCCGAGTTCTCGGATCAATGTGTCACATCCAGTTGATGCCATTCTTGGTGATTTAAACAAAGGTGTTTTAACGAGAAGACAGATTGATGCTGCTGAACAATCTGTGTTGACACCGTCTCCTGTTACCATTACTGATCCTGTTTGTCTTGCTTCGGAAATTGAAGAATGCTTTCTCTCCCAAGTAGAACCGAAGAAGACAGCTGATGCGTTAAAGGATCCATACTGGGTTGAAGCTATGCAGGAAGAGCTTCAACAATTCAACAAGCTGCAAGTATGGACTTTGGTGCCTTTACCCAAGGGTGTTCATCCTATTGGCACTCGTTGGGTATATCGTGTGAAGAAGGATGATCGGGGCGTGGTAATTCGCAACAAAGCACGTCTAGTGGTCCAGGGCTTCACTCAAATTGAAGGTTTGGACTATGATGAAGTATTTGCTCCGGTTGCTCGTTTGGAATCCATTCGCATTTTCTTGGCGTACGCTTCATTCAAAGGATTTCGGGTTTACCAGCTTGACGTTAAGAGTGCATTTCTGTATGGTCAAGTGGTTGAAGAGGTCTATGTCAAGCAGCCGCCTGGTTTTGAAGACTCTGTTCATCCTAACTACGTCTGCAAGCTGGACAAGGCATTGTATGGTCTTCATCAAGCTCCTAGAGCTTGGTATGAGCGGCTTGCGACTCATCTTCTGAAGAATGGTTTTGTACGAGGAACGATTGACAGTACTCTCTTCATCAAGCATGCAGGGGAGGACTTGTTATTAGTACAGGTTTATGTGGATGACATCATCTTTGGTTCCACCAAGGATGCACTGTGTCGCGACTTCGACCAGATCATGAAGTCAGAATTTGAAATGAGTGCAATGGGGGAGCTAAATTTTTTCTTGGGCGTACAAGTCGAACAGTCTGCTAAGGGGATTTACATTCATCAGTCCAAGTACGTCAATGATATGCTTACGCGGTATAACTTGACTGACTGTAAATCCTATGGGACGCCTTTAGAGCTGAATCATCACGTTGGTCCAGCGGAAGATGAAGAGGACTGTCTAGAAAAGGATTACCGATCTATGATTGGTTCTCTGATGTATCTTACTGCATCGCGTCCGGACATTGTCTTTGCAGTCTCTCTCTATTCCAGGTATCAGGCTAAACCGAAGGTGTCTCACATGAAGGCAGTTACGCGAATCTTCGGTTATCTCAAATGTAGACCAACTCTTGGTCTCTGGTATTCTAATGAGAAAACCTTCGCGCTCACTGCTTACTCGGACTCGGATTATGGGGGATGCAATATGGATAAGAAGTCCACTTCTGGTGGATGTCAGTTTCTTGGACCTCGGCTCGTATCATGGCAGTGCAAAAAGCAAACAACTGTTTCTACCTCAACCGCAGAGGCTGAATACATTGCTGCTGCTAGTTGTTGTTCCCAGGTTCTTTGGATACAACACTAGTTGCGCGATTACGGTTTACTCTTAACTATGACTCCTATTCATATAGATAATACTGCTGCTATATGTATTACTCGTAATCCTGTCCAACATTCTAAGACCAAACACTTAGAAATTAGGTTTCATTTCATTCGTGATTGCTATGAAAAACACCTAAATGATCTGGTCCAAATAGATACCCTTAAGCAGAATGCCGACCTGTTCACCAAAGCCTTTTCCCGTGCTCGTTTCGATGAGCTAGTCAACATGATAGGGTTACGTTTCTTTCCCATTCAAAAGTAATATTTGTGACCTTAGTCTGTTGTGTTCTTATTATTATTATTAAAAAAAAAAAAAAAAAAAAAAAAAAAAAAACAATAGCCATTCTTTATGCTTACTAGCATTAAAGAAACGCAACGTTGCAACATCTGTTAAAGACGTTTAGTTGTGTCCGTAAACAACTAGGGATATGATAGTACATTAGGAGACACTCCTCAAACGACAATCTTAAGTTTTATCCTCGATATATCAGTAGGTTTATCTTGTATATGTTATACTTGCACTGATAAACATCTGATTACTTGCATGATGTATTGGTAGACATGTTCACACTCTTCTTTGAGCAACTAAGAAATACTTTAATTTGTGTTTAATCTTTTGTGATAACCATCATATGATGTATGACAATGTGTCTTAATTCTTATGTATTAGCTTTCCATGCTTCAATTAACTTGAGTCTGTATATGACAACATAAACTAAGCAAACAAAAGCCAAAGTACTTTCCAATCTTATAAAATCAAATATTACTTACAAGGTCGCCAAATGGTTTGACCAAGTCTGGTTTTGCTTACACCTGAATCAAGTTTATGTCGCTTTGTTGTACGTCTGTACAGACCTGTCACCGCTGGCTTGATTCTTAAAAATGTTGAATTCAAATACTTTCTCTAACTAATCGAAGTTCTGGGCATGTCTTGATACTAAGAGTATATCTATGTGGGAGTCACGGAGATCTATTCACTCTCATAATAACTGCTAAGCTTGAAGTTGAGTGTGTTACATGTTTAAATGGACAAACAATACCGATAATCGTCTTGTTACAGATTGCTTCTCTGGCTTGTTAACTTTGCTTGATAAATTTAAATTTGGACGACTATACTGATAATCGAATTAAAATTTGATATTGTCTTGCGAATCTATCTTCCTAATATGATCCCTAAATCGACACTTCTCAAAATGTTTCTTTGCTGTTTTTTTTTGTTATTATGATCTTTGGTTTATGTACTTTGTTCTCTAAGTGTCACAAATTCAAAAATCTTAAAAAAAAAAAAAAAAAAAAAACGTGAACCCTTGATTGACATCTGCGACACAAGCCTTGTGTCGCATATTTGTGTTGCCAACCTGCGACACAAGCTTTGTGTCGCATGCTTTGTGGACCAGCAACACAACCATTGTGTCGCACTATTATGTCGCCTATTTGTGCTGCCCATTCAGCGACACAATGCTTGTGTCGCTGCCTTGTGTCAGGGGTATAAAAAGCCTCGTGTCGCTGTAATTAGTATCTAATTACCAGCGACACAATAATTCAAACCCAGCGACACAAGGAGAACCTGCGACACAACAAACCCGCTTCGTTTTTCGATTATTTCGTGTTGTTCTGTGGATTTCTGCTGCTTTCTTCGCTCGTATCGTGTTCTACTCACTTAAACGCATCCACAGGTACCAATTTTAACAACTTTAATTGCGTATTCAATCGAGCATTTGATTTTAAAGTTTCGGTTATTTAGTTTTTAGGTATTTGCAACAATTGACTGCCTTAATGTGTTATAATATGCGTAATAATTGTTGATTTATGTTCATGCTATATTGGTACACCTTCGGACTCGATTAAAACTCAAAAACCCTAATTTTTGATCAATAGAAAAATCTGGGTTTCATTGTGTTCATCTTTGCGACACAAGCGTTGTGTCGCAGTCCGCTGTCTTATGACGCTACTCATTGCTGCGACACAATTCTTGTGTCGCTGTCTATGACGCTGCTCATGTCTGCGACACAATTATTGTGTCGCTGCCTTATGACGCTAGATTCTATGCGACACAACTGCTATGTCGCCATACTAATTGTGCGACACAACTCTTATGTCGTTATTAATCATTAAATTGATTTAATTACAAAACTGCGACATAACGCGTTATGTCGCTCCTATTCCTGCGACACAAGGCTTGTGTCGCAAAAAATTTTTAATTCCAAAATGTCAATGTTATTTGTTGAAACTAACGGCTTCCAAGTTTCTCGTGTTCTTATAGATATGGCATATATAAATGTGAATGCTCTATTTTGGGAACCACGTCACAATGTCACCGCATTTTTAGACGATGACAAGGAATTGGCCGCGCCATATCGACCGATGATTGCCTTCCTTCGCCGCTCCAGGATATACAAAGCAATCACGGCCACCACCGCTATTTACCGTGATCATGTCACGGACTTTTGGCTCAACGCGGCGATTAACTTAGATCTCCCGTATACAAGACTTATATCAAGAGTTCACGATCGTGAGATCATCGTATCTGAAAAGACTATCAGGGATTTCTTTGAGTTTTCGGATGATTCAGAAATGCCGGTTACTTTCTCGAATGCCTTTATCTCTGGAGGCATGATCCGTCTAGGCTATCCTACTATACCCAGAGATCAATATCACAAGGCTTTTCTTACCAAAGTCTGGCGGTATTTGATGCATATCATGATAGTGTGCCTTTCAGCACGCAAAGCCGGTTTCGATGGCATTAGCCATTCAACTGCGTCTGCAATGTTGGCTCTCGTTTATAACAAGCCTTATAACTTTTCGGGCTGCATTTTTCGAGCAATGGTGGACCACGCTCAGGCAGGCGAGGGTCAGTGGGCTGTGTACCCACGTTTCGTTCAACTACTCATCAACCACTTGCTCCAAGGTCTACCGGTAGCTCCGCAACACCAATTTCGCCAAACACTGATGAATACCCGAATCTTCGTGGTTTCCGGTCACTATGCACGGGGCGCACCGGTCCCGCCTGATGTCCCATTGTTTGGGCATATTGTTAATGAGGCCTACGTGCCTCCGGAGGGTGACGAATTCGCCGATCCGGCTCCTATTCCTAGGCCACTATCACCTCCGCCACAGGCACCGGTTCAACATCATCATCAACAACAACAACAACAACCACCTTCTCCACAACAACAACAAGCTATCAATCCCGATCCTCAATTTGAAGATCTCATGAGGGATATTGATGACATATGCCTCTCTCCTCCCAGGTCGACGGGCAAAAGGCCCCGTGAGGATGTCACTTACCTTGTCTCTGAAGATATTCCAACATCGAGTCGACCTCGCGCCTCTTCGTGTGCAGGGCCGTCAGAAATTCAGACTCCAGTGCACCCTCATCCGGATATTATAAAGCAACTTTTGGAACGGATGGAGGAAATGCAAAAGACTGTGAACGACCAGGCTATTATCATTCAGTCTCAAGCTGCACTTATCGAGGCTCAAACTTCTAGAATTACGACCTTAGAGGATAAGTTTAGGGAGTTTGAGACCCGGTCTATTAGTCCGGGGGAGTCTGTTCCCTCTGGTCCAACTATAGAACCAATAGGACCGGGGTCTGAGTCTGTAACTGAAGATGTACATATTGAACAATCTAATGAAATGCCCACTTTAGAGTATTTTCCTGTGCACCGGATTCTAGGCCAACCAAGACCATTGGCTGTAGACTATTCTTGTGCAGACCTCTCGTTTATTCAACGCATGATAAACGAAGTCAATTCTGATAATGAGAGTGAAAATTTTGAAGAAGATGTTGATTTTGAAGTTGAGGAGGAAGAACTTAATGATGATGAGTTCTATGATGATGCTCCAATTATTGAGTCAGATTCTTCTAAAGACGAAACTGAAAATACTTCTGAGACTCAAGATGAAGGAACATCGGAGACTCCTATTCCTGATGATGAACCGATTGAGACGAAGGCTGAAAGACTTGCTAGATGGTGGCCGCACGGAAAAGATAGAAAACAAGTGCCGGTCACCTGCAAATCATACAAGGTCACTGGAGTGTATACTGGACTGATAAAGAGTTGGAAGATCTCAAATGGATTGTTTATGATCAAAAGGCTTGATGGTATCCAATATTTCAAAAGATCATTCTCAAAGCTGAGCACCTTGCCAAAAGGAGAAATCAATCGTCTCGCTCAGCTTGCTTTGATTAATCCTTCGAGAGACGATCGTGCCAACTTCATTCAGTCTACGCTTCAACGAGAAATTCGCACTAAACGGTACAGCTTCATCAAACCGACATTGGGAACTAGAATTATTTACAAGAAACGGTTAGATCCTGTCACCAAACAGCCATTGATTAAAATGCGTTATCCTCCGGCTGAGTGCTTGAAGAAGATACCTCTGGAGACAGTTCCCTTGGACTTTCTAAGAAGATTTCATTACTGGGAACTGGATGCTCATACTGGTGAGGCAGTTTTGATATTTGTGCTTGAAACAGAGCAACCAGAGATGAGCTCACTTTATAACTTGAAGAAAACTCAATTCAGAGTTTTTGATCCGATGAGCTTAATAAATTTCTCTGAGAAAGATCTGAGAAAGCTATTTGACAATCCGATTCGCTTTAATGAGAAGAACCTGATGAACAAGAAGATCGCACTTCAATTTCAGAGGATTGTCAATGTGTGTGTGACACATGGAATACACGCTGGCGGTGCATTTCCAGCAGGCTGGGTTTGAACGAAGATCTTGAAGACCAAGCTGAAGACACGGGGGAGTTTGTTGATGCATCTTAGAGTGTCTGTCAGTTGGTCAAGTCTGTACTGTGTTTGTAAATGTAATAGACTTAGTGAAAATTACATTTTCTGTATTATGCGACACAAGGCTTGTGTCGCATGAGTTATAGTTGCGACACGGTGTTTGTGTCGCAATAGTGATCTTTGCGACACAAGGCTTGTGTCGCAAAACGGCCAGTTTGTTTAGTATAAATATCAAAGTTAGAGATATTTAGGGCAAGACTTTTGACACACTCTTTATTCTCTGTATTTTGGCTGCTACATGTTTGAGAGAATACCTTGAGTATAGAAATAGAAAGTTTTATTCCTTTTATTCTTCATTGTTTAAACTTTATATTCTTGTGATTGTCTCCTCCATGCAATTTGATTAAAAGATTCAAGATTGGGATCCACATTGATTAGTCCTAACCAATCTGCTTTTGTGTCGGGAAAACGGATCTCAGATAATATTTTACAGACACATGAGCCTATGCATAACTATCACTTAGATAAGGGTCCTTCTAGATGCGCTTTCAAGGTGGATATTCAAAAAGCTTATGATACTGTCGACTAACAGTTTTTAGGGGCGACCCTTATTGGATTTGGCTTCCATCCTCGAATGATTGGTTGGATTATGGAATGTGTTTCGACTACTTCCTTCTTTTTGAGCATTAACGGAGCTCTTCATGGTTATATTAAAGGTAAAAGAGGTCTTCGCCAAGGTGACCCGTTGTCCCCTTATCTGTTTACACTAGTTATGGAGGTCCTCACACTTATGTTGAATCGCCGGGTTCGTGAGTCGGCTCTTTTCACTTATCATCATTATTGTGAAAATCTTAATATTATTAACTTATGTTTTGCTGATGATCTATTTTTATTCTCTCATGGTGATGTGCACTCTGCCCGGGTCATGATGGCTGCGTTGGTTGAATTTAAAAATGCTTCGGGATTGGTTCCGAGTTTACCTAAAAGTACTGCCTATTTTTGTAATGTTCTTAACTGTGTTAAGCTGGATATCCTTAATGTTATTCCTTTTGAAGAAGGTAAGCTTCCTGTGAAATATTTAGGTGTTCCGTTGGTTTCTTCTAGACTTATTTATCGGGATTGTATGGAGTTAATTGAGAAAGTTAAGAAACGAATTCGTGATTAGAAGAATAAGTACTTATTGTTTGCTGAGAGGTTGCAGCTTATTCATTATGTTCTTTCTTCTATGCACGTTTACTAGGCGTCTGTTTTTATTCTTCTTACTCGTATTATTAAGGATTTAGAACATGTAATGCGAGGTTTCCTATGGTGTAAAGGTAAGGCTAAAGTTGCTTGGGAGGTGGTTTGTTTACCCAAAACTGAAGGTGGTCTTGGTATTAGAAAACTTGAAGAGTTTAATCAAGCGCTTATTACTACTCATATTTGGAGTATTATCTCTTTAAAGGAATCTTTATGGGTCAAATGGATTCATGCTTATAAATTACAAGGGCGGAGCTTGTGGGATATTCCAATTCGTGGAAATATGTCTTGGGGATGGAGAAAAATTCTTCAAGTTTGCCCTATTGTTCGCCAATATATTTGGTATAAGTTGGGATCTGGTTCATTGGTTTCGGCATGGTATGATAGTTGGTGTTCTCTAAGCCCTCTTGCGCAAATTATTTCAACTCGTGATATATATCGAGCTGGTTTTCAGAGTTCATCTAAGGTTAATGAAATCATTGCTAATAGGAATTGGGCTTGGCCTACCGATTGGTTTACAAAATATCCCATTCTTTCCTCAATCGCTATTCCAAACATAAACCCGACCTCTGTGGATCGTTTAATTTGGAAAGCTTCTAATGATGCTACTACTGAATTTTCTGTGGCTAATGTTTGGGAGTGCATTAGGCCTCGTCAGTTGGAGATTGCTTGGTATCATTTGGTT